>OX336388.2:916585427-917199081 GCA_946902985.2 Meconema thalassinum | reverse complement strand
CTAGTTTCCTAGCGCTAGGCACAGTGTTGCCAACTCTACACCGTAGCCGCTGAGAGGGACGGGCATCAATTCCACTCGGTCGAACATCAATTCCCCTAGATTTTCCTAATTCCACTCGGTCCTCCAAGGGACCCAAAATGAGTTCCTCAACTCCGCTTAGGCTTTGGCAAGGGGTCGGCCAAGGGGTTATCCCCAATGACGTAAACAAATGTCATAAGCTCATAACCCTCCTGCTCGCAAACACCTTCTGCAGCGCATGAGTGAATTCTTGAATGCAGCTGGTCTTTCCGTTCTAGACTGGAAAACTGTATTTTCAGCATCCGCAGCTGATATCGAAAGTATTTTTTTTAGGTACAAATTATACACCTATTATTTTCTAAATTTAATTTTATAATGTATGACTAGGTTAAAAAACATACAAACATTTAACTATGCACATGTTAAAAAATGCATAAAATTTGTAGAAAAAATAGAAAAGACTTATTTAAAAGAATATTATGATTAATTTTAAATCACTTGTATGTTCTGCCATATAAGTTATAATGTGCCAAACACTTTATACCCGATTTAACGAATTAGCGAACTTGACATCAGAGCGGTTGACCAATGGCACAACAATGTCTTGCGAACACCACCACGCAATCGGTCAAGCACTCAGAAGTTAAAATTTTTCCTACAAATTTCATGCATTGTTTTTAACATGTGCATAATTAAATGTTTGTATATTTTTTAACCTAGTCATACATTATAAAATTAAATTTAGATAATAATAGGAGTATAATTTTTACCTAAAAAAATACTTTCGATATCAGCTGCGGATGCTGAAAATACTGTTTTCCAGTCTAGAACGGAAAAATCAGCTGCATTCAATAATTCACTCATGCGCTGCAGAAAGTGTTTGACCCGGCCATTGGTATGCTAGCAGGAGGGTTATGACATTTGTTTACGTCATTGGGGATAACCCCTGTGACGACCCCTTGCCAAAGCCTGAGCGGAGTTGAGAAACTAATTTTAGGGTCCCTTGGAGGACCGACTGGAATCAAGGAAAATCGAGGGGAATTGATGCTCGACCGCTGAGAGCAAACAGCAAGACTGGACAATTTTTTGTTTTTTTTTCACGAGTGTTCCGTGACTTGAAACGTGTAATTATGATTTTTGTATGTAAAACATGTTCTAAACCAATGTTTATTTGTTTTAATCATTATCGTGATTTCGTGAGTCACGCATTTTCACTGTCTCTAATCATAAGTTATGCCTAAATTGTTTTTTTATTAATTCAGTATAGTTGGTTGGGTATCTGTGCCCTGTTTTCTCTTGTTAGCCTTTTATGAGTAGTTCTTTATTAGTCTTCATGTAAACCTTGGTGTTCTTTTAAGCCTTCAGCTTAACCATGTGGGTTATCAGGTCGTAAATAGGTAGGCTATCGCTATGTTCAGTATAGAGTTATAGTTCATTTTCTTTTGATCTAGTAGACGTCCTTGTCACTATTATTTAATTTTGGGTGGGTGGTTGGTTGGTTCCGTAGTTTAGGGGCTGCGACAAAGCGGTGTACTTTGGGTGTGTGTGTAGAATTTGTCTGATAACCGGTTGTATTAATGGCTGTATTAATGTGTGTTTTCTGTGATTCAGGTAGAAGGATTGCAGACGATTGATTTTTTAAGTAGTTCCTACTTTTGCTACCAAATGCTACCGTCCACGACACCTAGCTGCGGACGTGGCTACTAAAGTATATGCCATTGTAGTCAACACCTGGTGGCGCACGTTGGAACTATTATAGCGTTATCAAACTAACCTACAAATTTTAGCTTCCACAAAAAAGGAAGTGGATGGTTCCTCAAAAGTGGAAGGTTCTTTTTCATGCCATAAATATATGACTCGGGACCGCCGGCTTTACTTCCCCTCCGAAGGCATACTGAGGGATTTTTAACGCTCTTAAACATCCGACGACTTCGGCCGGGTTTGAACCCGCGATCTTGGACATAGAAGCTCAGCATGCTGCCAACTACGCCATCGAAGCTGCTATTATTTAATTTTATTGTTGTATCTTAGAGTAGGACATTTAGTTATTAAACCTTTTATTTATTTTTAACCCAGTTCAGTTTAAAATTTATTGTCAGGGTCGTAGCTAGGGCACTGGGGGAAGCTATGAATTTTAAGGGATCCCATCTCGTACATTCCACCTAATAGGGCTACCAGGGTAGAGCAACTGCAAGACCACCTATGGACTTCTGAAAACCCGGTAGCAGAGCCCCCAACACGCTGTCCAAGGTGTCATGTCCGGTAAAGGTAAGTATGTTATCCCATTTGGAGTGATCCTCATGATGGAATGCAATGAGGGCCGAACGCGGGTTTCGGTTCACTCTTTCGGCGAGACCCCCCATGGGCTCACATCTATTGGGACGTGGGTTGTCGACCACGGGACCCCAGCTGAGTCCGGCATTGCTTCCACTTACTTGTGCACGGCTCCTCTCCGTCTTCTTTCCTGTCGACCTCTCTTGGTCAACTCTTGTTCTCTTCCAACCCCGACGGTATTTGGGTATCCGAGGCCTAGGGAGTCTTTCACATTCCCGCCTAAATTGGCCCTCGACTCATATTTCCTTCAATGTGTCAGCCTTCTTTTTTATTTTCATGTTATCTCCTGCCTTCTCAACAAGGCCTTCAAGGAGACAGGGTGTATGTAGCCCCACCACTTTTGGTGGACCCTGGATAGTGCTACACCCTCAAGTGATCACATCTGGTGAGTTTGGGAGTTAGCGACCCCGGGGGATTCCTGAGCTGGGTCCGTTTTGTCCCCTTTTCCCTCTGACCTTGGGGTGGGCCCTCTCCTCTTTCCCTTCCCTATCTGTCTTTCATGGCTCTCCTTCCTTCCAAGACTCTCAATCCTCATTCTTTGAGGGTTGGGGGCATTTCTTTACTTCCTGACCTTTATTTTCCTTATCCTTTATTTGTTTACGATTTCTTCTTCTAGTTTGTAAGTTTGTAGTTAGTATTAGTTATAGTTTTCATTCTCATCTCATCTTTCACTAGGTTATCACCCAAACCATTAAGGGCCGATAACCTAGATGTTAGGCCCCTGAAAACTACAATTATCATCATTATTATTATTATTTTCGGCGAGTGGCGGATTCGGAAAATGCGGTGTAGTGGTTACAAGAGATAATTATAGCATAGTCAAACAGGAATTGACGAAACTGATGAGAAACGAAACATTTGCAAGTTAAACAACTTTCCTTATTTTTTCACATGTTTCCATTAATTTAGTCACATGCTAATTTTTCAGCTGTTTTTATATCAGACCTAACTTTCCATATAACTACTCTTAATATTACATTAAACCATTGAAGATGTTTATATACATGTTATTCACTCATAAGTAAGGTTCGGATTTTAGGACCTAAAGAAACGAAAAATATGCGGGCAAATATGCCCTAAAATACTGAAATATGATCCAAAAAGGTACAATATGACCTAATATACATTTTTTACATGCTTTCTAAAAACAATGAAGTGAAATGTTATTTTTATTATTAAGTAGCAATCCCGCCCGGCTTCGCCCGGGAAAAGTTATGAATGCATTACGGTACCTGATAAGCGCTTTTTTTTAATGTCAATGAACTACGACCTATATACGTTTTACGTCTCGGCATGATGGGCTAAAATCACTGACTGGACTATTAATTATATATCATGGTGATGCGTGTGCAACGAATTCTTGTCAGACGTAATTTGAGAATGGCCAGGTGCATGAAACACAAATCCCCCTTCCGTCCAATCTCAACTTGACTGCGTATTTTTCGGAACGAAAAGTTCACAGGCAAAATGAAGAAAAGCCGAGTTGCACTTCCAGGGAAACTCCAAACACAACCACTCTTCTCTGAAGTCTTAACTCAACACGACTCGACAGTTTGCTGATGGCTGTATCTGGGGTGAGGCTCGCCCCTAGCTAGCTCGTACTGTCGCCTCAGTAATTGAATGGAGATTGTTTGAAGAAATGAAAACGTAAGAACACTTATAGTGGGCGATGTATTGTACATAAAGATATGCTCTCGCGAACTTTTTGTAGAACTTTTCATGCTGAACAATTCTTGTACTCATAGTATATTGATATTTTCAACAGTTTTCCCAGCGTGAGCTTAAAACGCACGGACGCCAGGTTTCTTTTCGACGTTTTCACCGAAATCGTCACTGCTTGGCTTCCTTTGACCATAAATAAACTATTTTCTACAGAAACCTTCCTCGAGATATCCTTTACAGAATGGTAAAAAACGGATTAAAATCCATCCAGTGGTTCTCGAGATTACCCGTGACATCCAAGAATCGGGGACTTTGTTTTATACTAAGTAGAGATTCTACATTCAAACGTAATAAAATGTTAAAATTTACGCTGATTTCATGAATAGGCCTACGATAAAAATGTTTTCCTCAAAATTTTATCGCAGAATGTTTCAAGAGACTCGCGGAAAGCAGCATAGGCCTATTCACCTTTTCTCGCGTTAAACTCTGCGACACAAATCACATTTCCTGTAAAAGAGAAAGAAAATGCCCCAAGTTAAAAATACTACCAAGTTTAGTTACAGTTAATTATTTTCTGATAGTCTGCAACAATTGGCAAGTTTTTAAATTTTTAGCGCCGCTATCGCACAGAAACATTGCAGTGGCCAGTGGATACCATATTATAAGTCCACCACCTACCCCTAAAATACTACCAACAATTACCTTAAAAATTAATATTGATGACGTATGACAATAAGTATGAAAATGACCCAAATATGCATTTATATGCTCTATAAAATCCACCTAGAAAGAATCAGGAACATTGAACTCCTGCTTAATTACAGTTTTTAATGAAAATTAAGTCAAGGAAATAAAAAGACATTTCCTAAACATCCGAACTTTACTCATACGCATTATTTTTACATCACATAATCTCATCTAGCACAATCTTGCATATTTATTTCATGGAAGACCTTTCTTACACAATGTTTTATTCATTCAACTATTTATCGACAATGTCGTACTGTATCATTGAAGATTTTTCTTTATTACCTGAGAAGAATTCTCTATTTGCATAATATATTTTATTTAATCGAAGTAACCATTTATTTCACTGATATATGCTAATATTTCATAACTATCGTGCCTTTATTTTACATAATATCGTGCCTCTATATTTTCTTACAATCGTGCCATTTGTTACATAATGCTTTAAATATCATAGAATAAGGTGAGTTGGGGCAAGAGCATTTTCGGGGCAAGTGCATCCCGGGTCCATAATATATTTGTCGGTTTGAAACTCGTTGTGTCATCTCTTGGGGAGTTAGGGAAAGTTGTCTTGCGTTCATTTAACACTAGATGTCGTGGTTGAAGTTGATTAACAAGCAGATGTATAGGCCCGTTCCGGAACTAATGTTGTCAACTAACCATCAGAGTTCATCGTGCTTTCCGAATCCACGTTGTATCTGGACCATCTTTCATTGTAATAACTTCATTTATGGTATGTTTAAAAGCTAAAAGTATACTCTTTTCATTAACATATTTAATCGTGGAAATACGAGCCTCCGTGGCTTAGGCGGTAGCACGCCGGCCTCTCACCGCTGGGTCCGTGGTTCAAATCCCGGTCACTCCATGTGAGATCTGTGCTGGACAAAACGGAGGCAGACAGGTTTTTCTCCGGGTACTCCGGTTTTCCCTGTCACAATTTCATTCCAGCAACACTCTCCACTATCATTTCATTTCATCTGTCATTCATTTAATCATTGCCCCAGAGGAGTGCGTCAGGCCTCGGCAGCCGGCACAGTTCAAATCCTCGCCGCTAGATGGGGGCTTCATTCATTCCATTCCTGACCCGGTCGGAGACTGGAAGCAGGCTGTGGATTTTCATTTTTTCAATCGTGGAAATACCACGTAACTAATTACAAAAATATGAGGAGTTGCTCTTGCCCCGTCAGAACAAGTATGCGGGGTAAGTTCGTTCGTTATTGATAAGTTAATAAATTGCTTTGAAACCTAAGCAACTTACCGACCAATAAATGTAAGTAAACGCCAGTTTTTGTCTTTAATTTTCATATTCTTGTGATGTTTTTCCAATGGCTGTAATTTTGCGTCTTACACACCCCAACATACTAAGTTGAACAATTTAATAGAGAACATCTATATATTTAAAACAGTAAGGTGATTTTTGTTACCACGAGATTGAGAGAACGACAGAACCGATTTACTTCGTAGAGCACTCTAACGAAAGCTCTTGGCCTCTAGATTTGCAGAGTGTCTCTAAAATAAACAAATATATTACGGTATATTTTTAAATTAATATAGAAAATAGCAGAATTCTTGCCCCTCACGCATGCGCCCAATCCGCCTGGGGTCATGACAAAATGGCGGTGAGAAGTCCATTAAAATGTAAGTTATTTAATAAGTTTCCATGTAATTGAAAACATACAATAACCAAGTTCTGACAATAAAATATAATAACAGTATGAACGTATACGAATGTGCAACATTGATTTATTTGGATAATGAAATGGATTATTTCCTTCAGACAGCGGCTTTTGAATATAATGAATGGCTGCGTCTCCTGCTGAACACGAGTGCGCGAGTTGCTATGTGGTTAAAGCGACTGACTGTGGTTCCAAGAAGCACTGGTTCGATCCCAGTCCTCTCTAGTATTTTTTTCCACTGAAATATTGTTTAATCAAGGAGTATTAGTAAGGTTTTATGTCTGTTAAAGATACATACTCGTATTTCTACATTCCCTCTAAATACGTTTTATTTCCGTTTTACCATTGCATTGCAGCATGTGATCAAAAGAGCAAACTGTTGTCCGCAGTACGCCGTTTAAATATCTGCAATCAGTTCCTATAACTGACAACAGATGGCAGTACATCGCCCATATAGTACCAGTAACTGACAGCAGATGGCAGCACCATTGCATCGATATATTTAAAACACAAGACATGGCACGTTTTCACGTGATGGAAAATTATAAAGGAGGGGAATATTTAAGAAGGGAAGTGTTGAGGAACATTAACCGACAGTTGAATGTGTAGGCTAGGCTGTTTATGTACCTTAATATTGCAATTTCTTCCCAATACTTCGGTGGTCAAGTTATTAGCGTCCTAGACTAAAAGTTATAATTATGCATCGTCGATATACTCTTAAATTATTAAAGAAAAAAGTAGTTTTCCAGGCACTCGCGCGTGTCCACAATTGCTTTCGCCATGAGAGACACTTGGCAAATATAATTCGTTTGAAGGGCTCCGACATCGTGGTCACTCAGCCCCGTGTACTTGGGTGTGTATGTGTGAAATTTTCTCTGATAACCTGTGTTATTGTGATGGCTGAATTACTGTGTGTATTTGTAATTAAGGTGGTAAATGGCAAGGAGACGGCCAAGGCCTTAAGTTAGGAACCATCCCGGTATTTGCCTTAAGTGGAAGTGGGAAACCACGGAAAACCACATCCAAGATTGTCGAGGTGGGAATTAAACCTTCCTCTTCTTAGTTATACCTCAAGAGACTGAATGTGCCCCGTTTTTGCCCTCAGACTCCGGGGCGATAGACAAGAATAGGTGGGCCTCCATGTGTTAATACGATTTTTGACATGCACGGGACATAGAATTAAAAAACTGCATCCATTAGGGTGACTGTCGAAGTGAGTATTGAGTATAGGCCTATGGTCATTCCAGTAGTTAGCGAAGTGATTCTATGTTCCCCTGCAAAATGTACTGGCATAACCTATAACAGGTGATGGAAATTGCTTATTTAGAGCAGTTTCGTACTGTTTATAACAAAATGAAGAACGTCATTCTGAGCTGCGTTTTCAAGCTATTGCAAAAAATTTCGCTGCCAGGAACAATTATAAGGAATTTATTTTAAGCGATCAGTCTCATCGCACACTCCTCATTAACCTACTTGAGTATGAAAGTTTCTGGACGGTTATGTTGAACTTCATTGTATAAGACAATTGTTTAATGATTATTTGTTTAGAGTACTGAGTCTAACTACGCAGTTGATTTCGGCAATGGAAGTATTATTTGCCATTTAATATTTAGCGGCTCCGTTATTGCAGGACACTATAGTGTTATCGAATAATACGAAGCCACATTTAAAATCCAATATAAATAGGCCATTTCAGAAACAATACCAGATATTATGCAGTACAGTGTACTGTAAGGTCTTTGACGATCAAATGTAAACATTGTTCTACATTGTATTTCTCTTGCGTAAAATCTATGCGTGGTTACTTTGGTCTTTACTGTTGTGAGGGTAACATTGATCTGCTGGAATATAAAATATTTGCCAATCTGCAACAATGTAATGATATTAATTTAAAAGTCATTGAACTTATATCCAGTAGTTCAAACACATACATCAGCGTTAACAGATTGGATACTGAAGATGAAAGCCAGCTACTTCATTTCCCTATTATTGAATTTTTCAATTCCTTGGAATTAAGTGATTCGCCGCCACATACTGCGAACGTTTGAGCCATAGTTATGCTCCTTAGAAATCTGAACGTTTCCCATGGTCTCATATATGGTAATATATTAATTGTAAGAAATATGTAAGAAATAGCTTGGATTCGGATATAATACTTGCAGTAATATTAGGCAGAGAGCTCAAATCCTACGACTTGATTTAACACCTTCCGATAAAACACTTGCACGTACAGTACATTTTCTTTTAATAGGCAACAATGTCCTATTCGCTCGGCCTACTTTATCACAATCAATCGAGCTCAAGGAGAAACTCTTGAACGTATTGGGCTATTTACCTCATCACGTTTTCAGTCATGACCAGCAGGATAGTGAAGGTACAAAAAAGGTCCTGTGTGGGATGGTAAAGAATAAGAGGCGGAAGGATCCTACGGATTATGTTAGAATGGTGAACAAAAGGGGACAAGAGATGGAAAATAGGGAAGAACTGAAGAAAATGTGGAAAGAATATTTTGAAGAACTTCTGAACCCAAATGAAAACCACGGCGAGGAGGAAGAAATCGCGGAAGAGGAAGATGGACTGCAAACAGAAAAGGACTTAACATGGAAAGAAGTGGAAGATGCAGTGAGGAAGATGAAAGGAGGGAAGGCGCCGGGTGTGGATGAGTTGAGTGTGGAGATGGTGAGAGCAGCAGGAGAGGTGGGGATACAATGGTTGTACCGAGTGATGAAGACAGCAAGGAAGGAAAGGAAGACCCCAGAGGACTGGAAGAAGGGAATAATTGTCCCGATCTTCAAAAAAGGTAGTAGAACAGAATGCAGAAACTATGGGGGAATAACACTGATGAGTCATTGTGCAAAGTTCTTTGAGAAAGTTTTGGAAAGGAGAATTAGGACAAGGATAGAAGGAGGGATGAGGGAAGAACAACATGGCTTAAGAGCAGGAAGGTCCACAGTGAATTTGATTTTTGCTGTAAGGCAGTTAAAGAACAGCGCTATGAGTATGGAACAGATCTACTGATGGCCTTCCTGGACATTGAGAAAGCATATGACAGTGTATGCAGAAACAAAGTATGGAAGTCCCTGGAGGATAGAGGAATAGAAAAATGGACTTTAAGGAGGATAAAGGAGATGTACAAGGGAAGCGTGAGCTGTGTGAAAGTGGGAGGAGAGAGATCGGACTGGTTGGAACAGAGAAACGGCCTGAAACAAGGAAGTGCAGTGTCACCGTTACTTTTCATTGTGGTGATGGATGACATAATGACCCGAGTGGCACAAGTAATTGGGGAAGGAAAGATGAAAGCAATGGTGCTTGCAGATGATTTGATGATTTGGGGAAACAAGGAGGAGGAGATACAGGAACAGTTGGACGTGTGGGAAGGAATAATACAAGGATATGGGAAGAAATTTAGCATAAATAAGAGTGAGATGGTGATCACAACAAGGAAGAAGGAAAGAACCACAACAGGAATAACAATTGGTGGGGAACAGCTGAAGGAAGTGGAGAGTTTCAAGTATCTGGGAAGCCTGATACAAGAGAATGCAAGGAACGATAGAGAAATAAATGAGCGGGGGAGACAGGCGGAATCATTCCGGAGGAGTGTGAGAAGCATGTTATGGAGCAAGGATGTCCCTCAGAACAGCAAAAAGATCATATATTGGACGTACTATGTCCCTATCCTGACGTATGCCTCGGAGACCTGGATTATGAAAGGAAGGGAGAAGAGCAAAATACAGGCCAGTGAGATGAGGTTCTTGAGAAACAGTATTGGAACTACAAAGAGGGACAGAATAAGAAATGAGAGGACCAGAGAATAAATGAAGGAGGAACCATTACATGATGGTATAGAGAAATCTAGACTTATATGGTATGGACATGTAAAACGAATGGAGGAGAAGAGGATACCCAGGAGGATACACGAGACGAAGTGGGAAGGAAAGAGACCAAGAGGGAGACCGAGATACAGGTGGCTGAAGGGGGTGGAAGAAATCGTGAAGAAGAGAGGAGAAGACTGGACAAGGGTGGAGGCTGAGAGATGGTGGGAAGACAGAAGACGTTGGAGAGGCTTGTGTTCCAAACAGACCCGGCCAGCGGCTGAAAATTGTGCAAGATGATGATGACCTCATCACGTTTTCAGTCATGACCAGCAATATGTTGCAATGCTGAGAGTGCTATCTTTTGACGCCCTTAAAGTTGCAATAGTGCTAAAAAGTAATCGTACAAATAATGTAACTTATATAAGAAGCTTCTTCAGTAATTTTGTTTTCCATAGTCCGTCATGTTTTGACGGGTTTCATCTAGTAACTTTATAAATTTGGAAATATGCATGTAATAGCTTAATAAGTAGAGAAAACGAACTTACCCCACAATTATGTGTTATAAATTTAATGGAAGAATATAGACTAGAGATGCACTTGCCCCATAGAATGGGGCAAGTGCGTACCCTCGACATTAGTGATATTTAATTTCCTAATGGAATATACATTCTCGAAGCATACATTCAAGATGCGGTAGTCACACATAACTAACCAGTCAATACGCATAAGAAGACTTGTTTTGGTATTGCAATTGGTTTAGATGCATTTAAAATTCAAAGTTGCACTTCCATTTTTAGGGTATGCACTGACCCAATTCACCTTACCTCTGTCAGAATTTTATATTATTCATTTAACGTGACTATAAATTTTATTCATATATTTATCAATAATATCAGCAATATTCCTAGCTTATCCATCATGTAGCTTTGGGGCTATTCGACCGAGTGCAATTTTAACCTTTTAAGTGCTGAGTTTTTTTCTTTTGCTTTTTAAAAATAATTGTATAAGTAATACTTTTTAACTTATCAGGAGAGGGGGGGGGTAAAATGTCTATAGATTTTGGGGATTTATCTAAAAGTAAATTGAAAATCCTACGTTTATATAAATATTTATTTTGAGAGGAATCAAAATTAAAATTATTGCACCAGTGCTTGCATCATCTCCATTAAACGGTCCAAAATAAAATTATTTCGTAAAATCAGTAGGCAAGTAATACTTGTTGATCCTTACTAGTGCAAATATTGTTTTTTTAAATCGGAAATCACAACGCGGTGAGAAAGATTTGCTTCTAATTCAACCATGCCTGTTTACATCTCAGATGAACTCCATCTGTAGAGAACAGACACCTACAGCATGCTCTGTTAGTTTCTTCCGGAAGCAAAATTCCTATTTCAAGCAGTACTACATAATGCCCAATAGATGGTAGAACATGCCAGATATCGACTCATCACTCGAAAGCGAATCGGTGATATGAAAAAAAAACCCTTTATTTTGCACCGTTTATAGACGTGTGAAGCAGTCAACGGGTTAAATGCCGATGTTTCGAGACAACTGCTTGTCCCTTTATCAAGGCTTGTGATGAAAGAAGTAATGAGTAAGCAATGGCATGTAGCCTCCATAGATAAATGGTACAAGAGGAAGCCATGTCGAAACAAATAGCTGCTCCACGACCTCCTGAGACCAAGAGGATGTTGATAATGAAACTAGAGAGGGCAGCCATGATTTACTCAAGGGATAACCATCGCCTCTATTAAAGTTCTGTGATTGTTTACTTATTTCAATCGCCTCTCGAGCTGTGAAAGTTTCTCCATAAAGATGACAGAAGTTTCATCAAAAATAATTCAATGGTCATTCTGTATGGCATGTTCAGCAACCGCAGACTTCTCTGGTTGGCAAAGACGTATATGCATACGATGACCATTATCAACATCCTCTTGGTCACAGGAGGTCATGGAGTAACTATTTGTTTCGACATGGCTTCCTATCTTATACCTATTATCTATGGAGGCTTTATGCCATTGTTTACTCTTTCTTTCTTTCTTTCTTTCTTTCTTTCTTTCTTTCTTTCTTTCTTTCTTGACAAACCTTGATAAGGGACAAGGAGTTGTCTCGGAACGTCGGCATTTCGACCTAATAGCCCCAAAGCTATATAATGGATACAATTGGTCGAGGAAGTTGACGTAACAGTATTCCTAGCTTATGTTGCTCTAACAATTTAATGTCGAGTTATCCTCTTTTAATAAACGTAAGATTCAATAGCTTTCCTTCTGTTCATTCCACCAAATTCTGTATTCTGTATTCCGTACATTTTCATAAATACAACTGTTTATTCACAAGTTTTCTATGTTTGTTAAATTAAGATACAATCGTCAAATAATTATATATTATCATTAGCATGACGGAGCCTCCGTGGCTTAGGCGGCAGCACGCCGGCCTCTCACCGCTGGGTCCGTGGTTCAAATCCCGGTCACTCCATGTGAGATCTGTGCTGGACAAAACGGAGGCAGACAGGTTTTTCTCCGGGTACTCCGGTTTTCCCTGTCAAAATTTCATTCCAGCAGCACTCTCCACTATCATTTCATTTCATCTGTTATTCGTTTAATCATTGTCCCAGGGGAGTGCGACAGTTCGGCAGCCGGCACAGTTTACATCCTCGCCGCTAGATGGGGGCTTCATTCATTCCATTCGTGACCCGGTCGGAGACTGGAAGCAGGCTGTGGATTTTCATTTTCATTAGCATGACGTTATCTTGCTGAATCTACTCGTTTCAGACAATAAACATTGTTATTATGTCGTTGTCATTATTATTAATTGGCATGTTAACTCGCGCAAAATAATCCACTAATCGGATTATCTGTTCAGTAATCTAATAAACTTCGAATACCATTCGTATATCCTCACTGTCCAATTATATTAAATTATCTATTCATAGAATAATTGCTTGCAAATAAAATATGACTCACTGGATACTTCCCAAGAACAAATTAGAGAGTTGCATAAACAGGTAGCCAAAGTCGGACTACAAATGTCATTTGAAAAAAACTAAGTTCATGACAAACATCACCGATGCCCCGAAAAGTATCACAATTCATGACAGTTCAGTATGTAAAACAAATTCCTTTAAATACCTAGGAGAGTGGATAATGAAGGACTCAAAGCAAAAGACAGCATTAGAAACGCGTATGCATAAATTACAAAGGTGTTTTCATATGACAAAAGATATAATTAAAACAACTTCTCCTGGAACACTAAATTAAGGCACTATCAAACAGTGGTCAGACCTGAAACTCTGTATGCGGCAGGAACACTCAAACTAACAAGATTTGGTGATTTATACAAATTAGAGAAGACTGAAAGACGAATTCTGGGAAAAATACTGGGAGTTAAACGAAATAATAACGCGGAATATAAGTTACGACCAAATAGAGAGTTATATTTGAAATGTGAAAAATTAACTGATGTAATGAGAAAGAGAAGATTACAGTTTTTGGATACATTTATAGAATGGCAAATAGTAGACTAACTAAACAGATCTTCAACTTACTGACTAGTTTCAAATCCAAGCCCACATGGTTCATTGACATTGACAAAGATTTGACAAACGCCAGAATTCAGACAGACACAATAGCAAACAGATCACTCTTCAGAGAAGCTATTCAAAAGGCACAATTTCAAGAAAGGAAGAAACAAACAACTGGCAGAAAGTGGACTCAAGAGGAGAAAGATCGTCACTCTAGAAGGATGAAAGAAATTTGGAAACAAATTGAATACAATGGACAATAGCCAACATTGATTCATCGAACCCTCCAAATGGATTATTCGAAAGAAGAAGAAGATATGAAATCCCTATTTAAATATAACAAGAAGTTCCTACTTTTCTTAAAATTTAAGGTTCATGCCAATGATTAATCTATATGATCTAGAAGAATGGCGAAATTAAGTTGGTAATATAGAAATTTCTAATTAGTTCGAAATACAGTATACCTGGCATAATGTAGCCTAATAGAGCACTACAGTTGGCAGCCCTGGTGACTGAATATATTCTTCGTTCCATCTATTAAGGTAAAGAATACAAAATTTGTTTGAAGTCCAATGGATGGACGTTACATGCAGTTAGACATTGGATATAACAGCGCGCGTAAAATCATGTTGGCAACAATGTCATGCATTTGTCAGAAATAATCTGAAATAACATGATCTATTGTTGTGCCAATTTTGAATGAAATCCATTAGTTAGTATAGAAGTTACATGCAGTTTAAAATTGGATTTATCAGCAGGTTTAGAATCATGTTGGCAGCACTGACGTATATTAGTTACTCCAAATTAATCTAGAATGCCAGGTACTATACGTGTGGAAAGTTTAGAGCTATTGGCTTGCTGTTGAGTTGGCAGCAAGCACAAGAGTGTAGTGCAGTATATTTCACGTATTCTTTGATCAGTGAAGTTCAGTGTCAAAAACAACATGGTGTGTATCGTGTGAATTGTGAACCTTTCCACAACAAATAATAAAAGATGCATTCTAATGGAGTCTATGTGATTTATTGAGAAGTGAACCTAAAATTATATGGCGACCAGTGACACGACTCATTCATAGTAAAAGGCTCCCGTGAAAAAAGAAGATGGAAAGATTCGCTAAAGAAAGAACCGTAAAGCGGCGGTTATTTACGCGCTCACACAATCAACTAATGGCGTCGTTAGAAGGTGATCAAACTGAAACTGAAAAAGTGCAAGTGCAACTTGAAATCCTTCAAGAGAAGTATGATGATATCTCTAATTTAGATGAATTAATATTTCAACAGATGATAGACGACGAGCGTGATGATGACGAAATAGAAACGGAATGTGAATCAGCTGATGATTACAAACACAAATTCCTTAGCTGTAGAACAAAAGCAACACGTTTTATGAATCCCGTTGTTTCCATTACCCCTCCACAAAGTGTAGTGAATGACAATGTTTGTGATAAAAAGAAATATAGACTTCCAAGAATAGAATTTAAGAAATTTTCTGGTGAAATAATTGATTGATTATATTTTTGGAGCCAGTTCCGTAAAATTCACGAGGCTGAGGACATTGGGAAGGAAGATAAATTCCAATATTTAATTCAGGCTATGACAGAAGGTTCCAGAGCATATGAATTAGTTACTAGTTTTCCACTCACTGCCGAGAATTATGACAAAGCCATAGATAGTCTTCAAGCTCGATTTGGTGGAGAGGACTTGCAGGTGAAAGTTTATGTTCGTGAATTGCTCAAACTAGTATTGACGAATGCAATCAATTCCAAAGAAAGGCCAACACTGAGTAGCTTGTATGATAAATTAGAGTCACATCTCAGATCGCTGGAAAGTTGGGTTGGGACACCAGAGTGGACGAAACAACAAAGAGAAGATTCATGAAGTGTTTGGCAGAACTACCTCAGCTGTCTGAGATTAAGATTCCTAGATGTTTGATCGGTAGTGTCCAGTCGGTTGAAGATATATCTCTTCACGTGTTCTGCGACGCCAGTCAAACTGCGTATGCTGCAGTTATATTCTTGCGAATACAGAGGGTTGACAATATAGAGCTACGATTTGTACAAGCCAAGACAAGAGTGGCACCCAAGAAGATTATCACCATACCACGCCTGGAATTATTAGCAGCTACAATAGGGGTTCGACTAGTGACGTCAGTACTGCCAACATTAACTGCAAAAGAAATAGTTACTTATTATTGGAGTGACTCGTCGATTGTGTTGTCCTGGATCAAGTTAGACGAACCTTGGGTGGGGGGACCTTCGTGTGGAACAGAGTGCAAGAAATTCGAAGACTGTCCAGAATAGAACAGTGGCGTCATGTTCCAGGAACCATGAATCCGGCTGACCTGGCATCAAGGGGATGTAGCACAAAACAGTTACTTCAACAGAGATGGTGGGAAGGGTCAAAATGGCTAAAACAATCCACTAAACAATGGCCTAGCCCCGAAATTTCAACAAACGATGATGAAGTCTTCCAAGAAAGAAAAAAGAAAGTCAACACTATGACGGTGTTAGAAGACAAGTCCAATACCCAAGAATGGCACCTTGACTATTTCTCAAGTTTCCGTAGAACAGTCCGTATGATAGGATGGATCTTGAGGTTTCTGTATAATTGTCGACAGAAAAATAATAGAAGAACTACCGAACTATCCATTGAAGAAACCACAGAAGCAGAAAAAGTCGTGATGAAGTTCATACAAAAGGAGTGTTTTGTTGGTGAAAAGGATGAAAGATTCAACTCACTATGTGTTTTCATGGATGATGAGGGAGTGATGAGACTGAAAACAAAAATTATATCGCGCAAAGATGATTATGCTTTCCGTTGTCCTGCTATCCTTCCTGCGAAGCATACAACAGTTCACGCTCTCATTAGGGAGAAGCACAACGACTTATGTCATGCTGGAACCCAGATTCTGCTCAGTGGGCTCAGACAGAAATATTGGATCCTTGGAGGAAGGAGAACGGCGAAGGATGCAATTAAAACACGTGTTGTCTGCAGAAGGTACCATGGAAAACATCTTGAAGCAGAACAAACTCATCTCCCCATAGACAGAGTGAGAGAAGCCTCAATTTTCGAAATAACAGGGGTCGACATTGCCGGGCCTCTGATTTTGAAAGGTGGAGAGAAAGCCTGGGTCTGTCTGTTCACGTGTGCGGTTTTTCGTGCAGTACACCTGGAGCTAGTAACATCTTTGGCTACTGCAACATTCATCGAAGCTTTTCGGCGCTTCGTGTCCAGACGTGGAAGGCCAATGATTGTCTATAGTGACAATGGGACAAACTTTCAAGGCACCTGCAATATGTTGGAGACAATTCAGTGGGATAAAATTGCTGAATATAGTTCTGTACACCAAATAAAATGAAAATTCAATCCTCCCACTGCAGCATGGTGGGGAGGATGGTGGGAGAGGCTGATTGGTGTCCTCAAACAAATGCTCAGGAAAGTTCTGGGAAAGTCATGTCTGTCGTACCAAGAAATGATGACTGTTCTGTGTGACATTGAAGCTGTCATGATTTCACGACCACTTACTTACCTGTCCAATGATGGAGAAGACTTGGTGGCTATCACCCCTGCAATGTTCCTACAGGAGGTCAAGGGGATTGGAATGCCTGATATCGACATGATAGAGGACATAAAACTTGACAGAAGATTCTGGTACAGACAGAAAGTAAAGGGAACATTAAGGGTAAGATTCAGGAATGAATATCTTGGACAGCTAATACAGAAGAACCACATTAGGAAAAGTCATCACAAACCCTGTGTAGGTGAAGTAGTACTGGTAGCCAGTGACAACACAAAGAGACTAGACTGGCCGCTGGCAAGAGTACGGAGGTCATCCCTGGCAAAGGTGGTGTCGTGAGAGTTGTTCGCTTGGCGACTACAAAAGGAGAGCTACTGAGGCCAGTACAGAGGGTGTATCCACTTGAAGTGACATCTGGAGAAGATCAGGCTTTAAGACTGCAAGTTGAGCGGAATGAAAATGAGAAGAAGGAGAAAAATCCAAAGACGGTTAAACCATCTACTAATACTTCTGATCTCATCAAAACCAGTAGTGGGAGAGTGGTGGTTAAAACAAAGAGATATTTTGAGTGACTTATTTATTTTTGTGTTCATTTATTTTGAGAAAAAGAAAAAAAATGTTATGTTATTGTTTTGTTGAGTTGTTTCCACAACTCAAGGTGGGAGAATGTTGAGTTGGCAGCAAGCACAAGAGTGTAGTGCAGTATATTTCACGTATTCTTTGATCAGTGAAGTTCAGTGTCAAAAACAACATGGTGTGTATCGTATGAATTGTGAACCTTTCCACAACAAATAATAATGGAGTCTATGTGATTTATTGAGAAGTGAACCTAAAACTTGCATACATTCTGATATATTGATATTAGTGTTAGGGAAATAGAGACAGATTTTATAAGCAGTTGGCAGTCCTGGTTGCTCTTAAGAATACGCATGGTCATATCTGTTATGGTACACATAGCACATACGAAATTTGGTAGAAATCCAAATGATAGTATAGAAGTTACATGTATTTAAAGTTGGACCTCTCAGCAGGCTTAGAATCATGTTGGTAGCACTGACGTACATTAGTTACTCCAAATTAATATAGAATGTCAAGTACTATACGTGTGCATAGTTTAAAGCTGTCGGCTTGCTTACTTTCTGATGTATTGGTATTTGGATAAAATAAATTGAGAGCATTCATGAACAGTTGGCAGCCCTGATTGCTCTTAAGAACACGCTCAATCATATCTTTATATGTACACATAGTACATACGAAATTTGGTTGAATTCCAATTGATAGTGTAGAAGTTATATGCATTTAAAAATTGGACCTATCAGCAGGCTTATAATCATTTTGGCAACACTGCCATGTATGGCCTCCTGGAAATTAAACTGAAATATTCTTATCTATACCGTACCCTTCGGGTCCTCCAGGATGCAGACTCTTATCTCAGGGTGTGCTCTGTTCGCGTGGTTTTATCTACACTCAACATCCTGGGATTTTATATCAAGGATCACGGGAAGCTTACACTAAAATAATATGCCAGAGGTATCTTAAAACAACAATATTTATTCATGAAGCATCCTAATTAAGTTAAATTCCCCCTTAACAAAACAAATATATCTCCTTACGTTACTGAAAAAAAAAACTAAACACAAAAAAATAAATAAACACTGGCCTCCTCACTGGGCCGACACAAATGTCACATGATCATATGTCTACAACTGTTCCAAAGCAACTCCAAGACTGAAATGGTTCCAAAAACAATAGACATCAGAGTAATGTCATTAATAACTAGTTCAGATAGCGCACTCTCATTTGTAATAGTGGTTTACAGGTGTGTTGGACAGGTTATCTTTCTCGATAATTTCCTTCATGTCAAGAATCCAGTCATGATCGTCGCAGCGCGACTTCCCGGTTACAGGTCGTGTGTGCATAAATTACAGCAACTTATCTTACATAATCCAATGACCAAAGCTAGGGTCCAAACCCTTCCAAGCTTAACTGGTCAATAAAACAAACACAAACAAATGAAAATATAAAATACATCAGCGTGGATCACCTCTAGCAACAATGGTGGCCTATGCCCCATAATGAAATCAATCAATTATTTATTTACATGGGTGCACGGAAACTTCGCTTCCTAAAGTGAGTTGAATAAAAAAAATCTAAATCCCCACATGAATATAAATGGCCAAGCGCCTGTGGCTGATTACCACGATATAACAAGCCATTCCGTTCTCATAACATAAACATTCTCTCAGGACCTGCAGTGGTCGACGACCTCACTCGTACAATAGACTAACAGCCCGCATTTTGGAACACTGTCTACCTGGCCTTCCCTCAAGGCTCACTTGAAAAGAACCCAGTTGAATGCAATACTCTCTCCGTCCAGTGAAGGGGACCTTCAGGTACCTCCCTCACAATAATAAGGAGCATCATTTCTTACCATTATCATCTCATCAAATTAATCTGCGGGCATTATCCATCCGCCTACGATTTACCACTGAAGACCACGGGCATGCACCTCCGTTTTCTTACCTTTATTTTGCATTATCAGCTCAGTTCGCATTAACCCTTACCCTTACTCACTTACCAATGCGGCTGTAGTCTCACTTACCAATCTTGGGTTGTCTCTTACCTCGAGCACGGTCATCAGTCCCTATCTCTTTGTGCTCAGGCTCAAATATCATCATTAGAATTGGCCCGTTATATCCCTGAATGGTTCCCTCCAAACTCACATTTTACGTTTATTTCCTGCTCTTGCAACCCCTTATCGTGCATCCCACAGACAAACAAAATAACCCTTACGTTATATCAAACAACAAAAGATGATCACGCAGTCAAAATGAATAAACACACACTAAGCTCTAACACATAAAATATACAAGTTGCACACTCTCCGACCTGACATCCCGGTAAACCTCTGCTATTTATAATGGCTTATAATTGTGATACCCTATCCGACACCTGTTGTTGCCAACATCATGCCATGCACACCCCGAAAATTAGGCTACTTAGCTCATGATCACGTATCGGCTAATTCTTCCAATTGGCGTACCTTCTGCTGGCTTCTGATGGCACATGTTCTCTTGCTGGGGAGGATACCTTTTTAAACACAATTACAATTTCATGCAAAAGTGAAGGACCACCATGAAACTTTCTACACAATTTATGCACTGTTTTGGTAATAGTGGAGCGCCTCCTATGATCTGCAGCCAGGCATGACCTACTCAATTCGGCCAATAGTTAATCTAGCTCCTACGCCACTGAATTTGCCTATAGCACGGATGTTTATCTTCTATAGTACGGACTTCACACGCACTGGTTTGTTCCGAACAATTTGCATGTCGCTATTATTATCAGAATACATGTCACTGTTCATTACTTATAAAATTTTCACTTCTTCGCGCTGAACTCACGGTACTAATCAACGTGGACTATCGCCTATCAAGCGATAAAGAATAAACTGATTTTATACTTATAAAATTTATGCAATAATATGGGCTACGGTATGACAAGGGCTCTCGCCGCTCGGCGATGGAGAAATCGACTGACTTTACTGACACTAGGCAGGCTATTTAAAGGTCTTGCTCGGAAATCATCAGGAGTGGGAGATTCTCAAAATTTAAATCTGGAGCAACACTCGTATGACGATGGACCTAGGTTAGTTCAATTGCTCTTGTTTCCAATGTCCCAAAACTTGGTTTTATTTCGAAATTGGATCGTACGTTCGGCCGCTAATTAGCTCCGTAGTAATTTTCATTGTCCAAGATTTTCGCGGTCTTTGAAGCGTCCATCCACCCACAATTCTGATTGGTTCGTTAAAATTTTCCTTCCTCCAGTTCTTCAGACCGAATTAATTTCAATACTGCTGTTTTCGTGACTTTTGAAATGAGGTTCTTGTGGCTAAAATCGCCCTCTTTCCAATGCTGCAACTCATAATTTTGTACATTAATTATTTCTCAAATTTCCTTTAAATGGGAGGTGCTTATTTTTTCCAGGATAACCAACATGAAGCTCAAACTACAATTGCGATTTTTCAGCAGTTGGTAGCACTGACAATATTTTCAAATACGGCGTTGAGATATTCAGGTATATATCTTTACTCATACCAAATTTTGTTTCGATTGTTGCAGCCGTTTAGGAGTTGATAGAGGACACACACACAGACAGACAGACAGACAGACAGACATTTCCCCGGATCGATCTCATTTCCTCATTTTTGCAAAATGTGAAAAGTATGCTAAAAATCATTAATTAAATATCTCCAATTTATACGTAGATTTAATTTCAACTATTTCAAGCAATATCCTAGAATTTATGAATAGACTACACATCGTATTTGCAAACTAAAATTGTATGTAACGAAAGAACATCAAACAATGTCCAAACATGAACTAAAATTACAAACTACCAAACACATAATGGTGCAAACACTATTTTAATGAACTGCAACGTCGGCATGCATGCCTGCAATTCCTTCGTGTTTCCATTTCAGTCTGTTGACTGTCCCATGGTTCAAATTTGCTCCAACACGTGTCTTGTAGTCGAATAGCCATCATCTTCAGCAGGGTATTTGTAGAAATCCCTATGATGCCTTCTGGTATGGTCGTTTTGAAGATTGCATCATGCCATTCGTCTGCATTTTGATACTTTTCTAGCTCACTCCTAGGGGCAGATGACCTCATAGTTCCGCACCTTACAACTACTATCTCTATCTAATATTATAGAATAACGACGTTGAGTTAGGAGCTGTACGTACGTTTGCTAGATGATTAGCCTTCCCTCTTGGGTCTACTTTAAACACTATTGTAAAACGTGCGAGTGTTAAAAGAATATATGAAATTTAGTACGGAGTCGCACGTTCAGCACCATGCTTACCGCTCGCCTCACATAGATGAGTGTGCGGTGTTGCCGCTCTGCTATGGGCAAGGCCTTCCTTACAGGCAGCTATGATAATATGCAATCTAACAGCATTTTATAATGTTCTTTAATGTTGATGCACCGTAGAAGTTTCTTCTCTAATAATTCTTAAATCCACTTTATTTCTGAATAACTCATATACTGTAGTCTTCTTTCGATGAAGCACTGTGTTATAATTTATTAAGGCGGTTTAGGTGGTATAGTTGGTAGCATGCTGAGCTTCTATGCCCAAGATCGTGGGTTCAAACCCGGCCGAAGTCGTCGGATTTTTAAGAGCTCTAAATTCCCTCAGTATGCCTTCCTTCGGAGGGGACGTAGCGCCAGCGGGCCCATATCATAGATTTAGGGCATGTAAAAGAACCTTCCACTAACTACAATTGTGTGAAGCTAAATTTGTAGGTTAGATTTGATTAGCGCACTATTTAATCCAACGTTCGTCGCCAGGTGCCGGTAGACAAGTTCACAGCTAGGTGTCGTTGACAGTAGCATTTCGTAGCAAAAGTAGGAGCTACTTGAAATTGATCGTCTGCAGTCCTTACATGAATTACAGACAACACACACTAATACAGCCATCACAATTAACACTGGTCATCAGACAAATTCTATACACACCCAAATCACGCGGCGCTACATGACCACGTTGTCGCAGCCCCTAAACTGAGGAACCAACCAACCATAATTACCTGACTTGTGTGCCTCAATTCACTGAAAATGTTCGTAGACTGTCAATATGGGGCAGATTTACTCGCTGTTCCGCCCCTTAATACAATAACAATAACAATAGACTGACAAAAAGTCGATTTTAGTTCTTATCATCCTCTCTCATTTACTTTGATAACCATCGCAGAATAACTTATTATAATGCTCGTATGAGCTAAATTCACGTAGTATAATCAATTCTCACTATCAAAATATTGCAAATTCGACTCACTCAATCAATATCTCTCTTTCTTTTAATGTATATTATAGTTCGTTAAAGTTAATGATTGTTGATTATACTGTATTTTTATGCATGATAGTGGATTACTGTATATGCATCCAATGGGACTTTAAATCCTAGGTAGTGTACCCAATAGGGTTGGTACAGGCGTCGAACTCCAGACATCTCAGATGTAAAGGAACCATTCATGTCACACCAAGAAAAGAATACAAGAGTTTTAGACGTTTTTTCAAGCTACCAAAAGGGTTAATACTTAAAAGCACATATGAATGACGCATAAGGCTGATAAAGAAAGAGTGGAGCAATACTGCAGCTGCGAGGTGATGTCACCGCAAACTAAGCGAAAATAGGGTTACACATAGATAAGAATAGACCCAGTGGAATATCCCACTCTAGAGAGAGATAAAAGATCTCATGGAGAAACGCAAATTCATCAAGAAATTGCAAACACCGCATGAAAAGGCGTGGCCAGGAAATAAAGGAATTAATTACAATCAGCCAGAAATAACCAAAATTGTTAAAGAAACTCACCGTAAATGCTATTTATTTCGGAAATGGGAATTTTTAGAATGATAAAAGTTGCTAATATCTGCGGGGTATAAGAAAGCAAAGTCAGCAGATCACGAAAGGGAATTCACCAAGACAGATAGTGGGAGTAGGGGAATAAAAAAATACACTCCCACATAAAACGAAGAGCTATTTTAATTTAAATTAATACATCTCCACGATCGAATATAGAAAATTTTTACATGTTTGGAACGTTCAGAATGCGTACTTCAAGATGGTTATTTTTTCAAAAAGATACCACGATTGGTTTAAAAGTTAAGTTTGGAAACGAAGCCAAAATAGTTTATTTGCTGAGAATCAAATAAATAGAGAGCGATTCCCAAGAAAGTTATTCAGTCTTATTTAGTCTTCAAGCAGGCGCGGAGGCGCTGTGCTGAATCAACAAATTATTCAGTCTACAGCGAACCTTGAGGGGTCGATGTGGACCGCAGGAATTTAGTTCACCGGAGGTGCTGGAAGGCACGGTATTGTTTCACGATATACATTCAGTCTTAGTGAACGCAGGGCGTTGCACGCTGTTTCACAAGTTATCTAGTTTATTAGAAACACCGGAAGATGTGGTACTGATTCGCAGATCTTAAATTCAAATCTTAAGTGCCTCGGATGGGGACACACAACGTTACACGTTATATCGAAAAGTGAAATTTCAGAGTGATCACTAAAGCGCTCGCGCTAGATCAACTAAAATTAATGTTACACGGAAGTCGCGATGAAAATAAGTTGCGCCGCGTCGAATTAAAGAACATTAATCCAGCCTAAAAGTACAGGCAAATACAAGTAAAATACGCCACGTTGAAAATCATCAGTTCGAGACTACAAACAGGTCTTCATGAACAATCGGGTAAACAAAGTATCCGCATTATCAGAAATCAGGTATCAGAAAGGAATACAGAATTCCAAGTTAAGGGACACGAGTTCGATACTTGCAGCGTAGTCAGTGAACTTAAGTGAAGCTACGGTACGTCCAACAGAGACATAGTCAAAAACATTCTCATAAGGGATGGAAGTAAATCCCGTCGCAGTGTAAAAGATACAGATTATAGTCAAATAATTAGGAGGATCGCAGGTTCGAAATCTGAACGGACTAATAAAGCCCCGTGAAAGGAAGTGTACGATCCGAATAAGAGAATAAAGGTGCGATAGACTGCCAAATAAGCGTAGGATCAAAGTGAAGGACACTTAATCGCTTAGAGGAAAACAATAAGGGAAGCCGAAAATAGACTGTTCAAAAGCAAAGCAGAGACTAAAATCCAGTGTAGGAGCTAGGAGCTGTTCGAGCTGTTACACGGCCGATACAGGGACTTGGGATCTCATCGTAGTGTTGATCGCCGACCGGAAGTGCCGAAGATCACTGAGATATGGTGTAAAGAAAATAAGTGCAGTGTTAAATAATATAAAGGAAATATATATATGTTTAGTGTTAAATATAGTGCTTTTTAAAGGGTAATTATGTGTCTAAGTGTATGTGAAGCTCGATTGTATCAAAGTTAAGTGCAGTGCACAAAAAAGAGTGCCATGAAGAATTGCTAAAATGTATTTAGATGGGTGAACCTGTCCAAGAATGAAATGAGATCACCACACGGGTGAGTTATGATTTTTCATTAAATTTGCAGCTGTACTATGCACTGACCCTTTAGATTCGATCGCTGACTGGGGGGTTTAGCGATTGATTCACTAGGTAGTTGAATGCACTAAATAATTGAAATGCTGGGATAATAGTAATTGTTAACCACGAGGATAGCCTCGTAGAGAATTAAAATGTAAATGGGATCAGAAAATATAAAGTAATGGAAACCCGAGAAATGAAATAATAAGTGATAAATGATTTGAAAGAAGGAATCGAAATAATAACTTAAATGGCTTAATTTTTCGCCACGTTAATAAATAAGTTATGAAATAAATGTGCACCATATTGAAATTGTTAAAAGTCGAAAGAATAAGTTAAGATAAAAATGGTTGAATTTATACCATATAAGCAAATGGTGAAGTATCTAAGCGTTATAATGAAATAATTGAAAATTGGAAATAAAAATAATAATAATGGTTATCGAGTTGTTACACTCTAAAAATAAAGTTGTGGTAAAAAATCGTGATAAGGAACTAATATAATAAATGGAACGAATAAGTAATATTTTGACGTATTGTTGTCATAATAATACATTTATAAATCTCTAAAGTAAATGGTGGAACGAAACACCTAAGATTGAAAATGTTATATTGTAGGCTATCAGGCCAAAGTTGTAAAAATAAGGTAAGAGGAAGACCAAGGTCTTACCGCTATAATACAAGGTTATTATACAAGAGATTAAATAAATCGCGAATATCCAAGCAAAGTTGTGTTGCCGAAATGGCCTAATAATGAAATAATTTTAGCTTCAAGCTAATAAAATGTGCGTTAACCAGGATATATTTATTCGTGAGATGGAAGGTATAGTGAAATGTTTTAATGTGGATGTGAAATTCCCGCCCAAGTGTCGTCGAAATATCGTGGATAAATAATTCCCACTGAAGTATTGTTGTTGTATGAAGCGTCGTGTTGTTTTGTAGATGTGAAATTCCCACCGAAGTATTGCCGTATTGAAGCGTCGTAAATGATAGTTACATATGAGTCCCGCTGGACGGATAAGTATTCCCAGCCTTGCGTTGTTATAATAAAGTTTTGTAGGCAAAGTTGTCGTATTGAAGCGTCGTGTTATATTGTGGATGCGAAATTCCCACCAAAGTATCGTCGAAATGAAGCGTCGTATGTGATATATACATAAAAGTTCCGTTGGATGGATAGGGATACCCGACCAGGCATTTTGTAATAGTGTTGTAATGAGACGTCATACATTAAAGTTGTTATTAAAGTTGTTGTAATCAACTATCATACATCCTCTCCGAACTAAGTGCAAATGTCATGGAAAAAATGAAATGTTAATAATAATAATAATAATAAATGCGGAAGCAAATAGCCGTTTAAGAAATGAATTTAAGCTTTGGAAATCATATGGTTAAATAGTAAACAGCAGCGTAAAGCGAGGACGGTCTGCTAGACATCATAAATCACGAGTAAACTACCAAAGGGAGAGGGGACGGCCATCTGAGCCTGACCTAGCCTCTTGTGAGGGAAGAGAAGAAACACATAATGAGTTCCGCGGTCAAGTAGGGTCTAACAGACACTAGTAATAAAGAAGCCACTATATGAAAGTTTTTATTAAAAGGTGCAAGCTTAAAATAAGCTACAGAATTGGAATGCTGGGATCGAGACAATTCTCCCGAGTCTAAGTTTGAAGTGTTTATGTAGATTTTGACAGATGTTGTCAAATGTTTTAAATCGTCGATAAAAAAGGATTCCTTCTTCAAACAGATAATGAAATAACGGCTTATGAAACAATGAAGTTTGATATGAATAAAGATCCCACTATGATAAATAACACAGTGCATGGTACAATGCTGAAGCAAATCACCGTGATGCATGGAAGGGTAACTGGAGGAGTAAGGGTTCGACCGACAGAGAGGGCATGTTTGTAAAATATTGTATTGTATTTTTGAAATACCTAAGGCTTTGTGAAAGATTGTTGTTAGAGTCAGGGAACTTAATAACTGATAAATAAGTAAAGATATGAATAAATATAGAATAAAGAGAGCCTTGAAGGGTAAATGAAAGTAATGTGAATATCCAAGGCCTTAGATGAATTATGTAGCTCAAGTGTTAGGCGCGCTCGACGCCTAAGTGAAACAATCTTAAAATAAAATATATAATTATAAGAAGTGATTAAATTAAGCAAGACAAAGGATTCACAGTTATCACAGAATAATGAAATTATATTTTAGTGAATTCTAGTGAATTCTAGTGAATTTAAATAATGAATTTTATGATTCTCACTGGAAGGGACAATACCAAGTGAAGGTTGATTATGATATATATTTTGAAGTGATATTTCTTTTAGTAAATACATGAGTTATAGTTGTATGTTGAGTTTTTCATGTACCCTTGTGAACCTCAAGTATTCCACATCTGAATGTGCAGTCATATTATGGGGGAGCGTTACGTGCCTTGAAGCCGGAGTAGCTAAGCCGAGTTGTGACTAATCATTCTCCGTAGAAACGGGCACAGTATGTCCGTCTGTTAGGTTGTCAGCCCGAAGCTGGTTGGATCCTCAAAAAGCACCGCCGTTAGGTTATGTGGGTAGATACCCACAAAAACCCAAGGCAACGCTATATTGAGGCGTACTAGGCAAGATGAGGAGTGAGGTAGTTTGCCATTTCTTTCCTCACTGAGTCAGAACTGCAGTAATAACCCTATGTGTAGAACCTTTCACAGCATCCACAGGCACCGACTGTGCCCTGAATGTCATTAGTAAGCACCACCCATACTTCAGAAGCTTCCATATAATCACAGCCATGAGTGAGACTGAGACATCGGTGAAAAGCCACATTTTACTCTAGCCTGTGCCAACAGACAAATGCACCTGTACTGCATTCATCAAGAAATGGCAAACAGGCCTACCTAGGTATGTAAACCTTTAATAAGCAATCGATAAATCAATCTCTTCTTATGATAAAAATAGGCAGAAAATGAATTATAGTAAATATATTTATTCAAGACCAAATACAGTATATTTATTGTATACGGATACTAAACACACCGATATTACTTAACACTTATCTCGGCAGTTGCGATATTATTGCCTGAGAAATGGCGCATGTACCATGGTAGATCTGTAACTGCGCCTAGTAATTCTTCAGTTATTTGGTTTATTTTATCACTACCGAGATCAAAAGAATCCACTGCAGCTCTCTCACTCACTGATAGGGACTCGTAGAGACTAAACATTGAGGTCATGGAAGTACTATTTGACAACATTAGTGTTAGATGAACAAGAGTGAGGAGAACACTCGTTGATATTTGCATTGAGCATGCTCATTTCAGGTCATCACAGTCATCGGATGTCTTCATTCACAAAAAGCCTTGATAGGGCGGAGGATGCGGCACTCGCCTTGACGCCGCCTAGTCGGGTACTTAACACATGGCTTTTCTGTCAACACGATGCGTCCTCGAGTGCGGAAGTCATCTCTGAGCAGCGCATAGTAGACCAATGCTACGGCGAAAGTGGTGAGCAACTGACCCGAGATTAAGTTCGTCTTTAGTGATTCAAGGAGGGATACGCGGTTTTCCTTCGAACTGCGGACATACACAATCAAGTTCACAATACAAAACATAACATATACTTAACCCTTTATCAGGCAAAAAGACAGGGGATGTATTTTTTTTCACATTTGAAATTGGGGTGATAGATGGGTAGGAATATGCAACAATTTTATGAGTGTGGATTCTAATTTAATAGATATGGGGTGGGAAATTATTATCCCACTGCCATACCCTTAAATGAGTAATGGGGTAATAATTTACCACCTCCAAATTATGATGATACGGTGTTTATCACTCAATAATGAGGTTTATGTAACAGGATATAATATACACAAACACCCATCACACTCTAAAATAAAAAAAGTAACTCCTACGCAACACAAGATCAGTGACATATATCATCTTTGCCGAAAACTGCTTAAAAAAATATAACAGTGATTTTGGAATGTTAAAAGTTAGTATATTCGAATATAATTCAATAATTTCACAATAGTATTTACTAAAACACAGAAAATTAATTTTTAAAATCTTCTATTCTATGGCAAACACGCTGAGCAGGATACTTATTTCCATTCTAGCTGAAATATATTTACTCAAGTGACCAAAACCATTATTAACATTGTATTTCAGTAATATACCAATGTTTACAAATCTCTTATCTTATATATAAAAGTGAAAGTCTGTATGTGGGTGGGTCTGTTCCGTATACAAATCAACACCGTTCCACCAATCTCAACCAAATTTTGCATACACATAGTTTAGGACCCAGAAGGAACCGCTGGCTACATGAATTTTCGATAGTCTTTCTCATTCTTCTGATTTCGGCCCTTTTGCTTTCGAGCACAGGCTAATCAAATCATAAAATATACTCATGAAGGAATGGCAAGGCAGATCATTTCCATGGCAACATAGCTCAAGTCGAGACACGGCCGACTGGATGCGAGTTGCGCTCTGATTTACCGGTATAGAATATGAGGATCTTTACTTGAAATCCCGTTAGTTACTCAACTGCTCACACAGCACTGTCAACCAAGTTTAGCATAACAAAGACTTAACACTATCTACTATAATTATATTTGTCAAATACCACTCACTCACTCACTCATTCATTCATCACGAAATCTCAGAAACCACCGAACGGATTGGAATGAAATTTGGTATACAGCTTCCTCAACGGCCGCAATTTCCCACTAAGAGAGGATTTTTGGATATTCAGGTTCTAAAGGGGTGTTAGGGGGGGGGGGCGTAGACCTGCATTTCATTGAATAGCAATATCTCCCGATTGGTTTCATTGGGGGATGTGATACTCGGTATATAAACTCATCATTAAAAATAAGAAGACACGTGTCTGAGGGTTTTTCGATGTGGTGTATGTTATGAGGTGAAAGGGGGTGAAAGGTGGGGATTGAAAGATTTCTAACGGAGCGTGCATCTCTTAAACGACATAGGCGAGGAGTTTGAAACTTAGCGGAAAAAATCAGCATAAAAAGGAAGTAAATATGTGTTTGACCGTTTTTTCATAAATCCAATTTAAGGGGCCCATGGGGAGGGGTGAAATTCTAGGGGGGGGGGGGGGTCCTAACTGCTTGACTGACTGACTCACTCTTCAAACTCAGGAGGAAAAAACTGCTTTAAAGTAAGTAAATAGCTGTTCGACAGTTTTTTTCATAAATCAAATTTAAGGGGTTCATGGGGAGGGTTGAATTTCTGAAAAAAGAAAATTGAAAGAAAATGTCCTGACTCACTCACTCACTTACCCACTCATCATCGCCCAGCCAAAATTATTGAAGTTAGAAACATGACAGTTTGGGGATATGTTCATTGTATGTCAAAACCATCTACTAAGGGAGGATTTTTGGATATTCAGGTTCTCAAGGGGTCTTAAGGGGGTTAAACTTGCATTTCATTGAATAACAATATCTCCCGATTGGTTTCTTTGGGGGATGTGATACACGGCATATAAACTCATCATTAAAAAGTAAGAAGACACATGCCTGAGGGTTTTTCGATATGGTGTATATTATGAGGTGAAAGGGTTGAAAAGTGGGGGTTTAAAGATTCCTAATGGAGCGTGTATCTCTTAAACGACATAGGCGAGGAGTTTGAAACTCAGCGGAAAAAATCAGCATAAAAAGTAAGTAAATATGTGTTTGACCGTTTTTTCACAAATCCAATTTAAGGGGCCCATGGGGAGGGGTGAAATTCTGGGGGGGGGGGAACAGGAAAGAAAGTGTCCTAACTGATTGACTGACTGACTAACTCATCAAACTCAGGGGGAAAAACTGCTTTAAAGTAAGTAAATAGCTTTTCGACAGTTTTTTTGATCAATCTAATTGAAGGGGTTCATCGGGAGGAGCGAAATTCTGAAGAAAAAAAAAATTGAAAGAAAATGTCCTGACTCATTCACTCACTCCTCATCGCCCAGCCAAAAATGTTGAAGTTGGTAACATGGCATTTTGGGGATATGTTCATTGTATGTCAAAACCGTACACTAAGGGAGGATTTTTGGATATTCAGGTTCTAAAGGGGTCTTAAGGTGGTTAAACCTGCATTTCATTGAAAAACAATATCTAACGAGTGGTTTCATTTGTGGATGTGATACTCGGCATATAAACTAATCACTAAAAATAAGCAGACATGTGTCTAAGGGTTTTTCGATGTGGAGTTTTATTATGAGGTGAAAGGGTTGAAAAGTCGGGGTTGAAGGATTCCTAACGGAGCGTGTTGGCCTATCTCTTAAACGACATAGGCGAGAAATTTGAAACTCGGCGAAAAAAAATCAGCTTAAAAAGTAAGTAAATCCGTTTTCGACCGTTTTTTCACAAATTAATTTGAGGGGCCAATGGGGTGGGGTGAAATTCTGGGGGAAAAAAGGAGAGAAAGCATCCTAACTGACTGATTAACTCACTCACTCACTCATCAAACTCAGGGGAAAAAGACAGATTAAAAATAAGTAAATAGGTGTTCAAGCGTTTTTTCATCAATCCAATTTAAGGGGCCCATCGTGAGGGGTGAAATTCTGGTAAAAATAATTGAAAGAAAATGTCCTGTCTGACTCACTCATCACGCCCAGAGAAAACTATTAAAGTTGGAAAAATGAAATTTTGGGAATATGTTCGCTGTATGTCGAAAACGTCAACTAAGGAATGATTTTGGTTTATTCGGGTTCTAAAGAGGTGTTAAGGGGGTAAACGTGCATTTCATTGAATAACGATATCTCATGAGTTGTTTCTTTGGGGATGTGATATTCGGTATATAAACTAATCATTAAAAATAATCAGACATATGTCTAAGGGTTTATCGATGTGGTGTATATTATGAGGTGAAAGGGGTGAAAATTGGGGGTTGAGGGATTCTTAACGGAGCGTGTATCTCTGAAACGACATAGGCGAGAAGTTTGAAATTCGGAGAAAAAAAACAGCTTAAAATACAAGTAAATTGGTGTTCGACCGTTTTTTCATAATTCCAATTTAAGGGGCCTGTGGGGAGGGGTGAAATTCTGGAAGAAAAACGTCCACTAAGGAAGGATTTTTGGAAGTTCACTCTCATCGACCAACCAAAACTATTCAAGTTAGAAGAATGATATTTTGGGGATATGTTTGTTGTGTGTCGAAAACGTCTACTAAGGAGGGATTTTTGGATATTCAGGTTCTAAAGGGGTGTTAACGGGGTTAAACCTGCATTTCATTGAATAACAATAAGTTATTACACAACTATGACGCGAGCGAAGCGAGGCTAAAAATGAGATGGTGTGTGTCTGTGTATTACTCAATCACGCAAGTACCACTGGTCCGATTTACATGAATTTTACACGGAAGTAGCTGATTTATCTGGTTAACATATAGGTTACTTTTGATTCCAATGCTTTGCTCTATTTAAAGATGGCGACCATTTTAGTGACGTCACTACACCCTTTGGTTTCAAACTTTCATATTTCCATTTCAAATAAAAAGAGAACGCTAAGAAATAGCAAACTTTTGATGGCATATACGAGGTTTAAAATTACATTTTCTATCCGAAAGGTATCTCCAACGGTTAGTGAGTAAAACCTAAATTTGTGCTATAAAACACGGTCATCGCCGAGCGGAGTAGTTGGACAAAATGTTCCATCCCTAATCTCCCTCTGCGCAGCACCTCGCCTATCCCCTGTTTTAACTGTCCCCTTCACATTTTAATTTATTTATGACGCGTAGCGAAGCACGGATACTTCAGCTGGTCTTCAATAATAACACCTTCTTTTGTAAAACAATGCATTTCTTTCACTCAACACAACCGAACTGGCGAGCACGTGCACTGTGGAGAACACTGGGATATAATATGCTTCCCACATTTGGTTTCTGATGACAGTATACATCAAATTAATGGGTTTTCAATATTTCTCTCATCTATCTTGTGGATGCATGTGGAACTGCTTCAAATGAAAGGGGTGGGAAGATTCTCTCCCTAACACTGTTCAATAAATACATGGTGGGAAGATAGTATCCCAAGGACCTATAAAGGGTTTAAGGACTATTATGAGAAGCTTTACTGTCTGTCAACACGAGTGAGCCCAATTCAGACCGGGCAGGAATACACAATAAATTTATTTCCTAGTGCCTGAACTAATTTACATGAATTACACAGGCCTGCATAATTTTGCGGTAAATTAGAAAATAGGCAATTTTGATGGAGATTTATGTTGTGAAACCGGAAATGGTGTCAGTTTTTTAGCCTATTTTCATTTTATGAAAACAAAATTGGCTTATGAGATCACCTTTTTCCGTGTGTGTGTGTGTGCGTGTGCGTATGTGTGTGTTTGTGTGTGCCCCCCCCTAATAACGTCTAAACTGCTGGAGCGATTTCAATGAAACTCGGTAAGATCATAGTACTACAGTATTACGGCCAATCCCGACCGTGCCCTTCAAATTTTACTACGGCTCACCAATTCAACATGGTGGCCTTGCGAAATATTTCACCGGCATTCTATATCTCCGAAACTATTACTGATATCGCTCTGAAATGTTGTACGGAGATAAAGGGCACTACTAAAAGTTCATCTATGAGACTTTCAAAAATCTGTTAACTGCAAAACCAACATGAGGGCCAAGTGAAGTTGAAACTTTTAAATAGACTTTTCTCGCGATTCAACCATCCAATTGCAATGAAACTTAGTACAGCAAATGTTTCTGAACATTGCAATGTACTGGCATTTAATTTAGTTCAATTGTTTACATAACCTCAAGATGGCGGCTGTGCGAAATATTTCTCCGTCATTCTATATCTCTGAAATTATTACCGATATCACCCTCAAATTTTGTACGGTGATAAAGGGTACTACTAAAAGTTCACTTATGCGACTCTCAAAACCTGTTAACTATAAAACGAACTTGGCGGCAAAGCGAAGTTGACACTTTTAAATAGACTTTTGTCGCGATTTAACCATCCAAACGCAATGCAAGTTGGTACGGCAAATGTTTATACACATTGTAATGCACTGGCATCTAATTTAGTTGAATTGTCTACATAACCTCAAGATGGCGGCTGTGCGAAATATTTCACCGGCATTCTATATCTCCGAAACTAATACTGATATCACCCTGAGATTTTGTACGGTGATAAAGGGTACTACTAGAAGTTCAGCTATGATACTTCCATAAAGGTGTAAAATACAAACCGAACATGGCGGCCAAGCGAATGTGAAACCTTTTAATAGACATTTCTTGCGATTTAACCATCTGAGCACAGTGAAATATGGTACAGTAAATGTTTATACACATTGTAATGCACTGGTATCTAATTTAGTTCAATTGTTCATATAAACTCAAGATAGCGGATGTGCGCAATTTTAAAATTAAGTTTTTATATCTTTCTTCTCCATTCGATCGAAGTAAACGTTTGAATAATGAACATTCGCAAAAATCGTCATCTAATAGTACATAACTCTATGGCCTACATATATAAAAATCTAACATGGCAACCAACCGAAATATTTAGAAGGTTCTCAATATCTACGAATCTATTACAGCAATCAAACTGAAATTTTGTATGTTGATAGAAGCAATTAACATAAGTAGGATACATGAAAATAGGCTGTACAATTCTTCACGGAATTACTTGTTATATATCACATCGTGTTTAGGCTCAATCCCCTGTTTATTGTTATAATAAAAATAACAAAATAAAAGTTAATTAAATACACCTATTTTCATTTTTAGTGCAGAATATTAATGTGGATTTTTTAAAGTAAATGACACTTACAGTAAGGGTGCTCAGACAATTAGGGTTCAGTTTAGCAAATAACGTAGAGTTAAGCTATTCTGACAATTATACGAAACGTTGACAAGTTATAAGAATCGGAACATTGTCAACACGAGTGCTTTGTAAAGCTCTATCATATTTCACAATAAAATTTTGAAAATTACTTCCGGCTTAAATGATATTTTGAAAATACATGCTAACACGCATGTTCTTAAACTTTCATAGGGCAAAACAATTTTTTTTATTTTCATGTGTTTTTACATTTTAATTAATTTTAATTAATATAAAAATTAATAATCTTATTTTCATTTCTCTATTTTTTTATATAATTTTCAATTTATGTTCTTATAGATTTAATTTTGATATTTTTCTCTTGAATTAGTTTATTTATTAATTAACCAATTTCCAATTGATTTTACAATTATTTTCATAATGTTTTATATTTATGTTTATTTTTTTAATTTTTATATTTCTTCTATTATTGTAATTTAATTTTTATTATTTTTATTTCTATATGTATATTTTATTTTATACTTTAATTGTTAATGCTTTTAGCTTTTTTTAAATTTTATCCAACACATTACTTCAAGTAGATACGTATATAATATTTGATTTTTAGAAATACTAGCAGTTTGGTATGAAAATTCTCCAAAATTTGGCTCGAGGATTCAACTATCAGCATTTTTGAAAGCATAAACTGTCCTTATGACAGGTGGTTAACATAGAGACCACTATCCCACAAAGGGTTAAAATGGAACTTGTTCTACTGATTTAAATGAAATTAAAGTTTGATTGTTTTAATCTATTCTTGGATTCCTTATCTTCAATTTGTGGGAAGCAGATTTTTAAATTTCTCAAAACGGAAGTAAATATTGTCCCCTCAGTAGCGTAGCTGTCAGCATGGTTAGCTGCCGTCCCGGAGGTTCTGAGTTCGATTCCCGGCTCTGCCACGAAATTTGAAAACTGGTATGAGGACTGGAACGGGGTGTACTCAGCCTGGAGTGGTCAAAATGAGTAGAGGGGTATCGATTCCCACCTCAGCCATCCTCGAAGTGGTTTTCCGTGGTTTCCCACTTCGTCTTCGGGCAAATGCCGGGATGGTACTGTACCCGTATCCACGTGGTCTTACCTGTTGAAATCCGATGGAACAGCTGGATCGTAGAATCTGGAAGTACCCGGATGAAATAACCCCCAAAACTCTACCAACTAGGATCAACCAGGGATAAGGATACCTCACTATTAAATAATGTGTTAAGAAGATGTCAGTGGTCGCCGAAATAAAAACGATAATAGCTCAAAGTGATCTAGCAAGACTAACTACCAATTAAATTGATCTCGGGTGTAAGGCTAAGCATTCTATAAACTGACCCACTGGTCCTCGTAGCACATCCTAGTTTTAATATAAATCACCAATTCAGCCAAAGAAATTTAAAATGATCCAAGAGTTTATTAACCAATAACTGCTGAGACGTGGAATTCTTCTGCACTGAACAAAATATGTTTGCCTCCACTGAAGCGTGTTAATGTCTAAAGCGGAATTAGCCTTAAATTGTGCTAAATATGCTATCCAAAACTATAGCATCATCAACGAAGTTTAAATAATTATTATAAAGTTACACATGTTCATATTATACCCTGTTTCGCAAATATTAAACAACCCTAATAAGTTTGTAGCATATATACATTTTTACAATTTAATTCGTGGCCGAATTACTCGTGTATTATTTAACTCCATCAATAAGTATTCTAGTGACTTTTATTACGTTCATTTTCTGGATTATTCGGCGAACAATAAAGTTGATCGAACGTATTGTCGTTGCATATAATGTTAACAACATTTTAAATCTTTCACAAATATTCAGATTAATATCCCTTAAACTTTCAGTTATTATTATTGCATGGTTATACAAATATTGTCACAAGTCTTTCAAATTAGAACTTTCTTCTAAACAAATGTTACTATTTTAACAATCTATTTTCGATTAATTGTTACAATGCTAGTTTTGCTTAAATGTTGGATACATAATCTTTATACTAGCCTTCTAGTATTTAGAATCGTGACTACACTTCACGTTCAAACATATACACATAAGTGAACTCAGCAATAGCTCAGTAGCTAATTTATACTGGAAATCTGATATTGACCATCCATCGATGTCTAATATCCCCTTATTACATTACATTTCGCAAACAATAATTGCTCTACTCATATATAAGCTCTCAGTAGCTGTAAATAATTTCCAAACATTTTTAGGATTTAATAAGCCTTTACATAACAATCGTAAAATATCATGCTTCAAATTTGACAAAAGTTAAAGTATCATGGACAATTTTTATCAGAACTGTGATAAATATAATGTATTCACCTGTTTAAATAACAGTGCTCGTGAATTTTTCAAAATCGTAATTTCGATTTGTAACGAAAATATTTTATACAATAGTTCTTTAATATTTATTTATTTCTCAATATACTTGCATATTCGTTAATATTTCTTTCAAGGAATTGTAGATAGACCACTGCAAAAAGAACGATTCAGCCTTCGACTAATCAAAATTCGACTGGAGATCCTCCTCCAAGGAAACACGAAAGAAACTACAGCATGGAAAAGAGCCTATCTTAAGAAGGTACAAATAATCCATTAGAATCTAACGCTTAACCAGGTTAGTTCAACAAAAGAATTAAGAAAATAGAAAAACTGAACGAACTGAAAAGCAACTAAAATTCAAAAGAAATTTCAATACTGTGGATTGCCAAAAACTAATCCAAAAATTGCAAATGTTCACTCTAGAAATCACTATATTTCCAAATCTATATTACAATCGACGAAAAATAGACCGACACGTCTATCCAATAAACTTGCATGAAATGCCAAAGTGTTCTGATTCTTAGTTCAAAATGTTATAAGTGTTTGTTTAAATAATGTTCAAGTATACGTGGTGTATCGGACATCTGCTTGCTAACGATTATTCTTATATACATTTATCGTAGTCTTGGTCCTAAATATTCTTATATGTGTCTTCTCAACGAACTATATTGTTCTATTAAATGCCAAAATGAATTAAGAAAAAGATAAAGTAATGCATTTGAAAATAGCATCACAAATTATTAATATTAACAGCAAGATAAAATACATTATTGGACAGAAGCGATAAAATACCGGGTCTAGCCCTAGAATGCATTTCCTAACTACTTAATAAAAATTGGTGAAAAAGGAACACTCTAAAGTATGTCTAATCCATACTGTCTACTTATGTAAAATGGTTTCCAGCTACCTTGTTCGATGCCATCTCGTTGAAAATAGGAATATGTTTAAGATACACTGTCCTGGTAGGGATTGAACCCTTGTTCATCTGGACGCGTAGTTCTCGAACCGACTGGATCTTGAGAAGAACCGAAATCCGTTCCCGACTGGTTTGAAAGAAAACAGCTGTTCGTGCAACCAAGTTCATAGTTCCGACACGTTTCTGAGATGCTCGGTAGCTTATATTTGTAGAATGCCATTGATGTTCATTTTGTAGCAGTACGAATGTATAGTCAACTTTTCAAAGTGCCTTCCATTTCTTCTTAAAAAGCCTTCTGCTATTGTAGTAGTTCATATTTGATGTTTGTAGTCATCCCATGTGATCAACTCTGCTATAGTGTTACATTCCTTCCTTTCATTTAGCCCATCTGCCACATTAACATATCGTGATGAAGTATGTATTCATTCAATCTCTTTCAGTAGTCATAATTGCACTATACTGACTGTACTGTACTGTTGAAATATATTGTCTTATACTGGCAGTAGAATATTGCAAGTCCATGTAAAAACTAAGCTCACTGTTCCCTGCATTGTAGTATGACACTGTCTATGCCTATAATGAGCCAAGACGAAAAGTATTGCGTTTCGAACTGTGTCTAACAGCACTAGTTTCAACTTCACGTTGTACGCCTACTATTATAGCACGTCAACGATCGCGTTGCTCGGCTGATACCGGAGTGTTGTATATCAAGCGAATGCGTATTTAGATCTGAACTCTCTGTCTCGCCAGATATTTCATACTGATTGTGGGATCCATAATGCTTTTCGGTCCAAAAGGATATGGACAGTCGATACTGAAACTGCCTAGTTTGCGATAATCTCCTTTTATTCTGTCATATGCATTTATATTTGTACAAACATTCTCAAGTTTTCTCTTCTTCAAATATAATGCATTTATCAGTTGTTGTTCCGTTCTATATACTCTGTATCATAATATAACAGTATGCATCGGGGTGACGTTAGTGCTGTCTCCATTTTGTAGCCATTACCTGAACTATAGACAACGCACGTGTTCTAAGTATGTAATGCGAGTTGCTGGATTGCTCCTAAGCTCGCCACAGTATCAATGAGCGACATGCATTGTAAAGAGTGCCGCAGGAATTACATCTGAGTTCTCTCCAGCACAACATAGTTCCAAATCCATACAAAATACTGTCTCAGTACTGAGACAGTATTTTGCATTGAGTTGGAAATAGACAGTGTTGGGGAGGAACACAGATGACATTCCTACCGCACTACTTCATCTGCATGCAGCGCAGTGATATTGTGGCGAGCTTAGGAGTAGTACCAGCAACCCGCATTACATACCTTGACCACGTGCGTTGTCTGAGGTACACTTGATATCTGCAAGATATAGTTCGCACTAACATCACTCCGATTCATGCCATTATAATGTAATATAGAGCCTACAGAGTGGAACAACAATGGGCAAATGCATTATACTTCATATGGAAAGGACTTGAGAATGTTTTTGCATATAAATCCATATTTCAGAATACCAGGTGATAATCGAAATCAGGCTGTGTCCATATCGATTGTCATATCATTTTGAACCCAGGAGCAATGGGAGAAGTCAGACTGACAGTATGAAACATCTCGCTTGAGAGGGTGTTCATTACAAGATCCGTTGGCATACACTGCGGTAATATCAACCGAGAAACGCGTTCGCTGGCGTGATGAAATATAGGCGTATTTCGTGAAAGTAACACTGGTGCGATCTAACACAGTTCGGAACGTTTTATTTTCAGTCTGGACTTGTTATAGTCCAAGACAGTGTTAATTCAGCACGCAAATAATGATAAGCCTATTGAGGTATATTTCGAGTGAAGGAAAAGTGAACTTAGTGAACAGTACAGTACAGTCAATATACTACAGCAATTACTACAGATATGAGATTGTATGGATCTACATTTCAACACAATACAATGATGATGCAGATGTAATAAATTAATAATAGGAATGCAACACTTTTGGAGAGCTGAACATTTGGAATGACTACAGATATGAACCACGAATTTCAACAGCAGAATGCATTATAAAAAGAGGTTAAAGGCACTTTGGAGACATTGACTATACATTCGTACTTCTACAATATGAACAATCAATGGCTATTTTCAACCAGGCTAGTGAGCATCTTAGGACATGTCGGGAAGATGAACTTGGTAACGCGATTAGCTGTTTGTTTCGGATCGGTCGGGAACGGGTTCGATTCTTCGCGGATCCAGACGGTACGACAACTACGCAGCCAAGTGGACAAGGGTTCAGTCCATCCCAGGAATGTATATTTCAAACATAATCCCATTTTCATCAAGACGAAAAAAACAAGGTAGTTGAAAAACGTTCATATTAGTTGACAGTATGAATTAGTCATACATTAGAATGCCACGTTTCACCAATTTTTCATTATGTAGATAGAAAATTCATTATAGGGCTAGTTTTGATACTGTCTTAAGAAGGTACTCATAATCCATTAGAATCGAACGCTCAACCAAGTTGGAGGATACCAAATGAATGAAGAAAATCGAAAAACTGAATAAACTCTTCAAGAAAAATTCCAAAACTGTGGATCGCCAAAGCCTAATCCATAATCGTAAATGTTCACACTGGAAATCACTATGTTTCCATATCAGTATAAAACTCGATGAAAAACAGACTAACACGTCTATCAAACAATGCTACTAAAATTGCCAAAATATTTTAATTCGTTACTTAAAAAATCATACGTATTTATCTCAAATAATGTTCAAGTATATGTGGGATATCGGTCTTCTTCTTCCTAACGATTATTCTTATATAATTTTACCGTAGTCTTGTTCCTATATCTTCTTATATTTTGCCTTCTCAACTAAGTACAACGCTCTATTTAAGGTAAAATTGAATTTAGAAAACAGAAAGTAATGTTTTAAAAATAACATCACAATTAATATTAATGTTAACTACAAGGAAAAATTCGTGCTTGGACAGAATTGATAAGAGTACGCAAATAATAAGAATTTTGTCTAGACGAAAACTGAACCGTTCTTTTTACAGTGATCATTCAATAATTCTTTAATAGAAATATTTATGAATATGATATTACAATGAGAAACGTAATTGAAAGAAAAGGAATCAATGTATAAAATATTTTCGTCACAAATCGAAATGACATTTTGAAAAATCTCATACACTGTTATTTGAACATGTGAGTACAACATATTTATCACAGTTCGGATAAAACTTGTTCATGACACTTTAACTTTTGTTTTATATGAGGCATGGTAATTTACGATTGTTGTATAAAAGCTTTTGGATCTTAAAAATGTTTGGAAATTATTTATAGCTATTGGGAGCTGATATATGAGTAAAGCAATTTTTGTTTGCGTAATTGAGTTGTAATGAAGTGGATATTAGATATCGATGGATGGTCAATATCAGATTTCCAGTATTAAATTAGCTGTTAAGCTATTACTGTGTGCACTGATGTGTATTTTTGAATGTGAAGTATAGTCACGGTTGTAATTCTAAAAGGCTAGTAATATCTTTGAATCCAACATTTATGTCACAGTAAGCATTGTAACAATTAATCGAAAATGGATTGTTATTGTAACATTTGTTTCAGAGGAAAGTTCTGATTTGAAAAACGTGTAATAATATTTGTATATCACTATAATAATAATAACTGAAACTTGAAGGGATAATAATTGAAATATATTTGTGAATAATTATAAATGGATTATCATGATTAATTGAAGCGACTTTACGTTCGATTAACTTTATTGTTCGTCGAATATGACAACTTAAGAATGTAATGAATCTCATTTGAACACTGATCGTTGGAATTGAATAATATAGGAGTAATTCGAACACTGGATTAAATGCATAAAATGTATGTAAATTACTAAGGATTTATAAGGGTTTTGATATTTGTGTATATAATGTTTACGACCATGTAAAATTAACAACAATTAATTTAAACTTCGTTTAAGATGCTGTATTTTTGGACAGCATACTTAGCCAAATTTCAAGGCTAATGTCACCTTAAGATTGACATGGTTCAGTGGAGGCAGACATATCTTGTTTTAATGGAGAGCATTTCCGCTTTACAACAGTTTTTGGTTAATAAACTGTTGATATATTTTAAATTTCTTCGTTTGACTTGGTGATTTATATTAGAAACAGGATGTGTTACGAGGATCAGTGGGTTATTTTATTGAATGCATAGCCTTATGCCCGACATTAATGTAATTTTTTAAGAGTCTTGTTAGTTCACTTTGAGCTATTTTTCGTTTTTATTTTGTCGACCACTGGCATCTTCTTACCACATTCTTTGACAGTGAGGTATCCTTATCCCTGGTTGATCCTAGTTGGTAGAGTTTTGGGGATTATTTCAGCCGGGTACTTCCAGAATCTACTATCCAGCTCTTCCATCGGATTTCAACAGGCACGAGAACGTGGATATGGGTACACATAAATTGAGGACCCCAACATACAGGGCAATCGAACTGCTCAATTCGAATGCCGTTGTGGATAGCCATCGTTAATTGGTGAGCCCAATCTATGGGGAATTCGAATTAGCATTCTCGAATACTCTAGTGGAAAGTCATCTTCGTTTGAGAACCCATTTTTCATGCGGTTATCGAGTTGTAATTTTCGGATCATCTAGTCGTCAGCGATGTTCTTTGGGACTGCTACGATTATAGAATTCGAATTCGTTGGAAATTCGCGTTTCTTAGGAACGTGGATATGAGTTTACTCAATCTACCTGGCATACAGATAGAATTATCGCCATTAATTTAAATTCATTTGATATTTTATCTGTGCTTTAAATGTAATTGTTCATGATTACGATTTGATCATAAGAGAGATTTCGTTCGTTCCAATGTAGCATCAGTTGAAGTAAAGTTGAATGCAGCTCAAACTGAAATCACAGCTACACAAAATAAAATAATTAGCACTGAGGCTAAATTAGATGCAGCTCAAACTGACATCACAGCTACACAAAATAAACTAGTCAGCACAGAAATTATTGTAACCAGTATATAATCTAATATTTCTGGCATTAAGGAGGATGTCAGAAATGTTAAATTGGAACTGGAGAATAACCGAAAAGAAAACCAGATTAGTTTAGATGCTCTCCAATTGCAATTTTCTAATGAAGCAATTACAACACAAGGGACTTTGTCCAAATTAGAGGGAGACATGGCTCTTCTAAGAGAAAAGGTGGACGATCATAACTGAGTTTTAAGGAAAGACATTGAGATCGACCCTAAGGCAATTGTTAGCGATCAAGTGTCCATCATTCGAGGAGAGATCACTAAAATCAATGACGATATTGTTAAAAATATTAGATCGGATTTAGAATTTAAGATTTGTAAGTCAGAAATAAGATTAAACAGAGATATTTCTCAGGCTAAAGAAGACACTGAAAAAAGGATTAATTCAATTCAGACTATGCAAATAGATAGTGTTAATGATCTTCTGGAAGATTTAGAGTCACAGATTAAGACCGTAACCCTGAAGTTAGATCAAGTTAAGTTAGATGTTAACTCAGAGCGAGAGAAAAAGACATCAGAATTAAACGAGATCAGGAAGGAGTTAAATAAATTCAATTTAACTGATCATGTAGAAGTGGACGCATTAAGAAGCGAATTCAAATCGCAATTTGAAACACTAAAGACTACTATAAATTCCAATAGGGAAGGTGCAGTTCCCCACGCTAGGGTTAGGTTAGACACGACGTCTCCAGCGAGGAATTTTATGGCACGGTCTAATGGAGCATAAAAGGCTGAGCAGTTAAGGCAGAGGTCAGAAGTCCAGACCACATCTATTCCCGAGTATGTTCCCAGGGATTTTAGAACATCTACACATAACGGCAGATCTAACGTGATGATCGTTAGGAACTATGAAGATATTTTTTTTCTAACTCCGAGGGTCTAACTCCAATCGAGTTTATTAGAAATCTCCAGGATTACTTTACAGAACACCATATAACTAGGGATAGAGAGCTACGTATTGTAGAAAGACACCTTGCGGACGGTCCTTTAAATTTGTTCGGTGCATTCCGCTATACCTTCCACAATTTCTAACAGTTTGCGGAATCGTTCATCAAACGATTTTGGTCCATTGAGGTTCAGCACGCTGTGAGAGCTGAAATATACTCTAGAAAGTATAGCAGTACTGGTCCGGCTAGCTATTCAGAGTTCTTCACTTCACACTTAGCCCGTCTTCATTTTCTCCAACCCCCATTGACTCAAGAGGAAATTCTTGAAACCATCTCAGGTCAGTTACCAGCTGAGGTCAGACGTAACATAATTTCGCCTGGGGTAGCAGATTTAGCCACCATGGACGATTTACTCCCTAGGATAGACAACACATCTATTCCACCCACAATAGTTAAAAGCGGAAGGACGGAAGCTAAAACAAAGAACGCTGTGGTGATGGGTAGAACCCAACAGACGGAAAGATCGAATCAGAATGAGTCAAAATGGGAAGTCCTATTAGAACCAATAGATATGACAACCAACGGTACGATTCTAGAAACAATCGAGAACTCTACCGAAATTATCAATCTAGATATTATAGAGGACAGGATAGGTCATATCAGTCGAACAGAGAACAGGAAAGATATAGACCATATCAAGATAGAGATAGGAATGATCGATTCGGAAACAGGAATCAAGAGAGAGATCAATACCAACAGAGAAACAATCGTTACCAGAACCAAAATGCTGATAGCAGTACCTTTGCCAATAGGGAAAGGCAAGGATACTTTCAGAGACAGGAAATAAATCAACAGGGATACTCGAGGTATAAAAATTATCGAGATAAAAACTATCAAACCCAAGAAGAAAGGGAACAGTCTAGAAAAGACAGGGATAAAAGAGCAGAAAGAAATGACAGAAGAAGAGACACAGAAAGTGAACCAGAACCAGGGACTAGCCAACAAGCTGATAGGCAAGAGAGGCGTCCCAAAGAAAAAAACAAAAACAAACTCCGATTTTAAATTCTCAACAGAATTAAAATCTTATTCATCTCCATTCGATATAGTGATTCAGGACGTTTACGGAGTAACAGACGAGGATCTGTTATATGAGGAAAATGAAGGATTAGTCAAGAATAAAACTGAACTACCTATTATTGAAATCTCCGTGGGAAACAAGAATTGTAAATCTCTTATCGATACGGGAGCGGTCAATTCTTTAATGTATGTACATTGCTTTATGAAATTAGAAAAGGAACAGCAATTTGAAACATTAACGGCTTCGTCAGTCAAAATCAGAGGTTTATTCCAAGACAAGTCAATCAAATGTAACTGCAAGTTCTGCTGAAGTTCAGAATCAATTAAATAATATTTGAACATGTTTTTGTAGTAATAAATAATATAAATTTTGAAATCATTCTGGGAATTGATTTTATCACTTGAGCCAGAATGGTCATAGACATGGAAAAGAGGATAATAGAATTCCAGGAAAAAGCTATTAGGAAGATAATATCTGAGGATCTTGATCCCGATGAGGACGTAGAAAACTCAGTGAGAGAAGAAATCTTATAAAACATGATAAACCAGGTCCAGCAAGGGAGAGAGCATTATTCCCTTCACGCCGAGGGATTTACTGAAATAGAGCAGGATTTTTTTGACTTGATTGAGGAATTCACTGACGTGTTTGACGACAAGCCAGGCTTGATTAAGGATTTTAAGTACCTGATTAGATTAAACGACGATACTCCTTATCAGGCAAAATTATACCCAATACCTGGCACGTATTATGAAGAAGTTAGAGAAATCATCAAGAAAATGGAAACAGAGGGTATTATAAAGAAACAAGCTTCATCCTATTTAAACCCGATTACAGTGGTTAAGAAGAGAAATGGCCAATTAACTCTATGCCTAGACGTCAGGAAAATTAATTCACGGATTTATTTAGAGATGGACCGACCTCCCAAGATCAGAGATTTACTCAGGAAATATCATAAAAAGGTTGAACGATGACAAAATTCTGTTCATTGAGTGAATATCTAGAAAGATAAAATAAAAGTATTCGCACACTTTTATTTGCTGAGTTGGGAGAGGGATGAGACAGTATTTAGCATTAAGTTGGAACTAGATAGTGTTGAGGAGGAACACAGATGACATTCCTACCGCACTACTTCATCTGCATGCAGGGCAGTGATATTGTGGCGAGCTTAGGAGTCGTACCAGCAACCCGCATTACATACCTTGACCACGTGCGTTGTCTAAGGTACACTTGATGTCTGCAAGATATAGTTCACACTAACATCACTCCGATTCATGCCATTATAATGTTATATAGAGCCTACAGAGTGGAACAACATTGGACAAATTCATTATACTTCATATGGAAAGGACTTGAGAATGTTTTTGCAAGTAAAAATCCATATTTCAGAATACCAGGTGATAATCGAAATCAGTCTGTGTCCATATCGATTGTCATATCGTTTTGAACCCAGGAGCTTTGGGAGAAGTCAGACTGACAGTATGAAACATCTCCCTTGAGTGAGTGTTCATTACAAGATTCGTTGGCATACACTACGGTAATATCGACCGAGAACGCGTTCGCTGGCGTGATGAAATATAGGTGTATTTCGTGAAAGTTATACTGGTGCGAATTAACACAGTTCGGAACGTTTTATTTTCATTCTGGGCTAGTTATATCCAAGACAATGTTAATTCAGCACGGAAATAATGATAAGCCTATTGGGGTATATTTCGAGTGAAGGAAAAGTGAAGTCTTCATATAGACTGGTAACATTTTATTGCTATTAGAAGACATTCAAACAGTACAGTACAGTCAATATACTACAGCAATTACTACAGATATGAGATTGTATGGATCTACATTTCAACACAATACAATGATGATGCAGATTTACTAAATGAATAATAGGAATGCAACACTTTAGCAGAGCTGAACATTTGGAATGACTACAGAGATGAACCATGAATTTCAACAGCAGAATGCTTTATAAAAAGAGGTTAAAGGCACTATGAAGACATTGATTATACATTCGTACTTCTTCAATATGAACAATCAAGGGCTATTTTCAACCAGGCTAGTGAGCATCATAGGGCATGTCGGGAAGATGAACTTGGTAACGCGATTAGCTGTTTGTTTCGGATCGGTCGGGAACGGGTTCGATTTTTCGCGGATCCAGACGGTACGACAACTACGCAGCCAAGTGGACAAGGATTCAGTCCATTCCAGGAATGCGTATTTCAAACATATTCTTATTATCATCAAGACGACAAAGAACAAGGTAGCTGGAAAACTTTCATATTAGTTGACAGTATGAGTCATACTTTAGAATGCCCTTATTCACCAATTTTTAGCCTACTTTCGATTTTTGCAAAAAATGAAAGTAGACTTATGAGATCAACACAGGGCGAAAAAAGTGTGTCTGTCTGTGTGTGTGTATGTGTGTGTGTGAGTCTGTGTGTGTGTGTGTGTGTATGTGTGTGTGTGAGTCTGTGTGTGTGTGTCTGTGTGTGTGTGAGTGTGTGTACTCTGAATGTCTGTCCCCCCCTATCAATTCGAACACGGTGAATGCGAATTGAACGAAATTTGGTACAAAGGTAGCACTAGCAAAGGACACCTCAGTGTCATGTTTTATATCGCCGCCATCTTTACTAAAACTGAATGGCGGCCACTCAAACGTTCAAAACGTAAAATCAAATAACGACTAACCAAATCATTCGATCTCTACCAAATTTGGTAACAACATACCGTCATATAGGATGCGTCTTGTGACCAAACTACAAGGTCGTCCGCCATACCATTTCAGGATGGCGGCCGTGCGAATTATGCAAACTTTATAATCCATATCATGGGACCCACCAGTTCCGATTATCGAGCCGAGAATCGTTTTAACTGTTCTAAAGGAAGAGGCACGTTCGAAATTAAAAGTTTATTTTGTAATACTATAGTGCAGACGTGATTTTAAAAAGCTGAGCTGATTCAGTAATAAGACAAGATGGCAGCGGATATCTTGTGCCTGACTTATATTTCACTAATTTGAGTATTGCATGCAATATAGCGTACTGATACAAAATAAATAAACTTTGTATGAAATGCTTTATATATAAATAATATACTCCAGTGATGAAATCGTTTAGTATAAATCATTATTTGCTAACAAGTTCTATGTAAGTCATTTTATATAGAACGATATTCGTTGACACAATTAGCTCAGTGGTAGAGCGTTAGCCTATCGCTCAAATGCCTATGGTTCAAACCCGATCAGAGCTAGATTTTTTGCTTGAAATGTTATATGTTTATTGTTTTGTAATGACTCAGATGTCTTAAAATTAAGCGTTATATTGTGCATATTATGGTGTAAAATATATATTTAATTAAAACATAATTCGCCAGCAGATTTACTCGAGACATCTAGCTGCCAAAAAGGTAACTGCACGTCGACCTACTTATTAACTTCCAGATTTTATTGAAAAGTTTCTTCTTCTGGCCGCTAGAATGCACTCGCTCTGTTAGGATTATATTGTTCGATATTTCACCACTAGATATCACAACTAGTCTACGTGGGGCTCCATTGAATACTATACCATTGGCATTCTATGCGCATCGAATTTGAAGAATGACAAGATGATACTACGATACATTTTTACTTTTTATTTTAAAGGGTTTGTAACAGCCTATTTTGCGTTACTTGAAAATGTTATTTGAAGTAAAGAACAAAACGATTTCACATAGTAGTTTGTATACACACGTCTCTGTAGGGTCATGGAAAGATTTGTTAATTCAATTAGGGTTTTCGATTCCCGGTCAATGCATGTGAGATTTTCGAAGTGAAATGCCATGTCCTGTGGTTCGGATTCCACGTAAAAAGGAGGTCCCGTGGCTCATAATCACAAGATTCACGGTCACGTAAAACTACAATCTTCCTTCCTTTTTTTTCAAATAGGGTTGTGAAAGCCATGCACAACCAGACGTGTAAAGACATGCCTCAACTCAAAGTTGCATGTTGCCCACGGCAGGTCGTATATGTAATAATAATAATAATGATAATAATAATAATAATAATAGTAATAATAATAATAATAATAATAATAATAATAATAATAATAATAATAATGTTATTGGTTTTACATCCCTTTTAACTACTGCTGCTTTTAGAGACACCGGGGTGCCGAAATTTTGGCCCGAAGGGGATCTTTAACGTGCCAGTAAATGTACTGACACGGCTCCCTCGCATTTGTGCACCCTCAAATGCCAGCTGACTGCGCCAGGATACGAACCTGCAACCTAGGGCCCAGCAAGCGAGAACGTTACGGCTGAGCCACGCAGCCAGTCCGGTCGATTATGTCTCCAGATCCATAACATTCTTGATATACTTCTTATCTTTCTTTCTTTCTTTCTTTCTTTCTTTCTTTCTTTCTTTCTTTCTTTCTTCAATGATGGTAGCAGTTTTTATCTAGGTTGTGGCGTTTGGTAGAGGTAAATCGTTTCTAAGGTCTTCAACAAAGAATAGTTCTATTATACTCTTTGAAAATAACAACGAGTTATAACTATACTCATACATTTAGGAGAAAGTAGGCTATATGTTCTTTACTGAACATCTTGTTCATTATTTAGATAGAAAATTCATTATAGGGCTAGTTTTGATACTCTGATCACTTCTGTCCAAGCATGTATTTTCCTTGTAGTTAACATTAATATTAATTGTGATGTTATTTTTAAAACATTACTTTCTCTTTTCTAAATTCAATTTAACTTTAAATAGAGCGTTATACTCAGTTGAGAAGACACAATATGAGAAGATATTGGAACAAGACTACGGTAAAATTATCTAAGAATAATCGTTAGGAAGGAGAAGACCGATATCCCACTTATACTTGAACATTATTTAAAATAAATACGTATGACTTTTTAAGCAACGAATTAAAATAATTTGTAAATTTTAGTAGCATTGCTTGATAGACGTGTTAGTCTGTTTTTCATCGAGTTTGATACTGGTATGGAAACATAGTGATTTCCAGTGTGGACATTTGCTATTATGGATTAGGCTTTGGCGATCCACAGTTTTGGAATTTTCCTTGAATTTAGACACTTTTTCCAGTTCATTCAGTTTTTCGATTTTCTTCATTCTTTTGGAATACTCCAACTCGGTTAAGCGTTCGATTCTAATGGATTAAGTGTACCTTCTTAAGACAGGCTCTTTTTCATGGTGTAGTTTCTTACGTGTTTCCTTGGAGGAGAATCTCCATCTCGAATTTCGTCTAGACGAAAACTGAATCGTTCTATAATTCTTTAATATAAATATTTATGAATATGATATTACAATGAGAAATGTAATTGAAAGAAAAGGAATCAATGTATAAAATATTTTCGTCATAAATCGAAATGACATTTTGAAAAATCACATACACTGTTATTTGAACATGTGAGTACAACATATTTATCACAGTTCTGATAAAAATTGTTCATGACACTTTAACTTTTGTATTTTACGATTGTTGTATAAAAGCTTTTGGATCTTAAAAATGTTTGGCAATTATTTATAGCTATTGAGAGCTGATATATGAGTAAAGCAATTATTGTTTGCGTAATTGAGTTGTAATAAAGTGGATATTAGACATCGATGGATGGTCAATATCAGATTTCCAGTATTAAAATAGCTGTTAAGCTATTACTGAGTGCACTGAGGTGCATTTTTGAATGTGAAGTTTATTCACGGTTGTAATTACTATAAGGCTAGTAATATCTTTGAATCCAACATTTATGCCACATTTTAAGCATTGTAACAATTAATCGAAAATGGATTGTTTATAGTAACATTTGTTTCAGAGGAAAGTTATGATTTGAAAGACGTGTAATAATATTTGTATATCACTATAATAATAATAATAACTGAAACTTGAAGGGATAATAATTGAAATATTTTTGTGAATAATTATAAATGAATTATCATGATTAATTGAAGCGACTTTACGTTCGATTAACTTTATTGTTCGTCGAATATGACAACTTAAGAATGTAATGAATCTCATTTGAACACTGATCGTTGGAATTGAATAATATAAGAGTAATTCGAACACTGGATTAAATGTATAAAATGTATATAAATTACTAAGGATTTATAAGGGTTTTGATATTTGTGTATTTAATGTATACGACCATGTAAAATTAACAACAATTAATTTAATCTTCGTTTAGGATGCTGTATTTTTGCGCAGCATACTTAGCCAAATTTCAAGGCTAATGTCACCTTTAACATTGATATGCTTCAGTGGAGGCAGGCATATCTTGTTTTAGTGGCGAGTATTTCCACTCTACAGCTGTTTTTTGTTGATAAACTGTTGATATATTTTAAATTTCTTCGGATGACTTGGTGATTTATATTAGAAACAGGATGTGCTAAGAGGATAGCCTCCGTGGCTTAGGCGGCAGCACGCCGGCCTCTCACCGCTGGGTCCGCGGTTCAAATTCCGGTCACTCCATGTGAGATCTGTGCTGGACAAAGCGGAGGCAGACAGGTTTTTCTCCGGGTACTCCGGTTTTCCCTGTCAACATTTCATTCCAGCAACACTCTCCACTATCATTTCATTTCATCTGTCATTCATTTAATCATTGCCCCAGAGGAGTGCGTCAGGCCTCGGCAGCCGGCACAGTTCATATCCTCGCCGCTAGATGGGGGCTTCATTCATTCCATCCCTGACCCGGTCGGAGACTGGAAGCAGGCTGTGGATTTTCATTTTCATGTGCTACGAGGATCAGTGGGTTATTTTATTATGCCCGAGATTAATGTAATTTTTTAAGTGTCTTGTTAGTTCACTTTGAGCTATTTTTCGATTTTATTTTGTCGATCACTGGCATATTCTTATCACATTCTTCGATAGTGAGGTATCCTTATCCCTGGTTAATCCTAGTTGGTAGTGTTTTGGGGGTTATTTCAGCCGGGTACTTCCAGATTCTACGATTCAGCTCTTCCATAGGATTTCAACAGGTAAGACCACGTGGATACGGTTACATCATCTACTGTAAGGCCACGGCCGCCTCCTTCCCTCTTCCTTGCCTATCCATCCCAATCTTCCCGTCCCTTCCCTCATGAGGCCCCTGTTCGCTTTGCAGGTGAGGTCACCTGGGCGAAGTTCTGATCACACCTCCCCAGTTGAATCCAATCCGACCAAGTGTTCTCAGCTCTAGGACACTGCCTGGAAAGGCGGTAGCGGTGAGTTCCCTCGTTGAGTCCGTGGGAACCACCAACCTGGAGGGTAAAATTGAGTAAAAATAAATAAAAAATAAAAATAAAAAAATAAAAAATAAAAAAAAGAAGTAAATATTTCGAATTTGATTCCACCATGCGCTCGTAGTGATCGATTTAGGCCTCAAAGGATGTAGCCTAACTGTTGGTGTGCATGGCTTGTCAGTTTAATGTGTGACACCGAGCCACTAACACGTAAGAGTCATTTGGTTAATACAAAAACTATTCATAAGTGGAATAATGAAATTAAAAAGCTGATAGTAGTAGGATTCAGCGACGAACTTTAACGAGTCGGCAACAATATGAAGAAGTTGTAATCATTGAACGATCAATTACTACAAATGAAATTGAGGAGCTTCTTTTCAAAACTGAATATCTCCACAGTCAAAAAATTTGCATGAGAGAGAAAAATATATATCTTCAGACAGGACTATCAAAATGGAGTAATACATACCAGGGTTTCCCAAACTTTTTCTGTCCATCGCCCACTTTCGAGATTTATATTTTTTTTCGCCCACCTCAGTAAAAAAACCGCACAATTCTTAAAGTTACTAACACATACATTCAATACCTACATTTAAGATGATAAATGAGGATGGCGTAAGGCAGTCGGGTCAATTTTTGCTCCATATAAATAGTGTTATTTCTGGTGAATAGTCAAGTTGAACGACTTAAACATGTCTCTACGGGTGCAATAAGTTACACAGGACTATTGATATATATCTTAGACTGCCAGTTACCCTTATAATTGCTGAATATCGTATCAATGTTTCTCGAAGTAGTCTACGAGTACTATTTGCTGGTCGGGATGTAGCCTACACACTGGTGAATTGATTTTTATATGGGAGTATTTGCGGTAAGCATCTTGAGAGCAATTTCGGCGGAGGTGAAAGCAAATGTTGAAGTGTTTGTGAATATAAGAAATTGTAGGTGAGCGTGTGAAGTCCGAAAAGTGAATTGATATAACTTTGTGGTTAAAGGGAAGCGGATAAGCATAAATTGCAACACGCTCAGTTCAACATCGAAGTTAGGCGCTGCGTACTGGAAGCAGACAGTGAAGAAATATTCAATCGGGAGTTGCGAAACTCGCATGCGTGACATGTGCTAAAGGATTGACATCGTACTTACAGCTCGTGTGTCACAAGTGTAATGAAGCGTTCGTAAAACTAAAGTAAATTTAGCCATCAGGTGTTTAGTGTGATGAATATGCGCCACAAGTATTAACTTAAGTAAATTTAGCCAACAAGTGTATAGTGTGATGAATATGTGCCACAAATATTAACTGAAGTAAATTTAGCTAACAAGTGTATAGTGTGTTGAATATGTGCCACAAGGTGCATGGGGTACACTCGGCCTCGTGAGGACAATTGAGTAGCTGTCTGACAGTTAGGCAACGCCCCAATCACGAAAACCAAGATTAACGGCCGAGGGGACCCGATGCGCGGTTCACGCATCTCCCCAATATCTGAAGGCTAAATGGCTGGGCAGCGGTCTCTTGGTAGGCCTAGGCTCTTCATGGGCTGTAGTGCCAGGGGTTATTATTATTATATTATTTTGTGATATCATTTGCATTTTGATATTGCGGGAATTACATTTACAAATAGTGTCAAGTCTTTGTTATACTATACTGGGTTGACAGTGCTGTGTGAGCAGTTGAGTAACTAACGGGATTTCATGTAAAGTACCTCATTTTCTATACCGGTTGTGCAGAGTTCAACTGGTATCCAGTCGGCCGTGTCTCGACTTGAGCTATGTTGCCATGGAAACGACCTGCCTCGCCATTCCTTCTTGAGTATATTTTATGAATTTATTAGACTTTGCTCCAGTGCAAAAGGGCCGAAATCAGAAGAATGTGAAAGACTATCGAAAATTCATGTAGGCAGCCGTTCCTTCTGGGTCCTAAACTATGTGTATGCAAAATTTGGTTGAGATTGGTGGAACGGTGTAGATTTGTATACGGAACAAATATACATACCCACATACATACATACATACATTCTTTCACTTTTATATATATAAGATATATTATTTAGGACATGTAATAAGTGACCACAGAAAAATGTACGTTTCTCGTATGTAATGGGTAGACAAAATTGCTTATGGAATTGAACTGCATTCGCGAATGATGCTTGGATAAAGTTTGAAAGTTGTGTTGTAGTTGTGTTTATGAATTTTGACTATGTGTCGTGAATTTGGTGATGATTGGCAATGTTGTGGATCTCGCTCTTACTATATTTAGTTGTGTTGTATTTTTAGCCTATTTTCAATTTTGAAAAAAAAAATAGGCTTATAAGATCACCTTTTGTCCGTGTGTGTGCGCGTGTGTGTGTGTGTGAGGTGTGTGTGTGTATCCCCCTAATAAAATCTAAACGGCTGGAGCGATTTCAATGAAACTCGGCAAGTTCTTAGCACTATTCCCGGCAACCTCGACCGTGCCCTCCAAATTTTGTTACATCTCACCAATCCAACATGGCGGCTGTGCGAAATATTTCACTAGCATTCAATATCTCCGACACTATTACCGATATCGCCCTGAAATTGTGTACGGTGATAAAGGGCACTACTAGAAGTTCACCTATGAGACTTTCAAAAACCTGGTGACTACAAAACCAACATGGCGGTCAAGCGAAATTGAGACTTTTAATAGACATTTCTCGCGATTTAACTATCCAAACGTAATTAAACTTGGTACAGCAAATGTTTATACACATTGTAATGCACTGGAGTCTAATTTAGTTCAATTGTTTACATAACCTCAAAATGGCGGCTGTGCGAAATATTTCACTGACATTCTATATCTCCGAAACTATTACAGATATCATTATGCAATTTTGTACGGTGATGAAGGGTACTGATACAAGTTTACCTATATACATTTCATAAACCTGTAAAGTACAAAACGAACATGGCGACCAAGCGAATTTGAAATATTTCAATAGACTTTTCTCGTGATCAAGAGTTTAGTGCTTTTCAGTCGGTCAACACGAATGTACCCAAAAGAGATGGGTTATGCCCTAATCCTGAAATAAATTACATGAGAATAATAAAACACTAGGATGACCAGTTTCGATCGTCAAGCGATCATCATCAGATCCAATACACTTAGGCTATAAAATCTATGTTTCCGACAGGAAACAAAACACAATTTAGCGACACAGCCAAGCTAGATAAAAAAGGGGGGAAATTAGGGGGTTTTTAATAGGTAAATGTTAGCTGGATCAGGTGTACGATGTACTTTTCTTCTGCAATAAACCAAGGCCCATATTAGAGGCAGTATTAAAGGTGCCGGGACGTCCTCATAAGACCGTCAACGCTTAGTTCGAATGGGTTATGCTCCACGCGTGGCGAGGACTAATCCACGGTCTTTAATAGTTGTAGATCCACCTCATTCAATAACATACATCTTATCTAGGTTGGCAACACCTCACATAAACACATCGCGATCACTCCCCACAGCACGTAGGGACAGGGGGGGGGGGAAGGCAGGGAAAAACCTGTCGTTAAGATAACCACCGCAGTCGACCGCACAGCGAGTTCAAGTGAGCACGGAAACTGCGAATAGCTGTAGTACGGAAGACAATCAGATAAGTAGTTAGCCTAAAAATTGTATAGTTTAACCATAGTTTACAACCATATAATCTCTCTAAAGTACAATCTCCGGATAGCCATCACCATTTAGCATTTCACCTAACATATATACTGCATTTAGCATACACTGACAGTTGCAGTACCAATACTGCAACTAAATAATTGTACATACTGTAAATATTTTCACCTGTATTTCAAACATAGATTTTATAGCCTAAGTGTATTGGATCTGATGATGATCGCTTGACGATCGAAACTGGTCATCCTAGTGTTTTATTATTCTCATGTAATTTATTTCAGGATTAGGGCATAACCCATCTCTTTTGGGTACATTCGTGTTGACCGACTGAAAAGCACTAAACTCTTGTTTAATAAGGCAACACTGAAAATATGGCTTCAAACACCACAATTTTCTCGTGATTTAACTCTCTGAGCGCAGTGAAATGTGGTACAGTAAATGATTTTGCAGATTGTAGTGCACTGCCATCTAAATTAATTCAATTGTTTACATAACCTCAAGATGGCGGCTGTGCGAAATTTTAAAATTAAGTTTTTATTCCTGTGTCGTAATCATGCGATCGAAGTGAAAGTTTGAATAATGAAGCTAGGCAATAATTGACCTTGAATGTTACATAACTCTATGGCCTATACATATAACAATCCTAAATGGCGAGCTTCCGAAATATTTAGACGGTTCTCAATATCTATGAATCTTTTACAGTTACCAAACTGATTTTTTTATGTTCATAGAGACTATGAACATATGTTCACCTATAGGACTTTCAGTAACCTGGTGAGCACAAATCAAACATGGCGGCGACGCGAAGTATAAATATTTAAATGGACGTTTCTCGCGAATTAACTATCCGAGTGCCGTGAAACGTTGCACGTTAAATGCTTATACAAATGTTGATCCACTGGCATGTAATTTATTTCAATGGTTTGCATAATCACAAGATGGCTGGTGTGTGTACTTTTAAATACTCGTTTTTACTTCTTGTGTTCTAATCATGCGATTGAAGTTTGAATACCACACGTACACAATAATCTTAATGTAATAGTACAAAAATAAAAATCCATCCTGGCGACCATACGAAATATTTAGACTGTTCTCAATATCTACGAATCTGATACAGCAATTAAACTGAAATTTTGTATGTTGATATAGACAATTAACATGAGCAGGATATATGAAAATAGGCTGTATAGTTCTTCACGGAACTACTTGTTACAACTGAGATTGCCATCCATTTCATTACCGTTGATTTGACAGAATAAATTGGTATGAATGATATGTGGAAGGCTTCGCATTTAGACCTTCTTTGGTTTGTTGGTTACTTCTATGTCTTTGGCCTAGACATATGCTATGGGTTTGTCGTGTATACGTTTTTGGTTATGTGAGTCCTTTATTTTTCTATACAGTTTCGTCTCCCAAGTGTTATTGTGTTTTAATATAATGAGGTTGGATTGTATTTTAATAATCCGATCTAGACATTTCAGTCTATCGATTGCGGTGATCATTTTGTTATAGTTTGTGCTTATTTTTCCATCATCTTTATTTATGTTCTTAATTTTTTATGTTCTCCCCTGTGCTAGAATCTAGTAGGAATTTATCCCATAAGGATTATGTATAAGACATCTGCTGTAATTGTATAATTTATTGTCATTGGTTTCTATGTAAACCAATGTCGCATTGTTTCCTTAAAATTGCATTATTAATTTTGTTCTTAACATATGAAAATTCGACTCCATGTTGGATATTAATGACGATAGGTCGTGAAAAGAATTAGCCAAGTGTTTAATGAAATATTTTTGAGTTTTATTCTGGAATAACTTCGTGGATGTTGGATATTCATGACAGTTGGTCATTGAAAGAAATACGCTACGTTTTTAATGATATATTAATGGGTTTCTCCTTGAATAACTTCGTGTATTATATGAAGCGACTGATGTTTGGTTCATCCTAATCGGGGTACTTATTTTATTCTTAAATTTTTCTTTAACCCTCTTTCATTACTTGATCTTCGTGTTTAATTACCATATTATTTTAATAACTTCTCATGACCCGGATGTCATGTAAACACTCGTCACTAATCCTTATCTAAATATTAATATATTAATGGGTTTCTCCTTGAATAACTTCGTGTATTATATGAAGCGACTGATGTTTGGTTCATCCTAATCGGGGTACTTATTTTATTCTTCAATTTTTCTTTAACCCTCTTTCATTACTTGATCTTCGTGTTTAATTACCATATTATTTTAATAACTTCTCATGACCCGGATGTCATGTAAACACTCGTCACTAATCCTTATCTAAATTACCTTTCTTTCTTTCTTTCTTTCTTTCTTTCTTTCTTTTGGTTAAGTTTCGTCCGGTTTTGTTATTTATTTGGAATTTTCTAATTGTTTATTTATTAAATCTTTATGAATTGTGCATGAGTTATAAAATATATGTTACCTAATTTAACTTTGTTGTTTTATGTCATTCGTAGACTTTGTGCTCGGTATTCTCCCATTTGAATTAACCTTTGTGTAGGCACATTCCACAGGGGGTTAGGACCCCGTGTCAACTGGTAGCAGAGCGTGGTTATGAATTTTTGATAATTATACCTCATTATTAAATTTTTTGAGAGATTCTCAGGCAAAGAGTCGGGTGACAGAGACCAGTAAGGTTTTTAGATCCTTTTAATATTATAAATTGCTTATGGAAATGATCTGCATTCGTGAATGATGGTTGGATGAAGTTTGAAAGTTGTGTTGCAGTTGTGTTTATGAATTTTGACTATGTGTCGTGAATTTGCTGATGATTGGCAATGTTGCGGATCTCGTTCTTACTATATTTAGTTGTCTTGTATTTTTACAACTGAGATTGTAATCCATTTCATTACGGTTGATTTGACAGAATGAAGTTGGTATGCATGTTATGTGGAAGGCCTCGCATTTAGACCTTCTTTGGTTTTATGGTTACTTCTATGTCTTTGGCCTGGACCTAATATGTTATGGGTTTGTCGTGTGTACGTTTTTGGTTATGTGAGTCCTTTATTATTCTATATAGTTCACGAAGTAATCAGATTCGTCTCCCGAGTGTTATTGTGTTTTAGTATAATGAGGTTAGGTTGTATTTTAGTAAGCCGATCTAGACATTTCGGTCTATCGATTACGGTGATAATTGTATTATAGTTTGTGCTTAGTTTTCCATTATCTTTATTTACGTTCTTAAATTTTTATGACCTTCTCCGTTCTCCAAACAAGTAGAAATTTATCCCATACGGATTCTGTATAAGACATCTGCTGTAAATGTATATTTTATTGTCGTTGGTTTCTATGTAAACAAATGTCGTATTGTTTTCTTAAAATTTATTATTGCATTATTAAGTTTGTTTTTAACATATGAAAATACGACTCCATGTTGGATATTAATGACGATAGGTCCTGGAAAGAATAAGCTCCGTGTTTAATGAAATATTTGAGTTTTCTTCTGGAATAATTTCCTGGATGTTGGATATTCAATAGAGTTGGCCATTGAAAGAAAAAGGCTACGTGTTTAATGATATATTAACTAGTTTCTTCTGGAATAACTTCGTGTATTCTATGAAGCGACTGATGTTTGGTTCATCTTAATCAAGGTAATTATTTTATTCTTCAATTTTTCTTTAACCATATTTCATTACTTGATTTTTGTGTTTAATTACTTGCTATTACCATATTGTTTTAATAACTTCTCATGACCCGGATGTCATGTAACCTCTCGTAACTAATCCGTATTTGAATATCCTTTCTGTCCTTTGGTTAAGTTTCCTCGCGTTCTATTATTTATTTGGAATTGTGGTAAATGTTTATTTATTAAATCCTTATGCATTGTGCATGATGTTATAAAATATATGTTACCTAATTTGACTTTGTTGTTTTTTGTCATTCGTAGACTTTGTGCTTGGTATTCTCTCATTTGGATTAACCTTTGGGTTAACACTGGGTAGCATATTCCACAAGGGGGTAGGACCCCATATCAATTTGCATGTCGAATTTTGTCGTTCCTTGTAGCACTATGAAATTCAAGGAGGTTAGATATCTAAGCTCCTTGACACTATCTAGTAAAAAAATGAGGAACGTTGTGTTGGCGGAAAATCTCGAGATTAATTTAGCCATTATGATCACTGCCTACTGAATTGAAATGGGTTCTTAACATGCCAACATCGTAAGACATGCGTATCGTGATTCATGCCCCCCTTTCAAAAATCACTTGCTATGGCCAGGAGCGAACTTCCAAGGCTGGGGTTAATAATCCGACACGATAACCACTCACCCACCGTGGCAAGCACTCCCGGCACTAAAAGCCATCCGCTAAATGATAATAATAATAACGATGCAATAGAGAGTTAAGTGGTCAGATTTCACCATTTAAAGTAATTTTGGAAAGTTAACGAGCGTTTCTTCTTTATGAAATTCTTGTGCAAAATTAAATAAACTATCATGATGAATTATGAGATAATTGGCATTGGTGAAAACGGCCCTGATGATTGTGTAGTCAGTAAAACAAATCGCCTCCGTGTGACCTCTTGCTACCTTATTTTTTGAATCTCTTTTGTATTAGCGAAACAGAAGAGAGCACATACCCGTATAAGTAGTAGTGTGGTGCCTCCGCCATAGAGGTGATGATGGCGGCTCCTGCGCAGGTGATTTGGGCCAAGCCCAAGTAGAAATGGTAGGCTCCGAAATAAGCCCTTAGCTTAGCTCTCTGTCCCAAGTATCTGTCCCTCAGAATGCAGTATATTACCAGGGAAGCAATCACCTGCACACACAATTCACTATAATACACCGATATTGCACAAAATTACAGCAGCGGTTTCTAACTATTTTAAAAGTCACACCCTCATAGCAGAATTATTAAATTTTCTCTGACATGATGTGATGCTGATGATGATGATCGTCTTACGGGGCAGAAACTCGAGGTCTTCTGCCCCTTGTAAAGCATTATAAATACAGGGTGCCAGGGAATGTTCTCTGCAGTGCTTCTGCGAGAGATAGCGTCACCAGTTACGTTGGCAGCACGGCTGTCGCTTGTATCGAAGCAAACAAACAGTTAACTTTGTACTCACTACAGCCATTCATAACATACTGTTGCACTCTTCCAATAATATAACTATACACACTGCCGATTTCGACAGCCCACACATGTGGCCTTCACCCTATCAAGGACACCGTGCTGCCAACTAAACTGATGACGCAACCCCTCGCAGCTGCTCGTGGCCTTTGCGGAGAACATTTCCTGGCGCCCTGTTCAAATTGTATTATCTCTCTTTTTTCTTTGCGATTGATACTTAAGTAATAATAAGAGTTAAACCAATAGACAATAATAATAAATACTACATCTACTACGGACTTACCAAGAACATCTTTGATGTAGTTAACAGCTCAAGCAGAAAAACTAATTGGTATCATGAAACAGAGGAAGACTTAAGGCAGGTGGGGATCGACTCGCAATGATTGGAGACAGAGGAGAATTCAGAAACAAAATTAAGAAAACAAATTTTAAACTAATTGAAAAGATGAAGAAAGGAACATTGGGGATAGAACAACGGAAACAGGTGCACAGTCAAAGGAAGAAGATATTTTGGGAAGAGAAGAGGAAGAAGGGAGAGAAGTGAAAATTGTTTCATCATGACATATTTGAGTTCAAACACTGTCTGTAAGGGCAAAAATGATATAATAATAATAATAATAATAATAATAATAATAATAATAATAATAATAATAATAATAATAATAATAAATACTACAACTACTACAGAGTGTCCGCAAAGTCTCTCCGCAGGGCGTGTCTCACCTAGCGGGACGTGTTTGGTTGTCAGTACATTCATATTATGTTGTTATAAGGAAAACAATTACGTTAAATTAAGTAATGCAATTATACAATGTCTTTCACTCAAAGTGGGGCCCGTGGAGGGTTGGACGAGCACATGGCAACTCGCTGCGAGCTTGGGGTCGAAAGAGCGGCCGTACGAATCGCATGTAAATAACAAGCACCCAAAATAACACATAATCAAGTTAAAAATGATTACTCACCTTGTCCCAGAAGATGTTGGTCGCACCTGGGAATTTTTCCATATACCGCCTTCTAAGTTATTTACAGGAATTTGTCAATTCATATGTGTCGTACATGAAAATCTTTTGTGCTAATGTGTACGCAGGTTGAGGCATTATTGAAACAATAAGGCTTTAACACTTAGGAATAACACGTTATAAAATTTTGAAACAAGGTAAAACAACTAGCCACTTACATGTAGGGCCTAAACATGATATAAACTTGTAACAGTTATAACTTAAAATAGGTTATAAACGAAATAACAAAGTCAACTTTACTTAGCAAATACTGCGTCGCAACTGTCTCAGCACCACGATGCTCTGTGCTCGTCTGGCCTTTAGCTCGACGTTCAACCTGCAGCGCTAGGTCGGCGTCACGGCCGGCCCCGCTTTGAGTGAAGGATCTGGTGTACAGGGTGTCATTTATGTACTTGAGTACCCTTAAGGGGCGTGTAGGGGATGGGTATAGGATCAATTTGAGATATTGAACCTGGCGTCGGAATGGCCTCCTAACCCCCAGAAAACAGGGTTGTTTCAGGCCCCTGTAATGTAGGGAAGCGCCCCATGTGTTACTCTGAGGTCAGGCACTCTTTATCTGTCAACGGTCTTGGCGCCACCACCGCTCAACGCTGCATTAGCCGAGAGGATAGAGGCAAAGCGCGGTTCCACGGTGGTTCCGGGTTCGTTTCTCCTGGGGTGCCATGCCTTCATTTTTTTATTTTTCTTTATTTTTAGAGGGGATGGAGAGGGCGTACTCACAGTGCGTATTTACTATGTGCTGATTTTTTAAAACTATGATTGATTCTGTAAATTAATTTCCTTTCTATTATTAGTATCAACGAGTTACGTGTGTTTCTGTGGTAGTTAAAGGCGACGGAACTATCAATTGGCAAGAGGAATGTAGCTCTCGGCTAACGCAGTGTTGAGCGGTGGTCGCGCGAAGACCGTTGACAGCAAAAGAGTTCCTGATCTCAGAGTAACACATGGTGCGCTTCCCTAATTTACAGGGGCGGAGGGCCTGAAACAAACCTGTTTTCTGGGGTTAGGAGGCCATTCCGACCCCAGGTTCCCTATCTCAAATTGATCCTATACCCATCCCCTACACGCCCCTTAAGGGTACTCAAGTACATAAATGACACCCTGTATACGATACTCACCACTATCACACGATGCTCCTTTAAGTTTCCACTAGCACGGAAAAACTCTTCCACTAAAGACACACGCTCTTCAGTAGCAAGCATTACCACTAGACTCAGATTACACAAGAACTAGACAAGAACACATCTTACAGCGTCAACACTGTCTTATACAAGCACACACTGTCGGTAATAATGAATCGGTATTCCCCACCCTATCACTCCAGTTGAAGCTCAACACGGAACAAGTGCATGCTTATGCAGTGACGTCAATGTGTTGCCAACCTAACACGTCTCGCAAGGAGAGACCCACGTAGCTTGCCGCTGCGAAGAGACTTTCCTTATACAGTGGCATCAATGTTAGTTATTGTTGTTTTAAGGGGCGGAACTACGAGGTCATCTGCCCCTCTTAACACTGATTAAATTATACAAATTTGGATTGGAATTTAATATTTAGAGGTGGATACCTAAATTTGAAAAGACCAACAATTAATAAAAAAAAAGAAATATTAATAATAAAAATAAACAAAAATTAAGGAAAAACAAAAAAATCATCATTAAAAAACGAACAAGTCGTAGGGTCAATGTTCTCTGGAAAGTTTAGATTTCTGGCCCTAACCCACTCTCACTTATAAAGCGGATGACGAGATCAGCAGACACCGCTTCATCGGCTATTATAAGTTAGAGTGTCATCTGCAAACCAAATTTGGATGGGAATTTAAAATTTAGAGGTGGATACCTAAATTTGAAAACACCGAAAAATAAGTCCGCAAGATCCACACGCTTAGTTAAAATGTGGGCCACGGTGAATACGGCTCCACAGGTACAAAGTGGGGGGTCATTCCTTCTCATTACGTACGAGTGGGTGGATCTTGTATGACCTATCCTTAGCCTACCCAAAATGACGGACAACCTACGTCCAGAAAGAGCTTCGCCACAAGCGAGTAGTTCCCCTGATCACTCTCAGATTACTGGGAATTGGGTTAGCAAGCCACTGACGTTCCTAAAATGCCAGTACTTAACGGCGTAACTGACAGCGAATATCTCTAGCGGGTAACTCCATTGTTCGAGGTGAAAGTGATACCGCTTCTTTTGCAGCTTTATCCGCTAACACATTTCCCGCAATTCCCATGTGGCTTGGAATAGTGGCATCAATTTGCTACCAACATAACACATCACGCAAGGTGAGACCCGCGTTGCTCGCCGCTGCGGAGAGACTTTGCGTATACAGTGAAATCAATGTGCTGCCAACCTAACACGTCACGCAAGGTGAGACACACGTAGCTCGCCGCTGCGGAGAGACTTTGCGTATACAGTGAAATCAACGTGCTGCCAACCTAACACTTCACGCAAGGCGAGACCCGCGTACCTCGCCACTGCGGAGAGACTAGGCGTATACAGTGACATCAATGTGCTGTCAACCTAACACATCACGCAAGGCGAGACCCGCGTAGCTCACCGCTGCGGAGAGACTTTGCATATACAGTGACATCAATGTGCTGTCAACCTAACAAGTCACGCAAGGCGAGACCCGCGTAGCTCACCGATGCGGAGAGACATTGCGTATACAGTGACATCAATGTACTGCCAACCCAACACGCCACGCAAGGTGAGACGCACTTAGCTCGGCACTGCGGAGAAACGTTGCGTATACAGTGACATCAATGTACTGCCAACCTAACAATTCACGCAAGGTGAGACCCACGTAGCTCGCCACTGCGGAGAGACTGTGCGTATTCGGTGACATCAATGTGCTGTCTACCTAACCACGTCGCGCAAGGCGAGACCCGCGTAGCTTGCCGCTGCGGAGAGACTTTGCGTAGGCTATACAGTGACATCAATGTGCTCCCAACCCAACACGTCACGCAAGGTGAGACGCACTTAGCTCGGCACTGCGGAGAAACTTTGCGTATACAGTGACATCAATGTGCTGCAATCCCAATATGTCACGCAAGGTGAGACGCACGTAGCTCGGCACTGCGGAGAGACTTTGCGTATACAGTGACATCAATGTGCTGTCTACCTAACCACGCCACGCAAGACGAGACCCGTGTAGCTCGCCAGTGCGGAGAGACTTTGCATAGTCGGTGACATCAATGTGCTGTCAACCTAACCACGTCGCGCAAGGCGAGAGCCGCGTAGCTCGCCGCTGTGGTGAGACTTTGCGTATACAGTGACATCAATGTACTGCCAACCCAACACGCCACGCAAGGTGAGACGCACTTAGCTCGGCACTGCGGAGAAACTTTGCGTATACAGTGACATCAATACTGCCAACCTAACACGTCACGCAAGGTGAGACCCGTGTAGCTCGCCACTGCGGAGAGACTTTGCGTATACAGTGACATCAATGAGCTGTCAACCTAACACGTCACGCAAGGTGAGACTCGCGTAGCTCGCCACTGCGGAGAGACTTGGCGTGTACTGTGACATCAATATGCTGTCAACCTAATACGTCACGCAGGGTGAGACCCGCGAAGCTCGCCACTGCAGAGAGACTTGGCGTGTACAGTGACATCAATGTGCTGTCAACTTAACAAGTCACGCAATGTGAGACCCGTGTAGCTCGCAACTGCGGAGAGACTTGGCGTGTACAGTGACATCTATGTGCTGTCAACCTAACATGTCACGCTATGTGAGACCCGTGTAGCTCGCCACTGCGGAGAGACTTGGCGTATACAGTGACATCAATGTGCTGTCAACCTAACACGTCGCCCAAGGTGAGACGCACTAAGCTCGCCACTGCGGAGAGACTTTGCGTATACAGTGACAAAAATTTGCTGCCAAACTAACACGTCACGCAAGGTGAGACCCGCGTAGCTCGCCACTGCGGAGAGACTTTGCGTATACAGTGACATCAATGCGCTGTCAACCTAACACGTCACGCAAGGTGAGACCCGCGTACCTCGCCACTGCGGAGAGACCTTGCGTATACAGTGACATCAATGTGCTGTCAACCTAACACGTCACGCAAGGTGAGACCCGCGTACCTCCCCACTGCGGAGAGACTTTGCGTATACAGTGACATCAATGTGCTGCCAACCTAACACGTCACGCAAGGTGAGACCCGCGTAGCTCGCCACTGCGGAGAGACTTTGCGTATACAGTGACATCAAGCAGATGTCAACCTAACAGGTCACGCAAGGTGAGACCCGCGTTCCTCGCCACTGCGGAGAGACCTTGCGTATACAGTGACATCAATGTGCTGACAACCTAACACGTCACGCAAGGTGAGACCCGCGTAGCTCGCCACTGCGGAGAGACTTGGCGTGTACAGTGACATCAATGTGCTGTCAACCTAACACGTCATGCAAGGTGAGACCCGTGTAGCTCGCCACTGCGGAGAGACTTGGCGTGGACAGTGACATCAATGTGCTGTCAACCTAACACGTCACGCAAGGTGAGACGCACTTAGCTCGCCACTGCGGAGAGACTTTGCGTATACAGTGACATCAATGTGCTGCCAACCTAACACGTCACGCAAGGTGAGACCCGCGAAGCTCGCCACTGCAGAGAGACTTGGCGTGTACAGTGACATCAATGTGCTGTCAACTTAACAAGTCACGCAATGTGAGACCCGTGTAACTCGCCACTGCGGAGAGACTTGGCGTGTACAGTGACATCTATGTGCTGTCTACCTAACATGTCACGCAATGTGAGACCCGTGTAGCTCGCCACTGTGGAGAGGCTTGGCGTATACAGTGACAACAATGTGCTGTCAACCTAACACGTCGCCCAAGGTGAGACGCACTAAGCTCGCCACTGCGGAGAGACTTTGCGTATACAGTGACAACAATTTGCTGCCAACCTATCACGTCACGCAAGGTGAGACCCGCGTAGCTCGCCACTGCGGAGAGACATTGCGTGTTCAGTGACATCAATGTGCTGTCAACCTAACACGTCACGCAAGGTGAGACCCGCGTACCTCCCCACTGCGGAGAGACTTTGCGTATACAGTGACATCAATGTGCTGTCAACCTAACACGTCACGCAAGGTGAGACCCGCGTAGCTCGCCACTGTGGAGAGACTTTGCGTATACTGTGACATCAAGCAGATGTCAACCTAACAGGTCACGCAAGGTGAGACCCGCGTTCCTCGCCACTGCGGAGAGACCTTGCGTATACAGTGACATCAATGTGCTGACAACCTAACACGTCACGCAAGGTGAGACCCGCGTAGCTCGCCACTGCGGAGAGACTTGGCGTGTACAGTGACATCAATGTGCTGTCAACCTAACACGTCACGCAAGGTGAGACCCGTGTAGCTCGCCACTGCGGAGAGACTTGGCGTGTACAGTGACATCAATGTGCTGTCAACCTAACACGTCACGCAAGGTGAGACGCACTAAGCTCGCCACTGCGGAGAGACTTTGCGTATACAGTGACATCAATGTGCTGCCAACCTAACACGTCACGCAAGGTGAGACCCACGTAGCTCGCCGTTGTGGAGAGACTTTGCGTATTCAGTGACATCAATGTACTGCCAACATAACACGTCACGCAAGGTGAGACCCGCGTAGCTCGCAGCTGCGGAGAGACTTTGCGTATACAGTGACATACATGTGCTGCCAACCTAACACGTCACGCAAGTTAAGACCCGCGTACCTCGTCGCTGCGGAGAGACTTTGTGTGTACAGTGACATCAATGTGCTGTCAACCTAACACGTCACGCAAGGTGAGACGCACTTAGCTCGCCACTGCGGAGAGACTTGGCGTATACAGTGACATCAATGTGCTGTCAACCTAAGCACGTCATGCAAGGTGAGATGCACGTAGCTCGCCAATGCGGAGAGACTTGGCGTGTACAGTGACATCAATGTGCTGTCAACCTAACACGTCACGCAAGGTGAGACCCACGTAGCTCGCCACTGCGGAGGGACTTGGCGTGTACAGTGACATCAATGTGCTGTCAACCTAACACGTCACGCAAGGCGAGACCCGCGTAGCTCGCCACTGCGGAGAGACTTTGCGTATACAGTGTCATCAATGTGCTGTCAACCTTACACGTCACGCATGGCGAGACCCGCGTAGCTCGCCACTGCGGAGAGACTTGGCGTGTACAGTGACATCAATGTGCTGTCAACCTAACACGTCACGCAAGGTGAGACGCACTTAGCTCGCCACTGCGGAGAGACTTTGCGTATACAGTGACATCAATGTGCTGTCAACCTAACACGTCACGCAAGGTGAGACCCGCGTACCTCGCCACTGCGGAGAGATTTTGCGTATACACTAACATCAATGTGCTGTCAACCTAACACGTCACGCAAGGTGAGACCCACGTAGCTCGCCACTGCGGAGAGACTTGGCGTGTACAGTGACATCAATGTGCTGTCAACCTAACACGTCACGCAAGGCGAGACCCGCGTAGCTCGCCACTGCGGAGAGACTTTGCGTATACAGTGTCATCAATGTGCTGTCAACCTTACACGTCACGCATGGCGAGACCCGCGTAGCTCACCACTGCGGAGAGACTTGGCGTGTACAGTGACATCAATGTGCTGTCAACCTAACACGTCACGCAAGGTGAGACGCACTTAGCTCGCCACTGCGGAGAGACTTTGCGTATACAGTGACATCAATGTGCTGTCAACCTAACACGTCACGCAAGGTGAGACCCGCGTACCTCGCCACTGCGGAGAGATTTTGCGTATACACTAACATCAATGTGCTGTCAACCTAACACGTCACGCAAGGTGAGACCCACGTAGCTCGCCACTGCGGAGAGACTTGGCGTGTACAGTGACATCAATGTGCTGTCAACCTAACACGTCACGCAAGGCGAGACCCGCGTAGCTCGCCACTGCGGAGAGACTTTGCGTTTACAGTGACATCAATGTGCTGTCAACCTAACACGTCACGCAAGGTGAGACCCGCGTACCTCGCCACTGCGGAGAGACTTTGCGTATACACTAACATCAATGTGCTGTCAACCTAACACGTCATGCAAGGTGAGACCCAGGTAGCTCGCCACTGCGGAGAGACTTGGCGTGTACAGTGAAATCAATGTGCTGTCAACCTAACACGTCACGCAAGGCGAGACCCGCTTAGCTCGCCACTGCGGAGTGACTTAGCGTATACAATGACATCAATGTGCTGTCAAACTAACACGTCACGCAAGGTGGGCCCCGCGTAGCTTGCCACTGCGGAGAGACTTGGCGTGTACAGTGACATCAATATTCTGCCAACCTAAACACGTCGCGCAAGGCGAGATCCGTGTAGCTCGCCACTGCGGAGGGACTCTGCGGACGCTGTGCACTAACACTCTAGTTCATTATCTCGAACATTCACGTTTTTTGACTGTGAACTTGTTTCATACATCACTGAATGTGGTTGTGAACTTTGTGGCGGAAGCTCGGACACAAAAATGAAGCAGAAGATGACGGATATTTCAAGTCATGAAAATGTAGATGAAGTCAGTAGTGGTTTCGGGAGAGTTCTTATGCCTCCTCCTCCTCACCCTCCTCTCAAGATGGCGGCGGCGCCATATCTCGCGAACCCATGGTTGGATTTTAACAAATGAGATGTCGTTGAACTCGGGCTGACACTCCCTTTCCATTGGACAACATATTTCCACTCCAAAATAAAACCTACCCCTACTAGGGGGTGAAATTGTATTTTTATATGGTAAATCTCGCTTGTCAAGTGCAACATATGAGAGTTCGAATGCCAATATGGAATTAAACGTTGTTCTACACAAGAGACATGTGTACGGTGGAAAGCCACTATGATTTTACATGCTTGTTTTTTTGTTTTTACGCATGCCCACTCATAGTTTTTGTATGAGGGCGGGCTTTTTAAGGATGGCGGCTGTAGTGTAACCTAACCTAACCCAACCCACGAATGGTGATCAAAAAGTATTCCATGTATTCCAAGGCTGTCTGTTTTACATATTATAACCTTGGTCTACCACTACAGTTCTTGTCCTCAACCCTTTCTTGCATAACTAAGCTTGCTATTCCTGGGTGTCTTAGTAAGTGTCCTACCAACCTATCGCTTTACTTCATTAGCAGTTGCCAGAAACATCTCTCCTCTCCCACTTGTGTTAATACCTCTTTTTTGTAACCTTATTTACCCATTTAATCTTCATCATTCTCCTGTAACACCACATTTCAAACACTTCAATTTCCACTTTTCTGCTACACCAATAGTCCAAGTTTCACTTTCATAGAGTGTCACGCTCCCGACAAAGGTCTTTATAAATGACTTCCTAATACCTAAATCTATATTCAATGTCCACAAATTCTGTAGAAATGCTTTCCTTGCCTGAGCTACATAAGAATCCTTATCGTCTCTGGTATAATGTCTTGTTTTGCAAACATAGTTGCTCAGTAGGTCTATGCATTTGTTGTATATAACCCAAAATAGCAAACAGTTTTTCTAAAACCCTACTCACTGGTCAATAACAAGCATAGTCGCCAAAGTGTTTCGTTGGTATGTAGTTATAGTGCGCGACAAACAATTGGAAGCCTGAAGGTCAAGCGGCCCTCCGCTCCGCTCTCCTCCCCTCGCCTGGCGGTCTTGCCATGCTATTGCACGATGCCTTCAGTGGAGTGCTGGATGCGAGAACGTACATGACAACACCGCACCGACTTCGCGTGACCTTCAGGCTTCCAATGGTTTGTCCCGCACTATAATTCATGTCTGGTTAGTCAATTTTTATTGCAAGGCCAGTCAACACCTAAAAATTAATCTTAACATTTTGCCTAATTATCTTTCTATCTACATACCAGTGTCTAATGAATAGTCAATATTAGTTTGGTCTTTATCTAAAATCTAAAATCCAATATCAAATTTCTAAAATCTAAAACCAAAAAAAATATAGTATAGAAAACAAAATTCCAAGTAATACAAATCCTTATATGTATTTCTTTAATAATTAATTACTGAAAATTTAAAGTCATGACATTATGGTTTGGTCTTTTTGTAAATTCTATAATCAAAAATGTAAATTCTAAAATCTAAAGTCTAAAATCAAAAACAAATCAAAAATCTTACTTGCATTAACTGTGTATTGAACCCAGTCCACCCTTGTATTTGTAATCCAAGTAATAATTTGAAGAAAAAAATACAAGTGTAATCAGTCTTAAAACATTATCCCTGCTTTTTTATATGTTTTGACATGCGTATTAACCTAAAATCAAACCCTGGTCTACCTTAGTCAAAGGCTAACCAGCTTAACCACTGCACCACCATAACCGTCTTTCTTAGTTTGGTTCGTTCTAAGTTAAAGCTAAAATCGAGTTGAGTCGTCTAGTGCAAGAGCCAAAAGTGCTTGCCACTGCAGCACAAAATGGTTAGCAAGTAACATTTGACATCCAAAAAAGGATTGCATTGTTTCGGTTTGGTTCAGCGTGGTCGCCATCTGGTTTTCTTAGCTACCCTCTTTAACCAATCAATTAAAGATAGTCTACTCTTAATTCTTGAATCAATAAATTTGATTTTGTACACACCGTTTTTTCATGTCATGCCTGAAACCTATACTCCCTATGTACTGCGGTCAGGTTTAATAACATGTTTCAATCTTTAAAGACTTGTCAGTCACCATACGTGTAGCCTACAATAATTCTTTCTCTACCTAGCTTTGTTTCATCACTCACCACAAACATCTAACATTATGGGTTTGCAATATATTAAGAGAAACATAAGTCCATGACCTTGTTGATGTCAATCTTTTTGGGAAAATTCATAAGCCATAAAAAGAAAGCGTCATGTCAAGTTCTAGGACACCTTATGTGTCCAAATCCCATTATTGGTTTATAAAATTTCAAATCAGTAACCTTGGCGTTTTGGGATATTTAAATAAATGCATGCATATTCTTAAAACAAGTCATCGCATGATCCTCTTCAATCAATGCTTCACAAAATATCGATTCATCCATTGGACGTGGCCACCGTGGTCGGCGACATGCTCGTTTAAACACAATCGGTACTGTCTCTCTCTACTAAAAAAATAAAAAAGTTAAAAATCTAAATTTTCAAAAAAAAAGTGGTAAGGCCCTTCGTCAAAATTTCAAAAAGTAAATAATAAATTCAAGAAGGGATTGTCACCCTGTGTCTTATAACACCTCGTGTGTCCAAATCTGATTATTGGTTTCCCCTTATTCCCTGTAAAATCTACATTCATTGTTTTAGGGGTAAAATGACCGATCGTGGTAAAAGAGTATTTAATGACCAATTTTTGAGCTATCACACCTAATTTTAGGGTTCTTAGTTTCCAAGATATCGATTTTTCAATTTTGGGGTAGTTTTCACCCCCCTACTCTTTTTCATCAAAAACAAAAGATCTTAGGTTCATTTATAATTTTTAGGTGTTTAACACCTTTTTCCCTGTAAAATCACCATTCACTGTTTTAGGGGTGAAATGACCTATCGTGGTAAAAGCATATCTTATGACCTATTTTTAAAGCTATCACACATAATATTAGGGTTCTTAATTTCCAAGATATCGATTTTTCAATTGTGTGGGGGGTATAGTTTCACCCCCCAAAGGGGGACATCGCCCCAATTGCTAGGACCTCTCATACAAGTCACTAGCATGATTGGTTCGCTAGATATTAACAAAAGTGTAGTTAGGCCCTTTGTCAAAATTTCAAAAATACATTCTAAAAGGGGGCTTCATCCCAAGTCCTACAATACCTCATACAAGTTCCTAGCCTTATTGGTCCGTGAGATATTAACAACTACAAAAAAAATAGTTAAGCCCTTTGGCACAACTTGGATAAATTCATGGACCAGTCCATAGGGATCAGTCCAAAGGGGCCGGTCCAAAGGGATTAGTCAAAAGGACCCATCAACAGGGACCCATCAACAGGGACTTGTAAACAAGGACCCGCCAACAATGACCCGTCAACAATGACCTGTCAACAGGGACCCGTCCACAAGGATCTGTCAACAATGACCCGTCAACCATGACCCGTCAACAGGGACCTTCAACAGGGACCAGTCCAAAAGGATCAAGAGGCTATCGTCTCAAGGCCTTACATGTCCTCATTGATTATTGGTTTGCCTATCGACAAGGGCCACTTGGAATACTTTTTGATCACCCCTCGTGGGTTGGGTTAGGTTAGGCTACACTACAGCCGCCATTTTGAAAAGCCCGCCCTCTTACAAAAACTATGAGTGGGCATGCGTAAATACAAACAAAAACAAGCATGTTAAATCATAGTGGCTTTCCACCGTACACTTGTCTCTTGTGTGGAACAACGTTTAATTCCATATTGGCATTCAAACTCTCATATGTTGCACTTGAAAAGCGAGATTTACTATATAAAAAATAAAATTTCACCCCCTAGTAGGGGTAGGTTTTGTTTTGGAGTGGAAATATGTTGTCCAATGGAAAGGGAGTGTCAGCCCGAGTTCAACGACATCTCATTTGTTAAAATCCAACCATGGGTTCGCGAGATATGGCGCCGCCGCCATCTTGTGAGGAGGGTGAGGAGGAGGAGGCATTAGAACTCTCCCAAAACCACTACTGAAGTCTCCTCTGCATTTTGTATTGAGAAATTAAATTTACTTATGGTTGGTTCCTCAAATTAGGGGCTGGGAAAACGTGGGTATGTGGCCCCATGTACCTTGGTGTGTCTAGAATCTGTCTGATAGCCGGTGTTAATTCATTTAGTTGCAGTATTTGTAGTCCAACTCGTCAGTATTTGCTAGTTGTAGCCTAAGTGATATATTTTTGACATGCTGGAGGTGGTGATTGACCTCCGAAATTTGCCTTTTTGGAGTGAATATGTGGTTGTTTTAAATGGTCAATTCTGATTGTACTGTTTCTCTGGTACTGGTATCTGGTACAGACGAGTTGCATTTCTAATGAAAAAATGAAAATCCACAGCCTGCTTCCAGTCTCCGACCGGGTCAGGAATGGAATGAATGAAGCCCCCATCTAGCGGCGAGGATATTGACTGTGCCGGCTGCCGAGGCCTGACGCACTCCTCTGGGGCAATGATTAAATGAATGACAGATGAAGTGGAGAGTGCTGCTGCAATGAAATTTTAACAGGGAAAACCGGAGTACCCGGAGAAAAACCTGTCTGCCTCCGTTTTGTCCAGCACATATCTCACATGGAGTGACCGGGATTTGAACCACGGACCCAGAGGTGAGAGGCCAGCGTGCTGCCGCCTAAGCCACGGAGGCTTAGTTGCATTTCTAATACTGCAACTAAATAAGAGTACATATTGTAAAAAGTTTCTCCCATATTTTCAGACATGTATTTTATAGCCTAAGTGTTTTGGATCTGATGACGATCATTTGACGATCGAAACTGGTCATCCAAGTGTATTTATTACTCTCATGTAATTTTTCTCAGGATCAGGAAACACCTATTTAATTTGGGTACAATCGTGTTGACCGAATGAAAAGCGCCTAACTTTTGTTAGTTGTAAAGGTTGTTGTTGTAAGCTTTCATATAAGACTTGGGACATTTTGGTCACCAGCCCTTTGAACTACGTTATAAGTTGGAATTAGGTGATAGCCCGCGATTTTTTGCGTGGTGTGGCCTCCTGAGAGGCCAAGTGCAGGTCTTTCTAGTCGACGCCCGTGGGCGAGCTGCACGCCGTGTGATGGAATGTATGAAGATGATGAATGAAACTGGGCAAGGATGTGGAAGGAAGCGGCCGTGGCCTGTCAGAAGGTACCGTCCCATCATAGCCTGTGATGAATGTAGCAGTAGCGGCTCGTGTTGAATTATTCCGGGTTGACTAATAATGTTTTGTTGTTGTTTATTTCAGGGGCTGCGACATCTTGGCCTTATAGCCCCGTGTACTTAGGTGTGTCGCGCACATAACTTGTGTGATAACCTGTGTTATTGTGATGGCTGTACTAGTATGTGCTAACAATAATGCTAATGTGTTATATCCCAATCATTCTTACGTGCGCACCGCTGGCCATGGGCGTTCCCTCAAAGAAATGAATATTTAACTCTTTATGGGATAGTGGTCTCTACATCCACCTGTCATAAGGACAGTTTATGCTTTCAAAGAAGCTGATAGTTGAATCTTTCAGCCAAAGTTTGGAGAATTTTCATGCCGAAGTGTTAGTATTTCTAAAAATTAATTATTATATACGTACGTACTTGACGTAATGTGTTGGATAACATAAAGAAAAATAAACTATAAAACATTAACATTTAAAGTGTAAAAATGAAATATAAATATTGAAATAAATATAAAATTACAATAAAAGGAATATACAAATTAAAATAATAAACATAACTATAAAGAATTATGAAAATAATTGTAAAAATCAATTCGAATTAGTTAATTAATTAATTCGATAAAATATCAAAATTAAATCTATAAGAACATTAATTGAAAATTAAAAATAAATATATAATCAATAAAATTACAGAAACAAAAATTTATATTATTTATAATTATAATAATTAAAATGAATTAAAATATAAAAGCACATAACAGTAAAAAACATTTTTTCCCTATGAAGGGTTAACTTGGTTTATAATAAAATAATATAAATACAATCATCAGACAACCATTAGAAGTATTTAATTAAATTGCTAATGTCCGAACATGAAGCATAAAGACAGACCGTAGATCAGTGATCGACAACCGCCTGCATTTGATGCAGATGAAAACAACACGTGAATCACTTCCTTTATGAAGTATCAATTTAAACCTTAATAAACAGGCTGTACGATATGCATGAAATGCAAGAGGTCGCCGACCTTTGACATAGAGGACTCTTTAATGCATTATATTAATTAATTTTGAAGTACCTCTATTTATAAATTAAATCAAAGTTTTTCAAGTTCATCTAGAAGCTACCGTTCGATTGAAATTGTTGTTTGGTTGGCTTCTCAGGTTAGGGGCTGCGAGAAAGCGGTCATGTAGCCCCGTGTACTTGGGTGTGTGTAGAATCTGTAAGATAACCGGTGTTAATTGTGATGGCTGTATTAGTGTGTGTTGTATGTTTTTTAATTCAAGTAAGGACTGCAGACTTTCAATTTTCAAGTAGTTCCTACTTTTGCTACCAAACGCCACCGTCACTGACAGCTAGTTCTGAACTTGGTTACTAGATGCCACTGCAGTCGGCTCTTGGGGACGAACGTAGGAACCTAAGAGCGTTAGTCAAATCTAACCTATAATTTAGCTTCACACAAGTGTAATTAGTGGAAGGTTCTTTTACATGCCATAAATCGGCTATTCTGTCCCATTGTATTAATTTATTAAGTACTAGCAGGTACCCTCGGCTTCGCTCGCGTCATAGTTAGGTTATGTCCCATTATATATTTTGTTATTTCCAATTTTCTTTTGGAGCGTTAGATGTTCATCGACTTTCGTCAGAAATGTAAGACGTGGACGTAAATTATGTGTTTTTCCGTCCGACTAAGGCAGCGGAATTGAAAAGTTTCACGTGTTATTTAACACTTGAATCATGAATAGATATTATATTTAAACCGATTATCATTCCGAGTTCGCTGTTAAATGAAATTTAAAATTCCTCGTGACATCAATATGCAAATATAATATTATTTTACGTTACTTCTTTTGTAACAATTTCTTTGCCTGCTTTATGAATGGATGAAATAATGAAATATTAAACATATGAATGATCTTAATTAAATTGTCTTAGCGGCTTCGGTGGCGTAGTTGGTAGCATGCTGAGCTTCTATGCCCAAGATAGCGGGTTCAAACCCGGCCGAAGCCGTCGGATTTTTTAAGAGCGTTAAAATCCCTCAGTATGCCTTCCTTCGGAGGGGAAGTAAAGCTGGCGGCCCCATGTCATAGATTTATGGCATGTTAAAGATCTTTCCACTAATTACACCTGTGTGAAACTAAATTGGATAGGTTAAGAGTGTAAACAACGCTCTTAGGTTGCTACGTTCGTTGCCAAGAGCCGACTGCGGTGGCTTCTAGTAGCTAGTTCTGAACTTGGCCTATTAGTCGTTGACGGTGGCGTTTGGCGGCAAAAGTAGGAACTATTTGAAAAATTCAAAGTTGCAGTCCCTACTTGAATTAAAAAACAGATACACACACTAATACAGTCATCACAATTAACACCGGTTATCAGACAGATTCTACACACACGCAAAGTACACGGGGCTACATGACCGCGTTGTCGCAGCCCCTAAACTAAGGAACCAACCAACCAAATTGTCTTAATGTTGAAAATTAACTTTTATATATGAAATCAAAATACAGAGTTAAAATACAAATATTTGCCATCGAACTAAATTGTAATTATAAAGATTTAAAGAAACGTATTGTAATTAACTATATCTTTAACCTAACCATAAATAACTTAAATATATTTTGAAAACAAGAAATTTAATATATTTCATCAATGTATAAGTAACGTAAAATCCTACGTCACATAACAACAAATAAAGAAGAATTTTAAATGTAATAATTTAGTTTAGAACTTCTTTATATACAACATTGGCAGTTCTTCCTTCTGCTGCCAAAATGACTAAGCTACTTGGAGAACTTAACTCTGGAACAGGTCACATAGAATTGTCCGTGGGAGAAACAGTCTTCGCGTAGGTCGATTCCAGCAAATGTTAAATTTTGGCCTTGTGTTTTGGAGTACACGATACGCAGTGAGTGGAAAGACATCCACAGTTCAAACCCAACTGCCATCTCCTGGCGCGATTGTCAAAGGAAAACATTCCATGTTACGAACATGGGTCGTAAAACCTGTACCGAAAGCTTCTGCAGATTTAACACTAGGTCTATTCTGAACAGCAGTTCCTTGAATTCAGATTTACCAACATTTTATAGTATTTTCCCATGAGTAATATCTCTGTACCTCAACATACAGAAAAGTGCTTTCAAAATCACGTCTTGTGTAAATGTTGGAAAAGGTAGTGAATGTGATTTTCGGCGGAATGGAATGGAATGGATAATTTTTTTAAGTAAAATTCTGTAAGTGCATATTGAGGTATGTGACGGCGGGAAGCCTTCAGTGTTACGGAGACGGCAATAGCCACCACATAGCTTAGTTGCTACTGACATAATGACCATACTGATATGTCTGTGTGCTTAACTATACGGGATTTGTGAGCCCTGTGTTTTGAAATTGAACGTAGCTTGATCGCTACCTTTATTTAGTAGTCGCTACTGTAGTGTTACAAAATTAAAGGCGGTATTAGATGGCGCTATCTCACACTTGTGTTCGTTATTGTGCTTCTAAAACGTAGAAAGTTATTTTTAAATTATGATATAGTGTACCCATAGGTGGGAGTACATGGAATCTTTAAGGAAGAAAATGTAAGAATATTCGTAGAATCTTTCTACGTGTCTGGATCCTTACATTTAAGAGGGCTGGAAATGACGGCATGGTGAGGCATTGCTTATCAAATTTACGACATGCAACTTGGCCCATGAGTCAAGAAGCTGACGATATCACCGCGTGATCCGCTTAATCATTAGCGTGATTCACCATGGTGCAATGTTGGAAGGAACTATATCTGATAGAGAAACCCACCTGGAGAGAGGAACTTCCCCGATCATTGATTACCAAAGCAGAATTCTCATGACATTAGCAGTGGGTGGAGTCGAAACGTTGTGAAATAAGGGCTATTTCCGGATTTAGGCAAAATTATAAACTTCAAGGGCCGCCAATATTAATAATACTGGGAATTAGAATTTTGAGAGATATAAAATCTTGTAATAATTATACAGAAGAAGAATTCAATGTCAGCAATGACATAGCTTGTTGGTGTGGATGAATCTCGCGGAGAGATGGAAGTAAAAAAAGTTCCTCCCACACATGGCTAGAACATTTGGATTTTTTTATAAAATAAAGGCTACGATCGAATTTTGAAATTTGAAATAGTTTTGGAACATTAAAATCATAAGGAGTCAGGAGATACGTTTTCTAAGCTTCTACGGTGCTCAGTTTAGAAGTTGGCTTCAAGAAGAAAGGCAGGCACTATTTTAAATCAGATTTCGATAAATAGTCTGCCAGTTGAGCAGAAATTATTCATTCTTACGAACCCCAGTGGAGGGTGTCGTACTGTTTCGACAGATATTCAGTCTTCAGCGATCGCATAGGCGGGTCGGGCTGTTTCAAACAACGTTCAGTCAGTTCTCAGTCTTAAGCAAGCGCAGAGGTGCGTTGCGCTATTTCAACAAGCATAATCAACAGATAACCTCGATGGAGAGGTGCTGTATAGTGTTCGGCTGACCAAGAGTGGTCAAGCCGCGTCATATTTAAACAGTTATATGGAACCAAGTTGGGTTGCCATAATTTGATGGCGAAATTATTTAGTATCTAGTAGAAACCCGACGGTTATACAGTTTCGGAAAATATTCTGCTTTTGCAAGCGCTAGTGCGTGTTGCGCTGTTTTATCAAGTATAAATTAGGTTCGGAGTGAGCCTCAGTGAAGAATAGACTGTTATAACGAGGTCAGCACTTAATATCCAGGCGAATATAGACTCAGTTCGCATTGTATCAACGAAGGGATAAGTGCGTAAATAAATACCAAGTGGATCCATTGAGCTCGAGTCGCATAGACATATGCGAAGTTCGAGCCCCAAGAGGGACAACGATATAAACAATCAGTCTTTTGGACTAGGAAAGTGTCGAGCAAAGTAAAGTCACATACATCAAGTTAGACAATAGGAATCAAAGTTAGACTCGAGAAAGACAATATAGTGAACGATCAATTAAAAACCAGGTATTGGACTAGAAAAATTGGTAATAGATAAATATTACACTTTCGAGAAATTTCATGACCGTGCAAATAGTAGTCGTTGGTAATAAATGAATAGAGAGGAGCCAAAAACAAGGTTAACAAGGAAGTAACTGAAAGAAATCCTGTCCAAATAAATAACAATTGGTGACACCGAAATAAGACTATACTAGGACTCGAAGGCAAGAGTAGAAGGATAGACTGAAAGAGTTAGCAACGTCAGGGATGCTAGGAGCCTGTGGAGCTCAGAGACTGTCAATCCAAATAACGGATGTTAGGATCAGGGCCGGAGTACTTGTTTCTACATTCTGGGAGGAGACAGAAAAATGAGAAGAACGAGTGAATTTTTGTGATAATACTAGTTTAAAAAGGCATTTACTCAGTGTTGAGGGTATAATTTTAATGTAAATATTAAGAGTTAAGTGTATGTGCATATTTAATTATTGTTTAAGGGTCATTAGTGTATCAGTGTATGTTAAAATATCAGAACACCCTGATAAACGTGCAACAAGTGAAATCAAAATGGGTAACATGTGTGAAATAGAAGCAGATGTGAAAATTGTTTTAATGAGTAAAATGAAGCAGTAAGAAAATATGGTGGACAACCCAGTTTCCAACCATTGGCTCCATAACCACCGGATAAATCGTGAGTACCACTTGTCATTATGTAATTATATACTTTTGGGGGTTCGTGCATCCTAAATAAATTGTAATGTCATACAGGTATAAAAACCAGAAGTTAATATGTAAAAATAAATGATGAAGGGAATTAACGGATCTGAACAAGAGCCAATAAATGTAGTAGAAAAAGAACGGAATTGTTATATTCAAAGTAAATCATGTCAAGAGTATACAACTCTTAATTAAGGAAATAATAAGTTTTAGGAACGGTAGTGTTCATATTAAATTGTATTGAAACAAGGACAGTAAATTTGTCAATGTATGGCAGAATTAAAGTAGCCATGGGGAATAAAGAACAACTTGGGAAAATAAGTATTCACGAAACGCTTTACAGAAATAATTGTTGTACACGATGATGTAAGCGAATTTAAAGACAGAAGCTATAAATTGCTATAATTAATGTCCAGGATAATTAATTATGAATGGAATTGTAATGAACCTTACAGATAACGGATCCATGTAAGTATGCATTTGTAGAAGGGAGCATTATTGTTGAATGTAGAGGTCAGGGTTGGAGTCCCGCTCTTAAATATGTTGCATATCAGCGCACAGAGGACTGGATATTAACGCTCTTGTGTCGCTTAAAGTAGGGGGACAGAGGTTCGATTCTCACTCCCTAATATCGCCGTATCTTCCGAAAATGGACATGTCCTAGAAATAGAAGGTAGCCCCTTATAAGAATTGATCGCACCTAAGGTCATGCAGTATTGATATTCATACATTAATTGTACTATCCTGAGGAATAAATACTGGCTGATATGATAGCCATAATACAGTGAAGTTTTAAGATGAAAGGTAAAGTTTTTCGTGGTTAGAGACATGTGATTGTCAAGAGCCCGCTGCGTCTGACAGGGATCGCGTCTAGTGCCACAGACAGCCTGTCTGAGGCCCATAAATCTGTCAATGCACTCAAGGGTAGGGCCGCTGAACCGAAATTGCCTTGAGGAGACCATGTGTATTTTGTCAACATGCCAGTGATCGCAGGAACTTTATAAGAGGGACGGTGAGTTGCTCCCGTGACCTAATTAACATTTGATTACTAGCAGAGGTATTGTTCAGGTACCGTTGAGTAAATAACTGTTATGTGGCTATTGTTGTAAATTCCCATTGTGTGACAAACCAGAAAAGGATGTTCTTAAGTTAACACAGATCTAAATAGTGCAGGGAGCTTTATTTAATTTAATCTTTTCAGAAGTTTGTGTACTTAAAGGTGGCACGAACTCCCGAAACAAATAAAAGCAGTACAGAGAGAGAGAGAGGTAAGATGATGATCCATGTTAACCCAAAATATAAAAGATTATTATTATTGGAAATAAATATAGGTTAAGGAAAATGAATCCTGTTGTTAATAAGAAAATAAAGTCATAAAAGAGACTATGGAGCCACATGGAGCTCAGAAAAACAAGCATTTTAATGTGCTATATGGAAGTGAGACTTGAATGGGAGATTTGGAGGAACCCAAGCAGATGATTTTAGTGAATAATATTAGTGATTCCTTGTTCATTGGATCAAGTGTGAAGGAGTATGAAGAAACATTAAGTATTTTTAGTTATTTTGTAGGTATCTTTGAATTTTTGTAGTGCCTAAATTTTGATTATGATTAAATATGTTTTAATTGTGATTTTTGAGTTTATTTTGAAGTGTTGACCTGTTGATTATGATCCTAAATATATGTGTCATACTGGGGGAATGGACGCACCGCCCTCGAGACCGCTGAGCTAACCGAAGTGTGACCATGTATTAATACTACACATGGGTACAATAGATATATCTTGAAAGATGATGATGATGATGATGGTAATTGTTGTTTTAAGGGGCCTAACATCTAGGTTATCGGCCCATATCTTGAAAGAGGGATGACCATTTAGATATCTAATGTTCTTATTGTGTTTAGATATATCTTGAAAAAGGGATGACTGTTTAGATTTCTAATGCTCTTATCGTGATTAAATAATAATATAATTGGATTTACGTTCCTTTTAACTACTCTGGCATTTAAAAACGCCGGGGTGCAAGAATTTTGCCCCGAAGGGGAACTTTAACGTGCCAGTAAATCTACTGACATGGTTCCCTTGCGTTTGCGCACCCTCAAATGCCAGCTGATTGCGCCAGGATACGAACCTGCAACTTTAGGCCCAGCAAGCTAGAACGTTACCGCTGAGCCTCGCAGCTAGTCTATCGTGTCTTAGGTAATAAGTTGATTGGCATTGCCTCCTACAATGATAGATGGACTATTGGATATCAGTTCTTGAGCTACTGTTGCCAATGATACGGACTTGCGATTAATTCATCAGTTTATCAGAGCGTACTGTTGCCATGGATACGGACTTGCCATTAGTTCATCAGTTTATCAGTGCGAAGATAGTTTTGTTGGAATATCTTTGAAACTGTTGGTTTTAGGGCCTTAAAATATGGTTTTAGGTGTCCCGCAGGGACCTACCGAGTATTGTTTCTCGCATCGAGGGGAGTAAATTGAGCTATGCCCGGTCTTTATGCGACAACTTCGATATTTTGTCCCAGTTAAGTATAACAAAAATGTAAAATCACATATCACCACCTTTCACCCCTTTAAAATCGGAATGTTTAAAAGTCCTTTCTTAGTACGCATCTACGCTACGGTAGGAAGATATCTTCAAAGTTTTTGCTGTGCGTTGATTATCAGTCAGTCAGGACATCTTCCTTTTTATACACACATCAAAAAAAGTTTTGCATCACCTCGGTTCCCAGATCTCCGGCATATAGACGTTGACTGTGTATATTGTATCAAAGATACAGTCCCTTTGACTGTTCATAGATGTCACTAAAACTGAGGGGCGTGGTGGCTCAGCGGTCTAGCTGAATGCCTCTCACCAAGGCGGTCCGGGTTCGATTCCCGGTCAATGCATGTGAGATTTTCGAAGTGAAATGCCATGTCCTGTGGTTCGGATTCCACGTAAAAAGGAGGTCCCGTGGCTCATGATCTCAAGATTAACGGTCACGTTAAACTACAAGCTTCCTTCCTTCCTTCACTAAAACTGCTCAAAGATGTAAACAACCATGCATGAGCAGGGCCTATTAGACGGAGGGGGTACGACAGCCGATCAGTTCCAGTCATTCCACCAGGACGAAGGTACGCTGCTCATGTCTGTAGTTCTACCATGCCTAGAAGGTCAATACCGCAGTTCGATCGCGTCCGCATTGTTACTTTGTGTCAAGAAGGGCTCTCAACAAGGGAAGTTTCCAGGCGTCTCAGTGAACCAAAGCGATGTTGTTCGGACATGGAGGAGGTACAGATATACAGGAACTGTCGATGACAGGCCTCGCTCAGGCCGCCCAAGGGCTACTACTGTAGTGGATGACCGCTACTTACGGATTGCCGCTCGGAGGAACCCTGACAGCAATGCCACCATGTTGAATAATGCGTTTCGTTCAGCCACAGGACGTCGTGTTTCAACTCAAACTGTGCGCAATAGGCTGCATGATGCGCAACTTCACTCCCGACGTCCATGGCGAGGTCCAGCTTTGCAACCCCGACACCATGCAGCGCGGTACAGATGGGCCCAACAACATGCTGAATGGACCCCACAGAATTGGCATCACGTTCTCTTCACCGATGAGTGTCGCATATGCCTTCAACCAGACAATCGTCGGAGACGTGTTTGGAGGCACCCTGGTCAGGCTGAACGTCTTAGACACACTGTCCAGCGAGTGCAGCAAGGTGGTTGTTCCCTGATGTTTTGGGGTGGCATTATGTGGGGCCGACGTACGCCACTGGTGGTCATGGAAGGCTCCGAAACGGCTTTACGATACCTGAATGACATCCTCCGACCCATAGTGCACCCATATCGGCAGAATATTGGAGAGGCATTTGTCTTCATGGACGACAATTCTCGACCTCATCGTGCACATCTTGTGAATGCGTTCCTTCAAGATAACGACATCGCTCGACTACAGTGGCCAGCATGTTCGCCAGACATGAACCCTATCGAACATGCCTGGGATATGTTGAAAAGGGCTGTTTATGGACGTCTTGACCCACCAACCACTCTGAGAGATTTACGCCGAATTGTCGTTGAGGAGTGGGACAATTTGGACCAACAGTGTCTTGATGAACTTGTGGATAGTATGCCACGACGAATACAGGCATGCATCAATGCAAGAGAACGTGCTACTGGGTATTAGAGGTAGTGGTGTGTACTGCAATCTGGACCACAAATGCTGAAAGTCTAGCTGTATGATGGTACAACATGCAATGTGTGGGTCTCATGAGCAATAAAACGAGCTGAAATGTTGTTTGTGTTGATCTCTATTCCCTTTGTAATTAAAGGTTCCGGAACTCTTGGAACCGAGGTGATGCAAAACTTTTTTTGATGTGTGTATATAGATGACTTCACTCTCTTCAAGCACGAAAAACTTCCTTCAACACTACAGCTAGTAGCTGGTAACGGGAACTTGATTGTTGACATTATTGACTAGTAATAGCACGTGGGACGGGGGATCCTTTGAAGGCTCGTTAGCAGTCTGCAATTATCGTAGCCAATCGGTAATCGAGGCTCCAACACAACTAGCCTAGCCAAGCATTGTGCGCATGCGTTGAGTACGGTAGCGAATTATGATGCCCGCCTTAATGTTCACACAGGGGCCGAGCAGTGGCAAGGCAAGCTCTGACCTCCAAGCCACATGGGAAATGCGGGAAATGAGTTAGCGGATCAAGCTGCAAACGAGGCAGTATCACTACCACCTCGACCAATGGAGGTACCCGCTTGAGATATTCGCTCTCAGTTACGCCTACAAGTTCTGGCATTTTGGGAGAGTCAGTGGCTAGCTGACCCACTACCCAGTACACTGAGAGCGATCAAGGGAACTACTCTCGTGTGGGCGGAGCTCTTTCCGGTCACGGAGAGAGTCCGTCATTTTGTGTAGGGTAAGGATAGCTCATACAAGATCCACCTACTCGTACCTAATGAGAAGGGAAGATCCCCACTTTGTACCTGTGGAGCCGTTTTCACCGTGGCCCACATTTTAACCGAGTGTGTGGATCTTGCTGAATTACGAAGAAACCTTGGTTTGCAGATGACTCTCAAACTTATATTAGCCGATGACGCGGTGGCTGCTGATCGCGTTATCCGCTTTATAAGTGAGAGTGGGTTAGGGCCAGCAATCTAAATTTTCCAGTGTAAATTGACTCAACGACTAGTTCGTTTCTGAATGATATTCTTTTGTTTTTTTCTGTAATTTTTGTTTATTTTTATACATATTTTTATTTAATTTTTTGTTATATTAATTTTAGGTCTTTTCAAATTTAGATGTCTACCTCAAAATTTTAAATTCAATTCCAAATTTGCATTCTTTAATCTGTGTTAAGAGGGGCAGATGACCTCGTAGTTCCGCCCCTTAAAACAACAATAACTAACTAACTAACCTCGCCTGTCCTGCGAGAGTATCTAGTTGCACGTGCGTCATTTGAGTCGTGTTCAGTGATTTGGCGCAGAATTCGAAAGACGAAGAGCATTCACCAAGGGATTTACTTGACACCGGACAATTTAAACGACTTGGAGGCAGAAAGCCGTTTGATACACCATATACAATTTAAAATGTTGGAAACATATTTATAACGGGAGAAGATGAAATACAATTTAGTTATTTTTAAATGTCCAGATAGGCTTTGCGTACCCTGTCTACCTTGAAATGTAGCCTACTGAAATGTAGTCGAGTGTGTTAGGGTCAGGGGTTGGTGTAGGTGCCCCGCAATACACAGAGTGACAAAACATGGCCATTGACAACACCGAGAATCAACTCTCTGATCTCCGGATTTGCTGCACAATCGTGGAAAAGAGACCCAGGAATGTTGTTCCAAACTATGGAACTCTTAATGAATGCCTAGAGATGCGAGACCTCAAAATTATGAAGTACCCAGAATAAGGTAAATCAATTTACCTGTATAATCCAGATTATTATGGCAGAAAGGCCGACGAGGCTGTGGAACGATGAAAATCGTGGGTTGTATACGGAGTTTTCAATTTTGTGGAAAGTTTCCCCATCCAATATTCCTAGTATTAAGAACGGAATCGGGAAGAACACCAGAACCAAGGCGTGTATCCAAGTCACAGTGTTTCTCCGGTAGCAGCAAAACAGACGGTACGTCAGCATAACTGTGAAATAGAGCATTACATGTAACAGGGAAACGATAGTAAGATTACTGTAACATACTGCGTTACATGTAAGAGTGACACGAAAGTAAAATTACTGTAACATACAGCGTTACATGTAATAGTGACACAACCTACAGCATTACATGTAACAGGGACACGATGGTAAGACAACTGTAACACTGCGTTACATGTATGTTAACAGTGACACGATAGTAATATAACTGTAAAATACTACGTTACATGTAACAGTAACACGATAGTAAGATAACTGTAACATACTGTACAGCGTTACATGCCTACCTGCCTCTTTCTTTGTGTTGCTTCCTGTTCTTTATTGGGAAAGCTGCCTAATAATGTGAATATGGGTGAGCTCTATAAAAATGTATGTTCATAGTGTTTGAATTTTAGGTCTGTTTCTATATTAGTGAATGTTTGTTTGGTGCCGTCCATGTGTTCGCATATTGTTCTGGGTTTTATTGAGTTTATGTGTTCTTTCTAGCGCGAGACCTTTCTTCTACCGGTCTGTCCTACGTAATTTGGTTGACACCCTGATTCTTGGAACTACACTCCTGATTTTGTGTATGGGTCAAGCTTATTTAAGTTACTTTAATGCTAGTGTTGGTTGATTCTGAATGTTATTTTGACTCCTAGTTTCTTATTACATGTAACAATTAAACCCCCTATTTTGTGAGAAGTGTTCTATTAAGTGTATAAATAATTCCTGTAATTTCTTTCAGGCACTAGGTAATTCATTTTAACTTCCTGCCCAATCTAAGTTGGGTCCAATCGTGTTGACCGACTGAAGAACTTCTAATAATACATGCAACAGTGACATGATAACATGATAACTGTAATATTCGGCGTTACTTGTAACAGTTATACTATGTCGGATAAAATCAAAATGGCGGACTGGATGGAAAGCCGTGTGGATTCCGCTCTTAAAAGTATTGAAAATATTACAGATATGGGTAGATATCTCAAGAAGGAGATATAAGGGGATAAGGATTATACGAGAATGCTTTGTTGAACTGAAATCTAAAGTATGCAGAAGTGAGGAACATGTTAAAGATCTTACTTTATGTGAGGTTATGCAACTAGACAATGACATTGCACTACAGGAAGACAACAGTTGGTCGGGACAAGTGGCGCAGTCTGTTGACCTAGAGAGGCAAAAGGTGGTACAGGCTCCCGCGGCTCTATCGAAAGAGATACAACAAATAAAAGAGGGAGCAGAAAGCATGACGGTCCACTTACTAGTGCCATCTAGCGGTCACAGGGACAACTCTCTAGTGGCATCCAAAGATCCCATAGATGAAGCAAACCATCACGGAGAAGGCGGTGGAGTAAAACAACAGCGACCAGAGTCGTATGACATTCATCATAGCGAGACTTTATCGAATTCAGAAATAGAGGCGAGAATCATGGGAAAAATTAACCTGCAGATACAGTCCATGATGGATAATATTCACATAATGGTTAGAAATGAACTGAAAGAGGCAACCCAGTCGTTTGAATTTCATAATGTACATCATGAAACCATCCCCCTGATCAGAAATTCAGCAAGAAAACCAGAATTGGACATCGTAAACGCCGAGTGCGCTACAGTAACAAGTCGACAGTTCAGACAGCAACCAGACAGGTATAACAGAAATGAATGCGATACCCAAAGTAGCAGATAGGCTACCAGTTACGCTCAACTCAGCAAGAACCTCGCCCACTGACCACAGCCAAAATACCGGTAGGGAAGGGGAATAACTGTGGAGGAAGACTCAAACCGGCACCTAGGCTAAACTGGATGTACATCGGACACCTGGACGAAGAAACCACGGAAGAAGACATCACCTCTTATTTGGCAGAAAAGGGCATTACTAGCGTCAAAGCATGCTTCACCATTCGTACAAGAGGAAGGATCAAAGCGTTCAAGATAGCACTCCTGGAGAAAGACAAAGAAGTGGTTGACAATGAAAATTTCTGGCCTAAGGAGGTTACTTTTCGCCCCTTCCAGTTTCAACACTGAAGGCCGGTTATCATCAATATCTACCATCGCAAGAGGCCATCCGTAGTGTAGATCACACAGCAATAAACTAAGTGAAGTACAAATCCAAAGAATAGAACTAACAATATGGAATGTAGAAGGAATCAAGTCAGCCCTGAGCATATTGCCAAACAACTCACTATTTATGCAAGACGTAATAATATTTTGAGAAAATTTCTTAACTGAACCCTTGAACATCACGGGATACTATGCGACTCACGCATTAGCAAAGCATCCCGTAAATGGGCGCCCCTCAGGCGGGATCACCTGTTTCCATAAGGCATCACTAGGACAGCCTACACAAACCCAAGTTACCGAAGATTCAGTTACAGTTCACCTCAAGGACATTACAATAATAGGAGTATACCTTTGCTCACAGATATCATCTGAGGAAACGGTCGAAAGCATCACCAGAATTTTAGGACATATCGACCAGGAAAAATCAACCATAATGGCAGATGACTTTAACTGCTTCTGGACATACCAAACAGAAAAGGAAGAGCCCTAACGAACTGATGCAAGAAGAGGGATTCCAACTAATCAACAAGGAAAAAAGTCCCACATACATTGCACACAACGGAACCAGCACCATCAACTTAATTTTCCATCACGGAAGAAAGAAATAGCTAAGGGGACACGCAGTGCTGGCAAAGGATTCCTGGGATACTACCAGGAAACACCTACCAGTAACAGCAAACTTTCAACTCCAAAAGAACCCAGGAAGAGAGCCCAAAGAAACGCGAAGATGGACACCGAGACTATTGGACACAGAATCCCTCAGCCAGACCCTTGACCATGGCCAGGTCATGAAACTCATAGAAGGAGAACTGGACACTGCCATGCGAATACTTCAGGACTGTCTATTGGAAGCAACTCAAGGCCCACCTCCAATAAGGAGAAGCAAGCTGTGGTTCGACACAGAATGCTATGAAATGAGAAATAACGTCCTAGGAAGACTTCATAACCTAAAGTGTAAACAGAGTCAGGAAAATCGAGAAAAAGTATAATCAGGAAAGAAGGACTTATGTTAATCTACTTCGTGCGAAGAGGAAGGACTACACACTCAGAAAAGAACAGCAGCTACTGAGAGAAGCGGAAAATAAACCGTATAGAGTCCTAGATGCAAGAAGAAACACCGTGGTACCAAACATCCCGCTGGAGACATGGGAAGCCCACTTTACAGAACTCCTACAACTGACAGTCTTCGAGCAACAAGACGGAACAAGAGAGCATACGGAAAGGGAAATGTCACCAACCATAACAGAAGCTGAAGTCTGGTCGGTAATACAGAGAAGCAAGCCTGGAAAAGCAGCAGGACCGGACGACATTTCAAATGAAATCATCAAGGCATCACTCCCATACACAATAATATGGACAGCCCTATACAACAGTATAGAACTCCGAAATATACCGAACTCCAGGAGGAAATCAACAATCAAGATATACAAAGGCAGGGTATCACATGATGCACCCGACTCATAGAGGGGGATTGCGCTTGAATATGCAGCCCTCAAGATGTTATCCAACGTCATACGAGAAAGAATCAACGAGCGATTAATGGAAGAGACACCAGAGGAACAACACGGATTCTTTCCAGGAAGATCGACAACCCAAGCAATACAGAAAGTACTAGGAAGGAAGGAAGATTGTAGTTTTACGTGACCGTGAATCTTGTGATTATAAGCTACGGGACCTCCTTTTTACGTGGAATCCGAACCACAGGACATGGCATTTCACTTCGAAAATCTCACATGCATTGACCGGGAATCGAACCCGGACCGCCTTGGTGAGAGGCATACAGCTAGACCGCTGAGCCACGAAAGTACTAGGATACATAGGTGAAGCACTAAGTCAACCGAAAGGCTGCGCATACGCGACCTAATAGATAATCAAAATGCTTGTGATGGAGTGAACAGGAACATTCTCATTCAAAAACTGAGGGCAGTTCTAGGACCAAAAGACCCTTTCCTTAGACTCATAACAAGCATACTGCACAGCAACGTAATAAGCATATGTGACGGCCAAGTAGAATCAATGAACATAAAACAAACAAACAAACAAACAAACAAACGGAGTTCTACAAGGTGACCCTCTAAGCCCGACACTTTTCAACATGCTCACAAACGACGTAGTTCAAAAGATCACAACGGAAGGGGTAAAAATACTGCTCTATGCAGATGACATGGTGATACTAAGCAAAAACAGGGAAACGATGCAACAAGCGATCAATAGGTTAGGTTAGAGGAATGGTCGAAAGAAAACGAACTTAAAATATACCAGAACAAGACAAAAGTAATGAAGTTTCGCAAAGGCGGACGAATATCCTCGAAGGATGTCTTCATATGAGGGAATCACACTTTAGGCATAGCGAAGACGTACACATATTTAGGGGTAACTCTGCAGGTCACCAGATTCACCTTCACAAGACAATTTGAGGAAAGATCAATCTCCGCAATAAAAGCCACAATGGAAATAATTGAAATAATTTGGCCACACTTGAACTACAAAAACATCAAAGACCTGGATAGAGTCAAAGTCAGATACCTCAAAAAAAACTGTGTGTATCGAAATACGCCCCAACCAGATTAGTTTATCAACTGGTGGGAACAAAGGCATTTATAGAAGACCTAATATTAAAACACAACCTGATTCAAACACAAGCAGGCATCAAGTTCCTGGAAGAAAGAGCCCAGAAATCAATAGAAATAGACCCCGATTTGTACCGCACCCCAGCCATGAAGGAGAAGGAATGGAGATCAGCCGGTTATGAACTACGACACCCCTACACGCGAGGAGCAATACACGGCTTCCACCATAAAATCTGCAACAGGAAAAGTTACCACAAAGCCGACAGTCAATGCGGCTGTGAACTCTTCAGCCAATCCTGCACAATGTATCACCTATTTGAATGTACACGAAGAACAATGCCAATCTCGCACTATGCAAAGGACGAATGTCAATGATATCTCTTATGTAATCATTCTGTACACATTGTGTTTAATTCAAATAATAATGAAGTCGGATAACTGTAACATACTGTACCCGATATCTAATCGAGGCTATCGGCTACGCAAGCTGTAGTTGGATTTAGTTACTAAGAAGAAAAGGTTGCGCTGAGATCGCATCAGTAACGTCGAGGGAAATGACGTACGCGACTAGGGAAGAAGAAGTCACTATCCCTCAAACGCACAGAATCACGGGAGAAGTACTGGATATTTATGAAAATTTATCGGAATGTAACCGCAGAAGAGAAAGGAATGATATGGAATATTAATAATAACAACATTAGAAAAGGTGGATAACTACTTAATTGAGTATTACGGCTTGATAACAGAAGATAGGCCGAGGTTAAATGTCCGACGTCAGAGAGAGAACGAAAGTAGGGGCTACCCTCACTTCAGCGGAGGGGTGGCGAGTCACGTGTTTGGCGAGGTGAGTGATCGCAGCACGCAGTGACAAGACATCAGTCTTCTATTATATTCTGCTCAAGTAGCAAGTCAAGAGTGTGACAGTATCCAATACAGTGCAGTGCAGCAACTATTACCTGCCTGGCAGGATCGCTTCGTAAGTTAGCATTGTGACTTCAAAAGCACGGCGCAGTTGAGTAGGCTGACCGGAGATTGAGGCACGATGGCTGTGAACGGGACGAAGGAGGCCGGTGATAGAAAGCAGTCTAGTTTGAACGGTGGAGTTGCGTTAACATATGTTTCAGATAGCAACGCTTTTACCAGCTCATAACTTACAGCAGAAATAAGCAGTAGTTCACTGGGAATAACGAACATTAGTTAGTTAGTTAGTTAGTTATTGTTGTTTTAAGGGGCGGAACTACGAGGTCATCTTCCCCAATAAAGAACATTATTACGGCAGTATTCACAACGAATAGTCGCATAGAACAGCAATAAAATGAGGCTAGTGGTTAACCTAGTGTTACACACAGATATTGGAGCAGAACTTGTCAAGCATTGGGCGACATTTTGTGACACTTCAGTGGTCATCAAATGGAACATTGCATTCTGACATTTTCACGTTTACAATATTTGGACTTAGACTTTCAGCAGTCCAGGTACTCATTGCTTTTACAATTTATGCACATTCAATGGATAATCAGACGAACTTAAAGTTATTTTACCGATATTACGGCATGCAAAATGAGGTGTTCCAACGGAGCATATTTAAAGCGACCATGGGGCAACTTACACATTGATGCATTTCGCAAATGGGACTTTGGATTTCATGCACTTTATGTAACAGCGATATGTGCATCAAATGACTTTAGTTCGTGAACACTTATCGAAATAATGAACACGTCGAACACAGATACAGGGTGTCTAGTGAACATGTACACATTCTGATTTTTTTTTCATCGATGCAATTCATTGGCAGTGAACAAGAAAGTTATCAGCGAATGTCAATTAACGATTTTACATTGAACAGTGGCGTAACACATCCAAGAATAGAAGGGGGTGCCCATTCGAATTGAACTTTTGCGGGGATTATTGGACAATATCCGTGATGGATATCCTTCGTTCTACCATGTGGGGCTAGGCGTATGAAGATCCGTGGTGGCATCGCAGAGTGACGGATTCGATTCCTATTAAGGAGAACGACTACATCATGAAGTGCATTTGGATGGGGCCAAATGCATTTCCAGTGGCAAATACGACGATTTTGCCGATATTTCGAGAAATCTGTTGCGTAACTTGAATTATCGCCGATCTTGGAATAAATTATTTAACATATGGAATATGAAGGTATTGTAAGAGCTATGACATTACTGATATGATTTTCTAGCATGACACTGGGCACACTAGTATATCTTTAGGAGTGTTATTTACGACATGGCTTGAATATGTTCTTACTTCTTTTTGAAGAGTTTGCTAAAGTATGGTGTTACCATATGAGATGGCAGACACATTTATCCAGTTTTTTCGCTGTTTATTGACTTTATTAAGCAGGAGTTTGATCTTTATTTTTCTAAAGTGATAGCATTTTTGATCATGTTGATTTTTATCGAGTATTTCGAAACTCGAGATCTGCAGTCGGGTAGTTTAGTTTTTTGTCAGCTTATTGCATACTAGCGAGTATGTGGGAATTATCAGTAGGGATTTTTCCTTTATTGGATTGTTTTTGAGATGTGGAATTTAATTCGCTCTAGCGAATCAGTATCGCTTTTATGAGACGGGTAGAATATTGTTGATTCCAATCATCTGCTCTCACTCATTAGCCTACGTAGACGGGGCCTGTTGCCTAGAGTAGCTGTGTAGTGTTTGATCGCCTTATCCGTCGCTATAGGAATTTATCATCTTAGTCTACGTAGACGGGGTCTGTTGCCTAGAGTAGCTGTGTGGTGTTTGATCGCCTTACCCGTCGCTATAGGAATACCATTTTATCATCCGAGTGCAATTGTGATCGTAAGAGAATTTAACAATATTTTGCCAGTCAAATATTAGTTGATCTTTGTTCAGTAATTCAGAAATAAATGTCAGCAGGGTTACATTTCGTAATTCTTGTATTGCCAATCCAATAGTTTGTTGCATTACTCTTTTGAGAGTACAGACATTTAATATTTAATGTTGGATACTCTTTTGTGAGTGAGTTTATACCTTTGATAAGGATTTCAAGTAATTGAGTCTTTTACGACGAGTTATTTCTTATTAGAAATTTATTACAAGCAGATGATGAACAGATATTATGAATATGAGTTAATATAACACGTGGGTGTTCTTTTTGAAGTAAATTTTGAGGATCTTAACAGAGATATTGTACTCCGAATTAAACCAAATCTTGGATTTGATTACGATTACTTTGGTAATTTTTTCTTATTGTTTGAGAAGTTGTCTGGACATGATAATACTGACTACAGTTCTTGTAGGTCATATTCATCAACCGTCTGAAGCCAGTTATAATTTTTGTGGATCATTCTATATGATGACTTAAGGTATTTTTTGGCCAAAGTTTGGGAGGTTGCCAGAAGAGGTTTATAATATTACCAATGCGAGTTTTTGATGCAGACATGAGGTCGTCGAACCCAGTCTAGTATATTTCTGAAGTTCATGCTGTGCGATGAAAAATTGTGATGTTATGTTAAATAATAATGATGTTCAAATATGAAATTTGATGAAGTGAATTTAAATGGAAAGTTTTGGATGATGAGGTCCAAACGTGATTTAGTGGAGGCAACGCATTTTGGCATGGCAATTGAGTATATTAAGGGTATAGCCTGGAACTGGTGGATTTTTAAGGCAACGTTCGGCAACCGATCTTAAACATTTTCTGGAAGTTTTATAATCCAAGATTCTCTAATAATCATAATAATTTATGGAATTATTATCTGAAGTTTAAACATATTGATAATCTGACCTGATAAATAAAATAATAATAATTGATTAAATAAACTGAAGAATAGATGAATAAAATGATAATTAATTAAAAGAGCTGATGATTAAAATATAATTATAATAATTTTAAATAAGTTGAAGTAACTTAAATAATCTGATGGAATTTAAATGAATTAAATAAGCTGATGACTTACAATCAAATTAAATAAGTTGATGAATTATAATTTAAATTGATGAATTAAATTTAAATGAGATGATGAAATAAAATTAGATGAGATGATCTGCAGATGATTTAATGAAATGATGAATATAATAATTATTGGAATGATTTGATGATAAGAAAATGTAATAATTTTGATTTGAATAGAACAGATAACTGAATGATAGCTGATGTATTGAACAATTAATAATTTTCGGTGGATAATGACAGATGATTATAACAGAATTTTGATTCACAACCGAGTAGTTGTTAGAAATGGTGTACATAACGTGTACAAATGTATTGTTAATCTTAAGAGTGATTATATCTATTCCAACATTTGGAACAGTGACATTCAAGCCATTTTTGAATGATTATTTACATGTTAGCGTTGATAAAAAATTTGTTGTGTGATTGAAAGTTTAATATTTACTTGAATTCACGTGCCTGATGTTAGATTAATCAAAGATAGGTCTCAGGGATCGCAAAATGTCAGTGACGAAAGATATAGTGCTACGGTGACCCTGAGAGCGCAAGAGAACTATATCTTTTTATTTTTTGCACGTGAATAATAATATTTCTTTGATGCAGTGCGGAGATAGTACGATTTGGGAGGACATTAACATTATAACTATTATAATCTACCATACTTCTAGGCAGGGATTGATTTTGTTTCTGTCTGACCACTCAAGTTTAAATAAATTGTATTTTATTTTAAGCTGTGATCTCATGATGATGTGTTTTCCCAATCCTTTCGTTTGTCATACTTAAGGCTTAACCAGGAAGGATGTGGTTTGTTAGGGATTCACTTGATGGCGCCCACCTTTAACTTGAAACTATGATTAAAATTTTGCCCTTAACGACCCGGAGATATTTTATCTCGAGCTACCCTCTGCTTTTGTGATATTTCAACTGAATTTCCGACACATTCCTTGTTTTATTTTGTGTACTTTTAACTTTACCCCTGGCCTGGGATGCCAGGTACGCGATGTAATAGCAGATGGGTCATCGCGTACCTTGGACGAACGGGTACAATACAAAGTTACATGTAACAGTGGCACGATAAATGTAAATTATGGGATTCAACATTCGATGAAAGAATGTTTCAGACCGTGGACGTCCGGAGGTGACTCACTCTATTTGCTAAACGAGGTGGTGGAGGGGCGGAACATCGAGGTTATCTGACCCTACTGATAACTATGGCAATGATAATGATCACTACTATGGGCTGGCTGTGTGGAGCAGTGGAAAAGTTCTCGCCTGTTGTGCCCAAGGTGGCAGGATCAAATCCCAACGCAGTCAACTGGCATTTGAGGGTGCTCAGATGCTAAGGAGCCGTGTCAGTTGAATTACTGGCGCATTCAAGTTTCTCTTCTGACCTAAATTCCGGCATCCCGACATCTCTAAAATACAAGTATGATAATAGTACATTATGCGACGAGCCGATAATGGCTATAATTAAGACACGAGTATGTTTTATGAAACGAGCGTATGCGAGTTTTATAATTTCCATACGAGTGTCTTAATTACCATTGTAGGCAAGTTGCGTACGACTGTTTATATTCGACGATAATTATAACTTTATTATATGTTTTAACATAAGTATTCATAAATATCTGTTGAGATTTTCACTAGAATTTTGTGATCGGGTGCTGCGCAGGGTAGGATATCTCTGATTTCCAAGCTCTCTGAGCGACCGACGCATGCGCTCTGTGTGCTTCAATGCCATATGTGCAGATTGAGCACCAGTATTCAGTAAAAACGTCACCGAAATCGTTTGAAAACAACCCGCTGTGTAGAAATTGGATTTGGGGATATTAAGGTACAGTATCTCATATTCACCAGTTTATTTACGCGAACATATGGACGGTGCACTTTCGGTAATTTATATAGACAAGTTGGATTTTGAGAGCATGCGCGAAGGTATCATTATCTAATTGGTCAAACAACTGTTTCTTGAGCTGTGATTGGTGGGAGAAACTGTTTCATAATGAAAAATAGTGTTATAATGACCATCATTATGATACAGTTTTCAGACATATAATAGTGAGGGTCGAACATAAACCTATAAAAGTATATAAAATTTCTATGTATAAGATATATTTTATATTGAAATCTAATAAATAAAACCACCAATAGTCAATAAATATATTTATGTTCGACCCTGACTATTATGTGTCTGAAAACTGTATCATAATGATGGTCATTATAACACTATTATTCATTATGATACAGTTTCTCCCACCAATCACAGCTCAAGAAACAAATTTTTTGACCAATTAGATAAGGATACCTTCGCGCATGCTCTCAAAATCCAACATGTCTATATACATTGCCGAAAGTGCACCGTCCAAATGTTCGCGTAAATAAACTGGTGAATATGAGACAAGAAATAGCACTGTACCTTAATATACCTAAATCCAATTTCTACTCGGCGCGTTGATTTCAAACGACTACGGTGACAGTTTTGCTGAATACTGGTTCACGATCTGCACATCTGGCATTGAATCACACAGAGCGCATGCGTCGGCCGGCCAGAGAGCTTGGAACAGGGAGATGTGCTACCTAGCGCACCACCCGATCACAAAATTCTAGTTACTGAACAGATATTTATGAATATTTATGTTAAAACATGTAATAAAGTTATAATTATCGTCGAACATAAACAGTCGTATGCAACTCGCCTATAATGGTAATTAAGACACTCGTATGGAAATTATAAAACTCGCTAAAGCTCGTTTTATAAAGACACTCGTGTCTTAATTATTGCCATTATAGGCTCGTTGCATAATGTACTATTATGTTCGACGATGTCGAAATGTAAATAATATATGTCAGAAAACTCTATCATAATGAGGGTTATTATAACACTATTTTTCATTATGAAACAGTTTCTTCTACCAATCAGAGCTCAAGAAACAGTTGTGTGACCAATTAGGTAAGGATAGCATCGCACCTGCGCTGAGTTCCACGGCCTCCTAATTTAAATTTCACTGCGTGACTTGTGACATAGTGGAGTAATCGAGGAGGCCATGGTCAAATACATGGTATTCTCTGCGTCCCATGCGCTCTGTTCAGTTCATAAATCTGGCGAAATCTCGACAGATATGTATGAATATTTATGTTCGAACATAAAATAGTTATAATTGTCGTCGAACGTAAACAGTCGTATGCAACTCGCCTATAATGGTAATTGAGACACTCGTATGGAAATTATAATACTCATTTCGCTCGTTTTATAAACATACTCGTGTCGTAATTATTGCCATTATAGGCTTGTTGCACAATTTACTATAAGGGGTGTTCAAATGAAAAGGTACGAAACGATTCAGTGGGTACAATTATTTCGTTATTAAAAAGCACAGTAATCACCACAGGCCTGTGCACTGGTGTCCAATTGCTTCACTAGCCGCAGGACTCCCTGTTCCTAGAAGTTTTGTGATTGTGACAGGAGCCAATCCTGTACGGTGTGCTTGTTCGTCGTCCGATTGGAAACGTTTTCCCTTGAGACAAACCATTAACAGTGACGTGTATTGTGCGACACTCCCTCCGTAGCCTACGCATGTCAATCAAGAAAAAAAAAGCCTGGACTGTTCATGAAGGGAGTGTTTCTGCTCCATGATAACGCTCGTCCACACGTCTCTAACGTCACACAAGGTGTATTGGCCACGTTCAAGTGGGAGCAACTTGAGGAACTGCCATACAGCCCGGACTTGTCACCCTGCGACTTCCATCTGTTTGCTCCGTGAAAAAAAAAACATCTGAAGGGAAAACGTTTCCAATCGGACGATGAACTAAAGGACACCGTACTGGATTGGCTCCTGTCACAACCACAAGACTTCTGGGAACAGGGAATCCTGTGGCTAGTGAAGCAATGGGCCACCTGTACACAGACCTGTGGTGATTACTTTTGAATAACGAATAAATTGTACCCTCAGTATCGTTTCGAATCTTTTCATTTGAACACCTCTCATATAATTGATTGTTTGAAGGGCTAGTTTCGACCTCAGTGTGGTGATCATCAGCAATACGAACAAGTTGTAAATAAGAAACTATTAAAAAAGAACAAAAGGACATACAGCCTTCCTTCTCCTAAATGTATAGGTATAGTTAAAACTCTTGCTCTTATCAAGGATTATAATCGAATGTTGGAGCTTCTTGAAATACAACGTGGTATATTATAAGTCACACTGTACAATGCTTAAGATTTCCCTAATTTCCAATCATTATGTTATCGGTACTTCCTGGAGGTATTATCGACTGCGTAACTCAATATGGTGCATTTGGTCGACTGGTCTAGATGTTTGGCTGTACCCGTGTAGCCTGGGTTCGAATCATGTAAATGTTTTTTATTTATGTTTTATTATAATTAGTGTTTTATTATTACCCATATAATATCATACTAGCAGACCCGTGCGAGAAATCTCGCATGTTCATAAACCACACTTTCCCCACTTAAGGAGAAAGGTTATTTTTTTATTTCAACCAAATGATTATAGAACACTATTTACATTTCAGGATAAAGGAAAGACCTCAGAATGTTAATATGACATGAAACAGGCGTCGCAGTGGCCCGTGCACAGAAATTATGGAGCGTATTTTCCTACATCAGCGGTGTTTGCAAATCGCACACTTCGTACAATTTTTTTTAAAGTCATTTTTTGAAGGAATTATAGTTATTCATGAAATTATAGTGCAATAAGTCACTGCTAATGTCTATTCTCTTTCATTTGAATGCTCATTTGACACAATCGGTCGCTTGTGAGCGCCACAGGAGGGATGCATACTACTGAAATAATATATATGATTTTTAAGGTAATTTTTTGATGAAATTATAGATCTTCATGAAAATATAGTGCAATAAGTCACTGGTAATGTCTATTCTCTTTCATTTGAATGCTCATTTGTCACAATCGGTCGTTTGAGAGCGCCACAGGAGGGATGCATACTACTGAAAAAATGTATATGATGATGATGATGATAGTGCGTATTTTTCAATGGTAAATAAATACGAATTACACAGCACGTTTTATTGCAAGCTTCCACAACAAAGAGGCTAGTTCATTGGGTAAGAGATCCTACAGTCGTCCCATGTTCAACAATTAACGACCAAAATACATTAGTAGTATAAAGAATACTATTTGGTTCCGTGTCAAAAGCTATGATGGCTGTAGTAGACTCTACCACGATCCAAGAACGGCGAAGGAAATCGCTGTGGTAGCGTGTTGAAATAATATGCTGTTCTACGTATATATAATATTTTCCATTGCAAAATGCACACTATTATATATTTAATAGTATAAAGTCTGAGTAATTATAAAACAATAAATATTTAAAAAAATCAAGTAAAACAAGATGTTCAGTAAAGAACATACAGCCTATTTTCTCCTACATGCATGGGTATAGATATAACTCTTTGTCCTTTTCAAGGAGTATAATTGAATGTTGGTTGTAGTAGCTTGTTGGAATACAACGTGCTATACGGATATTGTACGTTGATTGATTAAATCCCCGCCTGAATTATATATACCACACTAATACAGCCATCACAATAACACAGGTTTTCAGACAAAATTCAACACTCACCCACGTACATGGGGCTAAATGACCATGATGTCCATGCATCTCAAATGAAACAACATTAACAGCTTCTTACCCAAATCCTTCCTCTTATGGAAGTACACACACTAGTAAGCCTACAGACATCACAGTAACACAGGTTATGAGACAGCTTCTACACACACCCAAGTACACGGGGCTACAAAACCATGATGCCACAAAACCCCTAACGAATCACCAACAACAAAAACAACAACAACAATGGCCTCTACCGCGGATTACGGACAACGAATTATAATCGATGTAGTCGAGTGTTGAAATACGTGATATTATAAGTATATATATAATATTTTCGATTGTAAATACACACTATATATATATGATTAACATTAAAACGTGTGAGTAGTTATGAATAATAAAAAAAACAAAAAAAAAAACAACGAAGTAAAATATTTGAACCTGTTGGGATTTTAGCCAGGAACATCCAAGGTACGAGTCAAGACGCTGCCATTACGCTAAACACGCTCAATACTAACATTTCGTTAATAACAGCTTTAGTATAACTGCCTAGAATATTTTGTCTTGCAATGAACGATTTCATTAGCGTTTTCTGCCGTTTTTATAAACCATTTGATACTAAATATGTATTCTATTGTTCAGTACATTCCTAAAAGGATATAAACTTACAAAGTCACGGAAATATATGGATTTTTGAGCAAAACATAGCCACCATTTTGACAACGGGATGGACATGATAAGTACGACACGGCACGATCAACCTAAACTATTAGTCACTACTGCGGAATAATATTCTATTTTAAAATGCTAATATCTTACCGGTCATCTCCTTGAGGAGAGTTTAAACAACGCCACCTAAATAATAAGGCCTTCGCGCTCGGAAGCACGCGCGCCAAGTGTAGTCATTCCTCCCTGCCCTTCCAAACGATGTTTCCACTCGCAAAAATAAACGCTCATATTGTTGCACTGTACAACTGTAAATGAACACTGCGTAGCATGCAAGTCTTTGAGTAGCCAGTATTGCTAAATTACCCGTACCTAGTAGAATTTACCTTCTTCCTTACCTTCCATAAAATACTCCTTCTATACTGAGGGAGGAAAAATAAATAAACAGTTTCATCATAATAACAAAAAAGGCCCGTAATTATTACGATAATGATGTTTATTACGATTTTCAGAACGTTATGAACTTATTAACCTCACTTTAAAATGAAGGGAGAAAGGCAAAAATGGAAAAGAATAATTGAACAGCTGAGTCGAAAAACGATAACATTCCATTTCCAAGAGGAAAAAAGAACGATCATCTGTCGAAACTAGACGTCGTATTGAAAAATTCACTATTAGGCAATTGTAGTACTAGTAGCAAGAAGTTATGTGTCAAAATGTCATAATAGGAGTGTCATCAGTTAGCGACTAATTAATGATTAAATATGCTGGAATATTATCCCATTTCTTTGAATATTGTCCTTTTTCCACTCACTCGTTCAATTTTTAGTATTATTTTACTGGCGTTGGATTACAGAATATCAATTTAATTAAAAGTTTTGAATTTTGCAGGTATTTACATAAAAAGTATCAACAATTTGGCCACAGACAGAAATACAATACAATACAGTTTTATCTTGAAACATATTTTGCCGAGCCTACATTGTACAGCAGGAAGATTGCCTAATTAACTCTCGCCAACAATTCAACTTAAGAGCCTACTCTTCTTGTAGCTTAAGGAGAATAGAGAGAGCATAGGATATCTTCAGTTTCTTAACTATTATTTTAACAGATTGTACATTAAAATTACATTTTGCTACTAGAAAATTTCTTAAAGGATGTAAGTGAAAGTTAAACAAGTAGTTCCGTGAAGAACTATACAGCCTATTTTCATATATCCTACTTATGTTAATTGCCACTATCAACATACACAATTTCAGTTTGATTGCTGTAATAGATTCGTAGATATTGAGAACCGACTAAATATTTCGGATGGTTGCCATGTTGGATTTTATATATGTAGGTCCTAGAGTTATGTACTGTTACATGAAGATTATTGTGAACGTGTAGTATTCAAACTTCAATCGCATAATTAGGACACAAGAAAAAACAAGGAGATTTTAAAATTTTTCACAGCTGCCATCTTGAGGTTATGGAAACAATTGAAATAAATTAGATGCCAGTGGATTAACATTCGTATAAGGATTTACTGTACCAAGTTTCACTGCACGCGGATGGTTAAATTGCGAGAAACGTCCATGTGAATATTTATAATTCGCGTCACCGCCATGTTGGATTTGTGATCACCAGGTTATTTAAAGTCCTATAGGTGAACTTAAGTTCATAGCCCCTATGAACATTAAAAAATGCAGTTTGATTGCTAAAATAGATTCGTAGATATTCAGTATCGTCTAAATATTTCAGATGGTCGCCATGTTGGATTGTTAAATGTATAGGCCATAGAGTCATGTACCATTAAAGGAAAATTACTGCGTAGGTTCATTATTCAAACTTTCACTTCGATCACATGACTACATCACAATAAATAAAATCTTAATTTTAAAATTCGCACTGCCGCCATCTTGAGGTTATGTAAACAATTGAACTAAATTAGATACCAGTGGATTACAATGTGTATAAATATTTCCTGTGCCAGGTTTCAGTGCGCTTGGAACATTAAATCGCGAGAAAGGTCTATTTAAAATTTTCAAATTCGCTTGGCCGCCATGTTCGTTTTGTAGTTAACCGGTTTTTGAAAGTCTTATAGATGGACTTCTAGTAGCGACCTTTATCTTCGTACAAAATTTCAGGGTTTTACCGCTAATAGTTTCAGAGATATAGAATGCCGGTGAATTATTTCGCACATCCGCCATCTTGTGATTATGTAAACAATTGAACGAAGTTAGATGTCGGTGCATTACAATGTATATAAACATATACTGTACCAAGTTTCATTGCGTTTGGTTGGTCAAATCGCGAGAAACGTCTATTTAAAAGTCGCAAATTCGTTTGGCCGCCATGTTGGTTTTGTAGTTACCAGATTTTCAAATGTCACATAAGTGAACTTATAGTAGTTCCCTCTATCACCATAGAAAATGACAGGGTAATATCGGTAATAGTTTCGGAGATATTGAATGCTGGTGAAATATTTCGCACAGCCGCCATGTTGGATTGGTGAGTCGTAACAAAATTTGAAGGGCACGGTCGAGGTCGCCGGGAATAGTGCTATGAACTTTCCGAGTTTCATTGAAATCGCTCCAGCCGTTTAGATTTTATTAGGGGGGGGGGGGGCACACACACGAATCACACACACGAATCACACACACACACACACGCACACACACACGGACAAAAGGTGATCTCATAAGCCTATTTTTTCAAAATTGAAAATAGGCTAAAAATTAGTTTAAATGGGTTAAAGATTTTCAAAATAGATTCAATTCACATTTTGAGAGGGTTGTTTTTGAAATTACAATAGGACTAAGTTAAATGAATTAATCTTGGGAATCAATAATAAGCTTATTGACTTTCTGATATGTATAGAAGTTAAGAAATATGTTTCACCCATCTGGTATATTAGGACTGCCAAAGCTAAATCTTCAATTAATGATATAGGCTACATTAAGGTAAAATTATGAACAGGGCTAGGATTTATATGTACTAAAAAGTGTCAAAATATGTACATATGTAGGCCTATGTATATATATTTTAAAAATATCTACAATGTAAAAAATGTCAAAATGTAAATATATTTTATGAAATATGGACAAAAGACAAATTTATCCCCATAATACTAATTTTGTTACTTCTATAACCCACATAAATGCATTAAAAATACTGGTTTTATAAATCAAATTATCCAATTTTCTTTTATTTCACTTACTTTTCACTTGCTTTCATTCATTTATTATTCCTGTTATTCCTGCCTACCATAACAGTATGCCATGAAATGTTCTAAATTTTCAAACTTGAAGCTTATTTTCATAAGAATTGCTATCGTTACATCTACGTACTTCAGAAATCTTTCTTTTCATTACATAACTGTAAACTTGTCCTGTGCTGGCATATTTCCAGTCACTGAAAACTACAATTCTATATATTAGCCTACTTTCGATTTTTGCAAAAAATGAAAGTAGACTTACGAGATCAACACAGGGCGAAAAAAGTGTGTCTGTCTGTGTGTGTGTATGTGTGTGTGTGAGTCTGTGTGTGTGTGTGTGTGTATGTGTGTGTGTGAGTCTGTGTGTGTGTGTGGGTGTGTCTGTGTGTGTGTGAGTGTGTGTACTCTGAATGTCTGTCCCCCCCTATCAATTCGAACACGGTGAATGCGAATTGAACGAAATTTGGTACAAAGGTAGCACTAGCAAAGGACACCTCAGTGCCATGTTTTATATCGCCGCCATCTTGACGGAAACGTAATGGCGGCCACACAAATGTTCAAAGCTTAAATAAAATTACGACTAACCTAATCATCCGATCTCTACCAAATTTTGCAACAACATACCTTTATGGGGGGAGCATCCTTTGACCAAACCAATAGGTCATCAGCGTAATAGTTTGCGGATGGCGGCCATCTTTGTGTGAAAATCGATTCCCCCTATTAATTCGAACACGGTGCAACCGAATGGAACGAAATTTGGTACAGAGGTAGTACTAACAAAAGGCACCTCAATGTCATGTTTTATATCGCCGCCATCTTGACGGAAACGTAATGGCGGCCACACAAATGTTCAAAGCTTAAATCAAATTACGACTAACCTAATCATCCGATCTCTACCAAATTTTGCAACAACATACCTTTATAGGGGGAGCTTCCTTTGACCAAACTAATAGGTCATCAGCGTAATAGTTCGCGGATGGTGGCCATCTTTGTGTGAAAACCGATTCCCCCTATTAATTCGAACACGGTGCAACCGAATGGAACGAAATTTGGTACAGAGGTAGTACTAACAAAAGGCACCTCAGTGTCATGTTTTATATCGCCGCCATCTTGACGGAAACGTAATGGCGGCCACACAAATGTTCAAAGCTTAAATCAAATTACGATTAACCTAATCATCCGATCTCTACCAAATTTTGCAACAACATACCCTTATGGAGGAAGCATCCTTTGACCAAATGAATAGGTCATTAGCCTAATAGTTTGCGGATGGCGGCCATCTTTGTGTGAAAATCAATTCCCCCTATTAATTCAAACACGGTGAAAACGAATGGAACGAAATTTGGTACAGAGGTAGCACTAGCAGGGGGCATCTGTGTCATGTTTTATATCGCCGCCATCTTGACTGAAACGTAATGGCGGCCACACGACTGTTCAAAGCTTAAATCAAATTACGATTAACCTAATCATCCGATCTCTACCAAATTTTGCAACTACATACCTTAATGGAGGGAGCATCCTTTGACCAATCTAATAGGTCATCAGCGTAATAGTTTGCGGATGGCGGCCATCTTTGTGTGAAAATCAATTCCCCCTATTAATTCAAACACGGTGAAACCGAATGGAACGAAATTTGGTACAGAGGTAGCACTAGCAAAGGGCATCTCAGTGTTATGTTTTATATCGCGGCCATATTGACAGAATCGTAATGGCGGCCACACAAATGTTCAAAGCTTCAGTTAAATTACGACTAACATAACCATCCGATCTCTACCAAACTTTGCAACAACATACCTTTATGGAGGGAGCATCCTTTGACCAATCTAATATGTTATTAACCTAATAGTTTGCGGATGGCGGCCATCTTTATGTCAAAACTGATTCCCCCTATTAATTCGAACACGGTGGAACCGAATGGAACGAAATTTGGTACAGAGGTAGCACTAGCAAAGGGCACCTCAGTGTCATGTTTTATATCGCCGCCATCTTGAATGAAACGTAATGGCGGACACACGAATGTTCAAAGCTTAAATCAAATTACGATTAACCTAATCATCCGATCTCTACCAAATTTTGCAAGTACATACCTTTATGGAGGGAGCATCCTTTGACCAATCTAATAGGTAAATCGCCTAATAGTTTGCGGATGGCGGCCATCTTTATGTCAAAATGGATTCCCCCTATGAATTCGAACACGGTGGAACCGAATGGAACGAAATTTGGTACAGAGGTAGCACTAGCAAAGGGCACCTCAGTGTCATGTTTTATATCGCCGCCATCTTGACTGAAACGTAATTGCGGCCACACGAATGTTCAAAGCTTAAATCAAATTACGATTAACCTAATCATCCGATCTCAACCAAATTTTGCAACTACATACCTTTATGGAGGGAGCATCCTTTGACCAATCTAATAGGTCATTCGCCTAATAGTTTGCGGATGGCGGCCATCTTTGTGTCAGAATCGATTCCCCCTATTAATTCAAACACGGTGAAACCGAATGGAACGAAATTTGGTACAGAGATAGCACTAGCAAAGGGCATCTCAGTGTCATGATTAATATCGCCGCCATATTGACAGAAACGTAATGGCGGCCACACAAATGTTTAAAGCTTAAATCAAATTATGACTAACATAACCATCCGATCTCTACCAAACTTTGCAACAACATACCTTTATGGAGGGAGCATCCTTTGACCAATCTAATAGGTCATTAGCCTAATAGGTTGCGGATGGCGGCCATCTTTATGTCAAAATTGATTCCCCCTATTAATTCGAACACGGTGGAACCGAATGAACGAAATTTGGTACAGAGGTAGCACTAGCAAAGGGCACCTCAGTGTCATGTTTTATATCACCGCTATCTTGACGGAAACGTAATCGCGGCCACCCAAATGTTAAAAGCTAAAATGTAATTACGACCAACCTAATAATCTAGTCTCTACCAAATTTTGCAACACCATATCTTTATGTGGGAAACATATTCTGACCAAACTGCAAGAACATCAGCCCAATAGTTTGCAGATGGTGGCCAAGTATGTGTGCAAATCGATTCCCCCTATCAATTCAAACACGGTGGAACCGAATTGAACGAAATTTGGTACAGAGGTAGCACTAGCAAAGGGCACCTCATATTCATGTTTAATATCCCTATAGCACGTTGTATTTCAACAAGCTACTACAACCAACATTCAATCATACTCCTTGAAAAGGACCAAGAGTTATAACAATACCCATGCATTTAGGAGAAAGTAGGCTACATGTTCTTTTCTGAACATCTTGTTTTTACTCATAAGAGTAAAATATGTATAAATATTGGATTGAAATTTACTAAATATGTAAAATTATTTAATGTGCATGTATGTACTGAAGTCAGAAATATGGAGAAACATGTCAAATAAATTTGTTTAATATGAAAGAGGACAACATAATCGATGGAGGTAAGTTAATAGGATATGAATATCTGTGTAATAGAGAAATACGCATTTACATATATATCCTAGCCCTGAATATGAGAAAGCTGAAGCAGAAAATAAGTAAAGGAACAGTAGGCAGATATGTTGATTTGGACATAGGTGATTTAGTGTCAGTTGCTTTGGGAAAATATGTTTGTCTTTCTGGGCACAGTGTCCTTGAGATTTCCTTGATTTTTGTTTCGACAATAATTATTAAGGCAAACATTCACAGAAATCCAAACGATCTTCCTACAAAGGTCCTGTGCACTATGCTCAGAACATTCTCTCTCCCACAATAATTCATTGTTTAGGACAGAATCTAAAGCTAGCTTTGTAGCTACTTCTCTTTGGTTTGGCACATGAAGAAATTCCTGTTCAAACTGATCACACAATTTTTGAACAATCAAATAAGTATTGACAACAGTACTGATAACATGATATTGAGGAAAGAGCAGCTTTCCTCGACTTACATTCTCTATCAAGGTATACATTGTATGATCTTGTAAAATGTCATTGAGCACTAGGTGATCCTTACAAATTTCACATTTTGAGTGCTTTAGAATTGAATAGCAACAATACCCTGCAATATAGGTCAGCACAGGCAAATCATCACTGGCATTTTCAACTTCTGACTGACCAACCTCAAGCTTTTCAAATTGAAGGGGAACTTCAGGGAGTGATTCTGGGATATCTGATAGAAAATCCCTTATTGAGTGAATACTGATGGTACCAAAGACTTCTGATTTTAAATTTAGCCTAACTACTGATTGTAAACGAAGTTTCTTTTCCACTTCATAAACTTGCCTGATACTGATGTTGTACTGGCCACCACATAGCTGCCTATACTTTCCAAATCTATCTTCCAACATATCTGTTTGAAATTTACCAGGCAAAAAGTATGAAAAATGTAGTTCTTTTAAACTATATTCACTTAAATTGATGAGAGCCTGTGTTGTTTGATGTAATGCAGAATGAGTTTCTCTTGTCAGTGAACCCCATGGATATTTTATGCTGAGTTTTTCCCATCGACCTAAAAATTCCAGCATCTCCTTTAGATATGTATACCTTACATCAATTTCTGAACATTGCTTTATAGGACACATGAGTTCATCATTCAACCTATCACCTTTGAAAGGTGTTTTAATATTGACAATTTTCCACCACTTTACAAACAGTGTAATGTAATTTGCTGTTTCTGAACAAAGAAGTAAGGAATGTTTAGGACCAAGCATTTGAAGGCTACTAGCAGTGACATCACTAAAAATTTGCAGAGCAAGTTTTACATTTTGCTTCTCAAAATTATTTGGACGCAATGCTTTTAATGTCAAGCCATAGCAATATTTAGCTAGTTTTTCATGTTCAAGATCATACAATTTCATTAAGAGATTAAAACAGGCATAATGGACACAACTATCACCATCCTGAAATGTGGGATAAATCATACAAGAATTATCCTTTTGCTTTAACCAGTTATGCCAAATACTCTTCATGATGTGGACTGGGTCAATGACAAAAAACAAAGGTCTCTCATTATCTTTGGGATGTTCATACACATGAGAAACTGCTGGAGGATTTGAAAACAATGACATAGCCTTCCTATTAACAGCATTATTATCTGAAATGACAGATAATACTTTGAATCCTATTTCTTCAAGAGTTATAATCACTTTCTTGACCCATTGATGCAAATTCTCACCTGTTAATTTTTTGACTGCTAATATATGAGCAACATCCTTGTAACTACTTAGTATACTGGTTATCATGAACACCTGAGCTGAATTTGCTGCCACACACGTATCATTAGCCATTCCTACAACACTTCCACCTTTATAATCAAAATACTCTTTTAAGCGTACATCATCTATTAGCAGGTTGACTAAGTGCTCGTGGGGTTTTAAATATTTATATTTTCCTCTTACATAGTGCACCATTATTCATAAAAGGGCTTAAGTACAGACATGGTTACAGTATTTTGGGAACACCCTGTAACTTCCTAACTAGCCTCTGAAGTCGATCATAACAGCTGGTCTGCAGCAAGAAAAAGCCATGCTATCAAGAAAGAGATCGGCAGAGCTCGTGTTTCCGACGAGAAACCCGAAGCTCATCGATAATAACCATGTTGACTGTGTCTAACACCATATCGATCGATTCACCTGAGAGTGATTAATACAAATTAATCCATATTTAGCGCTTTATGTAAGTAGATACATGTGTCTATATGTATATTTCCATGGAAGAAAGCCATTATTAAGAAAGCCATTATTAAGAAAGTATGAAGAACAGAAGATGATATGTTAACTCACTGCTGATTACGTTTCGACTGCGATATATTTCGTATCGAGTCATGACGTGTGAAGGAGTGGGGGGGAGCAGATGTGAGACTCAGGCGACCTCGTGCAGAGCGCAGTGTGTATAGAACTTGACAGCGCAGAGGGTTGAGCTGGAAATCAGTGAAAGTAAAATCGCCAGCTAACGGGAGTTTTAAAAAAACGTGTGACAGTGCTGAAGTGTATTCTAGTTCGTTAAGCATTCTACGTGAAGTAGAAACGTGTTTAATAGGGCTCAGACATGGTCTTAAACATGTAATAATTTACCTCTGCGACTGTGTGTCTACAGCAACTAACGGGCCATGCGGATGGATACTTTTATAATCACGACAGCGAGCTCAGCCGTGATGTGTCACGAAACTCTGCATATAAACCGTCGTGGAAATGCAGCCTAGATTTGATTCACTCTTCACAGTGATTATACCTTTTGAAAAGAGTACATTCTCAAGCAAGGCGTCAGGGGGAAGGGACAATATGAAGCTTATATCCACTACGATGGTAGGCTAAATTGATTTAAGAATACTGCATTAGCAGGGTGCAGCGGGGACTTATCGAAGGCAACTTTCATTTAGCATGAAGTGTGCACGCGACTCTCGTGTCGAGAGGGGCCGCGTCGACCCTCGTGAACTTGTTCACACGCGCGTTCTCATATTGGAACTTGTTAGTGACGGTTCGAGTTCACCTTCGCGTCGTGACGAGTTGATAAACTGTGTGCGGTCCATCCGTTGGTGTTCGAATATGTATGGGAAGATATCGCCAGGATATGTTGGAACTATTTCGACCGATCGGGTGTTGTTCGAGCCTGGGAGGACTTTGGTTCGTTCTATGGAAACCCAGTTGAAGTCCAGCATATTTTCTGTTGGTCCGGAGCTGATTATGGCCAACGATATCCTTTTTTCCTCATCTAGATTCGCCAAAGGTACTGATCACTTCAACTTGTTACAGTAGTGTAGCGTGGGCATTTATAAATACCACTTTGCCATATTTGATTTTGTAGTTTAAATGGTTCAGTAGAAAGTGCAGGTTCGATGTTCATTTCGAAACTGACCTTCTATGATGCCAGGATTTTGACTCATAAAAATGAGTGCATCCTTTGTGTAATTTTGATGAATAAATTAATAATTTCAGTAGTATTTTACAGTATTTAACTGACATTCTCATTCTTATTTGTCGAGAAGCAAAAGTAGGAAGAAGATTTACAGTTTTTCTTGTGTAAGAACATTATAGTAACGCAACTTTCTTTTGAGAACTTTGGTTGAGTTTTCATATTCTAGTGCATTGTTCTTTAAGCACTTTCGCTTGGATTATCGTATTCTTTGGAGGGGAATTTTCCTTTTCGTATTTTGATTAAGATATTAGGAAGTTTTCGAACCCAGTTATTCTAAATGTTACTTCGAGTCCTTGGACTATATTTTCTTCAGTTTTTTTTATAACAGATTTAACTTGTGTTTTCTGAGCGTGATTTTCGAAATGAATTGCCTAATGGGTCATTAGTCGCTTAGCCTTTGTTGCTAACCTAGATCCATGCTGTAGGTCTAATCCATCGACATTTTCGCGTTCGGGAAATTCAGGGAGGATCTTATTTTGAGATTGAATTTATCTTTATAGATCACTTTACAACCTCAGTTTGTGTGGTTGGGCAGCGTTATATACAGTTTATATTTTTTTTTGATGTTAACACTGGATTAAATTGATATCATTGCCTTTAGTGCAATAGTTTTTCTTTAGTAAGAGGGTATTTGAACGACATCCAAAATTGCGAGGATAATCCCAGGGACGACTTACTATAAGTCATACGTTTAAGAATTATGGATCATGTAATAAATCAATGTAAGGCAAGTTTTTAAAGTTAGGTGGAATATTTCTGAAATCCACTGGGCTTTGTTGGTAATCTGTTACGGGATCATATTTTTCGAATTCAGGATTTTTACCATAAACAGCTGATTTGCATAATTGTGGATTTATAACAGTAAGGCTCCTATCATAGGTGCATATTGGTCTTTAGAGAGGCATATACTATGAGTAATGTCTTTGTGTTTAAGTATATTGATGCTATGCTTTGTAAAGCATATTTTTCTTGTTGAAGATTGAGCCAGTTGTGCCAATCAGGATTAGATGGATTGGGGTTTTAACCCAGAGAGGTGTTGTTTTAACCTAGTATGGTTAATATTTGGTCATTGTTAACTTTATCGCTGTTATCGTGAAAATGCCTGTGTGAAGATTAATATTTTTCTGAGCAGTATTGTTGGGAATCTTGAGTGGATATTCGGTTAAATATTTCCAGTAAAACTAATATAACAATTTTGTCATAAGATGTATGTTTAAAAAGGAAACCGATAACTATTTAAGACTGACTTTACAATTAATTTTTGCTTAGCTTAACTGTTCGGCAGAATTTCCCTAAAACAAGAATTGAAATAATATTAAACAGAAAGGAATGTCGTGACTTCAAGTCAGTAGGAAGAGAATAATTGAAATTATTCTGGAATTTTGTGTAAATTATATTCTGTAAATAGGCCATATGAATTTCTTCATTCAATAACAATAACATATAAAGTTACTGAAGATGTCGTGTAGGATTAGTAATTATAACCAGGATATTTTTGTATAAGATGTTATTTCCGTTAAGGAACCGAAATTAATTTAATGTATTCAAGTCTTATAATATTTCTCTTTTTGTAAATGCTTACCCTATGGGATTGATCATCATTATTATTAATATGCCTTATATTTTAATCAGCTAAAAGTTAGTTGTGATAATGGGTAATATTTTTTTTTTAGAAAGATAATCCAATATTATCAATGAGATTGTTTTTTTCTGATTGGTCGTGGTATCGACGAAATTGATATTCTTCTGTCTTGTTTATTCTTACAATAAATCACTTTATTACTTGGTTTTAATTATTGCGTGATGCTTTATAGAGGTGATGGAAGGGTGTATTAAGGGGGCCATCGCTAGGTATTTTAGTGTTTACCACACCTTTGAGATTCTTTCTTCCTCTTGAAGAATTCTCGTGTTTTGAGCTAGTTTTAAATTTTCTTTTTCTGAGCCTTGGTCAGTCTTAATACATCCTGTTAGGTATTCGAGTGGCCCTATTATCCCTGTGTCTGTTGGTAGAACTTGGGGGGTCTTTAGAGCCGGGGCATTTTCAGGTTCTACGATCCAGCTGCTATCCAGGGATTCAACAGGTATTGGTAGGTAAAAGGGTACAATAGGACAAAAAATTATCCTTACTCTGCTCATTTTGGGGACCCAAGTCAAAACTGGAGCATATTCTTTGGATTGTAGAAGGATGAGGGCTTATAAAAAGCCCCTGTTCTCTATTAAATTTATAAGAACATGCAGAAATACTATAAGACAAACATGAAAATATCAGGAATGATGGAGTGTATATAATTTTCTTAGCCAATATCAATGTCAGTTGTTCAATAATAAAGTAAATGTTTTTACTTTTACCATATTCAGATAGCTGAAGTGACTGCAGAAGATCCAGGACAAAACTCAAAACTTTCTCGATAGCACCTGGAGCATCAATAGATCTAGGCCTATGAAGATTCTCTAATGAATCTAATACCTCTGCTAATTCATCTAAGTTTGAAATACTTTTGGGAAACCTTTCATCATTTAAAGTCTTCATGCTCTCACTGAACACAAATACTGACACATCAAGGGATTCAGAAACTACTACAGAATATTTTATCACAGGAGCAGGTTCTTGCTGAATGTTCAAAAACAACACTGAATTAGGATTCACAATAATGTTCCAAAAATTAGACAATACAAGGAGTGACAATTTTTCTTTCAACTCGCATAGTGAATTCACAGATCGAGCTTTCAGATGTCTTTCTCTTTCCTTCAAACTCTCCTCAGCAGCTTCTTGAATATTCTTGTGTTCAAGTTTCTGTCTCTTTGCTTCAGGGCTCTCCCTGTAACTAGCAGGTTTACTTAGGTAATGAGGGCAACTTGGGAAGATAGATGGCACGACCCCTGGAAGTAAAGATGGTCTAGTAAGTCTGCGAGGATCTCCTTTGTTCCTTCTGGCATCCACAGATGTTCTTATAATTTCATGGGGATGAAAATGTTGTTCACATACCTGTGAAGAAAGAATGAAATACCATTCTTAAAACTTAGGTACTCCTTCAGGATCAACTTGATGGCGTTTGTGCTTGGATGATCATAAATGGACATCAATTTCCTGTCCATTAAAAGAACAATCACCACCAAAGCTAGGCAAGATTGATTACTGAAAGAAATTCTGTATGATAATTTGAAATTGGTTCATGTTTTCATACCAACCCTCCAATTTATGCCCAGATGTAAGGCCTACTCCAAAAGAGAACATTCTATATTAATTGAGAATTCTTTTGAAATACTGTACAGCTGGGATGTACAGTGTTTTAAAATAGGCTACATCCTGTTGAGGAGGGTGAATTTTGTTCTTGAGAACTGCTATAAAAGCAATTAGTGTTTATGAAATCAAAGTTGCAGTTGGGTTTGAATATGTTTTATTACATTTAATTTTAGAAGTGCACTTTGGAGTTCTGAATGGTGTAGTTTCATATCCTTCATTAAAGTTTTTATTGAGGACATGAAGATTAATTTATTATGGTGTTTTTAAAATTATTAGCCCAATGCTTCCTTTGGAATAATGCTGCTAATTTGACAAAGTAATTTAAACTTCCCTGCTTTCTTAAGAATTTAATTATGAACATGTCCAAAAATATAACAAAAAAACAAAAAAGAACTCAATAACAGACCTAAAGAAAACCTATGTTATGCTGAAAATACTATTAGTTTTGTAAGTATTTAAAATATCACAATATGGGTTACTTGGATCATAATGAACACATAACTAAGTAACTTTCAAATGTCGAATGTTTAATAAGTACTGCAGATTTGCAACAAAACATAAGACCGGTAAACATTTCTTACTGTATATATCTGCTTTTGTAAACCAGTATTGGGTGTAAAAAAGAAATTTAAAACACAATAACTTTGCACAGTAGGCTACGATTCCACGTGATAGTCTGGGAGAGCCACTAGAAAGACTTGTTTGCAAAAGCCCTAAAAAATCACCTGACTTCTTTGGTCATGTGCAACAATATAGCGCTGCCTTGGGTTTTTGTGGGTATCTACCCACATAACCTAACGGCAGTGCCATTTGAGGATCCAACCAGCCTTCGGGCTGACTACCTAACAAAGAAGTGTTCTTTCTATTAAAGCTCAAAGGAATAATTAAGCTAACGAACAATTGACCTCATATATTAAGGCAGACATTATTTTAAGCTATGCCCTATTTCACAAAATAAAATATTTGTGATAAATTGCTACACCTGAAAAACGCGTTATAATATTTCTTTATAGGACCTAAACTAGAAGGTCTAGAGAAAATCTTGTATCTAGGTGGACAAACACCTTACGCCAACTTACTGGAACCTGAACTCTAGGAATACTCTAATTTTAATATACCGGTAGGCCTATGCTAGCCTAAATTCTATACCATAAAAGAATTTATGAACTTATAACTAATGAACCAAATAAACCAGTTGTTAAAAATGGGAGTAACTTAGTCACAAACTGGGCAATGAATACCTTACATCTAAATAAATGCAGTACGCAGGGCTACTGTAGGCCTATATTGGATCAATTCAAAATAAGGTATTTATCATAGGCATATGTACTGTAGCCTACAATAACATGCACAATGACAGACGTGCACTGGTACAATGATTTTACTCTAATGTAAGAAAAACCCATATAAATAAACATCTTGGTCTTAAGCATACCCCAGGATTATAACAGAGCCTATATTCTCTTAATAATATAGTGTAGGTTACGTTAGAACTACTATAGTAATATAGTAATATTTTAAATAATTGTAGGCTTACGAATTCAGGGAATGTTCTGAAAATTAAATTATCAAACAGCATAAAGTGCACATAAAACGTCGTAGTGGATTACAAGCCTAATTTGTATCACATCCTACGGTACTTTCAGAAAATAAACCAGCATTTAAGTTATATCATACGTCTGCTGCTCACTAGAATGACAATAATACAAAACAAGCTAATTCCAAACGGGCAAATCACTTACGGTATGTTATAGTACCGGTATTTAACTGCATTGGAAATGTTTTCATAGACCAGATGTACGAACAGTAGGTGTATCTGAGGTTATGTACACCATGTGGTTCAGACCTTCTATCTTTAATCTATATTTAATATGGGTAGTATAAGTACTGTATAACTTACCTTTGTTGTTTTGCTGACTGTTAAATTTTCCCTTGGGATGGCTCGTATCCACTTGTTTGTCAAGTCTGCTTCTTTCGGAAAAGAAAACACTTGGACTTTTGGTCCCGTTGGATAATTCCCTCTGCACCCTGTCACACAACATCTATACGGCATTTTGGTGATTAATATTACAAATATCCACAAATACACACACTTCATTGCACATGTATCTACACTGATTAACACACTTCGAACGCTGAAGAGCAAAACTAAAGCAAAAAGTACAACTTATGCGCCGAACTTGTAACTCTGCCCAAACAACGCGATTGACTACTGTTGGTTGACCTACCTAGCGCTGGTCAGCCAGCGCGGAGACCTTATTATCTAGGTGGCGTTGGTTTAAACCTTCCTATGTACGATGAACGTATTTGGTAAGGCCAGGCCTTGTTGAATCGTAAGTTTCGGTTTGGCTATAATACTTGCATGATTCATTCATCCGCCATCTTGAAACTAATTGGCTGATTACCTTTTCGTTTGGGTAAAAGACGCTTCCCACATTAAGGTATATTGATGCAAAATTTGGTAGAGATCGGATGATTAAGTTAGTCGTGATTTGATTTAGGCTCAGAACTTTGGGATGGGCGCCATCTCTTTTTTGTTATGATGGCGGCGATATGCAACATGACACTGAGGTGTCCTTTGCTAGTGCTACCTCTGTACCAAAGGTGGTTCAATTTAGTTTCGTTATATTTGAATTGATAGGGGGGGGGGTCGATTTGCACACATACACGGCCACCATCTTCAAACTATTGGGCTGATGACCATGTAGTTTGGTCAAAAGGCGCTTCCCATATGAAGGTATGTTGTTGAAAAATATGGTAGAGATCAGATATGATAAGGTTAGTCGTAATTTGATTTAAACTTTGATCATTTGGGTGGCCGCCATTACGTTTCCGTCAAGATGGTGGCGATATAAAACACGAAATCTCACTTCAGTAGCATTCTTAACAGAGAAGGAATAAAAGATACACCAAAACCCACACAGGAGAACGGCCTGCAATTACCAACAGAATGGACCTCACTGACTGATAATGAGATCCAATTCATCATCGCAGGAACAAAGATCAGAAAAGCTGCAGGACCAGACATCTTCCATCAACTAGTTCCTATTTGGACGAAACTATATAATAAATGCGTAGAGACAGCATCAATACCAGATAGGTGGAGAGAATCAATAATCAAAATGCTGTATAAAGGAAAAGGAGATCCCAAAGACCCCAATAAATACAGAGGTATTGCGTTGGAGAATATCCCCTTTAAAATATTTACAAAAATAATAACTGAGAGAATAAAAGAAACAATCAACGAACATCTTCCGGAAAACCAATTCGGTTTCAGAAAAGGAGGATCGACTCTAACTGCAATAGAACTGCTGTTAAATGACATCTGGGAAGCCCTTAACAGAAAGGAAAAGTTTTACGCCATTTTCATAGATTTCACTAAGGCCTTTGATTTGGTAAACAGGAATTTGGTGATAAAGAAACTAGAAGAGACTCTAGGCAAAAACAATATATGGATGAGAAGTATAAGTTAAGCTCTATACTCCAATGGAACAAAGTAAGAGTCTCGGACAATCTTTCAGTCTCAGAGCCGATACTCCAAACAAACGGAGTACTGCAGGGAGATCCACTAAGCCCTCTACTATTCATTCTAGCAGCAGGAGATCTAATGCGAATAACCCAAAGAGAGAACATAGTTGCATACTCGTACGCCGACGATATAGTGGTTGGATCAACAGACATTATTGAACTTCAGGACACTATAAATGATATAGAGAAATGGTGCACCAAGCATGAGTTCGAGATCAACATATCTAAGACAGAAATGATGGTCTTTAGACCAGGAGGAAAGGCTCCAGCATTGGCGGAAATATGCATCAAAAAGTCGACAATAAACATCGCTAAAGATTTTAAATATCTAGGCATCACGCTGCAAACAAGCGCCAAATGTTTCACGAAACATATAACTGAGAAAGCAACGCAAGCAGCAAGGGCGATGCACGAGATCGGCTACATTAAATCCCTCAACTTAGAAACAGCAATGATGCTCTTCTGAGTTAAAATAATGCCCATATTAACGTATGGGATAGAAGTCATATGGTCGCACCTCACCGTAAAGAACCTATCCGAATTAGAACGGGTAAAAGCATTATACATCAAAAGAGCACTAGGAGTGTCAAAGACTACACGTTCCAGACTCGTCTACCTCCTCGCAAGAGAAACATTCCTTATCGAGGACCTAAGAACACTTTTGACTCTTCCCAGCACTCGAGCCTCGGAAAATCTTTTATCAACATTAAAAGCAAAAAGGGAAGAAATACCCGCAGAGTTTTATGGAACGGGGGCCATAGTAGATCGGACATGGGCCACATCAAGCCTTGAGATGAGGCACGTGTTTACCAGAATGGCGGTACACGGATTTCATCATCTCATCTGTGTGAACACATCATACCATGAGCCAACTGAGACGTGTGAGTGCAACTTATGTGAACAAACATGTGGACGCTACCACATAGAATTGTGCAAAAAGAGAACCCGATCAATTACAGAATATGCAAACCAAGGCACCAGAAGGCAAAATTGAAATTGCTTGAATAATTTGTATTGTAATTGAATTTTCCTTTTGTTTTTGTTTGGCCATTTGGCTGCAATAAAAGTATTATTATAAAACACGACGCTGAGGTGCCCTTTGCTAGGGCTACCTCTTTGCCAGATTTCGTTCAATTTGGGTTCACCGTTGAAAGGGAGGGGGGGGGGGGCAGACATACCAAATCACACACACACTCACATACCGACAGACACACAATTTTTTGGTCCTGTGTAGATCTCATAAGTCTACTTTTTATTTTTTGCAAAAATCTAAAGGAGGCTTAATATCAACGTTGCTTGGTTTCAAACCCCAGCCAAACGGGTGATTGACTTTGGGGATTAGGTCATAGTCACATGGGCTCAGATCAGGCGAAGAAGGCGGGTGTGGAAGAGCCTCCCATCCCCAGCGTTGTAAGCGACGCTGAACGATGGCTGGTGTGTGAGCTGTCGTGTTATCGTGTGGGATTATGGCGTCGTCCAATCGATCAGGACGTTTGGTTCGCACTGCATGGCGCAATTGGTACAACAAAAAGAAATTGTAATACACTGCATTGACAGTGTGCCCCTCACGCACTGGATGACACACAAGAACACCTTGAACATCGTATGCCAGGAAGACCATAGCCTTATTGGGCGACGGATTTTGTCGAAACTTGTGTCTCCGTGGTGACCCCTGACGACGCCATTCACTTGACTGTCTCTTCAGTTCAGGTTCATAAGCACCTGCCCATGTTTCATCGACTGCAATAATGCGATTCAACATGGCTTGTCCTTCCTGCTGAAACCTCTCCAGATTGATGCGACATGTTTCGTAACGAGTCCACTTCTGTACCTCCGTTAAGTGATGTGGCACCCACTTTGCACACATTTTACGCATCTGTAGGTCCTTGTGTAAAATGCGCCGTATTGTTGCCGCTGGTATTGCTGTATGTTCTTGTAATTCCCCTATAGTCCAGCACCTGTCCTCCTGTAAACACTGATCGATCACCATTATCCGTACATCTTTGTCCATGGACACTGGACGGCAGGGGCGTATATAGAGTTTTATTACGGGGGGTGCCCAACCGGGGGTTAGGGGGCCTGGTATAGGCCCAAAGAATAGGGGGTCCGGGGTTCTCTCCGGGAAACTTTTGTATAATTTGAGGCAAAATGATAAGTTTTAAGGCTATCTGGAATCACTTTTTCAACCAATTTGTTGTGATGTTTTATGTTTGGTTAATGACAAACACAACTAAGACCATTTTATGATACTTTTTATTAATACAATCAACTTGCTCACTTGATAGTGTTTACATGGAAAGAATTAACATTACTGTTTTGATTTACAACTCACACTATAATATAAAGTCTCAAGGTTTCTTGAAGCATTGCTAAATCGGTTTATAACTTCATCCTCAGTGAGATGTATGTCTCAGTGAATAGATGACAATACTAGCCCTTTGAGTCTGTTTTCAGAAGTAGAATTTCTTAAGTATGTTTTCAACCAAGTCAAACTCCGTTCGGCAGTATCATTAGCTACAGAGAGAGGCAAATTCGCCAAAAAGTTTGATAAGTGCATTAAAGTTAGGGCAACAACTTTTGTCTCACGCTTCAAGGGCAGTTGTTGCTGTTCTTGGTTCGTTCATAAGAGCGAAGGCACTGGAGAGTATTAGCAGGTTATGTTGTTACACATAAGATCAGAGCAAACTGTCCACATCGCTCTACCGTCTCCTTGTTTGCAACGTTGCCATACGTCGCTTAGTAACAATAGTACATGATTATATTGGTTTTTAATGTTTTGATTCATAAACAAATATGTGACAAAAATTTCGGGAGGGGCCCGGGCCCCCAGGGCCCCCCTTTATATACGTCCCTGCTGGACGGTCTGGGCAAGGCAAATCTGCAGTTGATACTCTACCCTGATGTAACGTCTCCACCCACCTCGCCACTGTTCTATAGGACATGGCATGCACACATAATGCTTACCGCAGCTCTGCATGGCATTGGCATGCATTTCTGCCGCGGAGAACTGCGATTTTAATATACGATCGTTGCTCCTGCTTGTTGACTTCCTTTGTGTGACGCTCTCACTCACACGCTGAACTTGGGGGAATGCTCAGACCCACACTGTTGTTTACATACACCATCTAGTGGCACCTTACGCAATTACAAACCGTACATTTCCAAATGCATATCGTAGATTTTCCGTGTTGTCTCCTGTTCGTGAGAAAAAAAAAAGTTGCCATGACTTATGACTCGACCTCCGTATTTTGACCTAACAATCATCAATGTCCAGGTCAAAAAATAATTTAAAAAAAGAAAAATCATAAAGAAAAGTTATTTCTCAAAATTCTACATTCGTAACCCTTAAGGAAATAGAGCGAAAGGAGCCTCGCCAAGAAGTACCAGACTCTCAACCCATTGCTTCTGCAATACTAACTGTACGGGGTACGATGCGCGCTCCGATGGACCGCGGCTGTTCACTGGGCGGCTGCCCGGCTGTGGCGGGAGAGTTCTTCAAGTTTATGGTTGGTTGGTTCTTACGTTTAGGGGTTGCGACAACGCGGTCATGTATCCCCGTGTACTTTGTGTGTGTGTAGAATCTGTCTGATAACCGGTGTTAATTGTGATGACTGTATTATTGTGTGTTATCTGTTTTTCAATTCAAGTAAGGACAGCAGACTTTTGAATTTTTCAAATAGTTCCTACTTTGGCCGCCACATGTCACTGTCACCGACTACTAGTACAGAACTTAGCTACCAGACGCCACCGCAGTCGGCTTTTGGCAACGAACGTAGGAACCTAAGAGCGTTGTTTACATTCTTAACCTATACAATTTAGCTTCACATAGGTGTAATTAGTGGAAGGTTCTTTAACATGCCATGAATCTATGACATGGGACCGCCGGCTTTACTTCCCCTCCGAAGGAAGGCATACTGAGGGATTTTTAACGCTCTTAAAAAATCCGACGACTTCGGCCGGATTTGAACCCGCGATCTTGGACATAGAAGCTCAGCATGCTACCGACTACTCCACCGAAGCCGCTCTTCAAGTTTATGTATGCCAAATATCTTGATCTAGGCGTTCCTAAAGTTCAGATCCATGTTTTACGTACTCGTTCGATTTCTTCCTTCCGATTGAACTTGTCGGGGTGTTTGAAGATATCTATTGCTTCCCTATGCAGCTTGATGTGTTAAGCTGCGGTTTGCTCCAGTAGCGGTACCGCTATCTAGTGACCGTAATGTAACGGCGAATGACGTCACAAAAGCGTTCCGCATAGAAACTGAGACGAGTGCTTTTCTAGGAAGCGTTGACTACCACTGTCACATAAAGTTGCGGTGGCGTCATTCATATAACGATGGTGAGTGCGATAGCAATCAGTTCGTCACCGTTTTGTACGGTGTACAGTGCGTGCTGAAAGTAGTGAATTATATATAATGACTGATTAGATGATATATTGGTGTATGGAAAAAAAAAAGGAAACACTAATAGATTTCGTAAAGAATGAAGAAGCATTGTATAATGTGAAGAGTAACCTTAAAAATACACAAAGTTTCTGTTCAGGAGATATTGGTCTTTTGTTTCTGTTGTACGGCACTGAAGTTACGTCATCCTTTATGTAATTCAGAACATAATCAAATAACACTGGTGTCAACCGAAGATATTCTCTGAATTTATCTTCATTGCAGTGCAGATGATGACGCACTAAATTCCATATGCACCTTCTGTAGGACGCCTTTTAAAAATGTCTCCTCCCCCGAACGTTCCCTATCGTCTTCGGGTGACTCTTCTTCTTCCAAAAATATTACGAGCGCCATGTCGAGATCATCCATTTCTTATTTAACTTTATGACAACATGTTGTCACGACACACACCGATACACCATTGTTCACCGTCAAGATGGTCCCCAGTTTCTATACGTAATTTGTAGTCACACTACGGTCGCTTGAAAGTGGTACCGCTACTAGAGGAAACCGCAGCTTTAGTGTGTGGTGGTGGAGTGTATCTCTGTGTCCCTGTACTGTACGTCGTGGCCGGCCTAGAGAGAGTACTCAGCGGACCCTTGATAATGCCGGACGCAGTTTCCGGTATATATATATCGTATGGCTTTACAAGTATACAAACGTATAATTCAAATGAAAATGTCCAAACTTGACAACCAGTCCAGAGCACTTGGAGTCACTTGGTGTAGAGTCCTCAAATCACCGTCAAATGCTCGAAGGGGGCACCCCTTAACAATGTGGTCCATCAGTAGTGTGTTTTGGACAGTTCAAGGCCCACCGCCTCCGCTCCACCGCTGGAATACTAAAATGGCGATATCTCTCGAACGCATGGTCGGATTTTGACGAATGGGGTGTCATTGAACTCGGGCTGATACCCCCTTTCCAATGGACAGCATATTTCCACCCCAAAATAAAACCTACCCCTACTAGGGGGTGAAATTGTAATTTTCTTTAGAAAATCTCTCTTTCCAATTGCAACATGTGAGAGTTTGAATGCCAATATGGAATTAAACGTTGTTCTACATAAAGTGCATGTGTTCGGTGGGTAGCCACTATGAATTAACATGCTTGTTTTTTGTTTTTTACGCATGCCCACTCATAGCTTTTGTAAGAGGGCGGGCTTTTTAAAAGATGGCGGCTGTTGTGTAACCTAACCTAACCCAACCTAATGGGTTATTGTTGACGGGTCAATGTTGACGGATTATTGTTGGCAGGTCCATGTTGACGAGTCCCTGTGGACGGGTCATTGTTGACGAGTCATGGCTGACGGGTCCTTGTTGACGAGTCCCTGTGGACGGGTCATTGTTGACGAGTCATTGTTGACGGCTACTTGTTTACGAGTCCCTGTGGACGGGTCATTGTTGACGAGTCCTTGTGGGCAGGTCCTTGTGGACGAGTCCTTGTGGATGAGCCCCTTTGGACTGGTCCCTACGGACTAGCCCATGCATTTATTTAAATTATGTTAAAGGGCCTAACTCCTTTTTGCGTGTAAAGCAATGTGTTGAACTGACGTTGTTCACTAATCCCCGACTACTATAATGGGATAACGATATGAAAGGAAAGTGATGAAATACATGTGAGCATACAAGGGATCTAACTTGGTGGACGGATGTGTTCTAACGAGTCATTTGTAGTTGAAAGAGAATAATACATGTTCTTAAGATGTTAAAACTGAGGAGATGATTTGTGCAGTAAGACGTCTTGTTATTTCCTGTGTCATATTACAGACATGGCAGAGAGCGCACAGATCTGTTGCTATTACTAACGCTGCAGTAATTTAAAACCGCAAGTGTTCATTAAGACAATGGGTGATGATCATGTAAAGTTAACAGTTATTGGATATTACACAGGTGTTCCGTCCGGTGCCATGTGGCTGACATGGCAGAGAGTGCGCACTGCTGTTGCTATGACTGACGCTGCAGTAATTTGAAACCTCAGGTGTTGATCAAGACAATGGGTGATGATCATGCAAAGTCAGCAGTCATTGGATACCACACAGGTGTTCCTAGTGTACTTTGGACTCTCAGCTGTATTGGGAAAGGAATTGCAATGATCTGCAAAAAACTGCTGACACGAGCGATGAGAGTTTATATAAGAGGGGTGTCATATATTTCCCTACTGTCAGTCTTTATTACTCGCTTTGAGTGAACAGTGCTCTATTACTGCTCAAGAGTTGTAAAAAAGCCGTTTTGGTAGAAAATCATTAAATTATTCTGCAAGGTAAGTACTTATTATTAATGGATTGTAGTCTATTACTAATTGATGTTGAAGTTATTGATTGGAATGTATTTATTGATTGATTGATTAATTTGTTTACAGATAATTGGGTACCTGTAGGTTACCAGATTCCTACAATCTGTTCATTCAGTGGCAGCAGTTGATCAATTATAAAAAGGTAAGTGCCCCTCTATTAACTTTTAAACAGCTAGAGTGATATTTTCCAATGTTCACCACTACATGTCAGTGAAAATGGTATATTTGGCAGTCAAAAGTTGGAACTACTTGACCATGATGTTTAAAGCTAAATTTGTAGGTTATATTTTGATTACCGCTCTATTAAGTCCGAATGTTCATTGCTATGTGTCAGTGACAGAGGGAATATTTAAAGACTTAACCTCAGTTCACCTAACATAACCTAACTTTACCTAACTTAACCTTGTCACGTGACATGTTTTACAAGTTTAGACTTGCTTTATGACTGACTATGACGTCACACTTAGGTCACTTAACTGGTGATCGCTGGTTTCCAATACGTGACATGTTCTACAAGTTTAGACTTGTTTTAAGCCTGGCTATGACGTCACACTTAGCTCACTTAACTGGCGATCGCTGGTTTCTATCACGTGACATGTTCTACAAGTTTAGACTTGCTTTAAGACTGGCTATGACGTCACACATAGCTCACTTAACTGGTGACCCCTGGTTTCTAGCACTCTAATCAAGTTCCAATGTTCACCGCTAAGTGTCAGTGACAGTGGTATGTAGTAACCCTCAGAACTACATGAAGTTAGACTTGCTAGGAGTTCACAGATGATCGATTTAAATACCCTGCTATAACCATTGACTGGAATATAATTAAACTATTTAATTTGTACTTTTGTTTATCATTTATTAACATTTATGATTTCTTTCTTTGATAGGTAATTTCGAAAGTTATCATCATCTTCAAGTGTGGTGACTGTAAGAAACAGTTCTCAAGACCTGACAGCCTTCAACGGCACGCAAATGTTAAACATGACATTAAAATGTTTGTGTGCAGTCATTGTGCTACCACATTTAACAGACAGGATAGTCTTGGACAGCATGTAAATTTAAAGCATGTCAGTTCAGCACCATTTTCGTGTTCAGTTTGTGATCTTGGATTTTCTGCTGTAAAGCGATATCAATCCCACATGGTTGAAGTGCATGGAGAACAACAGGAATTGAAATCTGTAAAACCATCAACTAGCACGGAACCTTTAAATGAATGTGGTGCTCAAAAGCGTAAACGTTCTCAAGATTGTGAAAATAGTCATGCAACAAAAAGAAAGAAAAAAGGTGAACCTTCGATAACACATTGTAATGTATGTAATATTGATGTACCTTCTTCAATTATTCATGGACATTTACGCAGTATTCATCATAAAAATAACGCATGCCATGAAAGAAATTCTGAAAATATTCAGAAAATTGGCAGTGCATTTAAAAGTCGAATTGCTAGTTATAGACTTTATAGTAAAGAAAAAACTCAAAGTATTGAATCATTTTTAAAAATGTTCAACCTACAGTGTTTGACTTAGTAGAAAATGTTTTATTAGAGCATAAAACAATTAAAATGAATTTTGAACTTTTTGGACTCTATGTAAAAACTGGGAGCGAAGGTGAAATTACAGATATCAAATCTCTTAATACAAAAAACATAATTGTTAGCGAATCAGCTAATATTAGTGATATATATCAAAATATTTCAAGTGCTATCATTGTGAAGAGTGAAGAGTTCCAAGAAAGGGAGTCAGGCTGGGCGTTGGTTGAAGTACTTTATTTAGAAACCAACATGAATAAATACAACCCCCTTCGATTATCATCATACATTGATTTGCCAGGATGGATCAAACGAAAGAAAGCTGTTGTGAACGTTATGAATAATGATGACGCATGCTTTGCGTGGGCTGTAACCTCAGCTCTCCATCCAGTAGAGGAGCATCTGTATAGAACATCATCCTATCCTCACTATTCTTCAGTGTTAGATTTAAAAGAAATGGAATTTCCTATGTCGATAAAAGACATTCAACGTTTTGAAGAGCTGAACAATGTAAGTATTAAAGTTTATGGAATTGAAAATAAGAGTATAGTTGGTCCTCTATATTATACTCAGGAAGAAAAGGATGCTCATGTAAATTTACTGTACATAACTAAAGGTGAAAACGCCCACTATTGTTGGATAAAACATTTATGTAGACTTGTCAGTAGTCAGATAACAAAACGCGATGGTAAAAAGTGGTTGTGTGATGGCTGTTTGCTACATTTCAGAAAAGAGGATCAACTAACTCAACATCAAAAATGGGGATGTAATCATGTGTGTACGGTATTACCGACTCCTAAAAATAACATTCTAAAATTTAAGGATTATGAGAAACAGCTTCAAGTACCATTTGTTTTATATGCTGACTTCGAGGCTTTGCTAAAACCATTTAATGCATGTTCATCGAATCCAGCCCAACCTTTCACCAACACTACTCACATTCATGAACCTTTTAGCTTTGCATATTATATTAAATGTAGTTACGCTGACTCTTTAAATAAGTTTGAGCTCTATAGAGGACCTGATGCACCTAAAGTTTTTATGGAAAGACTTGAGAAAGATGCCATCCGTATATCCTCTATTTTAAATACGATCATTCCAATGGAGCCACTAATATCATCACAGCAATTGGGTTTTGAAACTGAAACTAATTGTTTTATATGTGGTGAATGTTTATATACAGACAGGGTTCGCGATCATGACCATTTAACAGGAAAATATCGTGGTGCTGCTCACCAAGAATGTAATTTAAATTATAGAGTAAGTAAATTCAACCACTTTATCGTTAAAGAATTTGGAGCTTCAGATGTGAAAATTGATGTGATTGCAAATAATAAGGAACAATACATATCGTTCACAAAATACATCAAAACTAGCAATAAAAAACCCATTAAACTGCGATTTTTAGATTCATTCCGCTTTATGCCGAGTAGTCTTGATAAGCTGGCTAGTAATTTAAAATCAGATCAGTTTCATGAAATTCAACGTGTCTTTCCTAAAGAAGATGATTTTAATTTGATTCGTCAAAAGGGTATATTCCCTTATGAATATATTAACTTTGTGGAACGTCTTGAGGAGTGTTCTTTACCACCGAAAGATGCATTTTACAGTTCCTTAAACACAAGTCATATCAGTGATCAGGAATATTTACATGCACAACGTGTATGGACACAGTTCCTCATTCAAACTTTAGGAGAATTTTCAGACATATATTTGAAGACTGAAGTGTTATTATTAGCAGATGTTTTTGAAAATTTTCGGAATGTTTGTATGAAAACTTATGACCTTGATCCTTGTCAGTATTTTACTGCTCCTGGGTTAAGTTTCAGTTCAATGTTGAAAAAAACGAAAGTAAATTTAGAATTAATGACTGATATAGACATGATTAATTTTATAAAATCATCAATTCGAGGTGGATTAAGCCAATGTAGTGGACGGTACCCTAAAGCGAATAATAAATACATGCCTAGCTACAACCCTTGAGAAGAGTCAAAGTATATTGTCTACCTCGATGCAAATAGCCAATATGGTTGGGCTATGAGTCAATATCTACCGCTGAAAGATTTTAGCTGGCTGACACAACCTGAAATTGATGTCTTACATGTTGTCACTCATAATGATTACGATGATAAAGAATATATTTTAGAGGTAAATCTTGAGTACCCTAAAGAGTTACATGATGATCATAATGATTTACCATTTTGTCCTGAGAATATGATCTCTCCATACATCATATCACGAACAAAAATGTTAATTGCTAATGTAAATGATAAATGTAAATATGTAATACATTATCAAAACTTGAAACAGTGTCTACAGCATGGATTGAAGTTAACTAAAATTCATCGCGTATTGCAATTTCATCAGTCAGCATGGCTCAAACCGTATATTGATCTAATCAATAATTTAAGAACACAGTCAACAAACGCGTTTGAAAAAGATTTTTATAAACTCACGAATAATAGTGTTTTTGGAAAGACTATGGAGAATGTTGATAAACGAGTTGATGTAAAGCTGATAACAAAGTGGGAGAATGATGGTAAAAGGTATGGTGCGAGCAACTTAATAAGCAAGCCTAACTTTCATAGCTGTTCAATTATTCATGAGGATTTAGTTGTAAAACAAATGAATCGTCTTAAAGTAACTTACAACAAACCCATATATGTGGGTTACACCATTCTGGAATTGTCAAAAACACTTATGTATGAATTTCACTATGATTATGTAAAGAAAAACTATCTTGATAATGCTAAATTACTCTACACAGACACAGATTCTTTTATTTATGAGTTTAAAACTGATGATTTTTATGAGGATATCAAAACTGAGCTAAATAGGTTTGATACAAGTGACTATCCCGAGGATAATATTTGCCATTTACCTCTAGTAAACAAAAAGGTTCTTGGGAAATTTAAGGATGAATGTGCTGGTGTTATTATAGACACCTTTGTAGGCACAAAATCTAAATCATACAGCTATATGACAATTGATGATGTAGTAGTAAAAAATTAAAAGGAGTGAAATAGAATGTTGTTAGTAAAAAGCTAGATATAAGTGATTATAAAAACTGTATAGTTAGTAACCCACCTGTATTATATAAGAAAATGTATGTATTTAGAAGTAAAAATCATCAACTACATACCAATTTGCTGAACAAAGTTGCTTTAAGTAATGAAGGCAACAAACGATTCATTATACCCAACACATTTGATACTCTTGCTTGGGGAAACAGTCGCATTGACGACTATTACTTTACTTAAGTCTAATGATCACTATATTGTAATATTTGTAGTGTGTTTTATATTGTAATAATTTTTGTAAAAACTGTAAGTAGAATGTATAATGTTAGGCTACTGTAGTTTAGTAAAAATAAGATAAGTAATACATTTTAGTGTAAAATGTTTGCTTTTGTATATTACGAAAAAGATTTTTAAAAATGTACAGAATGTGTGAACTAAACAAGGGAAATGTAAAAAATGTAAAATGGAAATTGTAAATATCCATGTGTGAAAAAGTGAAATGACTATCACCATTTTAAAATTATAAGACATTGTGATCTGGTAAACCTTGTTTTTATTTCACAACAACAAAAATGTACAGAATGTGTAAACTAAACAAGGGGAATGTAAAAAAATGTAAAGTGGAAATTGTAAATATTCATGTGTGAAAAAAATGAAATGGCTATCACCATTTTTAAAAATAAAAGACATTGTGATCTGGTAAATCTTGTTTTCATTTCACAACAAATAGGGCTTTACAAAATAGAATACAATAGAAATGCCAATTCCTCAATCCTTTTCATTGTTCATGTCCACTCATCATTAACTTTCCTTTTATAGCCAACCTCTCAACCACTGAGACATCACAGGATGTCAAACGTTGTTTAGCTCTTTTCAACAATACTTTATCCACTACACGTCTTACAGCAGAATGACTATGACGATAAGAAAGGTCGTGTTCTTTACATGCTTGATCCAAAGAATTAATAGATATTTACTTAGCATAGGGTCTTGCGACCATGATTTTGGTACATGTTGCCTGATTCCTTTCACGGTATTGTCTGTCACATAATAAATGAACAATTTGGAGAATACTAATAATTCTTCTTTGGTAAAACTATCTGGATATCGAGGGCAGATAACCTTGTAGTTCCACCCTGAAATACAACAACACTACCTCTTGCATAGTATGTGATGTTGATGGCTCCTGAGACGTGGTAGATGGATTAAACATAACTTTTACAAAAAGTTGCTCAATCTTGAGTCACAGTATATTTATTTTTCATAAAACGTGATAGCAAAACACTATTGATTATCATTCAGCATTAGAGTTCTATATGAAATAGATAAGAAAAGGGCCATACTATACTTTTATATAGGTAATAAACGGATCATACTATACTCTCAACTACCCTAGTTACAACTACGTTTCAAGGTCACTCTCTTGAACATTGTCGGAGACTATCGATAAACACTTATGTTCACACGGCACACTCTTGCGGCGCGCGCGGGCATGAATAATTCAGGATAATGTTAATGGCTTAAGTGGATGGCTAAGGTTGGTGGCTTATGGCGGCGTTTATGGTGGCTTATGGCGGTGGTTTATGGTGGCCTTTGTTGGTGGCTTACGGTGGTGGCTTATGGCGGTGGTTTATGGTGGCCTTTGTTGGTAGCTTATGGTGGCTTATGTTGGTGGCTTACGGTGGTGGCTTATGGCGGTGGCTTATGGTGGCTTATGTTGGTGGCTTACGGTGGTGGCTTATGTTGGTGGCTTACGGTGGTGGCTTATGGTGGTGGTTTATGGTTGCTTTTGTTGGTGGCTTATAGTGGCTTATGTTGATGGCTTTTGTTGGTGGCTTATGGTGGTGGATTATGGTGGCTTATGTTGGTGGCTTACAGTGGTGGCTTATGGGGGACGGGTCCTTGTTGACGGGTTCCTGTGGGCGGGTCCCTTTGACATAATTTGGATAAAATGCATGGGCCAGTCCATAGGGATCAGTCCAAAGTTGCTTTAAGTAATGAAGACAACAAACGATTCATTATACCCAACACATTTGATACTCTTGCTTGGGGAAACAGTCGCATTGACGACTATTACTTTACTTAAGTCTAATGATCACTATATTGTAATATTTGTAGTGTGTTTTATATTGTAATAATGTTTGTAAAAACTGTAAGTAGAATGTATAATGTTAGGCTACTGTAGTTTAGTAAAAATAAGATAAGTAATACATTTTAGTGTAAAATGTTTGCTTTTGTATATTACGAAAAAGATTTTTAAAAATGTACAGAATGTGTGAACTAAACAAGGGAAATGTAAAAAATGTAAAATGGAAATTGTAAATATCCATGTGTGAAAAAGTGAAATGGCTATCACCATTTTAAAATTAAAAGACATTGTGATCTGGTAAACCTTGTTTTTATTTCGCAACAACAAAAATGTACAGAATGTGTAAACTAAACAAGGGGAATGTAAAAAAATGTAAAGTGGAAATTGTAAATATTCAAGTGTGAAAAAATGAAATGGCTATCACCATTTTTAAAAATAAAAGACATTGTGATCTGGTAAACCTTGTTTTCATTTCACAACAAATAGGGCTTTACAAAATAGAATACAAAAGAAATGCCAATTCCTCAATCCTTTTCATTGTTCATGTCCACTCATCATTAACTTTCCTTTTATAGCCAACCTCTCAACCACTGAGACATCACAGGATGTCAAACGTTGTTTAGCTCTTTTCAACAATACTTTATCCACTACACGTCTTAAAGCAGAATGACTATGACGATAAGAAAGGTCGTGTTCTTTACATGCTTGATCCAAAGAATTAATAGATATTCACTTAGCATAGGGTCTTGCGACCATGATTTTGGTACATGTTGCCTGATTTCTTTCACGGTATTGTCTGTCACATAATAAATGAACAACTTGGAGAATACTAATAATTCTTCTTTGGTAAAACTATCTGGATATCGAGGGCAGATAACCTTGTAGTTCCACCCTGAAATACAACAACACTACCTCTTGCGTAGTATGTGTTGTTGATGGCTCCTGAGACGTGGAAGATGGATTAAACATAACTTTTACAACAAGTTGCTCAATCTTGAGTCACAGTATATTTATTTTTCATAAAACGTGATAGCAAAACACTATTGATTATCATTCAGCATTAGAGTTCTATATGAAATTGATAAGAAAAGGGCCATAATATACTTTTATATAGGTAATAAACGGATCATACTATACTCTCAACTACCCTAGTTACAACTACGTTTCAAGGTCACTCTCTTGAACATTGTCGGAGACTATCGATAAACACTTATGTTCACACGGCACACTCTTGCGGCGCGCGCGCGCATGAATAATTCAGGATAATGTTAATGGCTTAAGTGGATGGCTTAGGTTAGTGGCTTATGGCGGCGTTTATGGTGGCTTATGGCGGTGGTTTATGGTGGCCTTTGTTGGTGGCTTACGGTGGTGGCTTATGGCGGTGGTTTATGATGGCCTTTGTTGGTGGCTTATGGTGGCTTATGTTGGTGGCTTACGGTGGTGGCTTATGTTGGTGGCTTACGGTGGTGGCTTATGGTGGTGGTTTATGGTTGCTTTTGTTGGTGGCTTATAGTGGCTTATGTTGATGGCTTTTGTTGGTGGCTTATGGTGGTGGATTATGGTGGCTTATGTTGGTGGCTTACAGTGGTGGCTTATGGGGGACGGGTCCTTGTTGACGGGTCCCTGTGGGCGGGTCCCTTTGACTTAATTTGGATAAAATGCATGGGCCAGTCCATAGGGATCATTCCAAAGGACCCGCCCACAGGGACCAGTCAACAAGGACCCGTCCCCCATAAGCCACCACCGTAAGCCACCAACATAAGCCACCATAATACACCACCGTAAGCCACCAACAAAAGCCATCAACATAAGCCACTATAAGCCACCAACAAAAGCATCCATAAACCACCACCATAAGCCACCACCGTAAGCCACCAACATAAGCCACCACCGTAAGCCACCAACATAAGCCACCATAAGCCACCGCCATAAGCCACCACCGTAAGCCACCAACATAAGCCACCATAAGCTACCAACAAAGGCCACCATAAACCACCGCCATAAGCCACCACCGTAAGCCACCAACAAAGGCCACCATAAACCACCGCCATAAGCCACCATAAACGCCGCCATAAGCCACTAACCTAAGCCATCCACTTAAGCCATTAACATTATCCTGAATTATTCATGCCCGCGCGTGCCGCAAGAGTGTGCCGTGTGAACATAAGTGTTTATCGATAGTCTCCGACAATGTTGAAGAGAGTGACCTTGAAACGTAGTTGTAACTAGAGTAGTTGAGAGTATAGTATGATCCGTTTATTACCTATATAAAAGTATAGTATGGCCCTTTCCTTATCAATTTCATATAGAACTCTAATGCTGAATGATAATCAATAGTGTTTTGCTATCACGTTTTATGAAAAATAAATATACTGTGACTCAAGATTGAGCAACTTGTTGTAAAAGTTATGTTTAATCCATCTTCCACGTCTCAGGAGCCATCAACAACACATACTACGCAAGAGGTAGTGTTGTTGTATTTCAGGGTGGAACTACAAGATTATCTGCCCTCGATATCCAGATAGTTTTACCAAAGAAGAATTATTAGTATTCTCCAAGTTGTTCATTTATTATGTGACAGACAATACCGTGAAAGAAATCAGGCAACATGTACCAAAATCATGGTCGCAAGACCCTATGCTAAGTGAATATCTATTAATTCTTTGGATCAAGCATGTAAAGAACACGACCTTTCTTATCGTCATAGTCATTCTGCTTTAAGACGTGTAGTGGATAAAGTATTGTTGAAAAGAGCTAAACAACGTTTGACATCCTGTGATGTCTCAGTGGTTGAGAGGTTGGCTATAAAAGGAAAGTTAATGATGAGTGGACATGAACAATGAAAAGGATTGAGGAATTGGCATTTCTTTTGTATTCTATTTTGTAAAGCCCTATTTGTTGTGAAATGAAAACAAGGTTTACCAGATCACAATGTCTTTTATTTTTAAAAATGGTGATAGCCATTTCATTTTTTTCACACATGAATATTTACAATTTCCACTTTACATTTTTTTACATTCCCCTTGTTTAGTTTACACATTCTGTACATTTTTGATGTTGTGAAATGAAAACAAGGTTTACCAGATCACAATGTCTTATAATTTTAAAATGGTGATAGTCATTTCACTTTTTCACACATGGATATTTACAATTTCCATTTTACATTTTTTACATTTCCCTTGTTTAGTTCACACATTCTGTACATTTTTAAAAATCTTTTTCGTAATATACGAAAGCAAACATTTTACACTAAAATGTATTACTTATCTTATTTTTACTAAACTACAGTAGCCTAACATTATACATTCTACTTACAGTTTTACAAAAATTATTACAATATAAAACACACTACAAATATTACAATATAGTGATCATTAGACTTAAGTAAAGTAATAGTCGTCAATGCGACTGTTTCCCCAAGCAAGAGTATCAAATGTGTTGGGTATAATGAATCGTTTGTTGTCTTCATTACTTAAAGCAACTTTGTTCAGCCAATTGGTATGTAGTTGATGATGTTTACTTCTAAATACATACATTTCCTTATATAATACAGGTGGGTTACTAACTATACAGTTTTTATAATCACTTATATCTAACTGTTTACTAACAACATTCTTTTTCACTCCTTTTAATTTTTTTACTACTACATCATCAATTGTCATATAGCTGTATGATTCAGATTTTGTGCCTACAAAGGTGTCTATAATAACACCAGCACATTCATCCTTAAATTTCCCAAGAACCTTTTTGTTTACTAGAGGTAAATGGTAAATATTATCCTCGGGATAGTCACTAGTATCAAACCTATTTAGCTCAGTTTTGATATCCTCATAAAAATCATCAGTTTTAAACTCATAAATAAAAGAATCTGTGTCTGTGTAGAGTAATTTAGCATTATCAAGATAGTTTTTCTTTACATAATCATAGTGAAATTCATACATAAGTGTTTTTGACAATTCCAGAATGGTTTAACCCACATATATGGGTTTGTTGTAAGTTACTTTAAGACGATTCATTTGTATTACAACTAAATCCTCATGAATAATTGAACAGCTATGAAAGTTAGGCTTGCTTATTAAGTTGATCGCACCATACCTTTTACTATCATTCTCCCACTTTGTTATCAGCTTTACATCAACTCGTTTATCAACATTCTCCATAGTCTTTCCAAAAACACTATTATTCGTGAGTTTATAAAAATCTTTTTCAAACGCGTTTGTTGACTGTGTTCATAAATTATTGTTTAGATCAATATACGGTTTGAGCCATGCTGACTGATGAAATTGCAATACGCGATGAATTTTAGTTAACTTCAATCCATGCTGTAGACACTGTTTCAAGTTTTGATAATGTATTACATATTTACATTTATCATTTACATTAGCGATTAACATTTTTGTTCGTGATGTGATGTCTGGAGATTTCATATTCTCAGGACAAAATGGTAAATCATTATGATCATCATGTAACTCTTTAGGGTACTCAAGATTTACCTCTAAAATATATCCTTTATCATCGTTATCTATAAGAGTGTCAACATGTAAGACATCAATTTCAGGTTGTGTCAGCCAGCGAAAATCTTTCAGTGGTAGATATTGACTCATAGCCCAACCATATTGGTTATTTGCATCGAGGTAGACAATATACTTTGACTCTTCACAAGGGTTGTAGCTAGGCATGTATTTATTATTCGCTTTAGAGTACCGTCCACTACATTGGCTTAATCCACCTCGAATTGATGATTTTATAAAATTAATCATGTCTATATCAGTCATTAAATCTAAATTTACTTTCGTTTTTTTCAACATTGAACTGAAACTTAACCCAGGAGCAGTAAAATACTGACAAGGATCAAGGTCATAAGTTTTCATACAAACATTCCGAAATTTTTCAAAAACATGTGCTAATAATAACACATCTGTCTTCAAATATATGTCTGAAACTTCTCCTAAAGTTTGAATGTGGAACTGTGTCCATACACGTTGTGCATGTAAATATTCCTGATCACTGATATGACTTGTGTTTAAGGAACTGAAAATGCATCTTTCGGTGGTAAAGAACACTCCTCAAGACGTTCCACACAGTTAATATATTCATAAGGGAATATACCCTTTTGACGAATCAAATTAAAATCATCTTCTTTAGGAAAGACACGTAGAATTTCATGAAACTGATCTGATTTTAAATTACTAGCCAGCTTATCAAGACTACTCGGCATAAAGCGGAATGAATCTAAAAATCGCAGTTTAATGTTTTTTTATTGCTAGTTTTGATGTATTTTGTGAACGATATGTATTGTTCCTTATTATTTGCAATCACATCAATTTTCACATCTGAAGCTCCAAATTCTCTAACGATAAAGTGGTTATCGTATTTGCTACCGTTATGTAGAATGACCGGAATGAATTTAATTACTCTATAATTTAAATTACATTCTTGGTGAGCAGCACCACGATATTTTCCTGTTAAATGGTCATGATCGCGAACCCTGTCTGTATATAAACATTCACCACATATAAAACAATTAGTTTCAGTTTCAAAATTCATTTGCTCTGAGGAAGTTAGTGGCTCCATTGGAATGATCGTATTTAAAATAGAGGATATACGAATGGCATCTTTCTCAAGTCTTTCCATAAAAACTTTAGGTGCATCAGGTCCTCTATAGAGCTCAAACTTATTTAAAGAGTCATCATAACTACATTTAATATAATATGCAAAGCTAAAAGGTTCATGAATGTGAGTAGTGTTGGTGAAAGTTTGGGCTGGATTCGATGAACATGCATTAAATGGTTTTAGCAAAGCCTCGAAGTCAGCATATATAACAAATGGTACTTGAAGCTGTTTCTCCAAATCCTTAAATTTTAGAATGTTATTTTTAGGAGTCGGTAATACCGTACACACATGATTACATCCCCATTTTTGATGTTGAGTTAGTTGATCCTCTTTTCTGAAATGTAGCAAACAGCCATCACACAACCACTTTTTACCATCGCGTTTTGTTATCTGACTACTGACAAGTCTACTTAAATGTTTTATCCAACAATAGTGGGCGTTTTCACCTTTAGTTATGTACAGTAAATTTACATGAGCATCCTTTTTTTCCTGAGTATAATATAGAGGACCAACTATACTCTTATCTTCAATTCCATAAACATTAATACTTACATTGTTCAGCTCTTCAAAACGTTGAATGTCTTTTATCGCCATAGGAAATTCCATTTCTTTTAAAACTAACACTGAAGAATAGTGAGGATAGGATGATGTTCAATACAGATGCTCCTCTGCTGGATGGAGAGCTGAGGTTACAGCCCACGCAAAGCATGCGTCATCATTATTCATAACGTTCACAACAGCTTTCTTTCGTTTGATCCATCCTGGCAAATCAATGTATGATGATGCTCGAAGGGGGTTGTATTTATTCATGTTGGTTTCTAAATAAAGTACTTCAACCAACGCCCAGCCTGACTCCCTTTCCTGGAACTCTTCACTCTTCACAATGATAGCACTTGAAATATTTTGATATATATCACTAATATTAGTTGATTCGCTAACAATTATGTTTTTTGTATTAAAAGATTTGATATCTGTAATTTCACCTTCGCTCCCAGTTTTTACATAGAGTCCAAAAAGTTCAAAATTCATTTTAATTGTTTTATGCTCTAATAAAACATTTTCTACTAAGTCAAACACTGTAGGTTGAACATTTTTTAAAAAGGATTCAATACTTTGAGTTTTTTCTTTACTGTAAAGTCAATAACTAGCAATTCGACTTTTAAATGCACTGCCAATTTTCTGAATATTTTCAGAATTTCTTTCATGGCATGCGTTATTTTTATGATGAATACTGCGTAAATGTCCATGAATAATTGAAGAAGGTATATCAATATTACATACATTACAATGTGTTATCGAAGGTTCACCATTCTTCTTTCTTTTTTTGCATGACTATTTTCACAATCTTGAGAACGTTTACGCTTTTGAGCATCACATTCATTTAAAGGTTCCGTGCTAGTTGATGTTTTTACAGATTTCAATTCCTGTTGTTCTCCATGCACTTCAACCATGTGGGATTGATATCGCTTTACAGCAGATAATCCAAGATCACAAACTGAACACGAAAATGGTGCTGAACTGACATGCTTTAAATTTACATGCCGTCCAAGACTATCCTGTCTGTTAAATGTGGTAGCACAATGACTGCACACAAACATTTTAATGTCATGTTTAACATTTGCGTGCCGTTGAAGGCTGTCAGGTCTTGAGAACTGTTTCTTACAGTCACCACACCTGAACATGATTATCACTTTCGAAATTACCTATAAAAGATAGAAATCATAAATGTTAATAAATGATAAACAAAAGTACAATTTAAATAGTTTAATTATATTCCAGTCAATGGTTATAGCAGGGTATTTAAATCGATCATCTGTGAACTCCTAGCAAGTCTAACTTCATGTAGTTCTGAGGGTGACTACATACCACTGTCACTGACACTTAGCGGTGAACATTGGAACTTGATAGAGTGCTAGAAACCAGCCGTCACCAGTTAAGTGATCTAGGTGTGACGTCATAGCCAGTCTTAAAGCAAATCTAAACTTGTAGAACATGTCACGTGATAGAAACCAGCGATCGCCAGTTAAGTGAGCTAAGTGTGACGTCATAATCAGTCTTAAAACAAGTCTAAACTTGTAGAACATGTCACGTATTGGAAACCAGCGATCACCAGTTAAGTGACCTAAGTGTGACGTCATAGTCAGTCATAAAGCAAGTCTAAACTTGTAAAACATGTCACGTGACAAGGTTAAGTTAGGTAAAGTTAGGTTATGTTAGGTGAACTGAGGTTAAGTCTTTAAATATTCCCTCTGTCACTGACACATAGCAATGAACATTCGGACTTAATAGAGCGGTAATCAAAATATAACCTACAAATTTAGCTTTACACATCATGGTCAAGTAGTTCCATCTTTTGACTGCCAAATATACCATTTTCACTGACATGTAGTGGTGAACAATGGAAAATATCACTCTAGCTGTTTAAAAGTTATTAGAGGGGCACTTGCCTTTTTATTATTGGTCAACTGCTGCCACTGAATGAACAGATTGTAGGAATCTGGTAACCTACAGGTACCCAATTATCTGTAAACAAATTAATCAATCGATCAATCAATAAATACATTCCAATCAATAACTTCAACATCAATTAGTAATAGACTACAATCCATTAATAATAAGTACTTACCTTGCAGAATAATTTAATGATTTTCTACCATAACGGCTTTTTTACAACTCTTGAGCAGTAATAGAGCACTGTTCACTCAAAGCGAGTAATAAAGACTGACAGTTGGGAAATATATGACACCCCACTTATATAAACTCTCATCGCTCGTGTCAGCAGTTTTTTGCAGATCATTGCAATTCCTTTCCCAATACAGCTGAGAGTCCAAAGTACACTAGGAACACCTGTGTGGAAGGAAGAGGAAGATTGTAGTTTTACGTGACCGTGAATCTTTTGATTATGAGCCACGGGACCTCCTTTTTACGTGGAATCCGAACCACAGGACATGGCATTTCACTTCGAAAATCTCACATGCATTGACCGGGAATCGAACCCGGACCACCTTGGTGAGAGAACACCTGTGTGGTATCCAATGACTGCTGACTTTGCATGATCATCACCCATTGTCTTGATCAACACCTGAGGTTTCAAATTACTGCAGCGTCAGTCATAGCAACAGATCTGTGCGCTCTCTGCCATGTCTGTAATATGACACAGGAAATAACAAGACGTCTTACTGCACATATCATCTCCTCAGTTTTAACATCTTAAGAACATGTATTATTCTCTTTCAACTACAAATGACTCGTTAGAACACGTCCATCCACCAAGTTAGATCCCTTGTATGCTCACATGTATTTCATCACTTTCCTTTCATATCGTTATCCCATTATAGTAGTCGGGGATTAGTGAACAACGTCAGTTCAACACATTGCTTTACACGCAAAAAGGAGTTAGGCCCTTTAACATAATTTAAATAAATGCATGGCCTAGTCCGTAGGGACCAGTCCAAAGGGGCTCATCCACAAGGACTCGTCCACAAGGACCTGCCCACAAGGACTCGTCAACAATGACCCGTCCACAGGGACTCGTCAACAAGGAGCCGTCAACAATGACTCGTCAACAATGACCCGTCCACAGGGACTCGTCAACATGGACCTGCCAACAATAATCCGTCAACATTGACCCGTCAACAATAACCCATTAGGTTGGGTTAGGTTAGGTTACACTACAGCCGCCATCTTTTAAAAAGCCCGCCCTCTTACAAAAGCTATGAGTGGGCATGCGTAAAAACAAGCATGTTAATTCATAGTGGCTACCCACCGAACACATGCACTTTACGTAGAACAACGTTTAATTCCATATTGGCATTCAAACTCTCACATGTTGCAATTGGAAAGAGAGATTTTCAAAAAAAAATACAATTTCACCCCCTAGTCGGGGTAGGTTTTTATTTTGGGGTGGAAATATGCTGTCCATTGGAAAGGGGGTATCAGCCCGAGTTCAATGACACCTCATTCGTCAAAATCCGACCATGCGTTCGAGAGATATCGCCATTTTAGTATTCCGGCGGTGGAGCGGTGGGCCTTGAACTGTCCAAAACACACTACTTCCATCGTCTTATCTTCCGCTCCGCAGTCGCATTCAGCAGATGAACAGAAACCCCACTTATTCAAGGTGTGACGACACCTCCCTTGACCCGTCCTAATGCGGTTCAGCTTCGAGCAGGTTTGTCGTGGTAGATGGAATCCCTCAACCTTCCTTGCGGATCATGAACCAGATAAGCATTTTTGGGTGGATGCTTTTGCCAGCGCTGTCGTCATTTGGAGGTCACGTTGTTAGAACTGACACTTTCCAAATAAACCCAGGGTGGCTTGCGTGATTTCAGACGAGTTGTTGGTGGATCTCGTAAGGCATCGTACAAGGAAGAGTTCTTCTGAGATGTAATCTTCTTGAGCAACTTTACCTTAGCTGCTGTCCTCCTTAGATCTTGCGGAGCAATATTAGTTAGGACAGGTAACCACTGAATGGGAGTAGATCTGACAGTCCCAGTGAAACGTCGGGAGATAACATCCTGCCTGGACATAGGAATACAAGTCCGGAATACTTGAACATAGTTATGAACGCCGGTCGCGAAATCCTAAGCTGTTATATTTTGTTTCTTGTTCATTTCATTTTCCGTCCTTTCCAATCAAGGGATTTTATCGTATCCAGTTACAATAAGATCGCAGTTACGGTAAACATTATACACCCTCTGTCTGAAATGTTCGATGAATGGGCTGTATTACGAACGGATTGTTGGCTTACCTGAAACAGCCGTTACTGTTCTTCGGAGTAATCTCCGTGGATGGTTATGCACTTATGAGAACGACTGAACAAGTCCTGGAAACTCCTGGCATAGTCTTCTTTAGGAATAGCCTTCAGTTTGGGTCGTCAAAACTCTAAATTGAAAGCAAGAGAAAAGCGTGAATTTACTCAACCTGCCTTACACACCTGTTCGACGGGTGGCAGTGAGAAGGGTGAATGTTCCGTGGAATGGAATGGTCCTGAAAACCATCATCATGGGTGACGAGACCTGGTGCCTGAGGTTCGACCTCGCTGGCAAGCGTCAAAGTATGGAGTATCGGGGTCCAGGGTCGCCGAAAAGCCCTGAAGGGCCAGAGGTTCTCGGGCATTTCGGACATCCAACGTAATGTGAGTCCCAACTGAAGGCCTCAGGAAGACTATGCCAGGACTTGTACAGCCATTCTAAGAAGTGTATAACCATCCACGGGGATTACTTCGAAGGTTAATAACGGCTGTTTCAGGTAAGCCAACAATCCATTCACCGAACATTTCAGGCAGGGGGTGTATTAGCTGGGATGCAATGATACCACAGCCTCTTAGGGACATATTCACCAACTCTTAACTAACGATTAGTTTAGTTAATTCCTATTGAACTTAAATACGAGAGTTAATGCATGGTTATCGCCGATGTAGGCTATTTCACGTGGCCATTCGGGTTCGTAATTATAAGGTGCGTTCAAAAAGTAACGAGCCGGAGGCTGTAATGCGCAAACCGGTGACGACATCGGCTAATTGTGGCGTGTGTAACGAGGGATGTTTCCGCCCAGAGCGTGGATGGTCACAGCCCGTCATTAGAGGGCACGCGTGCATGTCACGTGACGATACAAAGCGAGCAGCAGCATGCTTCAATCATCCAACGCTGACAGTGGATGCATCAAATGAAGAGCAAAGAGGTGTTGTTCGGTTTCTGACAGCGAAAGGAGTAGGGGGAATGGACATTCATCGCAGAATGTCACAAGTGTACGGCGAACACTGCATGTACCTTGCAAGGGTCAAGGCGTGGCACAAGCGCTTCAGGGAAGGACGGCTGTCATTAGCGGACGATGCCCGGTCTGGGGCACCCCCCTGAATTTCCGATGACAACGTCCACTTGGTTGATGCACTCATTAACCAGGACCGCCGAGTGACAGTGAACGCCATAGCTACCCTGTTGGATTGAGCGTCGGAAGTGTGCACACCATAATGAAGGAACGACTGCACTTGCAGAGTGTGTGTGCCCAATGAGTGCCCCACAGTCTTCAACCACATCAGGAAGCATGTCGAATGGCCTACTGTCTTGGTCTTGGTTGGACGGTTGATGCATACTGCCGCTCACTTTGTATCGTCACGTGACGTGCACGCGTGCCCTCTAGCGACGGGCTGTGACCTTCCACGCTCTGGTCGGAACCACATCTCGTTACACACGCTACGATTAGCCAATGTCGTCAACGGTTTGCGCTTTACAGCCTCCGGCTCGTTACTTTTTGAACGCACCTTAGACTTAGATACGCTTTACGCCTCTCGCGCATGCGTAGACAAGGTTTCAACCCGTCTAAACATGGTGGGCAGTGCAAAAAGCGCGTAGCACTGACCGTTGTTTGCGTTGCTTCCTTGAGCTTTTCCGGAACATAATTATAAAGCAATGGAAACACAGAAGATCTTATTCATGGCAAAAGCTTAAAATAAGTAGGCTACTCGTATTTATGAGAAGTGGCATTTGTTTGTAGGCTATGCATTGTACACGTGCACAATGACAAGCTCTCCTCATGGGCTACGTAGCGTAAGTGGTTGCGTTGCAGAATAGGAGCTCATAATGCAGAGCTGGACGAGTTCAAATCCTCCTTTGTATACCGTATGTTTCTTTTTTAAATTTCCGTTTTATTCTTTCTTGGTAACACACATGATCTTTTATAATTTCTTTGTCACAACATATTTCATATTCCTATGGATGAAAGTTCACGGGAAAGTTGGAACCAAACCAATTCTTCCGCCATTGCAAGGAGAACGAGGTAGAATTCAGTTGTTTCCCTCCACTTTAATGATGCTTAGAGAGTTGGGTGGTCATATTTGGTCATTGGCTATTAGTGGTAAGTTGATGAGCGTTTCTGTTTGATGAAATGCTAATGCAAAGTTAAATAAGAACCTTAAACCCTGTTATTAGTGTGTGACCTACACACATCAAAAAAAGTTTTGCATCACCTCGGTTCCAAGAGTTCCGGAACCGTTAAATACAAAGGGAATAGAGATCAACACAAACAACATTTCAGCTCGTTTTATTGCTCATGAGACCCACACATTGCATGTTGTACCATCATACAGCTAGACTTTCAGCATTTGTGGTCCAGATTGCAGTACACACCACTACCTCTAATACCCAGTAGCACGTCCTCTTGCATTGATGCATGCCTGTATTCGCCGTGGCATACTATCCACAAGTTCATCAAGACACTGTTGGTCCAAATTGTCCCACTCCTCAACGACAATTCGGCGTAAATCTCTCAGAGTGGTTGGTGGGTCAAGACGTCCATAAACAGCCCTTTTCAACATATCCCAGGCATGTTCGATAGGGTTCATGTCTGGCGAACATGCTGGCCACTGTAGTCGAGCGATGTCGTTATCTTGAAGGAACGCATACACAAGATGTGCACGATGAGGTCGAGAATTGTCGTCCATGAAGACAAATGCCTCTCCAATATTCTGCCGATATGGTTGCACTATGGGTCGGAGGATGTCATTCAGGTATCGTAAAGCCGTTTCGGAGCCTTCCATGACCACCAGTGGCGTACGTCGGCCCCACATAATGCCACCCCAAAACATCAGGGAACCACCACCTTGCTGCACTCGCTGGACAGTGTGTCTAAGACGTTCAGCCTGACCAGGGTGCCTCCAAACACGTCTCCGACGATTGTCTGGTTGAAGGCATATGCGACACTCATCGGTGAAGAGAACGTGATGCCAATTCCGTGGGGTCCATTCAGCATGTTGTTGGGCCCATCTGTACCGCGCTGCATGGTGTCGGGGTTGCAAAGCTGGACCTCGCCATGGACGTCGGGAGTGAAGTTGCGCATCATGCAGCCTATTGCGCACAGTTTGAGTTGAAACACGACGTCCTGTGGCTGAACGAAACGCATTATTCAACATGGTGGCATTGCTGTCAGGGTTCCTCCGAGCGGCAATCCGTAAGTAGCGGTCATCCACTACAGTAGTAGCCCTTGGGCGGCCTGAGCGAGGCCTGTCATCGACAGTTCCTGTATCTCTGTACCTCCTCCATGTCCGAACAACATCGCTTTGGTTCACTCTGAGACGCCTGGAAACTTCCCTTGTTGAGAGCCCTTCTTGACACAAAGTAACAATGCGGACGCGATCGAACTGCGGTATTGACCTTCTAGGCATGGTAGAACTACAGACAACATGAGCAGCGTACCTTCGTCCTGGTGGAATGACTGGAACTGATCGGCTGTCGTACCCCCTCCGTCTAATAGGCCCTGCTCATGCATGGTTGTTTACATCTTTGAGCAGTTTTAGTGTCATCTATGAACAGTCAAAGGGACTGTATCTTGGATACAATATACACAGTCAACGTCTATATGCCGGAGATCTGGGAACCGAGGTGATGCAAAACTTTTTTTGATGTGTGTATATTAACCACCTGCTATAACAATGATGCTGATGGTTGAATCTTTCAGCCATTGTGTCAACGAATTTTCTTTTGGAAGTGTTAATATTTCATGAATCCATATTTTTCTATTTTCTTGACCTGAGATGCCTTATTCTATTTAACAAACAAAAAGTAAAACGTAAATAATAAACAAGTAGTTCCGTGACGAACTATACAGCCTATTTTCATATATCCTACTTATGTTAATTGCCTCTATCAACATACAAAATCTCAGTTTGATTGCTGTAATAGATTCGTAGATATAGAGAACCGACTAAATATTTCGGATGGTCGCCATGTTTGATTTTATATATGTAGGTCCTCAAGTTATGTACTGTTACATGAAGATTATTGTGTACGTGTAGCATTCAAACTTGAATCGCATGATTAGGACACAAGAAGTAAAAACGAGATTTTCAAATTTCGCACAGCTGCCATCTTGTGGTTATGGAAACAATTGAAATAAATTAGACGCCAGTGGATTAACATTCGTATAAGGATTTACTGTACCAAGTTTCACTGCACTCGGAAGGTTAAATTGCGAGAAAATGTTCATGTGAATATTTATATTTCGCGTCGCCGCCATGTTGGATTTGTGATCACCAGGTTATTTAAAGTCCTATAGGCGAACTTAAGTTTATAGCCCCTATGAACATTAAAAAAATCAGTTTGATTGCTATAATAGATTCGTAGATATTCAGAGCCATCTAAATATTTCGGATGGTCGCCATGTTGGATTGTTAAATGTATAGGCCATAGAGTCATGTGCCATTAAAGGAAAATTATTGCGTAGGTTTATTATTCAAACTTTAACTTCGATCGCATGATTACGACACAAGACATAAAAACTTAATTTTCGAAATTCGCACAGCCACCATCTTGAGGTTATGTAAACAATTGAACTAAATTAGATACCAGTGCATTACGATGTGTATAAACATTTCCTGTACCAGATTTCATTGCGTTTGGAACATTAAATCGCGAGAAAGGACTATTTAAAATTTTCAAATTCGCTTGGCCGCCATGTTCGTTTTGTAGTTAACCGGTTTTTGAAAGTCTTATAGATGAACTTCCAGTAGTGCCCTTTATCTCTTACAGAATTTCAGGGTGATACCGCTAATAGTTTCAGAGATATAGAATGCCGGTGAAATATTTCGCACATCCGCCATCTTGTGGTTATGTAAAGAATTGAACAAAGTTAGATGTCAGTGCATTACAATGTATATAAACATATACTGTACCAAGTTTTATTGCGTTTGGTTGGTTAAATCGCGAGAAACGTCTATTTAAAAGTCGCAAATTCGCGAGGCCGCCATGTTGGTTTTATAGTTACCAGTTGTTCAGAGGTTACATAGGTGAACTTCTAGTAGTTCCTTTTATCCCCGTAAAAAATCCAGGGTGATATCGGGAATAGTTTCGGAGATATTGAATGGTGGTGAAATATTTCGCACAGCCGCCATGTTGGATTGGTGAGACGTATCAAAATTTGAAGGGCTAGGTCGGGGTGATCCGGATTAGTGCTATGAACTTACCGAGTTTCATTGAAATCGCTCCAGCCGTTTAGATTTTATTAGGGACACACACACACACCTCTCACACACACACACACACACACACACACACACACACACGGACAAAAGGTGATCTCATAAGCCTATTTTTTCAAAATTGAAAATAGGCCAATAAAATATGTAAGAAATTAAAATGGAAAATAAATAAATTGTCAAAATTAATGTCTGTCTGTTAGGTAGTCAGCATGGAGACTGGTTGGATCCTCAGAAAGCACCACCATGGGTTATGTGGTAGAAACCCACAAAACCGAGGCAGCACTATGGTTGGTTGGTTCCTCAGTTTAGGGGCTGCGACAACGCGGTCATGTAGCCCCGCGTACTTTGGGTGTGTGTAGAATCTGTCTGATAATCGGTGTTAATTGTGATGACTGTATTAGTGTGTGTTTCTGTTTCTTAATTCAAGTGAGGACTGCATACTTTGAATTTTTCAAGTAGTTCCTACTTTTGCCACCAATCGCCACCGTCAACATTTACTAGTTCAGAACTTGGCTACTAGACGCCACCGCAGTCGGCTCCCGGCGACGAAGGTAGGAACCTGAGCGATGTTTACATTTTTAACCTAATTTAGCTTCACACAGGTGTAATTAGTGGAAGATTCTTTAACAAGCCATAAATCTATGACATGGGACCGCCGGCTTTACTTCCCCTCCGAAGGAAGGCATACTGAGGGATTTTTAACGCTCTTAAAATATCCGACGACTTTGGCCGGGTTTGAACCCGTGATCTTGGGCATAGACGCTCAGCATGCTACCAACTACGCCACCGTAGCCGCCAGGCAGCACTATAATGAGGCTCGTAAGCTTATAAGCTGATAAGCTTATAAAATTACCGTACTCCTAAAATTATACAAGCTTATACAATTACAATTAAAATAAAATGATATAACAGCTTAGGCTTTCACGGCCGGCGTTCATAATTAAATACAAGTTTTTCGGGCTTGTAGGCCGTGGTCCAGACAGGGCAGTCGCCCAGGGAACACCTGACCCTCCCAAGCTCGGTCGCCGAAGCCGGAGCACGCACCGCACCCCGCAACATATACGTGAGACCAGACGATCCAGCCGGAATTCGAAGAGAACGCGCGGCTCACCATGCTAATTTGAAGATCCAAACTACCTTCCAGCCGTTAGTTCATCGCCAAGATTAGGGGCCGATAACCTCGATGTTAGGCCCCTTAAAACAACAATTATCATCATCATCATCATCATCGCCAAGATCCATCCAACCAACAGTCATATTCAAACAACAATACCCCACTACAAACCGTTACCCATTATTTCAAGCCTCTTCCTTATTCCACTGCTGACCAAGGAAAGGAGCGGAACCCTTGATAATGCCGGACGCAGTTTCCGGTGAAACGTCGGGAGATATCCTGTCTGGACCACGGCCTACAAACCCGAAAAACTTGTACTTAAAATAAAATGAGCTTCTAAAATAGAATTATAAGAAAAATAAGATCATAAAAATAATTTAAACTTATAGAAACATTTAAACATAAGAATTAAAAAGATTACATAAAATAAAATGAATAAATTAAAATTTGGCTAAAATAATTAAATTTACATAAATACAAAGAACATAGGCTATTATATTCATAGTTCTGCCCTATAAAGAGTTAATAATGAGTTATGAGAAAATTGACGTTGGTGAAAATGGCGCTTAGAATAACTTGTGTTTTTGCTACAAAATGTGATTATAAGTGTAATTATCATAGAGTCTTAGTACTCAAAGTGAGCGTGTTTGTCTCTGTCGATGCGGGTTTAAACTTCTCCGTTGCTTCCGCATGGTACAGGTGCGACAGCCAACGACGACTTTTGATTCGTCCTTTACGCATTATGCTTATTACAGAGTTATTCCTTTTCCTGCCTCCCGCTCACTCAACCGCGTGAATGGAAATTATGCTTAATAGCGTCTACTTACAGATTGCAGGAATGATGAAAAAGGCCACGGACATGTATAGCGGGTGCAAGGAGAATTCGTCGAAGATCCAGACCAATCCAAACGACATCCCCATCAGGGAGAAGAAGAGCAGATTCATCACCAATGCGTACTCTATGTGATGCCTCCAACTCCATATAATGGCACAGCACGACGGTTTTAAACTGCAACAGCATCAAATGGTTTATTACTTCTCGTAGTTCATGGAGGCACATCTCATGGAGAGATGTAAAAATATTGTTATACCCTGGGGTTCCTACAGGGTATAACCACCCCCATCAGCCCCCCTTCATCACTCTTCACCCCATCTTACACCTAAAACATAAAAGGAATCAACAACACCAGTAAGCCCTCTGGCCATTGCACTCTAAGCCTAGACGGCTACTTCCTCATAGCAGGTTATAACCCGAAAGTAACACAAGAATTTGCTGATTCCTGACACAGCATTGACACTTTCAATAAATACACGCCTGAACCAGGTAGCAGGATCTGTCTCGATCCATCGTCCGCCGTCTACGCCGAAGGCTCTGCCCGAGCGACCAGCCGACTAGGCCAGTGTACATCTAAAGGGTTGATTCCACATACAATTCCTTCCCAAACACCAAACCTATAATTTTGTAATCATCTCTTCCATTGTTGTAATTTTCACTCCGCTAGGCACATCTAGCGAAGCTGTGCTCATTTCACAATAAGACTACAATTAAATCTTTTACATTCTTTTAAGAGTTATTTTGTTGCATCTGTTACATTCCTTAAACGCCTACTTCGAACACCTGTCATTATCCAGCACGGCCCAGTTCTGCTGTGCCGGCTTTATTGTCACCTTGCCTGCCACTGTAACCTCATACGACAGCTGTCAACATTCAGCTCGGTGAGCACGCTTATACAGCAGTCTGTTAGCGCTCGCTCTCTCTTTGCATTTGAGCTCTATCGCTCCTGCACCGCACGCCACCCTCCCGTTTAGCGGGTACCCCAAATAAATTAACATCCAAACAATTTGTGGTTAGGCACCAACTTAACCCCCTAACAATATTGAACAATATAACAACTAAGAGCATGGTATAGGTATTGGCTTTCATGACCAGAGAATTAACACTCAGCAATTTTTCTAGGATTATGCCGTGCCTTGTGTGGGGTTTCGCCTAGGATCACCAAGCTGGCTCATCAGCGGACTCTTGGTGTCCATTCGCGGACCCCCACGGGAGTAGCGAACCTGCCATTTTATGAAGCGCAGCTACTCTTATTTACTGCGGGAGCTAAAAGCCCAGGTAGCCTCTCACCTCGGTATAAAGGCATCCAAAAAGATGGTATGTTGGCTTTCACGGCCAGTGAATTAAAACTCAGCATTTTATCAATGTTTATGCCGTGACTTGAGTGGGATTTCCTCTAGAATCACCATCCATCTATTTGGAAGCCTTTTTAGGGAGGTGAAAGGCTACTTGAGCTTTTGGCTCTCCTAGTAAAGAAGCGCAGGTGCGCTTCATAAGAAGGGAGTTGTGCACAGTTCGCTACTCCTGAGGGGGTCTGGGCACGGATACCAAGAGCCCGATGATGAGCCAGCTTGGTGATCCTAGGTGAAACCCCACAGAAGACACCTAGAAACATTGCCGAGTTTTAATATAATACCTCTTTGAATAACTGTTTCCTGGAGGATCCAGGATATATTTTTCTCCGAATGAACAACTAATAACAAATAGCTCATCATCAAATTTCAAATAGGTCTTTCCAAAAAATGACCCGGTTAGCTCCATTATTGCCAGTGTTTCGCCCCAGTGTACCATTTTGCCCTTCAGTTGGTATGGTACAAAACGATTGGCTAATACCGATGTATAGTTTTATCTGGACTCCTTTTGTTTTATTTGCATATCGAATGTCTTTTATTTCAGTGTAAGCTAAGATGGCCGACGTCATGATATGAATATGAAAATGAAAATCCACAGCTTGCTTCCAGTCAACTGACCGGGTCAGGGAAGGAAATTAATGAAGCCTTCATCAAGCGGCGAGGATATGAAATGTGCCGGCTGCCGAAGAGTGTCGTACTCCCCTGGGGCAATGATTAAATGAATGACAGATGAAATGAAATGAGAGCGGAGAGTGTTGCTGGAATGAAATTGTGACAGGGAAAACAAGAGTACCTGGAGAAAAACCTGTCTGCCTTTGCTTTGTCCAGCACAAATCTCACATGGAGTAACCGGGATTTGAACCACGGACCCAGCGGTGAGAGGCCGACGTGCGGCCAGCGTGCGGCCGCCTAAGCCACGGAGACACTCGTGATATGAATAATATCAAGCAATTAGCATTGCATATTGTTGGTTGGTTTTTAAGTTTAGGGGCTGCGACAATGCGGTCATGTAGCCCCGTGTACTGTGGGTGTGTGTAGAATCTGTCTGATAACCGGTGTTAATTGTGATGACTGTATTAGTGTGTGTTATCTGTTTTTTAATTTAAGTACTGCAACTTAGACTTTTTCAAATAGTTCCTACTTTTGCCGCCAAGCGCCACCGTCAACGACTACTAGGCCAAGTTCAGAACTTAGCTACTAGACTCCACCGTAGTCGGCTCTTGGCAATGAACGTAGAAACCTAAGAGCGTTGTTTATATTCTTAACCTATCCAATTTAGCTTCTCACAGGTGCAATTAGTGGATGCCATAAATCTATGACATGGGACCGCCGGCTTTACTTCCCCTCCGAAGGAAGGCATACTGAGGGATTTTTAACGCTCATAAAAATCCGACGGATTCGGCGGGGTTTGTTAGTTAGTTAGTTAGTTATTGTTGTTTTAAGGGGCGGAACTACGAGGTCATCTGCCCCTCTTAACACAGATTAAAGAATACAAATTTTGAGTTGAATTTAAAATTTTGAGGTGGACATCTAAATTTAAAAAGACCAAAAATTAATAAAACAAAAAAAAAAAACAATTAAATAAAAAATTATAAAAATAAACAAAAATTACGGAAAAAACAAAACATTATCATTCAAAAACGAACAAGTCGTTGAGTCAATGTTCACTGGAAAATTTAGATTGCTGGCCCTAACCCACTCTCACTTATAAAGCGGATAACGCGATCAGCAGCCACCGCGTCATCGGCTAATATAAGTTTGAGTGTCGTCTGCAAACCAAGGTTTCTTCGTAACTCAGCAAGATCCACACACTGGGTGAAAATGTGGGCCACGGTGAATACGGCTCCACAGGTACAAAGTGGGGGGTCTTCCCTTCTCATTAGGTATGAGTGGGTGGATCTTGTATGACCTATCCTTAGCCTACACAAAATGACGGACTCTCTCCGGGCCCGGAAGGAGCTCCGCCACACGCGAGTAGTTCCCTTGATCGCTCTCAGTTTACTGGGCAGTGGGTCAGCTAGCCACTGACTCTCCCAAAAGGCCAGAACTTGTAGGCGTAACTGAGAGCGAATATCTCTAGCGGGTACCTCCATTGGTCGAGGTGGTAGTGATACCGCCTCTTTTGCAGCTTGATCCGCTAACTCATTTCGGGGTTTGAACCCGCTATCTTGGGCATAGACGCTCAGCATTTGCATATTGTTGTTCCGTAGAATGTAATGTCTTGGTGTGTTCATTAAATATTCATTTGAAACATGCAGATGTGAGTTAATCACACAATTTTAGGAAAAACAAAGTAAGTTAAATGAGGACATTATGGTGTTTGAAGACATTTTCTGTGTTGTCTTACTAAACGAAATTTTGATGCTTTTCAGTCGGAGAACACATTATTTTTTAATCTCATGTACATTTTTTTTCAGGATTAGAGAATAACCCACCTCATTTGGATACAATCGTGTTGACTACTGAAAAGCATCCATGTTTCGTTAAATTATGACATTTTGTTCTCTGGACGAGGACAGACCACCCTCACAATTGCGGCGATCGTCGGCCCTAGAGTGGGAGTAAAGATCCAAGGAGAAATAATTTCAACATTGATATTTCCTGATGACATTGTCATATTAGCCGATTCACCAGGAGCGGTTTCGGTGGCGTTGTTGGTAGCTCGCTGAGCATCTATGCCTAAGGTCGCGGGTTCAAACCTGGCCGATCGTCGGATTTTTACGAGCGTTAAAATCCCTCAGTTAGTTAGTTAGTTAGTTAGTTATTGTTGTTTTAAGGGGCGGAACTACAAGGTCATCTGCCCCTCTTAACACAGATTAAAGAATACAAATTTGGAATTGAATTTACAATTTTGAGGAGGGCATCTAAATTTACAAAGACCAAAAATTAATAAAACAAAAACAAAAAAATATCATTCAAAAACGAACAAGTCGTTGAGTCAATGTTCACTGGAGAATTTAGATTGCTGGCCCTAACCCACTCTCACTTATAAAGCGGATAACGCAATCAGCAGCCACCGCGTCATCGGCTAAATATAAGTTTGAGTGTCATCTGAAAACCAAGGTTTCGTAAGTCAGCAAGATCCACACACTCGGTGAAAATGTGGGGCACGGAGAAAACGGCTCCACAGGTACAAAGTGGGGGTCTTCCCTTCTCATCATATACGAGTGGGTGGATCTTGTATGACCTATCCTTAGCCTACACAAAATGACGGACTCTCTCCATGACCGGAAAGAGCTCCGCCACACGCTAGTAGTTCCCTTGATTGTTCTCAGTTTACTGGGCAGTGGGTCAGCTAGCCACTGACTCTCCCAAAAAGCCAGAACTTGTAGGCGTAACTGAGAGCGAATATCTCTAGCGGGTACCTCTATTGGTCGAGGTGGTAGTGAAAAATCCCTCAGTATGCCTTCCTTCCGAGGGGAAGTAAAACTGGCAGGCCCATGTCATAGATTTATGGCATGAAAATGAACCATCCACTAACTACACTTGTGTGAAGCCAAAATTTGTAGGTTAGGTTTTATTAATGCTCTTAAGTTCTAACGTTCGTCACCGGTCGCCATTTGCGATGACATCTAGTAGTAGACCAAGTTCACAGCTAGGTGTCGTGGACGGTAGCATTTGGTAGCGAAAGTGGGAACTACTTGAAATTATCGTCTGCTGTCCTTACTTAAATTTAAAAAAGATAACACACACTAATACAGTCATCACAATTAACACCGGTTATGAGACAGATTCTACACACACCCAAAGTGCACGGGGCTCCATGACCACGATGTCACAGCCCATAAACTAAGGAGCCAACCAACCAACCAACCAACCAACCAACCGATTCACCAAAGGTTTTGAATGAGTTTTTTAAATGGTATTGACTCCGTCTTGAGGAAAATCAACAAATATAAAACAAAAACAAGATATTCAGTAAAGAACATATAGCCTACTTTCTCCTAAATGCATGGGTATTGGTATAACTCTTTGTCCTTTTCAAGGGGTATAATTGAATGTTGGTTGTAGTAGCTTGTAGAAATACAAGGTGTTATACGGATATTTAAGCCAACGGCCTAGCCGTGTTGAAACACCGGATCCCATGAGAACTCCGCAGTTAAGCAACATTGGGCGCAGTCAGAACTTGGATGGTATGCCGGTTCTAGGCACTGCGCGCTGTTGGCCAACATAAGGAGGAGCGGAAAGGCCCTGGCCACCCTACCGCAAGTAAACTCCGGCTGGGGGTAGCCTCTTCGGAGGCTCGGACCTGCCTTCGGGCAGAATACCAATTAATTATTTTTTAATACGGATATTAAACGTGAATATGAGGCGCCCTTTGCTAGTGCTACCACTGTACAAATATTCATTCAATTCGGTCTCACCGTGTTTGAATTGATGTGAGGAATCCATTTGCACACATACATGGCCACTATCTGCAAACTATTCGGCTGATGACCTAGTAGTTCAGTCAAAAGATGCTTCCCACAAAAAGGTATGTTGTTGCAAAATTTGGTAGGGATCAAATGACTAGGTTGCTCGTAATTTGATTTAAGCTTTTAGCATTTGGGTGGCCGCCATTCCGTTTCCGTCAAGATGGCGGTGATATAAAACATGGCAATGAGGTACCCTCTGCTAGTGCTACCTCTGTAACAAATTTCGTTCAATTCGGTTTTACCATGTTGAAATTGATAGGGGAAATCGATTTGCACACATACATGGCCGCCATATGCAAACTATTGGACTGATGACCTTGTAGCTTGGGCAACGAACGCTCCTTACATAAAGGTATAATGTTGGGTAATTGGGTAGAGATCAAATGATCAGGTCGGTCGTAATTTGATTTAAGCTTTTTACATTTAGGTGGCCATCATTACGTTTCCGTCAAGATGGCGGCAATATAAAATATGGCACTGAGGTGTCCTTTGCTAGTGCTACCTCTGTACTAAATTTCGTTCAATTCGGTTTCACCGTGTTTGAAAAGATAGGTCGAATTTATTTCCACATATACTGGCCGCCATCTGCAAACTATTGGGCTGATGACTTTGTAGTTTAGTAAAACGACGCTCGCCAGATAAATATATGTTGTTGCAAAATTTGGTAGAGATCGGATGATTAGGTTAGTCGTAATTTGATTCAAGCTTTGAACATTTGGGTGGCCACCATTACGTTTCCCCTTGATAGGGGAAATCGATTTGCACACATACATGGCCGCCATCTGCAAACGATTGGGCTGATGATCTAGTAGTTTGGTTAACATATGCTTCTCACATAAAGATATGTTGTTGCAAGATTATTTGGTTGGTCGTAATTGGATTTAAGCTTTTAGTTAGTTAGTTAGTTAGTTAGTTAGTTATTGTTGTTTTAAGGGGCGGAACTACGAGGTCATCTGCCCCTCTTAACACAGATTAAAGAATACAAATTTTGAATTGAATTTAAAATTTTGAGGTGGACATCTAAATTTAAAAAGACCAAAAATTAATAAAACAAAAACAAACAATTAAATAAAAAATAAAAATTATACAAATAAACAAAAATTACGGAAAAAACAAAACATTATCATTCAAAAACGAACAAGTCGTTGAGTCAATGTTCACTGGAAAATTTCGATTGCTGGCCCTAACCCACTCTCACTTATAAAGCAGATAACGCGATCAGCAGCCACCGCGTCATCGGCTAATATAAGTTTGAGTGTCGTCTGCAAACCAAGGTTTCTTCTTAAGTCAGCAAGATCCACACACTCGATAAAAATGTGGGCCACGGTGAATACGGCTCCACAGGTACAAAGTGGGGGGTCTTCCCTTCTCATTAGGTACGAGTGGGTGGATCTTGTATGACCTATCCTTAGCCTACACAAAATGACGGACTCTCTCCGGGACCGGAAGGAGCTCCGCCACACGTGAGTTGTTCCCTTGATCGCTCTCAGTTTACTGGGCAGTGGGTCAGCTAGCCACTGACTCTCCCAAAAAGCCAGAACTTGTAGGCGTAACTGAGAGCGAACATCTCTAGCGGGTACCTCCATTGGTCGAGGTGGTAGTGATACCGCCTCTTTTGCAGCTTGATCTGCTAACTCATTTCCCGCAATTCCCATGTGGCTTGGAAGCCACAGAAAGGTGATTCGAGTGTCAGCGTGGCACAGCCCGGCTAGTAGGTCGTGGATTCGCTGCACTAGGGGGTGTTGCGGGAAACATGTAGCAATTGACTGCAACGAACTCAACGAGTCGGTACACACGAGAAAGTGGATTCGTGCATCCTGTAGTGCAAACTGCAGAGCTTCATAGATGGCAACGAGCTCCGCAGTAAACACACTACAGGCCTCAGGCAAAGAGATCTTGGTATTTGCACCATCAATAACGTAAGCACAACCTACTTTCTCGTCCACCTTCGAACCATCCGTGTATAGAATGCCAGCGTCCGGAAATTGGTGAACTATGCTGTGGAACTGCCTCCGGTAAACGGAGGCATCCGTGTTCACCTTAGGACCTCGGTGCAGATCTAACCGAATTTCCGGACGCGGGACTTGCCACGGAGGCACCTCGCTAGATGTCCGGATCATACAGGGACCTACAGCCACTCCTATTTCAGTACACGAGCTATCAAGTCTAATACCAACCGGCCGAGTGGCACGAGGCCGGTTGGCGCAACCCTGGTGATTTTGGGTACCGAAGAGAGCTTGATAGGTCGGGTGTTGCGGCATTTGACGCACATTGGCAGCATATGCTAAAAGCATATGTTGGCGTCTATAATTTAAAGGTGGAACACCCGATTCGGCGAGTAGGCTGGGTATCGGGCTGGTCCGGAAGGCACCGGTAGCCAGCCTAACGCCACTATGGTGGATACTGTCCAGCATTTTCAAGGTTGCCGGCCTTGCTGAACCGTATGCCGCAGAACCATAGTCCAGCCGGGACAGGACGAGGGCTTGGTAGAACCGTAGCAGCACCGCACGGTCAGCCCCCCACGTAGTGCCACTAAGAAACCTGAGCATGTTCAGTTTCCTGAGACATGTCATTTTCAATTGCCGTATATGGTGCTGCCACGTTAACTTGCTGTCAAAATGGAGCCCCAGGAAGCGATAAGCGTCAACCAACGGCAACGCAGCATCCCTGAGATGTAGTTCAGGGTGTAAATGTAGCCTCCGGAGCCGACAAAAATGGACGACGGAGGTTTTCGCTGCTGAAAAACGAAAACCCCGGTCGTGAGCCCACGTGTCGACCCGGTTGATAGCTAGCTGCAATTGCCGTTCCACGACTGCCATACTTCCAGAGCTGTAATGCAGAGCTAAATCGTCTACATACAGCGATGGAACTACCGCGGACCCGGCTGCGGCAACAATGCCATTAATGGCAATCGCGAACAAGGTGACACTCAGCACTGAACCCTGTGGAAATCCATTTTCTTGGGTATAGTATTGCGATAATGTCCTACCGACCCTTACACGGAAGAGTCGGACGGACATGAAATTCGCAATGAAAGTCGGTAAGTTACCACGGAGTCCCCACTTGTTTAAGCTTTTAACATTTGGGTGGCTGCCATTACGTTTTCGCCAAAATGGCGGCTATATAAAACATGACACTCAGGTGCCCTTTGCTAGTGGTACTTCTGTACCAAATTTTGTTCAATTCGGTTTAACCGTGTCTGAAGAGATAGGGGGAATCGATTTGCACACATACATGACCGCCATTCCCAAAGTATCGGGCTGATGACCTTGTAGTTTGGTCAAAGGTTTTTCCATACATAAAGGTATAATGCTGGAAAACTTGGTAAGGATCAGATGATTAGGTTGGTCGTAACTTGATTTAAGCTTGTAACATTTGGGTGGCCGCCATTAGGTTTTCGTCAAGATGGCGGCGATATACAACATGCCTCTGAGGTGTCCTTTGCTAGTGCTACCTCTGTACCAAATTTCGTTCAATTCGGTTTCACCGTGTTTGAAATTATAGGGGGAATCTATTTGCACACTTACATGGCCGCCATCTGCAAACTATTGGGCTGATGAGCTTGTTGTTTAGTTAAAAGACGCTCGCCGTATAACTATGCAGTGTTGTAAAATTTGGTAGAGATCGGATGATTAGGATAGTCTTAATATGATTTAAGCTTTGAACATTTGGGTGGCCGCCAATACGTTTCCGTCAAGATGGCGGCGATATAAAACATGACACTGAGGTGCCCTTTGCTAGTTCTACCTCTGTACCAAATTTCGTTCAATTCGGTTTCACCGTGTTCGAATTGATAGGGGGGACAGACATTCCGAGGACACACACACACACTCAGACACACACACAGACAGACACACAATTTTTGGCCCTGTGTAGATCTCATAAGTCTACTTTCACGCAAAAATCGAAAGTAGGCTAATATTGGAATGCAGTCGAAAGAAATTAGAAAACCCTATGGAGGTCAAATTGGCTGGTGAAAAGGTAAAGGAAGTAGGAGACTTCTGCTACTTACGAAGCAAAATAACCAGTGATGGACGAAACAAAGACGATATAAAAGGTAGGCTGGTTTAAGCAAGGGAAATATATCTACAGAAAAGAAATCTGTTGACAACACAAATAGATTGAGGTATTAGGAAGTAATTTTGAAAGCCTTTGTCTGGAGCGTGGCACTCTATGGAAGTGAAACTTGAACTGTTGGCGCAGCAGAAAAAGGAGAATAGAGGAGTTTGAAATGTGGTGTTACAGGAGAATGATGAAGATCAGATGGGTAGATTGGGTAACTGAAGAAGTTTTAAGACACGTGGACGAGGAGAGATGTTTAAGAAACATTGTACAGGTCAACCAGTGCGGTTTTTAGAAAGGATGCGGGACAACAGACGGCATATTTTCAGCTCGTCAATTGTTGAAAAAACACAGCGAGAAAGGAAAAGAACTGCATTTGGAATTCCCTGATCTAGAAAAAGCATTTGACCGGGTGCCACACAAACAGATTTGGCATGCTCTCCGTGAGCACTCTGTGCCTGAATTAATTATTGACTGGGTGAAAATGCTGTATTCAAACACCAGTAGCCAAGTACGTTTGTCGGACAGTTTTGCTATCACAGGGTTCAGCGCTGTCTCCGCATCTGTTCGTCCGAGTCATGGACACCATTACTCGTGATCTGCATAGAGATGTCCCATGGACAGATGATGTAATGATTGGCGCTACAACTAGGGAACATTTACAACAAGTTCGAACATGGCATGACAGGCTACAACAATTGGTCTGCGCCTGAACAAAGATCGAATACCTGGAAACCATTCCATCACCAGGATCTATTCAAATGAGTGGTAGCCTACAGTCCTGGCCAAGGCACCTTCCGGTGTCTAGGATCCCGGCTGCAAAATGATGGATGCATCAGTAATGATGTACGAGGAAGGAACAATGCAGCATGGATGCTTTGGGGGAGATGTAACAGGAATTCTGTGTGGTAAGCAAATACCAACTTACCTGAGGTCTAAGATCTATCGTACAGTCATACGACCAGTTGCACTGTATGGCACTGAATGTTGGCTTCTGTAGGAAATAATTTATTTATGATCAAAGGAAGCCGAGCAGTAACGATTTCAGTGGAAACGTCGAAAAAAAACCTGGCGTCCGAGCGCTTTGTAACCTTACGCTGGGCAAACCGTTAAAAATATCTAAATACTCGCAGTGTAAGAATTGTTCAGCATGAAAAGTTCTACAAAAAAGTCCTTGAGAGCATATGTTTATCTTCAATACCTCGCCCACTATAAATGATTTTACGTTTTAATTTCTTCAACCATGTCCATTCAACTACTGAGGCGACACTTTACGAGCTTGAAGGCCGAGTCTATCATCCCTGTTACAGCCTAGCTAGCGGGCCCCAGATACAGCCATCAGCAATCCGTTGAGTCGTGTTGAGTTAAGACTTCTGAGAAGGGTGGTTATGTTTGGAGTTTCCCTGGAAGTGCAACTCGGGTTTTCTTCATTTCGCCTGTGAAACAGAGTCAAGTTAAGATTGGCCGTGAACCCTTTATCCTCTGATGGATAAATGATTCGATGTTTTATTTCTTCAATTAATTAATATTTCCACCAGCGTCATGAAATAGCCAGACGAAGATGAGGAAACTTCAAGCATTTGTTGGAGACAGTGGGAACATACCTGCAGCAGTTTGACAAAAGGCTAAATACTTTAGCATTGTGAAAAGAAAGACCCTAGCTATGTTTCAGAAGGACAGGTGGTGGCTACCTCAAAATAGAAGGGACGCGTGGTGAGACACGCTTATGGCATGTACATTGTACTATTCGCGGAAAAAATATAATGCAGTAACGTGAGTGGCTGATGATAATACTGGACACTCCTACGAGGCCGAGGTCTGATAAAAACCGCGAAGTTATTGAAAAAGTGGAGCCAATGAGAGATGAATGCTTACGAACGCGCCAAGTCTAGCTTGGGCACGCGACAGCTAGCATTAACGCGGGATATCGGCTAGACAACATCTCTACGATCGATTCTAGGATTGATGGGCATATTCTTGACCTGCGCAATTTTACGAGTTCAGTGATATTTGTTTCATTCCTGTACCACTATTATTTTGAGAAATTTTTATATAATTTCCCCCTCTATCGATACCTAGGGCCAGTTCATTTATAAGTGGCGTGAAGAGCCAAGACATTACTATTATATTGTGTGTGTCGGAAGACACAGGTTGCTATTACATTTGTGCGTCTGAGGACGTAGGTTATTATTATCATTACATTTTGCGCGTCTGAGGACGTAGGCACTTGTACTTTGCGTGTCATGAGGACACAGATTTTTATTAATATAATTGTGTTAAATTCAGTGTGATAGATAGTCACAGTACTATTTTGGTAGGGACAGTATCATCGACAATTCGCCAACAGACTGTTCTGGGGAATTAAGTACCTAAAACGGCGAATTTAGTAAACAGATATCGAGTGTGAATTAATCTATAACTTTTTGCATCAGCACGAGAGATGACATCGCTTATCCTGGAAGAAGTTTGGAACTGTCAACACTCCATCGAGATGTTTGAGACGAGCTAAGCGGCATTAAGTAGGGAAATGGCTGCAGATGTTCGTTGACGGTGACTGGCAGAGGATGAGTACATGAATAATATTCTTATTATCTGACAAATTAACTTATGGTATATGGGACATATTTTGTTTGTAAATATCTTGCTTGTGTTGATTAACGTAGTGTATTTAGTTTTGGTCTGACACACCTTTTGCATGGAAACAGCTCGCACATATTTTAACAGCCGTAAGTTCTTGTTTGTTTGTTTTAATTAACGTAGCGATGTGGACGACCGTGTTCGCATGTGTTTACGTAGTGCGATTAAGAAGCGTCTCTCGGAGATATGTTGTGTTTCAGAAGTAGGACTGAATTAGTATAATCATGCAGTAGATTGGAGGGTAAATTAATCTTGTAATGTTTATTATTGATCAGATTCAGTGAGTTTATTGCCGTGGGAGCAATGTGAATTGTGGCGAGGAGCAGTCAGCTCTCTCGTAGGTTTTAATATTTTTTAAATAGTTTGTGAGGATCTGAATCAGCCGACCTGTGTGAAAAATGTTATGTCATTCCCAGCAATGTGTGTGTGTGTATATTTTATTGGTCATTACAAGCGGGAATTTCAGCGTAGACTGATTTCTGTCAGCTTGGTGCCAAGTCCATATGGTTACCTTGCGAGGACATATGTGGCTGTATCGATTAAGGTCTTACCATATGTTTATGTGGTTGAGATTTGTTGCTGTTGATTCTACGAGATAACGGTCTGTTGGTCAAGTTATTTTTACACACTGGGGCTGGACGATGACAGAGTGAGGAAGGGGGAAGTTGTTTCACAAGGCGGGTTGAAAGGATTGCATCAAGGTCATTAGCGGAGTGCTTGTTGGCTCCGTATTTACTTGAAATTCAGAATAAGAACTGATCAATGGTAAAAATTGTTTAAATAAATGGGAGTTGCCTACGAATCACTATAATCTCCGAAGCGTTAGCTTAACGTGCATTTTTATTCATATAAAGTAATCTCAGCCGGTGAGGCTTTTGTTGTTGTTGGTTACATTCCATGTTTATGTTCTGTATTAGTGACCCGTGTAGTCACGTGCGATGCTGTCTTTTCCTTGTTTGTGTATTGAGCAATTGGCCGGGTTGGCAGCTCATTTGTCAGATGCGTCATTGCATTGAAGGAGGGTCTCGAGGGAGATTCCTGTAAATATTAGTTTTTAGATTGTGTGTCAGCATTAATTTTTAAGGGTTTTATTAGTGTTGTGTCCCATATCCGTAAACGTTGATTTACGAGATGATTGTTCGGAAGCGTCGTGGCTGTTACCCGATGTAAACGAACAGTCGTCCAAGTACTCATTCCTCGTAGTTAGTCATTACGCGTACATAAAATCCAATGCAAGTTAGTGGAACTTGGATCCACATCTTTTATAAGGGGGAGATCCGTCTGACTCCTCAACGATTGATAAATATTTCTGTCATGGGAAGATTCAGGGAAGAATTTTATTATTGTTGTTGTCTATTTTCATTTTATTTGCACTAATAGGCATTAAATTATGTTATTTTTTACGTCTTGTCACTTCCTTTCTTAATTATAGTTTTAATCCTATGACCCTTACCTCAGTAGTGCACGTTGTTTGGCGAACGTAAACATCACACTATGAACTGAGCGCGACCCCTTGATCAAGATTCTTGCTTATAAACACTGCAATACTAAAGGGTTCATAGGAGGTAAACTAGCGCGGCCAAGCGTGGGGCGGTTCACTGTGGTGTAACGGCAAAAAAAATTGCACATGTCAATGTAAGCGTAGTTGGGATTACAAACTGACGCAACAATGAAGGTGTATTTTGTTGCTGGTTCGCTGCTGGAACACATTTAGTTGGCGTATTTGAGTAAAACTGACAGGCCACAAGTGGAGGCAGATATGACAGTATTTTAATCACCGGAAAGTGATATTTTATTAAAAGTAATTGAGGCGAAGAGGATACCGCCAACTGTGTGAAATATAAATTAAAATCAGGAGTTTGCAATGTAAAATACGGTTCACGTTTTTGTCTATTGAATTAAAGTAAAAAATAATATACGTGATATCGGGCGCCCAATGATTAAAGTTAAAACTAGATTTGTTTAGAAAGTCAAACTCATGAAATGTTAGGAGGCTGGTAGCCTTGAATGACAATTAATACTTTGTTAATTAGTCAGTGTTAATATCAGATCAGGATAACAATTTAATGACTAAATATGTGTTTGGATTTAAATTAAATTGAGTAAAATTAGAACCACTCAGAGATGCTATCGACTAGTGGGATTAAATGTAAAATATAAATGAACTGAGTAGGGTAAAGAAATTAAATGTGCATTGGGATTATATGTATGTGTCAGGGGACATTGCTTTATACCATTTCCCTAATGTCTCATATAAAGTGTATAACATGGCAACAGTACAACAGATTCAAGAAATCATTGAGAGTGCGGCTAGGAGGACACAGAAATTGTTGGACACTAAATTGGCAGAACAGAGTGAATCATTAAACACTAAACCATCTGAACAGAGTGAACAATTAAACAATAGTATGTTAGAACAAAGTGAAGCATTAAAAGCGAAATTATCTGAACAATTAAACAATAGTATGTTAGAACAAAGTGAGTCTATAAACAAATTGTCTGAGCAGAGTGAATCATTAAAAATTAAACTATCCGAACAAAGCGAATCATTGCGGACACAATTAAACAACAGTAGGATTGAACAAAATGAATATCAGGCGGAACAAGCTAGATTACTAAAAAATGAAATCAATGACACTATAAATTCGCAGTTAGAGGCGCAGAATGTTAAAAACACGAACCAATTAGCTTCGTTAACCGCAGAGATGAAGGATCACACTAATCAACAGATGGTATTGCTGGCCCTAGATGTTAGTAAAAACAATGAAAAACAATTAGATCAGATTAAGAAAATGGAAATTATATTTGATCAAAAACTTAACATTCTGGATGAAACGGTGTTAGGTACATTAGAGCAAATTGAACTAGTATGCACTATGAGTACAAGCGAGATCAAGATAGCTCAGGATAAGTTGGAAGGACGATTTAAGGAAATGGAAAAAAGCGGCAAGGTCATTCAACAACAATTATCAGCGGTAGATGAAAATATATCCGGCATAATTAAAGATATGGATCGTCTCGAAATAAAATCAGCGGAGCAATGGAAAAGCCTAGAAGCGGATCAGGATCAATTAAAGAATACCATCGACGAAAATAGCGCGAGATTGGAGGATAGGCTGAGCCAGATAGAAAGCAATCAGGATGACACTAAAAGCCAGATTGAGGAGAAAGAAAGCACAATTAAGGAGCAAATAAGAAAAGATTGGCGAAAAATGAATATCGATTCTAAAGAGGAAAGATCAACCATCCTTAAGACAGTTGGCGAAAATCATACTCGTATTCAAGCATTAGAGCAAGAAATTAAGAGTAAACTTAAAGAACAGACAGGATCATTAAAGCTGAACTGAGGTCGATAGAACAATCCTCGATATTTAAAACGGGAACAATGAAAGACGAGCAGGACGACTCAAATAGCCCGGAGGGTACGAGCACGGCAGGTAGTCAAACTCAGACAGAGACCATTAACAACAAACACGGAGGGGTTTCGCAAGAATATTGAAAGGAGTTCCACGCCACAGGACGGTCATCAGCCCACACAACTTATCCAAGTAATTCGCTCGAACGATTATAAACCGCAGAAGTACACGGAGAATTCAGGGGTGACACCTAAAGTCTTTATTAAAGAAATTGAAGATCATTACAATGATAATGGGGTACCTGAAGCACGTAGGCTAAGGATGATGGAGAGATTTTTATCAGAAAATGTCCTTACATGGTTTTTAAGCTTCAAATATACATTTGGAACTATGGCAGATTTCAAAATCGCGTTTCTGCGCAAGTACTGGTCGCCGGCATTACAACAGAGCTTAAGAATGGAGCTTTACTCTAGGAAATACCAAACTACCCAGCAAACGAAATACTCAGATTTCTTTAACATGCACATGCTGAAATTTCGCGACCTTGATTACCCTTTAAATGAAGCGGATCTGGTGATGACTATAGCGCGGCAATTGCCAATCAACGTGCAACAAGTACTAGTCGCAGCGAACGTTAGTACGGCCTTACATGCAGAACAGATATTACGCCAGATAGAAGAGACTACATCTCATAATCATTATAGAGGAGGAAGACAACTGGAGTTAGTAAATACGACAGAGGTCATAAAACCTAAACAGGCAAACACGAAAACGCAGGGTACAAATACAAGCACATCCACACCTAGGCGGAATCAGGAAGAGGTAGAAAACAGACCGTACCAGCGTAACGAGAATAACTATAACAATAGGTCATATCAAGGCAACAATAGATATCAACAGAGAGGGTATCAACAATGGCGTGAAAATCGAAGAAATGAGAGGCCTTATGGAAGATACGGTGATTACAATGGGAATCAAAGATGGAAAGGAAGGAGAGATCAAAATCAAGGAGAGGCACGTAATTATCGAAATGACTGGGATGATAGGCACGGCTCAATCACAAAATTACCTAGAGGAATTACACGCTAGTCAAGGTGGAGAGCAAGGACGATGGGAGAAAGCCATTGGGAACATGAAGAATCCAGACACACATACTGAGGAAGCTGGAAGTCTACTGAGACAAGAGGAACGTCAGGGGCGTGGGCGACAAAATGATGACGGGAGTCGCAGCGGAGCTAAAAAAAAATATCTAAATTTGGATAAAGGAGACAGTCTACAAACACAACAGTCGGAAGTTGAAGATGGATGGATAGTAGCGAACATACAAGAATGGATTGCTTTGCCAGAGGATTGCCTGGAGGAGACGGTGAAACCACGGAACGATGAAATTAGGCAGTTACCCATTATTTACGCGAGGATTGGTGGAGTTAATATAAGATGTTAATTGGATACGGGGTCGCAGATCAGTCTGGTATCGGAGGCCTTGGTTCGAGAGTTGGGACGGAGTCAGAATATTCCTGTGATTCCCGTACCACAACTCAAAGTGAGGGGTGTTATTCCTGAACGCACCGTCACTTGTAAACATCAGGCATACTTAGAGCTGAACATATTGGAACACACTTTTGGGCAAACATTCATTATCATGGCAAAGATGAATTTCAATATAATTCTTGGTGCAAATTTCATTTGTGACTATCAAGCAGTGATAGATTTGCACAAGAACACAGTCAGTTTTAGAGAGTATGATCAACTGAAGAACGTGGGATTGCATATGGATGAAATCACTACCGGAAGAGATGTAAATTCTTGGGCATTGGAAGCAATATCGGAAGAGACGGAAGAGGAGATACGAAAGGCAGAAGATAACATCATAGAAGGAGCTGTTGTGGAACTAGATGAGGAAAGTGAATCCCAGGAGATATGGTCTTTATTAACAGAAGGAGATGACAGTGATGCACAATTTGAAGAGTTACTACAGGAGCGGCTCAATGACATTCAACTTGGGGGTGAACATAGAAAACAATTGGAAGAGATTTTAAGGAAGCACAACGCAGTATTTGACACAGTACCTGGGAAAATATTAAATTTCAAATATTCAATGCAAGTCGAGGATTGGTCACCTTTCAAAAGTAGATTGTACCCAATTCCGGAAAAATATCGTGGTCATGTCAAGGTCATTATAGATGAGATGTTAAAAGCTGGAGTGATAAGGAAGACACCCACACCTTATCTAAATGCGATTTTGGCAGTCACAAAACCAAATGGATCTATTAGACTTTGTTTAGATGCCAGAAATCTCAACATGAGACTCATTTTTCCTGAGTATGACAGAGCACCAATTATCAGAGACGTACTAAAAGGCTTTAAGAACAAGAGCATTTATTCATCAGTTGACTTGACGTCCAGTTTCCACCATATTGAATTGGATGAGAAGTCACAGCTTCTAACTGGCTTCTTATTCGATAACCAAACGTTTTGCTTCGTCCGAATGCCCTTCGGAGTCAAAACAGCGGGCTGTGCTTTAATCCGAGCCCTGGACCGGAATCTAACGGAGGAAGTTAAGGAGATGACGGTGCGCTACATTGATGACATTCTGCTGGCATCCGACAACATTGAAATTCACATGGAAAATTTAGATAAAGTATTAGGCAACCTTAATGCATCAAATTTCAAAGTAAACCTGAAGAAATCGCATTTCTTCAAGAGCGAGATCTTATATTTGGGTCACATCATTGACAAGGAGGGAGTGAAGCCAAACCCAGCTAAGATCGAAGCGATAAAGAATTTCCCTACACCAACGAGAGTCAAGCACATTCGGGCTTTCTTAGGCGTAACGGGATTCTTTAAAGAAAACTGTCCAGGTTACACGGAGACTGTAGCTCCAATGCAGGAAATGCTAAAAAAGAATAATAAATGGTTGTGGAATGCGGAATGTGAGAAGGCGTTCCAAGCAACAAAACAGCTACTGGAAAACTGCATTAAGTTAGGATATCCAGATTTCAAGCACAAATTTATAATCCAAGCGGATGCTTCACTAATTGGTATAGGTGCCATGCTCTACCAAGAAGATCCAGCTAACCTGCAACATAAAACATATTTGGCATTTATCAGCCGAAAATTGCGTAAGCACGAGCGCAATTATACTGTAACGGAGCTAGAGCTGTTGGCCATCCTTCATGCGCTACAACAATGGAAACGAATAATTTATGGCTACCCCATTGTTGTCAGGACTGATCACAAGGCACTAACATTCTTGTTTAAGACGTCGATGGCAAGCGAACGTGTGACACGTTGGTCTATATATATATTCAGCAGTTTAGCATTGAGATTGAACATTGCCCAGGGAAGATGAACGTGATTCCGGATGCACTCAGCAGGAACCCAGAGCCTGATGACGAAGAAACAGCGATGGTACAACACTTGGAGTTAACACCGAAGGACCGGGAATTCTTGGAGGAGTTACGTGAGATACAGCGAGAACAGGAAGCGGAACCATGGATGATGCTATTAATTCAATACTTCAGAAAGCAGCTACCTACAGGAACACCTGCATTTCGAGAAGCGAAAGCAAAAGAAGGAAGATATGTTTATGTCAACAATTTGCTGCACAAATGGGTAGATAATGACCACACCAAGTTACGCATACTAGTACCTGCATCTTTACAGCGAGGATTGACATGGCATACTCACGAAAGTTACGGACACGTCGGAGTAGACAAGTGCGAAGCGACAATAGGAGAGACATTTACTTGGCCACGTATGAGAACAACTATATGTGACGTCATTACGACTTGTGATCCTTGTCAGAGGACAAAGCCAAATAACTATTTAATGAGGCAGTATCCTAGACCATTGCTACCTCAGAAACCCTGCGAGCTACTGGCCCTGGACTGTTTCGGCCCAATCCCGAAAGGTAAACGAGGTTGCCATCACTTGCTAGTGTGCATTGATGTGTTTTCTAAGTTTGTCGTATTATGCCCCATTCAGAAAACTACATCGAAACAAGTACTCAGTCGTATTCGAAATAGAGTTATTCCAATCCTTGGAAAACCAGAATTTATATTGTCAGACCATGGCAGATATTTTACAAGCGCCGAATTCAAGAAAGGTATGGAGGACATGGGTATAAAACACGTTTTAAGCAGTATCCGACATGCCCAAGCTAATCCAAGTGAGAGAGCAATAAAATGTGTAACATCATACTTGAGAATCTTCATTCCCAAAGAACATCATAAGTGGGTGGATAAAATTAAGGATGTAGAGACATGTATGAATTCTACCAGGCACGAGCCAACAGGACAGATCCCTATGGTCTTACACAAAAAACGAGTATCCAGTGAGAACGTGGAAAAGCATTATTAATTGCCCACAAGATCCCATGATAGCACCTGACCTGCGGATAGAGAGAACGAGAGCCTACATGAGAAAACAAGCAGATCGCAGATTACGGCGATTGAGAAATAAGAGATTTCACCGTGATCTAGAAATCAACCAGCTCGTTTTGGTGAAACGACCCGCTACATCGGATCCAGAGAAGAAGACCTTCAGCAAATTCTGTGAAAAGTTCATAGGACCCTATTCTATTGTAAGAAACCTAGGAAATAATGCATACAGAGTGAAAGAGTTAAGCACAGGAACAATGTCGGTCTACAATGCAGCCAATTTAAAAAAGTATCGAAGAAGCGAGCCATGGGAGCGCCGAAATAATGATGCAGTTTGAATATATGGACGTCCTATATCAACCAAGTGGACGGGGCACAGTTGAGTACGGCACGAGAAGAAGGAAGTGGACATGGTGTTGACAAACATTAACGAGACGGGCAGAGTGTTGCCTAAGGCATCAGCGCGTCACGCAAGCAGCGAAAGAGTGAGGTCCAAGCAGGAAATAAAACGAGTAAATGCCATTCAAGACAGGAGCGGCTAGACCAAGTAATAGAAAGGGGTGATTCTGAAATAAAACAAATTGGCCTACGAAAATCTTGTAAAAAATTATCGACTTTATCCTAAGTTTGAAATTTTGTGAGTGGAGGAGTTGTGAACCCTTTATCCTCTGATGGATAAATGATTCGATGTTTTATTTCTTCAATTAATTAATATTTCCACCAGCGTCATGAAATAGCCAGACGAAGATGAGGAAACTTCAAGCATTTGTTGGAGACAGTGGGAACATACCTGCAGCAGTTTGACAAAAGGCTAAATACTTTAGTATTGTGAAAAGAAAGACCCTAGCTATGTTTCAGAAGGACAGGTGGTGGCTACCTCAAAATAGAAGGGACGCGTGGTGAGACACGCTTATGGCATGTGCATTGTACTATTCGCGGAAAAAAATATAATGCAGTAACGTGAGTGGCTGATGATAATACTGGACACTCCTACGAGGCCGAGGTCTGATAAAAACCGCGAAGTTATTGAAAAAGTGGAGCCAATGAGAGATGAATGCTTACGAACGCGCCAAGTCTAGCTTGGGCACGCGACAGCTAGCATTAACGCGGGAGATCGGCTAGACAACATCTCTACGATCGATTCTAGGATTGATGGGCATATTCTTGACCTGCGCAATTTTACGAGTTCAGTGATATTTGTTTCATTCCTGTACCACTATTATTTTGAGAAATTTTTATATAATTTCCCCCTCTATCGATACCTAGGGCCAGTTCATTTATAAGTGGCGTGAAGAGCCAAGACATTACTATTATATTGTGTGTGTCGGAAGACACAGGTTGCTATTACATTTGTGCGTCTGAGTACGTAGGTTATTATTATCATTACATTTTGCGCGTCTGAGGACGTAGGCACTTGTACTTTGCGTGTCATGAGGACACAGATTTTTATTAATATAATTGTGTTAAATTCAGTGTGATAGATAGTCACAGTACTATTTTGGTAGGGACAGTATCATCGACAATTCGCCAACAGACTGTTCTGGGGAATTAAGTACCTAAAACGGCGAATTTAGTAAACAGATATCGAGTGTGAATTAATCTATAACTTTTTGCATCAGCACGAGAGATGACATCGCTTATCCTGGAAGAAGTTTGGAACTGTCAACACTCCATCGAGATGTTTGAGACGAGCTAAGCGGCATTAAGTAGGGAAATGGCTGCAGATGTTCGTTGACGGTGACTGGCAGAGGATGAGTACATGAATAATATTCTTATTATCTGACAAATTAACTTATGGTATATGGGACATATTTTGTTTGTAAATATCTTGCTTGTGTTGATTAACGTAGTGTATTTAGTTTTGGTCTGACACACCTTTTGCATGGAAGCAGCTCGCACATATTTTAACAGCCGTAAGTTCTTGTTTGTTTGTTTTAATTAACGTAGCGATGTGGGCGACCGTGTTCGCATGTGTTTACGTAGTGCGATTAAGAAGCGTCTCTCGGAGATATGTTGTGTTTCAGAAGTAGGACTGAATTAGTATAATCATGCAGTAGATTGGAGGGTAAATTAATCTTGTAATGTTTATTATTGATCAGATTCAGTGAGTTTATTGCCGTGGGAGCAATGTGAATTGTGGCGAGGAGCAGTCAGCTCTCTCGTAGGTTTTAATATTTTTTAAATAGTTTGTGAGGATCTGAATCAGCCGACCTGTGTGAAAAATGTTATGTCATTCCCAGCAGTGTGTGTGTGTATATATTTTATTGGTCATTACAAGCGGGAATTTCAGCGTAGACTGATTTCTGTCAGCTTGGTGCCAAGTCCATATGGTTACCTTGCGAGGACATATGTGGCTATATCGATTAAGGTCTTACCATATGTTTATGTGGTTGAGATTTGTTGCTGTTGATTCTACGAGATAATGGTCTGTTGGTCAAGTTATTTTTACACACTGGGGCTGGACGATGACAGAGTGAGGAAGGGGGAAGTTGTTTCACAAGGCGGGTTGAAAGGATTGCATCAAGGTCATTAGCGGAGTGCTTGTTGGCTCCGTATTTACTTGAAATTCAGAATAAGAACTGATCAATGGTAAAAATTGTTCAAATAAATGGGAGTTGCCTACGAATCACTATAATCTCCGAAGCGTTAGCTTAACGTGCATTTTTATTCATATAAAGTAATCTCAGCCGGTGAGGCTTTTGTTGTTGTTGGTTACATTCCATGTTCATGTTCTGTATTAGTGACCCGTGTAGTCACGTGCGATGCTGTCTTTTCCTTGTTTGTGTATTGAGCAATTGGCCGGGTTGGCAGCTCATTTGTCAGATGCGTCATTGCATTGAAGGAGGGTCTCGAGGGAGATTCCTGTAAATATTAGTTTTTAGATTGTGTGTCAGCATTAATTTTTAAGGGTTTTATTAGTGTTGTGTCCCATATCCGTAAACGTTGATTTACGAGATGATTGTTCGTAAGCGTCGTGGCTGTTACCCGATGTAAACGAACAGTCGTCCAAGTACTCATTCCTCGTAGTTAGTCATTACGCGTACATAAAATCCAATGCAAGTTAGTGGAACTTGGATCCACATCTTTTATAAGGGGGAGATCCGTCTGACTCCTCAACGTTTGATAAATATTTCTATCATGGGAAGATTCAGGGAGGAATTTTATTATTGTTGTTGTCTATTTTCATTTTATTTGCACTAATAGGCATTAAATTATGTTATTTTTTTACGTCTTGTCACTTCCTTTCTTAATTATAGTTTTAATCCTATGACCCTTACCTCAGTAGTGCATGTTGTTTGGCGAACGTAAACATCACACTATGAACTGAGCGCGACCCCTTGATCAAGATTCTTGCTTATAAACACTGCAATACTAAGGGGTTCAGCCGGAAGGGGGATTTGAGTTTCTTTCAAATCGCCATTCCCTGGAAGTGCAACTAACATTTCGCCTGTGAACTTTTCGTTCAGCAAAATTCACAGTCAATTTAAGATTGGACGGAAGGGGGATTATATTATATTAAATTATACTGATTGGCGTATAATCTCTACTTATTATAAAACTAAGTCCCTGATTCTTGGATGTCACAGGTAATCTCGAGAACAACTGAATGGATTTTGAAGCGGTTTTCACCATTCTGTAAAGGATATCTCGAGGAAGGTTTCTGTAGAAAATAATTTATTTATGACAAAAGGAAGTCAAGCAGTAAAGATTTCAGTGAAAATGTCGAAAAAAACTGGCGTCCGTGCGCTTTTTAAGCTTACGCTTGGCAAACCGTAAAAAATATATTTATACTATGAGTGTAAGAATTGTTCAGCAGGAAAAGTTATACCAATAAAAGCCCGGGAGAGCATATCTCTATCTTCAATACATCACCTACTATAAGTGTTTTTACGTTTTCATTTCTTCCAACAATCTCCATTCAGTTACTGAGGTGACAGTTCACGTTAGAACAAGAAGGAACTTCTTTAGAAGCAAGCTCTGGAATCAAGAATAAGAAGGGAGCAGATTTTAAATTAAAAGAGGCAAGGAGTAATAAATACCATTAGCTTTGACAAGTTTCAAAGTAATATAAACAGGAAAGAGCAATTATGCGTGCTCTCGAGGGGAGATTGCGTTATGCAAGCAGCAATTAAAATTCTTCACCCAAGCACATTTGAAGAGTATTTATGACCATATGAGTGTCAGATCTTGAGGGACTATTTTTGATATTAACGGTTATTACTGTCATTTAGAAGAGGCCCCAAGAATTAAAATTCAGCATTTTTTTAAACCCTCAGAGAGGGAAATCCCCGACCAAAAGCCGAGAGTTAATGAAGAATGACCTTGACAAGATTAAAACACCACATGAAAAAAAAAAAAGAAAAAAAAAAGAAGCACAAGTGAAAGGGATCTGTAGGCTTCTGTAGGTTGAGAGCTCGGAATGCTTACATGAATAAAAATCGCTGATGAAGGTGACGACATAGCGGGATCCCGCGAATGGATACGGAGGAAAAATACGGCCAACTTATCGGTCCCCGACTTGGAATAATAATCCTTTTGATTAATTAAAAATTAATTAACGATGCGAATTAATTCCGCTTTATGGTAATACATACCTGGAAACAAAGTTAGAAGTATATTGGAGCAAAGAGTCAGAAAATGAGCTCAGGAACTCATTGAGGAACTATGTTTCATATGATTTTAGATAAAAGGGCTCCGAGCAGAAGCTCAAGTTTGTTCTTTTCTGGACCTCAGTGGAGGAGGTCACGTCCGTCACAAGTTCATTTCTGGACCTCAGTGGAGGAGGCCGTCACAAGTTCTATTCCGAACCTCAGTGGAGGAGGTTACGTCAGTTATCAGTTCGTTCTGGACCTCAGTGAAGTAGGTTACGCTACGTTGAAGTCAATCAATGCCTCGGTGAAGGCACATCACGCTCAAAGACAGTCGAATTCAGACCTCGGAAGAGGCACAGTAAAATACAAGTCGTGCTAGGCACGTTATCAAGTTCGAGTAAAGTTGTGAAGTCTTGTGAATTCACATTGGTTCGAAACCAAGCCGCGTTATAGTACGTTAGGCTACGATACGCAAAGTACGCTAAAGAATTTAAAATGGAAGCAGAGTTCAACAAGTAGTTACGTGAAGAACTATACAGCCTATTTTCATATATCCTACACATGTTAATTGCCTCTATCAACACACAAAATTTCAGTTTGATTGTTGTGAAAGATTCGTAGATATTGAGAACCGTCTAAATATTTCAGATGGTCGCCAGGTTTGATTTTTATTTATGTACTATTACATGAAGATTATTGTGTTCGTGTGGTATTCAGACTTCAATCGCATGGTTAGGACACAAGAAGTAAAAACGAGATTTAAATATTTCGCACAGCTGCCATCTTGTGGTAATGAAAACAATTGAAATAAATTAGATGCCTGTGGATTAACATTTGCATAAGCATTTAACGTACTAAGTTTCACTGCACTCAGATAGTTAAATCGCGAGAAATGTCCATTTAAATATTTTTACTTCGCGTCGCCGCCATGTTGGATTTTGGCTCACCAGGTTACTGAAAGTCATATAGGTGAACATATGTTCATAGCCTCTATGAACATAAAAAAATCAGTTTGTTGCTGTAAAATATTCGTAGATATTGAGAACCGTCAAAATATTTCGGATGCTCGCCATAGAGTTGTGTACCATTAAAGGAAAATTATTGCGTAACTTCATTATTCAAACTTTCACTTCGATCGCATGATTACGACACAAGAAATAAAAAAATAATTTAAAAATTTCACAGCCGCCATCTTGACATTATGTAAACAATTGAACTAAATTAGATGCCAGTACAGCCGCTACCTTCCAACTCCTCGTCCTTACATTCCAACTTTCCTCCTTCCCTCCCCAACGGTACTTGTAGCTCACCCATTGGGTGTCCGTCTCGAAGCAGCTACAAAACTGGCGAGCCGAACATGTCCTCGGACACTCCCGGCAGTAAAAGCCATACGCTAAAAAAAAAAAAAAAAAAAAAAAATACTATATATATAATCATTTACTGTACCACATTTCACTGCGCTCAGATAGTTAAATCACGAGAGAAGTCTATTAAAATGTTTCAAATTCGCTTGGCCGCCATGTTCGTTTTGTATTTTTGAGGTTTTTGAAAGTTACATATATGAACTTGTATCAGTGCCCTTTATCACCGTACAAAATTTCAGGGTGATATCGGTAATAGTTTCAGAGATACTGAATGCTGGTGAAATATTTCGCACAGCCGCCATGTTGGATTGGTGAGACACAATGAAATTTGAAGGGTATGGTCGGGGTCGGCCGGAAAGGTTCTATGATCTTACAGAGTTTCATTGAAATCGCTCCAGCCGTTTAGAATTTATTAGGGGGACACACACACACACACGGACAAAAGGTGATCTCATAAGCCTATTTTTTTCTTAAAATGAAAATAGGCTAATAATAGAGAGACATTGGACCTCTGAGAAGGCCCCGTCGTGTGAAGTATTCGGTGGACTCGAATAAAGAACGTATAGCTTCGAGACCACGACACAATAGTTTGTGAGATGTAGGAAAAGCTACGCCACGCAAAGCAAATACAGTATAAATATAGGTCCCAGAGGGGAACCTCATGTCAAGTTATCGCAGTATAAAAGCTAACAAGTTGATCGTCAGAGGACGTCGGTTCGAACAGGAACGGAACATATTTAAGGAACACGAAATATTGAAGTGTTAAGAGATAGAAGGTCCTCGTGGGAGGCCAAGATAGTACGAGAACGGTAGGTTTGCGATAGAAGCACCCGTAGAAACGAGCGGATAGAACTATAGTGAAGATAAATAAACATTAGTAAAGGAGTAAGGAAAGCTCTATAAGAAAGGACAATTTAAACAAACATTATAGATACTGAATTGGAAGAGTAGGAGAAACCGGAGCTCTAGGAGACACACCTTCGATGCTGGAAGGAAGTAGCAGGTGAAAGTGACTTTAATGCTAGACGCATCGATAGGATATATCGTCAGGCGTCGAAGAAGCGTTCGTCGGCAACTGAGATCTGATCCGTGTGCTTAGTGTTGTGTAAATAAATTATATGTGTTTAATCCCAGTGTAAAAAGGGATATACTTAATTTTTATCAAGTGTTAATTTTAAATAAAATGTGTCAGTGTAAAGAAAGCATTAATAATATGCAAAGTGTATTTAAAAGTGCTAAAATGTGTTGCTAACAATATGCAGGATGGGTCTACCCATCGTCAGATTCGGTTATCCACCTGGGAGTTGGAGAAAGGGTAAGTCATGAGACTTCATTAAAATATGTCATGTTACGCACTATCTAACAAAATGAATGATAAAAGTATATGGAATTGTAACCATAAAGTGAAGATGTTATAAAGTGATAAAATATTATGTAAAATGATAAAGCCTGCGAAACCCGTAACATGAGTGAAATATAATTAAATAAATCTAGGGGCAAGAAATCGAATACGGTACATTGTTGGACCAATGGCAGGTCAGATGTTACGTAAATCGAGTTGTTATATTCCAAATAATAATATCGAGTTTGTATACTCCAAATAATAATATCGAGTTGTTATACTCCAAAAAATAAATGAATAATAAGTTGTTGCAACTTAAACAGTAAATACAAATGGGATTTTTATAAATCATAATAAATTAAAGTATTAGTGGTCGTTGTTACCATAACAATTACATTATTGAAGGAATAGTGGTCGTTGTTACCATAACAATTAAAGTATTGAAGGAATAGTGGTCGTTGTTACCCTAATAATCAAAGTATTGCAATATTCGTGGTCGTTTCCATAACAATTAAAGTATTGAAGGAATAGTGGTTGTAGACCATAATAATCAAGTATTGAAGAAATAGTGGTCGTTGGACCCTGTAAAAGTTAAAGTATTGTTGACTAGTGATTACCGCGAAGTAATTGTGAAAAGTGTAAGGTACTGATAAAGGATGTAGTTAATGAATTGTGAGTGAAGGCTAATTGTTGATAATTGAATTAAGGGTTGATAAACAATGAGTATCCAAGTCAAAGTGTTGTGCCAAATAAAGGGCAAGAAAGTAAATGAAGTAAACTCAAGCTAGGAGTAAATTATGCATGGTTAATTCATATGCCTTTTCGAGAGATCAATCTTCGGTGTCGGTTCGTCGTTTGTTGTATATCGGGTAGCGCCCACTGGGAAATGAGTCTCGCCAGGTCAGCTTATGAAATGTGTTGTATTGTGTTGAATCTGCTATGTAAGTCTGGATGGATGTATTTATGTATTTGCTGAAGGCCGGGCTTAGGTGATAGGCCCTCCCCGAGTCGTTCATGCCATTATGGGCGGGCGAGCATGGTGTCTCGTGCCGTGCCAAATTCTTCGTGTATTCCCAGCATTGCCAATTATTGTAGCCAAAGCGGGCGAGGTACGCTATTATTATCACCGACCAATTAATTAATCTCCGAAAACGTATAGATGAATTAATGCGCAAGTGCACTTATGATGATGAAAAGTGAAGTAATCACAAGGTAGGAATGTCATAAAGAACTAGGATAATCATTGAAACGCGAAGCACGAAATATAGTTGAATGAATGAAAGCCCTAAGAGATGTGTACGGACAGTTTGTTGTAGTAGTAAATTATGTGGTTAACAAGCTGGCTGGGGGAGAGGAAACCTTCCTGCAGACTGCATGCTTAGAGGGGAGAGTAGGGTTCGTTTTATGAGGAGCGACAGACACAATGGCGAGCAACCAGACTAGTAACTAGTGAAAGATAAATACAAATATTTAATGAGAAGAGCAACAGTGCTCAGAGTTATATTTTTGAATTGCTGATGAGTATACAAGTATTTCTATCTAAAATTCAAATGAATTATTTCAAATTTGACAATAATGGTCAAAATAATTATGCAAAAAAAATAAGCGATTTCCTGACTCTTTTGAAAGTGTGGACGGGTCAAGTTATTTGATGAATTTGTGTTCAGAGGGGAATAGTCCCAGTGATAAATAATGATAGTAGTGCGTAACGTAACATAGTATACCTTATCCAAGTGGCATGAGAGTGTAAAATGTAATGTGTAACAAGATATAATATTTATTGTGTAAAATCCTATGGCTTGATGGAAGCGAGAGTTGCTCAACTTAAAGTGCCAAATGCATTGTTAATGAATTAAGAATTAATGTGAATACCCAAAAGGGAGTAAATAAGATAAACGTTCACAAGCCTTAGAGAAACATTTGTACGTGCGATATGCACGGTCTACAACTTAAAAGGAATAATAATTCCCTGTTAATAAAACATGAAGGGAACTAAGCAAGATAAACATGTAGGATGATTTGGACAATTTTTCAAGAGACTTTTATGAATTAGAGGTGGATTTTAGTGATTTTGATTATTGATATTATTGGATTTTTGTTGTTGTAAGATTGTTTGAGTTTTTCCTCATAGATAATAAACCATTTTTCTTTTGAGTTTATTCGTGAGTATTTTTTGTATCCTTGTGGACCTAGTAGTGCTATCATGTCCGAATATGCAGTCATACAGTGGGAGGATGTCTCACACCCCAAAGCCGTGAGGTCAGCCAGGTTATGACTAATCATTCTCCGTTCTAAACCGGCACAATCATTAATAGTCCAGTCAGTGATTTTAACCCATCATGCCGAGACGTAAAACGGATATTGGTCGTTGTTCATTGACATTGGAAAAAAAAGCGCTTATCACGTAATGCATTCATAACTGTTCTCGGGCGAAGCCGGGTCGGGTTGCTAATTATGGTATATAAAAGTGCATAGAAAATACCTAAATTCATTTCTTATTTCGTTAAAAGGGTAAAAATGTTGGCAAGAATTCCGAAGAGGTACTTTTTGGTACAAAATTCTTTAAGTAGTGAAATTAACCAAATTACCTGAATTAATAGTCGGGAAAATATCTGGAGATGACGTAGTAATAGATGTTTACTCCTCCGTTGTCTGAGACCCACCTAGCCACCCCAAATATGAACGCGACATCCTATATAGGCAAAATTCCAGCTGATTCAGCCATTTTTAGCATCATGTACTGTCATGTACCATATTGCCAACCCCACGCATTCGGTATTATATCGCATCCGACAGACCAATGGTTTTTGCCTAGACCAACAATTGTTACCTATGGACCGCGTTAGCTAATATAAACACCCCTAGTTTTTGTCACGCACAGTGGGGGTAGTCACGTATCATTAATTTATCCAGATCAATGGTTTTGCCTTTTATTTCTTATTCACGTGTATTGTGGTGTATTTCGTATCGGACATGTTGGCAACGGGTAAGAAGTAGTGTAGGACATCAATGTGTTATGGCGGTGGTCGTCAAATGAACAAGTAGGAAAGTTATTTATTTACGTAACAAAAGAACTATTTCCTTTGCAGCAGTGATAATTCAAATTTAAATGAACTTCTAATGACTCCCAGAAAGGTATGTAAATCAAAAATAATACTTTTCCAATAATCTGCCCTGTAAAAGTTGTGAAAACTGAAAAGGACCTCTTCTGAACAGTTAATAAAATGTTGAGCAGTAAACATTGTATAGATGTTTTTTTTTTTGTCAATTTTACCCTGCAGGTTGGTGGTTCTCATGGACTCACCGAGGAAATTCACCACTATCGCCTTTCCAGGCAGTGTCCTAGAGCTGGGAACACTTGGTCGGATTGCATACAACTGGGGAGGTGTGATCAGCACTTCGCCCAGGCGGCCTCAACGGCGAACCGAACATAGGCCTCATGAGGGATGGTAGGAAAGATTGCGATGGATAGGCAAGGAAGAGGGAAGGAGGCGTCCGCGGCCTTACAGGAGGTACTGTACCCGTATATTCAAGAAGTTGACTGCCGAAAATCCAAAGCTCGGCTGGATTGCAAAATTCTGAAGGCACCCAGCTAAAAATACCATCAAAATCCACTCCAACAAGGTCTTGGGGAATATACGCAGAAGTCCACAATGATATTATGGGCCAACAATAAATACACTGGGGCTCAAGTGAACACTTACCTTACGGTATATCTCTCGGTGTTTATTAAGGGTAATCAGCTCCATACCTGAAATGGGGCTCCACAATATCATTTCCTATATATCTAAAATAAGCCACTCGAAACACGACGTAGAAAACGAACTAAATAAATTTCATTAACAAATGTAAATTACAAACTAAAACAAATAAAAATTCCCTATAAAATTAATTAATTAATTAATATTTACAAACTCTCACTCCTCTCCACATATCCGCCACTGAAGTTATTATGTCTACAGTAATACAGAAATTACATTTTGAAAGGCCTCCGCCAATTACAAGTAATAAAACATTTAACGAAAAATTCCTGCGTGTCTAGCATAATTCTACAAGCTATTAAAATTCTGGCGCGCGTCAAACGCGTGCCTCTTGACTGTCGACACGTGTATATATTGACACAGTTTCCAATCAGCCGTCAACCTGTTTTCATTCATAAAAATTGTGGCCGTGGCAACTCTTCTCATTTATATAATACATTGTCCTTGATTTTATAACGGGGCTGTCTCCCCTCCTTGCTACCGCACAGTTCACACTGCTGGTCTGCCTAGCGAATGTGAAACATCGCTTCAAAGTTACACGTCTCAAATTGTATCATCCACTCTTAACAGAACCTTCTATAAAGCAGTCATTCCTTTCTCAAATGCATTCAAACTTTCACATAACAATCCAAGCAATCTCTTACATCATTCATGACTGAAAAAGTTGTCTCATTCATACTTAACAACGTAAAACGTTTGTTCCAAAAATATTTACCCTACAATATAGTCTAAGTTCAAAACATACGATCAAATTATTATTAACATATTATACTCTTAATTAAATAATTATGAAAAACTATTTACAGTATGTACTCTCGTTATTGCTGACGTTTACTCTTATAACGGTAAAATCTCGTTATATCTCTGAGCCTTAGCTCTGGCTCAAAGTTTATCTTTCTGCTCATTATAAATGTCAGAATCATTTAGAGATCTCCGTCTCTTTTATACAATACTACAACACCATGTCATATTTAGGCTTGTAGTCGTTATCAGTCTAATGTATTCAATCAACAAAGATCAAACACACGTATTTACTCAAATCCGTGTTTAATAAAAATGTTAATAAATAGTATTAGTAAACAGAAGTTGACAACACTTTTCCCATTCTATTTCCGCACATCACACTCTTGTCTCCACTTCAAAGTCGTAATTTCACACGTCGGAGTTCTTAACAACTCGATTCCATTGTTATAATGTCATATTCTTAGCAAAAATAGTATTGCACTGCAATAACTCCTCTTAATTCGGAAACTGCCTCGTATTTACACAAACATTTCTCTACGTAGCGGGCCAATAAGCTAGATGTTAGGCCCCTTAAAACAACAATTATCATCATCGTCATCTCTACGTAGCCTCGTATACCTCTGTATACGGAAATACACTCTCATTTACTGCTTGTTGAACAATTCTATTGCACAAAATAATTGTTACCAATATCTCTTCTATAAAACTTGCATTTACATTATTGGCCTTTACCTCAGCATTGCAACAATCAACCGCTGGCATCCTGAACAGCTACATCTGTTCTTTAAACGTTACCTTCATTCATAAAGACGACCTTAGACGTATTGTGAAGGACCTCCATGAGTTTACTCTAAACTGTTTCTCTAGTAAAGTAAGGATTGTCAATTTAGGAATGTGTCTCCATTCTATACAAAGAATGTCTATGAGTATATGACTTCCTATCATAATCATGACGAATATATCTTGTCAGATCGGCGTCAAGTTCGTAATAATTGCGATATTATAACAATGTACCACTCGTGGTTTCTCCTGTTCTTGAAGTTTCTTCGTTACAATAAGATGCCCAAATTAAATTACTAAAACGGATTTAATTGGCATCCTAGACAAACTGTCTGAATCCTCTATTAAAAATGAATGCAAAAAGTCAAAAATTAAAGTTACTGATCTTAAATAAAGAAAAACTGGAATACTAATTACTTAAACAAATTAAACATCTCAGTTTAGAAACTGAATCGTAGAATATCTATGTGAAAATGACGAAAGACGATCACCTCACATGATCTTGTAGAATAAAATGTTGTTACATACATGAAGTACAAATACTGTATATATCGAAATAGGAGAAAAGGATAGCTCTGAATGTCACTATAATGCTCTAACTACATAATAATGTACACTACTACCTTGACTGAAGACTTCTCGATGATCTGGTTAAGTATTTGGAAAATGCTTAGATGTTTCCTCTTCCCAAGAAACTAAGTTGGACCCCAGTCCGCTTCCTCGAACCAACGACCTCGGAGAAGGAAGGATTTCCTTTCCGGCACACAACAATCTCCGTCTGGGATCGAACTGCAACCTCTCGTTCATAGATCTTCATTGTTGCCGGGTCCACCCTGGCATCATGACTTTTCTTCTGATGAATCCATTTTCCGTCTTTGATTGAGTTTCCATGTCATTATCGAGCAATGTTGTAGGTTCAGCTTCATATTAACGAATTTTATTTGTATTTGTATTTATTTGTATTCATAATGATGTTCTATGACATACTTATGTAGCTCGAAGATGTTAAGTTCAAGTTCATGAAATTACGTTAATGCACGAGAGGGAGTTGTACATAACGTTTCATGTATACTTGATTCGTAGACATTCAGAAGTAATCTGGTTAACGAAGCTCCATGTTGTATCTAATACACTGTTTCAAACATATCCCTTGCGCATAAAAGTCTTTAGTTCATCATCTCAAACATATTATATATTTCGAATAACACTTCTTCTTGATGAATATTAGCAGTCATAGTTCTCTTATAATGATATACTGATCCAATGTTAAAGTCAATCACACTGTTACTCACATGAACTTCATATATTGAACCTGTATTCGCTGCAATCTCGTTAAAACTAAAATGCTTTTCTACTTCTGAGTCCGTCACTTTTCTTCTGCACTATTTAATAGTCAATATTTGCTAACGTCTTCTTTCTGAGACGCTGAAATTTTATATTATAATACTATGCGTTCGGAACTATATTCTGTATTCGTTTACTTTGAGATATTCTCAAAGGATTCTTATTTAGTGCAATGTTAAGACTCTTCGCAACTTCACTCAAATCGTAAGCGAGAGCGATCTCCACTATCTACCCTGCAACGTCGCTGTCTCCACGAGTGTTAAACTCCGCGCTCGGCTATTACCTTCGGGAACTCGACTCTCCCGGAATGTACGTCTGCACTCTTCAAACTCTGCAGGAATAAGAACCCTGTTGCTTGGCGTCCCCTCTCCAAGTCAAAAATTCTGGCCGCCATTTCTGTTCCCACCAGAAATTTAGCGTGCACTTGAATAATGCTTATTACGGTGAATTTCGTCCTTTCGGCGATTTTCAAAGTATCTGTTATATTTTCTCTTAATTTTCTTCTCATTTACAATGAATAAAATATCTTTCTTGGGGCCTAAATGTAATAATAATTCTCCATATAATTTACTTGAAGGTAATACCGGCTTCAATAAGTCCTCTTCTTATTGGCTGTGGGCTTATGTCCAATGATATGTTTTGTAACAATGTTTAATCATAATCCGTGATAGATCTACTGTTGCTAGGTCATTTTCAACCTTCAAGAACATTCTATTGCGCAACATATCACGTGATGGGATCTCCCTCCTTGCTCGACACTCTAACACGACTCGTTTGTGTCAAGTTCCAGGATTCATATTGCCATGTTAAATTATATCATGAGCTACAAAAATAATCTCATTTAGTCCCAAATAATTCATTTTTCGGGGCAGTACCATCCCGGCATGTGCCCGAAGACGAAGTAGGAAACCACGGAAAACCACTTTCAGGATGGCTGATGTGGGAATCGAACCCCCTCTACTCATTTGGACAACCTGAGACTGAGTGGACCCCGTTCTAGTCCTCAGACCACTTTTCAAATTTCGTGGCAGAGCCGGGAATCGAACCCAGGACCTCCGGGACGGCAGCTAACCATGCTGACCGCTACGCTACGGACGCGACCTTTGTATAGAAGTACTGTAGATAAATGTAATTAAAATTATAATATTTGAAGAGTCTTGAAGTCTTGAATGCTTGTAGGGTGATCGTTGACTCAGGAAAAAGGAAGCTATGGCTGATGTAGGGGGAGGTTGGAAGGAAAAATGTTATATGGAGGAGCAGGTTCAGTAATACATAATAACTTTATTGCAGCACAATTGCCTGATACAGAATTTGCATGAATACATCTAGTCGGCCCTGTAGAGCACGACTAAAATGTTATTTTCTTTACCATATTCTCTAAGTGACTTGGTTCGTTTTTCACATTTATCAAAGTGATATCTTTCGCAAATTTTTAGACACATCATATTATTCGAACGGCCTGTCTCATTGGGTGGGGGAATAATAGTGTTCAGTATAGTTTGCGGGATATGCTTTCTGTGCTATAGTACCATACTGGATGCAAGCAGAGAAATATCGACCTTCCTGATAATACACGTTAATTGGGCTGCATAAATCAGTATTATTAGGGGCTTCTGACTCACCTGGTAGGTTATATAGGCCTACTGTATATATGTTGTATATACAAGTATATAGCAGCAACATGATTGGGTTTGGAGCGAGATTGAAAGTGTCTATAGGGGAGTGTGGTGAAGTGAAGTTGGCAGCACTGAGTCAACATTGCATTTTCGAACATGGCATCTGATATTTTTTTCAGTTTACTGCTCAACAGTTAAAACTTCTATAATTTCCTTATTTAGGTGCGAAAATGGTGTTTCTTGCGGCTTCGGTGGCGTAGTTGGCAGCATGCTGAGCTTTTATGCCCAAGATCGCGGGTTCAAACCCGGCTGAAGTCGTCGGATTCTTAAGAGCGTTAAAATCCCTCATTATGCCTTCCTTCGGAGGGGAAGTAAAGCGGGGAGTCCCATGTCATGGCATGTAAAAGAACCTTTCCACTAACTACACTCATGTGAAGCTAGGTTAGAATTGATAACGCACTATCAGTTCCAACATTCGCCACCAGATGCTGACTGCGATGCCTTCTAGTAGCCAAGTCCGTAAGCTAGGTGTCGTGGACGGTAGTATTTGGTGGCAAAAGTAGGAACTACTTGGAATTACTCTCTGCAGCCCTTACTTGAATTAAAAACAGATAACACACATTAATACAGTCATCACATTTAACCGGTTATCAGACAGATTCTACACACACCCAAAGTACACGGGGCTACATGACCGCGTTGTCGCAGCTCCTAAACTAAAGAACCAACCAACCATGATGTTTCTTATTACAAATGTGCCCCGCCATATGCACGAGTACCGTATTTTTCCCAGAATTCACGCGGATAATGGTGGACACAGCTGACATATTATAAATGTGATGCTCAAAAAAGTGGTTTATTTATTTATTTATTTATTTATTTATTTATTTATTTATTTATCGTATGGCGTTTAGTGCCGGGAGTGTCCGAGGACATGTTCGGCACGGCAGAGGCTGTAGCTACTTCCAGCGGACACCCTTACGGTGAGCTACAAGTTCAGTTCAATTTCAAGTAGTTCCAACATTCGCTACCAGATATCAATTATACCTAGTGGTGAACGTTGGAAATTTGATAGAGCGTTTCGTCGAAATCTAACCTAACAATTCAGCTTCACACAAGTTTAGTCTGTGGTAGGATCTTTTACATGCCATTGATCTATGACATGGGACCGCCGGCTTTAGTTCCCCTCCGAAGGAAGGCATACTGAAGGATTTTTAACGCTCTAAAAAGATCCGACGACTTCGGCCGGATTTGAACCCACTATCTTGGGCACAGCAGTTCACCGAAGTCGAAAAAAAAGCGATGATAGGTGTGTTTCAGACTGTGGAGGAGTAAACTAAGGATAGTACATGATTTCCAGAATTCTTCTTTATCATTACGAAAGGTAGTTTGGCTAATTTGAGTAGTTTGAAAAAAAGTTATTTTGTGAGGTCTCCTCAACTCTTACTTCCTCAGATATGTACAGTACTGTGACCATGCGAGGTGACAGATGGGTACAGTACCTAATATACATAAATACTTTATGTGGTTCAGTGTTAATCCTGAGTGTATATTTTCGAGAAAAGGATGAGGGGAACTTACTGCTCTCATTCTCAAGTTTCTCTAGGCATGACTCTTTCTTAACGGACCAATATCTAGCATTTTATAGGTTACTTACTTTTGGGCAAATTTGTGAGAGCACACAACCGACTTCATTCCTTTGATGTACTGTTGACTGGTAACGGGACCTTATTGTTGGCAAGACAATGGCCCGCACTAACAGCAACTCAACTATGCACGTCGACAGCGTTTAACCACAATGCTGCTAGTTGCCCTCACGAGTCCCGCTGTTACAGATGTGGTTATTCTCACCATCCCCCGCTGTTACAGATGTGGTTATTCTCACCATCACTCTGTTTGCATGGTTGCACGTGACAGCCCTAAGTGCGTCAACTGTGGTGAGGGCCATGCAGCACCGTACAAAGGTTGCAAGTACATAAACACAGCTATCAAACGTAGGCAGTTACAACTCACTAACACTTCCCCCGCCCTCTCGAACTCAGAACTCAGCCCTCACACATTTGCTGCAAGTACTCCAGCAATTAGCCACGATTACCCTCTAAACTACCGTCATGCACTCCGACAGCAATCCGAGAACTCACTCCTCACTCCCATCTTGCCCCACGGCATCGAACCGTGGTCTCGGCCATTCTGCACTGCCTCACTTCATCACACCTTATGCCTCTATTGTCTCTAAATTTATTGCCTCACAGCCCTGAACTCTCTTCTCTTACTTCTTTCTTTTCGTACATTTTTCGCCTCACTGGCTCTTTTCTTTTTTTCTTTTGTGCTATATGCACCAGGTCATATTCTGACAGTTATGATGCGAAGGAAAAGACCAAACCCCATTGAACAAGTGCCGCTAAATCCTTAACCTGTTACCTACATAGCTCTCATGGTCCGTATCACTGCCATCGTAATGTACAGGCCATCATGCAGCGACTCTTAACGATTGATCAGCTGATCGGTAGGGGGAAGAGATGGCGACCATTTTGCTTTGTGCTGTGTTGTTTATATCTTTTATGAATGAGTATCCGCGTGAAAAGTAATACTTGAGAACGCTTCTACTTACGTCATCTAGAATGAGGATTATTTATTTTCTGAAACAAATGTTCATTTTGTAGGTAGGTAATTGTATCTACGCAAATGTTGCGTTGCATGTTTGTCATCACACAGAAGGTTATGTTTTAGTAAGGACCTCTATATCACTTATTATTTCGACTCATACAAGGTTTTATGGATGGTAATAAAATGTTGTTAGTTCAGGAAACCTCCTTCCCAGGTCGCAGGTATGTCGAAAGTTTGTTTATAGCAACTACCGATATTATGAAAGAAATGGCAATGTGGCTTGCTTCTCCTTCCCCACCACGACAATTTAAGAAAGCAATGCATACACAACATTCCTAGAAATTATTTGTACATTACGGGGAATACAAGAGTGTGTGTTAACATTTCCCTGAAAGTAAGATACCATTCTTCGGGAGAGAAGAGCTAATCGCATTGAAGGTAGGTTGTTAGTTAATATGGTTTCAATTATTGTAAGAAGTTCCCAAACTTCAGCCTATGCTAGGACTGGAAACATTTCTAATATGATAATGCTGAGGTTAAGTTACTTACCGTATGTAAATCAGAGAAGCGATATCCAGTATTCAGTATCTACTGAAGTCAGTCCAAGTTACATTTTTTGTGAGAATGGTCTCTCGATCAAGCTCAAGTGAATATGGTAATGTTTTCGTGGCAACATTTGTGTAGGCTACTGTATTTATATTAATGGGATTGTTAGCACCTGGTGTATGTACTGTAGGTTATTGATACCTGATTTCAAAATTACAACCCATTGTAAATTCCTGATGCAAGAAACAAGTTAGATTGAGTCACAGAAAATAAGTGCTGTTAGGATATGCCCTGTTTAAGTCACCTTGAGGGTGGCCTGTGCATTGCTTACAGTTAGAGATAGGTTACATTATGCTTTGTCATCCACGAGCAGTTTAGGACGTGATCTGTTGAATAGCCAAGAGTGATGTGGGGTTTTCTCAGACATCTACCATAAACCTTTTCAAAGCTGTGAACAACGAGAAAATGTCCAAGAATAGATCTTATTCTCGACGTCAAAATACTGCAATTTAGCCCTGTTTGTGTGTTTCAACGTCCTAGTAAATGTACCGGCTATGTACCATTTTGTTCACTCTCAAAATACCAGCTACATCGGCCGGATTCGAACAAGCGGAGCGATAATTAGGGGTATGTAGTGGTAACGGATGGAAGTGCCAATCAGCCCTAAATAGCATTGCTATTTTTCTACGTCTTGGAGCGGGAGCGTAATTTATATTAGGTTTGAAGAGACTGCATGTGACTTGCTGCTGCGACTACAACGACCATAGGCGTGACGTCACAGTAGGTGCCTTACGGCCTGTACATTACGATGGCAGTGCCCGTATGGGCTGAAAGGTTTTTATAAATGCTTGGTTACGTCGCATGGTCTTCGTTCTTTCGTTCGTTCGTTGGTCCCTGGACCTTGGAAATGCAGTATGTTCAGGCCAGTGGCGAAGTTGGAGGGGAATTTTGAGCCTTAGAATACCCATTTCATTCTCAAGGAATATGCACATTTAAAGTTTCCTATTTTCCATTGACACAGCCAAATTAAATCTTCAGTTTTCGGTATTATTCTGAAACTATTGTAAAGCTTGCCACCTCAGGGTTGTGAGGCGATATACTCGCTAAAATGATCATCACACAAGACAGTTACACCTACTTCACTAATTCACACACTATTTATTTATAACCAATACTAGACACACATATAACAATAATAATTCCTCTCTTCTGGTCGATCTCTGGCAATCAAAACTAACAATACCTTGTTTGTCAACATATAAGCAAGCTTCCATTCTCTGCATCTGTTGTGCAGTATCCACAACAACTTTCATGAGGAAAAGGGGCTATTCACTATATTTTAATATTCTTCTGCTCCTTTCTTTTCTGGTTGCATTTTATTAAACCTTTCTTTCTGTCATTCTTCTTACTAGATGTAACAGCTAGTTTTCAAATCCTCACCAACATACAACAGAACATAACATATTACCATCAACCCATTTTTCTAAACGAACCAGCTCCCATTCGGCATGACATCATCACTATCAATAGTCTAATCTCCATGATGACCTTGCCATAGCAAAGCAAAACCTTGCCATTAGCCAAAGCCACGTGGTCCACCTACTGGCCGACCACCACCAAGAATCTCTATGGCTCTGGACACCAGACTCTCTGTGGTCCCCACCAATAGGTGGCCATGGTATGTAATAAAAATAAAAATTACTAACCTTACAGTAGTCGCATATGATGTGTAACATCTGACATAGAAGAAACCTCACGCGAAATTGTTGATACACCGCTATTTTATACTATTATTGGCACAAATATTAATCTATTGTAAACGGGAGTGTTTTACAGATATTGTAGTTTATAATACGGAACTCATTTTATTAGATGATTTGTAGCTTCCACCAGCACTAGCCTAAATAAAGAATACGGTATGGATCAACTAGATTAATAGACGCGACACCACTCATAACCTTAAATTCCTTATAAACAGGTCCACTTCATTCACAGACCAACACGTAATTTCATATGGCTTCTGTTAAAATGAGTCATATTGATATGATAAATATCGTTTAAAATGATAATCTGGTAGCAAAAATATCCACCCCGTCCGGGATTCGAACCCAAGATCTCTAGATTCACAGTCATAAGCACTAACCCCACGGCTATTTCAACTACGCAATTTTTGTGCACAAGATGGTCACTTATTTCCATGTTCCAATAATACTGCATTACAGAATTAAGTTTTATTTATATTTTGCTTGTTTCGATAATGTTCCTGCGTGAAATTGAGTTTAAAATGCCTTATGAATAGGCCCTCTTGTGAGTAAAGAGAATGTATTCAGTAGTAGTTCATGAAGGCTTGCTCAATTCTCGTATAACCACAACGATTATATTATATTGATGACTGCATTACCGTTATGTGGGTTAATATTTGAATAGCCATTGTGCATAAACATAATACCGGCAATGCCGACTACTTACAATGTTTGATATTAAGGCATTTTACCATTTAAATACTGATACGAAGACTTCGAACATGTACCATGTCATTTGTTTCAATCACTTGACACCAGAGTTTGCATGAGCGTTTTCCGTTCAGTATGTCATATGCATTCCACATGGCCGAGAGTATTACTCTTTCACGAATTGATTGCCGGCGGTCGAGATGGGAACTATTCTTTGTTTACTTGTGTCACACGTCAGCCTGCTTCGTTGACAGGTACAGTTGCGCGAGTAGGATATGACTCAGATCCAGTACCCTGGTCATCGTTTAACAACTGTCCGTGGTGACATGAGCTCCTGTGACGCTTATCTGTCGCAATGCTGCTTGACTTATGTGCAGACCTCATTCTGTCATCACTGTGTCCTCCGCTGTACCCCGCGGGGCTCCTGCTACAATAATCAACAAACACTGGCGCAGCCAAGCTCAGCGGCAATCAAATGTTAAATGGGTAATACGTCATGGTATCAATTTCCGACACCGCGCGCTTATTGTTTCTCGTACCACTGCCCGCTGGATCGATCGATCGAGTTGGCAGTGCATCTTATTAGGTACAGCACTCATTAACAAGAACTGAATGACTGAAAATGCGAGGAGCATTACATGCTGTATTCATAGTTGTTGTTGAATTTTAATTAATGTGTTTTAAGCTCGTAGTTTTTAATATGTTGTGTCTTTGTAATTTGTGATGTGTATTTTGTGTTGTTTTATTAGGGGATTTCGAATGTGTCATACGATGTTTGTAGTACCAAAAGAGGGCTGAGGAAGGAGACAGTAGGGTCTCCGAAACATGTACCCATAGAGTTGTCTATAAGTAAAGTATTGATTCGGCGGAAAATTCAGGTTTTACTTACTGTAGTGCATCTTATACTTGCGTTCGTTTCACCACTGCTAGCTAGTACACTTCCGTTCGATCGATCGAGCGGGCAGTGCATACTTCCGTTTTCCACCACTGCCAGCAAGTACACTTCCGTTCAATTGATCGAGCAGGCAGTGCATATTTCCGTTTTCCACCACTGCTAGCTAATACACTTCCTTTCGATCGATCGAGCGGGCTGTGCATACTTCCGTTCGATCCACCACTGCCAGCTCGATCGTTCCGATCCACTTCCGTCCCCAATTTTCAAAATCACTCCCACAAAACTATCCAGCAACCGAGCGGAAATATGTTACACATCAAAAATAAAAAAATACAAAACAAACAGCACAAGGCGAAAACCTGAGAGTGACACGTGTGACACAACTAAACAAACAATAGTTCGGTTACCATTCTATGTAGCCACGGTGGGATTGACGCCAGTTTCTCAGCGCGGGACTGGGCAGCTAGTGAGTCTTCTTTGAAACAGGCTCAAGTTTCCGTGGGTAGAGAGGCAATATCACATGCACCAAGCGAAAGGTCGATATCTGACCAACGCGGAATGCATCAGCAGAGAGCCTAGACTCCAAGCAGTGCATTCGTGAGGCGGGCGGTATTTCAGCGCGTGCATTTTCTTTTGAGTTTTAAAAACATGGATCAGTGAAATGATTTAATAATGGATTTAAAATCAAGACCATTTTCTTACGAAGAGAAATGTGTAGTGAAAGAGGGAAGACCAAAACCCTATGTAATGATTGTACAGAGTGATAAACTTCAGTCACGCAAATTCCAGTCTCAGTGGTATGGGCAGTATGTGTGGGATATTATAGCGTGAAGTTAGGAAGAACGACACCGAGACATTCACTATTTTATTCCATTAGCAACTACAACATACAACACACTCTAGCGGCAAGTTACATAAACACATTGTCCTTGTTTAATTCCCCAACATCCTCCCCACCCTGGTCAACCTCAAGGGGGATGGCCAGCTGGACAGGTCGGGCGATCTGGGTCCCCTCTGGCGTGGATAGAATCACCGTCCGGATAAGTCCATCTCTGCCTGGTTTCAGCTCCTGAATCCGGGCCTTCCTCCACAGATGTCGAGGCCGCACCTCGTCCTGGAGTAGAACGATGTCTCCAAGCCTCAGTCGTGGTGAAGTCCCTTTCGGTTGCTTCACCTGGTGGAAACTCTGAAGCTGAAGCAGGTATTCCTTGCTCCATCGTTTCCAGAAATGGTCCGCCAGTTGTTGCTGAAGTCTGTATTCTTTCATGGGGGAACCGGGCTGAGGTTCAGGTCCAGAGGGCAGTGCATTGAGTTGTCCACCGACAAGGAAGTGAGCTGGGGTGAGCACGTTGGCGTCGTCGTCTTTGGTGAGTGGTCTGGAGTTCAGCGCGGCTTCGATAGATGTCAGTATCGTCTGCAAACCATCTTCATCTACAGAAGAACGCCCAAGTGTCTTTCGTAAGCATCGCTTGGTGGAGCCAACCATTCTTTCCCACCAGCCTCCCCACCAAGCCGCGCGAGGTGCGATGAACTTCAACGTGATGTTGTGTCGTGAGAGGTACTGAGAAGTCTTCGTATCGGAAACGGTAGCCCATAGTCCCGCCAATTCTCGATTTGCACAGTGGAATGCCTGGGCATTGTCAGAATAGATAGTGAGTGGAATGCCACGTCTCGCCACAAACCGCTGCAGTGCTTGCAGAAACTTGTCAGTGCTCATATCTCGGCAAAGTTCTAAGTGAAGAGCTCGGGTCGTTGCGCACGTGAAGAGCGTGATGTAGCACTTTTTAGTTGTATGACCTTCCCTTACGTATAACGGTCCAGCAAAGTCAATGCCTGTTACTGCAAAGGCCTTCTGTGGAATGACACGCGGTGGAGGGAGTTGCGCCTCAAGTACTTGACTGGGACGATTTCGGGCCATTTTGCAAGGAAGTCAGCGATATAGTATCTTCCTGATGGCACGACAAGCACGCAGTATCCAGAAGGTCATCCGAAGGTCTGAAAGAACAATTCGCACTCCCAAGTGATGGAGGCGGATGTGTGTGTCTCTGATCATAAGTTGTGTAAAGTGATGGTAGCCATCGAGAATTATGGGATGCCTCTGCTGGTGAGTAATGTCAGCACTCTCCAGTCGCTTTCAAAGCCGCAGAACACCGTCTTCTAGAAAGGGGTTGTAGCATCGTAGTTTGGATCGTACTGGGAGAGGGACGTTGGGCTGTAGAGCTCCAAGTTCAGCAGGAAAGCAGTCTTTCTGCACGACCTTTATCCAGTAGCTACGCGCCGCAGTAAGTTCTTGAGCAGTGAGTTCCCCGTTTTCGTGGTCTTTGTGGCGAAGGATTCGCGTCAGACGAAGTACCCAAGCTGTAACGCGTAGAAGGCGCGTGTAGGAACTGAACTGGGTGGAGTCTATGATCGATTCTGGCAAATCGACGTGAAGGACAGTCTGCACAGTGTTCTTTGTTTCTGGGAGTGATGGAAGCGATGGTGCGTCCTGAGGCCAGTAAGAATCTTCCTTTGTCAACCAGGAAGGTCCGTGCCACCATATATCTAAGGACTGGATCTGACCAGGAAGAAGCCCCCGAGAGAGGTGATCTGCAGGGTTGTCAGTTCCGGGGCAGTGTCTCCACTGTGATGGTGTTGTGTAGGACTGTATCTCCGTCACACGGTTGCAGACGAAGGTCTTCCATTTATTTGGGTTTCCTCGTATCCAACCCAATGTCACAGTAGAGTCCGTCCATAAAGTAGCTTGGGAAGTGTCGAAATTGGTTGCTTTTGCAAAATATCGTAGAAGCCGTGCTCCCACTAAGGCTGCAAGGAGTTCAAGGTGTGGTAGTGTGACTTTCTTAACGGGAGTCAGTCTGGACTTGCTGTAGGCTAGGTGAGTGGAGATAGTGTCCTCATTAGTTGCGCGAATGTACAAGGCTGCTCCGTAAGCTCGCTCAGAAGCGTCGCAAAACACATGAACCTGAGTGTCTTCTTTACTTGAAGTGTGGACTCAGAGCGGTATGCGCATTGGCGAGAGCGAGGAGAGCGTAGATATCCAAGCATGCCAGTGTGCGGCAAGATCGTTGGGTAACAGTTCATTCCAATCAATTCCCCGGCACCAAGTATCCTGAAACAATCGTTTCCAGACGAGAGATACCGGAGTGAACAAGCCAAGTGGGTCGTAAAAGCTGCTGAAGATCTTCAAAAGCTGTCTTTTTGTAGTTTGTCCTTCTGGGATTTTATCAAGGAGCTCCTTCGTGACCACCATAAAAGAATCACTTGAAGTGCACCAGTTTATTCCTAGCACCTGAGTCTGCAGCGCAGTCTCTCGTCCTTCTGCCTTCCAGATGGCTCTCAGTACATCGGAATTTGTTGCCCATTTTGCAAGAGGAAAATTGAGCATCTTCATTAAAGCAGCGAGTTCATAATACAAGGTGACTGCCAAGTTGTCATCTGCTGCTCGCACAACAATGTCGTCCATGTTGGTGTTGCTGTTGATTAGTGGTGCAGCGTTAGGAAAGGGGAGTGTGTGTTTGTCCGTATGTTCCCTGATGGTTGCTGAGAGGAGGAAAGGACTGCAGGTCAGGCCAAAAGGGAGCCTAGTGAAACGATAAGTGACTATGTCTTTTATTGTGTGGAAGTGTCCTCCGTCTTCTTGAATCACTTTGTACCAGAGGAATCTGTTCAAGTCTCTGTCCTTCCTGTCCAGGGTTAGCTCGAATTTCCGATGTCATACATTAGTTAGCGAAAGTGATGACCAATAGGTTCTGAATCTCGTAGACAGACGAAGGTTAGTACCCAGGGTTGCGTGTTTGTAGAATTTTACGCAGTGTCCCGTACCACTGCTTTGAATGTCCAATATCAATTTAATGAAAACGATATTGACAATATGTTATGTGTTTTGCCTTTATAAGCATGCAACGTGTGCTAGATATCACAAAGTAATATTAGTATATAATTTTCAATAGCTCATCTGTATGATGGTGTAAGGTAATGGCGTCTCCAAATGTAGCTCATTGGTAGCTTGCCCAATACTGTTGGTCGTTCTTCCTCGTGTGAGAAGCTAGTCCGTAGTGTAGACTGCTGGCTTAAACTATTCACCACTATTACGTAATTCTCTCTAGCACTTAAAATCGGAGTTTTTGGCACCAAATGTGGGATATTATAGCGTGAAGTTGGGAAGAACGACACCGTGACATTCACTATTTTATTCCATTAGCAACTTCAACATACAACACATTCTAGCGGCACGTTACATAAACACATTGTCCTTGTTTCATTCCCCAACAGTATGAATGGCTAACAGCAAGTGTAACGACGGGCACGATGCATTGCTATGTTTCTAATCTGTTTGGTGGCGATAGCAAAGAATGGAGTGAAACTGGGATTGCGTGTTTTAAACATTTCCATCGTAGAGCACGGAATCAACCCATTTCTATGAAACATATTCATAATTGGGAACGATATCATCTTCAGGAACAACACAGAATAGAGCATGCTCTATTAGACCGAAAAACACGACGACTGGAGTTTATCTACAAGAAACTATAAGGTATGGACTTAAGAACACCCAGTTGCATGAATGTAGCTTCACCACTGGCGTTCACCACTGGCGTTCACGTCACAGCAGTATCGAGACTAGTGAAGCACTGTATTAAAGTAAAGAGTAACTGATTGGATAACCACTATAACAACATTGATAATAACGATACAATCATCATTACAAAATAAATATTTTCAAGTCATCTTCATGCAGTACTGGAATACAAGGCAGTGCTTTGTGGGTGTAAGACTTGCAGGCGTACACGCTATACATTCTCTTGTTAACTCTAGAGCATGGGAATCAGAGCTTCACCCACCCATGGACGAGAGGAAAACTGAGTGCTCAAGAGGAAATTTGGTAATAACTAATAGAAAATAGATGAATTGAAGGGAAATTTCGGGCACTGAAGCAGCACTTCATTGCTTCATTCCAATGCACGCCACTGCGTTACCGCTAATCACGCGAGTTGCACTCTGTCGTTCGTATCTCTTAAGGTACGATTTGGAACCTCGCAGCCAGGGCGCCGAAAGTTCGTTACCACTCCCCGATTAGGCTATTTAGGACGGGAGATTTCGAATACCGCTAAATAAATGAATATAGCCTAGATAACCCCATAAGGGCAAAGGCCTCCTGCGAGCAGCGACGTGCTCTGGTCTAAACTCGTTAGGCCATCAAGTCCTATGGAGTTGTGTACAAGTTTTCACTCCAGTTGCTACACTTCGCTATAAGTCACTTCACTACACTACATTTCACTTGGCTATACATCTTCTTCTCTAGAAGGGAGGGGTATGTCTCGTCTTTGTATGTGCTTATTTGTTGTCGTTTACCTGATGCGTTGTTTGGCATGTTACAGGTTGCAGAAGTGTATCTTTCATGTCATAGGTGTGCTGTCTACCAGTATTTTTCGCTGTTGAAGATCTCCTTCTCTTCCCATCTTATAGTTCCATACGTCTCCATTCTTGTCTCTCCCTTGCTATACTCGTCCAGTGTTTCCCTGTCTTCATTACGATTGAGTCTTTCCAGCGGGTCCTCTGTCTACTCACGTTCCTTCTTCCTGTCCTGGGGTCCCATACCGTTAGCTTGTGCGTCCAACGATCGTCTTTCATTCTGGCCACGTAGCCTCCCCACCTTCCATTTTAGCCTGTCAGCTGTTATCTATTTCGAACACCACTACCGCTGCCATGGCGGTGGAAGATCACTACCGCTCCACGTGTATTTAGACGGGATATATTTCGAACACCACTACCGCGGCCATAGCGGAGGAAGATCACTACCGCTCCACGTGTATTTAGGCGGGATATATTTCGAACACCACTACCACTGCCATGGTGGTGGAAGATCACTACCGCTCCACGTGTATTTAGGCGGGATATATTTCGAACACCACTACCGCTGCCATGGCGGTGGAAGATCACTACCGCTCCACGTGTATTTAGGCGGGATATATTTCGAACACCACTACCGCTGTTATGGCGGTGAATGTTTGCTATTGCTCCTCGTGTATTTAGGCGGGATATATTTCGAACACCACTACCGCTGTTATGGTGGTGAAAGTTTGCTATTGCTCCTCGTGTATTTAGGCGGGATATATTTCGAACACCACTTCCGCTGTTATGGTGGTGAAAGTTTGCTATTGCTCCTCGTGTATTTAGGCGGGATATATTTCGAACAACACTACCGCTGTTATGGTGGTGAAAGTTTGCTATTGCTCCTCGTGTATTTAGGCGGGATATATTTCGAACAACACTACCGCTGTTATGGTGGTGACAGTTTGCTATTGCTCCTCGTGTATTAAGGCGGGATATATTTCGAACACCACTACCGCTGCCATGGCGGTGGAAGATCACTACCGCTCCACGTGTATTTAGGCGGGATTTATTTCGAACAACACTACCGCTGTTATGGTGGTGAAAGTTTGCTATTGTTCCACGTGTATTTAGGCGGGATATATTTCGAACAACACTACCGCTGTTATGGCGGTGGAAGATCACTACCGCTCCACGTGTATTTAGGCGGGATATATTTCGAACAACACTACCGCTGTTATGGTGGTGAAAGTTTGCTATTGTTCCACGTGTATTTAGACGGGATATATTTCGAACAACACTACCGCTGTTATGGTGGTGAAAGTTTGCTATTGCTCCTCGTGTATTTAGGCGGGATATATTTCGAACAACACTACCGCTGTTATGGTGGTGAAAGTTTGCTATTGCTCCTCGTGTATTTAGGTGGGATATATTTCGAACACCACTTCCGCTGTTATGTCGGTGAAAGTTTGCTATTGCTCCTCGTGTATTTAGGCGGGATATATTTCGAACAACACTACCGCTGTTATGGTGGTGAAAGTTTGCTATTGCTCCTCGTGTATTTAGGCGGGATATATTTCGAACAACACTACCGCTGTTATGGTGGTGAAAGTTTGCTATTGTTCCACGTGTATTTAGACGGGATATATTTCGAACACCACTACCGCTGTTATGGTGGTGGAAGTTTGCTATTGTTCCACGTGTATTTAGACGGGATATATTTCGAACACCACTACCGCTGTTATGGTGGTGGAAGTTTGCTATTGCTCCACGTGTATTTAGACGGGATATATTTCGAACACCACTACCACGGTTATGGTGGTGGAAGTTTGCTATTGTTCCACGTGTATTTAGACGGGATATATTTCGAACACCATTACCGCTGTTATGGCGGTGGAAGTTTGATATTGCTCCACGTGTATTTAGGCGGGATATATTTCGAACACCACTACCGCTGTTATGGTGGTGGAAGTTTGCTATTGTTCCACGTGTATTTAGGCGGGATATATTTCGAACACCACTACCGCTGTTATGGTGGTGGAAGTTTGCTATTGTTCCACGTGTATTTAGACGGGATATATTTCGAACAACACTACCGCTGTTATGACGGTGGAAGTTTGCTATTTCTCCACGTGTATTTAGGCGGGATATATTTCGAACACCACTTCCGCTGTTATGGTGGTGGAAGTTTGCTATTGCTCCACGTGTATTTAGGCGGGATATATTTCGAACACCACTACCGCTGTTATGGTGGTGGAAGTTTGCTATTGCTCCACGTGTATTTAGGCGGGATATATTTCGAACAACACTACCGCTGCCATGGCGGTGGAAGATCACTACCACTCCACGTGTATTTAGGCGGGATATATTTCGAACAACACTACCGCTGTTATGGTGGTGAAAGTGTGCTATTGCTCCTCGTGTATTTAGGCGGGATATATTTCGAACACCACTACCGCTGTTATGGTGGTGGAAGTTTGCTATTGTTCCACGTGTATTTAGGCGGGATATATTTCGAACACCACTACCGCTGTTATGGTGGTGGAAGTTTGCTATTGTTCCACGTGTATTTAGGCGGGATATATTTCGAACACCACTACCGCTGTTATGGTGGTGGAAGTTTGCTATTGTTCCACGTGTATTTAGGTGGGATATATTTCGAACACCACTACCGCTGTTATGGTGGTGGAATTTTGCTATTGTTCCACGTGTATTTAGGCGGGATATATTTCTAACACCACTACCGCTGCCATGGCGGTGGAAGATCACTACCACTCCACGTGTATTTAGGCGGGATATATTTCGAACAACACTACCGCTGTTATGGTGGTGGAAGTTTGCTATTGTTCCACGTGTATTTAGGCGGGATATATTTCGAACACCACTACCGCTGTTATGGTGGTGGAAGTTTGCTATTGTTCCACGTGTATTTAGGTGGGATATATTTCGAACACCACTACCGCAGTTATGGTGGTGGAAGTTTGCTATTGTTCCACGTGTATTTAGACGGGATATATTTCGAACACCACTACCGCTGTTATGGTGGTGGAAGTTTGCTATTGTTCCACGTGTATTTAGGCGGGATATATTTCGAACACCACTACCGCTGTTATGGTGGTGGAAGTTTGCTATTGTTCCACGTGTATTTAGGCGGGATATATTTCGAACACCACTACCGCTGTTATGGTGGTGGAAGTTTGCTATTGTTCCACGTGTATTTAGGTGGGATATATTTCGAACACCACTACCGCTGTTATGGTGGTGGAAGTTTGCTATTGTTCCACGTGTATTTAGGCGGGATATATTTCTAACACCACTACCGCTGTTATGGCGGTGGAAGATCACTACCGCTCCACGTGTATTTAGGCGGGATATATTTCGAACACCACTACCGCTGTTTTGGTGGTGGAAGTTTGCTATTGTTCCACGTGTATTTAGGCGGGATATATTTCGAACACCACTACCGCTGTTATGTCGGTGAAAGTTTGCTATTGCTCCACGTGTATTTAGACGGGATATATTTCGAACACCACTACCGCTGTTATGGTGGTGAAAGTTTGCTATTGCTCCACGTGTATTTAGACGGGATATATTTCGAACACCACTACCGCTGCCATGGCGGTGGAAGATCACTACCGCTCCACGTGTATTTAGGCGGGATATATTTCGAACACCACTACCGCTGTTATGGCGGTGGAAGTTTGCTATTGCTCCACGTGTATTTAGGCGGGATATATTTCGAACAACACTACCGCTGCCATGGCGGTGGAAGATCACTACCACTCCACGTGTATTTAGGCGGGATATATTTCGAACAACACTACCGCTGTTATGGTGGTGAAAGTGTGCTATTGCTCCTCGTGTATTTAGGCGGGATATATTTCGAACACCACTACCGCTGTTATGGTGGTGGAAGTTTGCTATTGTTCCACGTGTATTTAGGCGGGATATATTTCGAACACCACTACCGCTGTTATGGTGGTGGAAGTTTGCTATTGTTCCACGTGTATTTAGGCGGGATATATTTCGAACACCACTACCGCTGTTATGGTGGTGGAAGTTTGCTATTGTTCCACGTGTATTTAGGTGGGATATATTTCGAACACCACTACCGCTGTTATGGTGGTGAAAGTTTGCTATTGTTCCACGTGTATTTAGGCGGGATATATTTCTAACACCACTACCGCTGTTATGGCGGTGGAAGATCACTACCGCTCCACGTGTATTTAGGCGGGATATATTTCGAACACCACTACCGCTGTTTTGGTGGTGGAAGTTTGCTATTGTTCCACTTGTATTTAGGCGGGATATATTTCGAACACCACTACCGCTGTTATGTCGGTGAAAGTTTGCTATTGCTCCACGTGTATTTAGACGGGATATATTTCGAACACCACTACCGCTGTTATGGTGGTGAAAGTTTGCTATTGCTCCACGTGTATTTAGACGGGATATATTTCGAACACCACTACCGCTGCCATGGCGGTGGAAGATCACTACCGCTCCACGTGTATTTAGGCGGGATATATTTCGAACACCACTACCGCTGTTATGGCAGTGGAAGTTTGCTATTGCTCCACGTGTATTTAGGCGGGATATATTTCGAACAACACTACCGCTGCCATGGCGGTGGAAGATCACTCCCACTCCACGTGTATTTAGGCGGGATATATTTCGAACAACACTACCGCTGTTATGGTGGTGAAAGTGTGCTATTGCTCCTCGTGTATTTAGGCGGGATATATTTCGAACAACACTACCGCTGTTATGGTGGTGAAAGTTTGCTATTGCTCCTCGTGTATTTAGGCGGGATATATTTCGAACAACACTACCGCTGTTATGGTGGTGAAAGTTTGCTATTGTTCCACGTGTATTTAGACGGGATATATTTCGAACACCACTACCGCTGTTATGGTGGTGGAAGTTTGCTATTGTTCCACGTGTATTTAGACGGGATATATTTCGAACACCACTACCGCTGCCATGGCGGTGGAAGATCACTACCGCTCCACGTGTATTTAGGCGGGATATATTTCGAACACCACTACCGCTGTTATGGCGGTGGAAGTTTGCTATTGCTCCACGTGTATTTAGGCGGGATATATTTCGAACACCACTACCGCTGCCATGGCGGTGGAAGATTACTACCGCTCCACGTGTATTTAGGCGGGATATATTTCGAACACCACTACCGCTGTTATGGCGGTGAAAGTTTGCTATTGTTCCACGTGTATTTAGGCGGGATATATTTCGAACAACACTACCGCTGTTATGGTGGTGAAAGTTTGCTATTGCTCCTCGTGTATTTAGGCGGGATATATTTCGAACAACACTACCGCTGTTATGGTGGTGAAAGTTTGCTATTGTTCCACGTGTATTTAGACGGGATGTATTTCGAACACCACTACCGCTGTTATGGTGGTGGAAGTTTGCTATTGTTCCACGTGTATTTAGACGGGATATATTTCGAACACCACTACCGCTGTTATGGTGGTGAAAGTTTGCTATTGCTCCTCGTGTATTTAGGCGGGATATATTTCGAACACCACTACCGCTGTTATGGCGGTGGAAGTTTGCTATTGCTCCACGTTTATTTAGGCGGGATATATTTCGAACACCACTACCGCTGTTATGGCGGTGGAAGTTTGCTATTGCTCCACGTGTATTTAGGCGGGATATATTTCGAACACCACTACCACTCCACGTGTATTTAGGAGGGATATATTTCGAACACAACTACCGCTGTTATGGCGGTGGAAGTTTGCTGTTGTTCCACGTGTATTTAGGCGGGATATATTTCGAACACCTATGAAACCTATTTTGCGGCTAGTAGGCACTATAGCTCGATATACCAAGCATGTATACCAGCATTCCAATAAATAAGCCATCAGTATAATCGAATGCAATGTAATGACTCACAAGGCGATAAAAGAAACTGAGGAATTCGACAATTACTGAGAGTTGTTCTCAACCAAAACATGTTTCAATTCAACAATACAATATACACTCAAACAGAGGGTTCAGCTATGGGGTCCTATAAAGGAACTCGACAAAAAGGAATATTACAGCGGAAAAGATACGTGGATGATGTAATTTGTGTCTACGTTAAAAAATTAACAAGCAAAGAAAAAATATTCCAGTCCATAAATAACCTACACCACTCCATTAAATTCACCAAGTAACCCGAAACTGATCGGAATACTATCTCGACATAACCATCAAACGTAAATATAGTGAACTATCATACTCGATCTTTCGAAAACCTACACAAACATCGCATGCAATTGACAATCAATCCAACCATCCCAGCACACACAAGTTATTGGGCTTTAATTCAACGGTATACCCATGTCAAAAGAGAATTATAACAAGAAAATCAAAATAATCAAGCAAATAGCTAAAGAAAATAATTTTCTTCCCAGCAAAATAGATCAAATTTTAGCCAGGCACAGTAATAAAACAACTGAAAAGGCAGACAATAATGATAATAAAAATCACGTGTTTTATTGACGTGAACGCGAATTCATATAAAATCACCAATTTATTCAAGAAACAAGGCATTAAAATAGGTTTCGCAAGAAACACAACCGGAAAGAATCATTAAAACAGCAATTTAAATTAAAAAGATCACGAGCCTTACAGTAGTCGCATATGATGTGTAACATGTGACATGTTATCCTACTACAGTATGTGTCTGCCGGGAGCGCAAATCCCTTGTTAACAGTGAACTCAGTTGGTCATTGAAATAACTATTAGTAAAACTCCAGTGCCAAATCCTTTCGGCAAATAGCCTATGATATATTGAATATTTTCACACCAAAGAACGACAGCTTGAAGATAATTTATTGTAGGAATATCATTAGTGGGACCTCCAAACCTTGAAGTATGCGATATACATTCCACATAGTGCTGTATTTTGGCCGACAGTACCTCGAGTGCTTACATTAAATAAGAATACAGCAAAAGTATGAAGACTTAATAAATCATAGGCTAATTGTTTTCATCAAATATGATATAATGAATATTTTCGCACCAAAGAACGTCAATTTGAAGATGATTTATTGTAGGAATATCTTTAATGGGGCCTTCAAAACTTGAAGTAAACCGTATGCGATATACATTCCACATAATCACATAGCCGACAGTACGTCATGGTACCAATCTCCACCACCGTGCGCGCTCATTGTTTCCGTTGCATTTCCGTCCCATTTCCGTTTCATTTCTTCCAAATCACCCCCACAAAAAATATACAGCAACTGACAAGGAGAGGATGCGATGCATGGATCACCGATTCGAACCATCTTTAATACACGTATAGGGCAAGACCAGGCGTATATCAGATGCAAGTAGTAAGGTGCGCTTCTTAGCCGTTTCCGAGAAATTAATTAATTGCAATTACAGTGCGGCGTATGTGTGCGTTGTACGCAAGCACGTATGCAATGAGCGCGTGTTGTAGCGGTAAGAGCCCTGCTTCGTAAGTCCGGGATCGCTGGATCGAATCCTTTGCAGTGTTTTGTTTTTCCCATTTTTTGTAACCATTGGCAATTTCCAACCACTACCCATAGCATGAGTAACTGCTTGCGGTGTACGGGGTAGTTTGATGGCTCACAGACGTGCAATGAACGGAACAGATCGGGCCTTAAATGCATAAATGTATACTGTACATATAATAGAATACACCTGACCGTGTATAATACCAATGTATTTGCAATGCCGATACTGTACATTATGTAATGTCACAAACGTTGACCCTCATACGATGATTTCAGAATCTCTTTTCCCACTCACATAACACTTTATTACAATTGACTGCAAAATAAACATTATTCACGACACCAACAGTTGTACAAATTGCCAATGTTTAAAAAAACAAAAAATAAAAACAAAACAGAAACACAACACTCTGCAAAGTCTCACCGGCGGGACTCAATCCAGCGATCCTGCACTTACGAAGCAGGGCTCTTACCGCTACACCACGCGCTCGTTGTATTCTTGCTTGCGTACAACGCACATATACGCCGCACTGTAATTGCAATTAATTAATTTCTCGGAAACGGCTGAGAAGCGCACCTTACTACTTGCACCTGGTATACACCTGGTCATGTCATACACGTGTACTAAAGATGGTTAAAATCGGTGACCCATGCATCGTATCCTCCCCTTGTGATTGGAAAGATGTTACACATCAACAAGACCGTATAGAAAGTCAGGGATATATTTTCTAACGTGCCAAGACACAGGATGTCAAGCAAATTATGGTGGTCAAACTGGTAGAAGAATGGACATGCGATACAATGAACACAGAAATACGATAACATACGGGAGACATAGGGTCGTATGTGAACACATGTTCGACGCGGGACACAGCCTCACTAACATTTAAACCTATTTAAAAATCATACTTCACGAACTGAAAGGAAGAACCCTTGACATTTAAAAAAGCAATCGAGATAGTTAGATAGTTATTGTTGTTTTAAGGGGCGGAACTACGAGGTCATCTGCCCCTCTTAACACAGATTAAAATATACAAATTTGGAATGGAATTTAAAATATAGATGTGGACACCTAAATTCGAAAGGACCTAAATTTAATAAAACAAAAAATTAAATAAAACTAATAATTATAGAAAATTAACAACAATTATGGAAAATCAAAAATCATCATTCAAAAACGATCAAGTCGTTGAGTCAATGCACACTGGAAAATTTAGATTGCTGGCCCTAACCCACTCTCACTTATAAAGCGGATAACGCGATCAGCAGACACCACGTCATCGTATAATATAAGTTTGAGTGTCATTTGCAAACCAAGGTTTCTTCGTAAGTCAGCAAGATCCACACACTGGGTTAAAATGTGGGCCACGGTGAAAACGGCTCCACAGCTACAAAGTGGGGGGTCTTCCCTTCTCATCAGATACGAGTGGGTGGATCTTGTATGACCTATCCTTAGCCTACACAAATGACGGACTCCCTCCGGGACCGGAAACAGCTCCGCCACACGTGAGTAGTTCCCTTTATCGGTCTCAGTTTACTGGGTATTGGGTCAGCTAGCCACTGACGCTCCCAAAATGCCAGTACTTGTTGGCATAACTGAGAGCGAATATCTCTTACGGATACCTCCATTGGTCGAGGTGGTAGTGATACCTCCTCTTTTGCAGCTTGATCCGCTAACTCATTTCCCGCAATTCTCATGTGGCTTGGCAATCGAGATACAGTTTACTCTAATAAACAACCCTTATAATTTAAAACACGGCTTCGGTGGCGTAGTCTATAGCGCGCTGAACTGCTATGTCCAAGATCGCGGGTTCAAACCCGGTCGAAGTCGTCGGATTTTTAAGAGCTTAAAAATCCTTCAGTATGCCTTCCTTCGGAGGAGAAGTAAAGTCGGTGGGACCATGTTATAGATTTATGGTATGTAAAAGAACCTACCACTACAATTGGTAGTGTGTAGCAAAATTTGGAGGTTATATTTGGCTGGTTAGAAACGCTCTATCAAGTTCCAACGTTCGCCGCTAACTGTTAGGCCTCTCGTCCATTGAGAGCGGAAAGCTCCGAAAATGTGCGAAATAAAATTCGTTCTAAGTCGCACGAAAACGCACGAACGATCCAAAGACGTGGCTTGGTGGGGCACCGCGTCCACAGAGCCCGTATCGTTCGTCAGTTTTTGTCCGAACAGCTGCGAAGTGCGAACCGATCCCGATCTGTTGGGATTTTAGATGCGAACGAGTGCGAAGAGCTCAGTGAAAACTGTATTGTGAAATGTTAATTTTGCTTGTTCAGGAAAGTAAATATCTGTGGGACCAACGGGAAGTGAACTACCACATGCGGAATGTTAAAAAACAATTGTAGAAGGAAGATCATGCCACAAATGAGAAAATTCACCGAACTCCTTTCTTTTTGCGAAAGTGTGATTCACCCACATTTCCCGTCTTCGTCGATATCGCCTGTGCGTGATACGTCGAATCAAAGGTGATAATTCCAAAGCGAAAATTTCTTCATCAACATCATCTGGAAAACCGTTCCGGAGAGCCATCTCGTCTATGAATCCGGACGAATACTGACACAGTGGACGATAGGTATTCGCACGATTTCGTATGAACGGTGTTCGTCCGAATTCGTAGCTTCGCAGTTCGCAACTTTCCGCTTCCAATGGACGAGAGGCCTTAGTGACAGAGGCATCTAGTAGCTAATGTTGGAACTACTTGAAATTGAACTTGTTGGGAACCCACAGGCGTCAATTAAAATACCCTGCTCAGGCCATTTGGTTGCAATTCATATATAATAATAATAAAATAATAATAATAATAATAATAATAATAATAATTTCACTGAACACACATTCATGGAGAAGCCAACCCTCTCTACACTACTAGAAATCACCCCCGGTTGGAAACGAGAAACTACGTACATAACGTTGCAGCCAAGGCTATGCTAGATGAGAGAGCAACAAAGGAAACATGTTGCTAGTAATCCAGGCTGGATTAAGTCCACAACATATTTGGCTATAATTGAGGATGAAATTAATATTATTATCATCACTGCTGGTCGCCTCCGTAGCATAGCGGTCTGCATGATTAGCTGCCACCCCGGGGGTCCTTGGTTCGATTCCCGGCTCTGCCACGAAATTTGAAAAGTGATATGAGGATTCAGCCTCGGGTGATCCACATGAGTAGAGGGGGTTCGATTCCCTCCTCAGCTAGCCTCGAAGTGGTTTCCCACTTCGTCTTCGGGAAAATGTCGGGATGATACCTCCTGAAAGGCCACGGACGCCTCCTTCCCTCTTCCTTGCCTATCCATCCCAATCTTCCCTTCCCTTCCCATCCCTCATGAGGCCCCTGTTCGCTTTGCAGGTGAGGCCACCTGGGCGATGTGCTGATCACACCTCCCCAGTGGTATCCATTCCAACCGAGTGTTCTCAGCTCTAGGACACTGCCTGGAAAGGCGGTAGTGGTGAGTTCCCTCGCTGAGTCCGTGAGAACCACCAAACTGGAGGGTAAAATTGACTTTAAAAAATCATCAGTGGAAAATTTTGTCAAGTCGTATGAAACTCCAGGCTTCAGAAAATATATCACAATGGGTATTGCTTCATGTTTTACGACTCTGGTGTCGCAAATCCAGGACGGCACACAGCAGGTGAGAGAAGCAAGGGGCGGCTGGTGAACATAATGGCTGGTATCCCCAGCGATACAAGTTCGTCCTTGGATGACGTGGAGGTTATGGGAGTTGAAAGTGTGGGATAGAGATTACCCATATATTCATGAAACATAGTTAGGGCAATTCTACATGAGCGGGTAAAACGCCGCGTTTCGCCCGCTCCTACCGCGCCATCGGACAGAACCTACATTAATGAATTGGCCTGTCTTCACGAGCGTTTTGCGAGTCGCGGGAGGAGGCGTTCGAGAAACGTCGGGCGGGAAGCACGCCTCTGGAGGCGTCCTGTCCGCTAGCGGGAGACCTGGGAACTAAACTACACGTGGCGTTTTGCTAGCAGTTTACACGCCTCAGTAACCTCCTGTTGTTTACTGTGAATTCAAGTTTGTCGCGCTGCACTATGTTTGATACGGAGAAGTTTATAATTGAGGTCGAAAATGGACCGCCACAAACGATTCGCTAATTTGGGTTGAATCCAACAGCACCTCTTTTCCCCATTATGTTCATTATGAAACATATCATTTAAAAAAACGATTCCTGCAACGCAACCGACTTGCAATGTATCCATGTCCATCGCAGCACTGAATAGATGCGGGTAGACTACTTTTCTCAGTAGAAAGATTAGAATAGAATAGTAGGCGCTTCAGTTCACACGCCACGTTTTGACCGCCACGTGTAGATTGCACAATTTTGGTGAAGTCTGCTCTGGGCGAGTCACACGCCGCGTTTTCACGGTCACGTGTAGATTGAAACATTTCGGCGCGGTAGGAGGCGGGTGAAACGCGGCGTTTTACCCGCTCGTGTAGATTGGCCCTAAATGGGAATGACGTCAAGAATGACAAATTTCTTCCATGGACATAGACATTTATAAAAGGGTAAATTGTAGAGAAGTGTGTGGAGAGCAAGAATATGGAAACATATCTGGTAGATGTTGAATAATAGAGAAGTCATGAATATTAAAAGTGGCCGGATTCATTCCGCTGGTTAGCAAATTAATTTAAAGATCAAGGTCACAATCATGGGAAAGCTGTTTGAACTGAGCTGTGAGGCCCTGAACCTATGCGTTAAAAATGCTGAACAAGCGAATGATTGGATTTATGATCAGGGTCTGAATTCGCGATCTTGCATACACATGTTTCGAGACCACATCCATGATATTAGCCACAGTAGTATGGAAAACAGATTTTATATAGTTGGTATCTGCTGGAAGACTCTGAGAGACTACAAGTAGTGTCACACTGTAGAGAAGCGTCATTCCGATTTATTAGCCTACATATCTCATTTTTCAAAAATGAGGAAAAAGTAGACATGAGATCGATCCGGGAAATGTGTGTCTGTCTGTCCGTCCGTCTGTCTGTCTGTCTGTCTGTCTGCCTGTATGTGTGTCCCTATCAACTCCTAAACCGCTCCAGCTATCGAAACCAAATTTGGTAAGAGTAAAGATCTATACCTGAATATCTCACGGCCATATTTGAAATTTACGTTAGTGCTACCAACTGCTGAAAAATCGCAATTGAAATTAGAGCTCTAAGTTTGATATCTCAGAAGTTATGCATGGCAACTATTCCAAAATTGGCACACACATCGATAATAATATTTCACAATAATTTTCAGAAGTTAATGCATGCCAGTGTAACCAACATGATTCTAAGCCTACCAATAGGTCCAATTCCTAAATGCCTGTAACTTATATACTATCGATTGAAGATCAACCAAATTTCGTATGCACTATGTGTACTAAAACAGATATGACTGAGCGTAATCTAAAGAGACACCAGGGCTGCCAACTGTTAATAAATGCTCGCTCTATGTTTTAACCCTAATATCAATATATCAGGAAGTATGCAAGCCAACAGCTCTAAACTTTGCACACGTATAGTACCTGTCGCATCAATGGCTACGTCTCTTCTAAATTCGGAACATGCTAGGGCGTTCCCCCAAAGCGACGCGTGCCACTTGCACCCGAGTGACGTGAGAAATGAGCGAGGGTTACCTACTCATGAACGGGGTAGGTTAACGAAGTTAGTTCAACCAAAACAACTAAGACTAAGACCCTCAATATTGGAACGTTGACTGGCCGACATCGTGAGCTAGCAGAAATGCTCCAACACAGACGTGTCAACATTGCCTGCATGCAGGAGACAAAGTGAAGGGGTTCAAAGGCGAAATAAATTAAAGATGGCTACAAACTCATCTATCACGGTACCAGCGCAGCACGAAACGGTGTAGCAATAATCGTAGACCAGCACTACCGCAACAGTGTCACCAATGTCAACAGGGTGTCAGATAGGCTTATGTCTGTCAAGATTGATTCAATAGAAATCACTGCCCACATTATATCTTGCTACGCACCTCAAACTGGATGTACTGAGGATCAGAAAGATGAATTCTTGAACTGTCTGGATACCCACCTTCGAGCAATCCACCAGGATGAGTCCATTATTCTAGGAGGAGACTTTAATGGACATGTTGGGTCTCAGCGTGAAGGATATATGCGATGCCATGGAGGACATGGGCTTGGTGTGCGCAATGATGACGGATGTCGGATACTTGACTGTGCAGAAGCTCTTAACTTGATTGTGACCAACACATATTTCAAAAAGAGGCTAACGCATCTGGCTACTTATACCCTATCCACACACTAAGTAAGTGTTCAGATGACCTCGCTGTTCTGCCCTCAGATCTCAGAGAGAAGATGCTGTAAGACCTATGTTTATTTGACATTTTATTCTTGTTTAAAGCATACGTTCACCTCCTAAGGCTGGGTTTACGGTTTATTAGAACAGCGTTGGTTGTTCTGATCTAGTAGAAGTGTACGAGGTGGAACTCGTGAGTTCCGGGAGTTGGCGAACCCGGGCCTTCTACTTCGCTACGCCACAGCAACACTATGCCAGACGACAGCTCCCAACACATTTGAGATTCACGCAGTTTATGAACATTAGCGTCTCTTCTTGAGTCATACAGACCACCTCCCTAGTCTTCAAGGCTGGCGTGATTATGTTCCATGATTCATGTTCTTTTCTATACCCTTATTGTTGTTGTTCTTTCCTTGGAGGGGCTTGTAGGCCTATATCGTGTTAATTTAGCCCTGTAAACCTGGGTGTGTGTAGGATTTGTCTGTCCGCCTCGTTGCGTAGTGGCTAGCATTCTTAGCTGTCACTGCGGAGGCTCGGGTTCGATTCCTGGCTCTGTCAAAAATTTAATTCTGGTCTGAGGGCTGGAACGGGGTACACTCAGCCTCGTGAGGCAAAAATTGAGAAGAGAAGGGTTCGATTCCCACCTCAGCCATCCTGGAAGTGATTGTCCATGGTTTCCCACTTCTACTCCAGGCAAATGCCGGGATGGTGCCTAACTTAAGGCCACGGCCGCTTCCTACCAAATCCTACTTCGATTACAAATTGACACACTAGTACAGCCATCACAGAGACACAGGTTATCAGATAACTTCTACACACACCCAGGTACGGGGTTACATGAATTCGATGTCGCAAAGCCCCTAAAGGAACCAACGACAACAGGATTTGTCTGAAAACTTATGGTTTTGTCGTTTCTGTTTTTGTAATTCAGGTGAGGATTGGTAAGGAGGCGACCGTGGCCTAAGATTAGGGACTATCGCGGCATTTGCGTGTAGTAGGAGTGAGGAAGGCCCTTTTACAATAGACTAATACTCATACTTGCCAAGTAGTTGTCGTGATTTTTGTTTTCGAAGAGCAGAGACCGTTTGTGGGTTTCTTTGTGAGTTGTAGTGTTTCGTAGAGCGATTTTGTATTTTAAATTTGGATCTGTTGATGCTCGTTTGACGAGCGAAACATGTCATCCCGTAGTTTTCTCCTTCTTCTGTAATTCATAACAAATCTAGCCTGTATATATATTTAAACACGTGTAATTTTTTTCAGGTTATTTTTTCACATGTTCCTGTAATTGGGATAATATTGTGTTGACCGGCTGAAAAGTTGTAATACGAGTATCAATAATCTGAGGGATATTGAACGTTGACATAACTGCTTATCACGAAATACTTTCATATATATTGTATATATCCACAAGGACATCCGCCCGGCATTTTGGGAGACCATACAAATACTGAACAAGAAGTTCCGTGACGAACTAAAGAGCCTACTTTTCTTAGAATGTAACATTTATGCCAATGATCAATTTATATGGATCTATCTAAAATAATGACGAAATTATGTTGGTAGTATAGAAATTTCAAATTAGTTCGAAATACTGTATACCTGGCATAATGTAGCCTAATGTAGCCTAATGGAGCACTATAGTTGGCAGCCCTATAGTTGACTGAATATATTCTTAGTTCCATCTTTTAAGGTACAGAATACAAAATTTGGTTGAAGTCCAATGGGGCATGGACGTTACCTGCAGTTAAACATTGGATCTAACAGCGCGCGTAAAATCATGTTGGCAACAATGTCATGCATGTATTGGTCAGAAATAATCAGAAATAATACGATATATTGTGCCAATTTTGAATGAAATCCATTAGTTAGTATAGAAGATACATGTATTTCAAAATTGGACCTATCAGCAGGCTTAGAATCATGTTGGCAGCACTGACGTATATTAGTTACCCCAAATTTATCTAGAATGCCAGGTACTATACGCGTGCAAAGTTTAGATGTGTTGGATTGCATACTTTCTGATATATTGATATTAGGGTAACAAAAATAGAGACAAGATTTATTAACAGTTGGCAGCCCTGGTTTCTCTTAAGAATACGCATAGTCATATCTGTTATGGTACACAACACATACGAAATTTGGTTGAAATCCAAATGATAGTATAGAAGTTACATGTATTTAAAGTTGGACCTCTCAGCAGGGTTAGAATCATGTTGATAGCACTGACGTATATAAGTTACTCCACATTAATATAGAATGTCAGGTACTATACGTGTGCATAGTTTAAAGCTGTCGGCTTGCATACTTTCTGATATATTGGTATTTGGATAAAATAAATTGAGAGCATTTATTAACAGTTGGCCGCCCTGGTGGATCTTAAGAATGCGCTCAGTCATACTTGAATGTACACATAGTACATACGAAAGTTGGTTGAAATCCAATAGATAGTGTAGACGTTATATGCATTTAAAAAATTTACCTATCAGCAGGCTTAGAATCATTTTGGTAACACTGCCATGCATGGCCTCCTGGAAATTAAACTGAAATCTTATTACCTATACGTGTGCCAATTTTGAAATAGCTCCCATTCATACCTTCCAAGATATCCAACATGGAGCTCAAATTTCAATTGTGATTTTTCAGCAGTTGGTAGCATTGACATCATTTCCAAATACGGCATTGAGATATTCTTTACTCCTACCAAATTTTGTTTCGATTGCTGCAGCTGGTAAGGAGGTGATAGGGTGGGGGGGGGGGGGGGGAGGTACACACACAGCCAGACAGCCAGACAGACAGATAGACACACATTTGCCCGGATCGATCTCATAAAGCTACTTTTTCCTCATTTTCGCAAAATGTGAAAAGTAGGCTAATAAATAAGATACATTGTGTGCTCTATAGTACATACTGTATATGCCTACATTATGGTACACCATATAAATTGTTATGCAGCATGTGGATTGATGCTCTCTATATTCCAAAGCAGACCTTTTCAAGATCATCCTCCATGATGCCAAGCTTTTTGAGGATATCCTCGACGAACTTGAAGGATGTTCCCCGATCATTTTTAGGATCTTATCTGGACTAGCCACTGCAGACACTGTATTGAGTATGAAACTCTGCCTTGTGTGTTGGAGAGCTGCTCCAGGGGAGAAAAAAGGCATAACACAGTTCGCGAAAGGTTAGCTAGCGCTTTACGTCCAAAGGGATAGGATAGTTACAAAGAATTGCACTGCTTGGCCGTGGATGGCAGCACCCGTCGCGTCGTATAGATATTATTGTCATCAATCATCCGGAGAAGAAGTAGAAAAAGAGAATATATGAACCCAAGATAGTAGTTACTTGCTTATTTTTCGGCTCTAGAGGTAGACTACTGTTTCTAAGTTATTTGCTATCTGGAGAAGGATTTATAAGGTGCGTTCAAAAAGTAACGAGCCGGAGGCTGTATTGCGCACACCGGTGACGACATCGGCTAATCGTGGCGTGTGTAACGAGGTGTGGTTCCGACCAGAGCGTGGAAGGTCACAGCCCGTCGCTAGAGGGCACGCGTGCACGTCACGTGACGATACAAAGCAGCATGCATCAATCGTCCAACGCTGCCAGTCGCATTGCAAACAGTGACATGGAGGCTTCAAACGAAGAGCAAAGAGGTGTTGTTCGGTTTCTGACAGCGGAAGGAGTAGGTCACAAGTGTACGGCGAACACTGCATGTCCCTTGCAAGGATCAAGGCATGGCACAAGAGCTTCAGGGAAGGACGGGTGTCGTTAGCCGATGATGCGCGGTCTGGGGCACACCCCTGCATTACCGATGACAACGTCCAGCTGGTTGATGCACTCATTACCCAGGACCACCGAGTGACAGTGAACGCCATAGCCGTGGTCGGATTGAGCGTCGGAAGTGTGCACACCATCATGAAGGAACGACTGCACTTGCGGAAAGTGTGTGCCTAATGGGTGACCCACAGTCTTCAACCACACCAGGAAGCATGTCGAATGGCCAACTGTCTTGGTGTTGGTTGGACGATTGATGCTGCTGCTCGTTTTGTATCGTCACGTGACGTGCACGCGTGCCCTCTAGCGACGGGCTGTGACCTTCCATGCTCTGGTCGGAACCTCACCTCGTTACGCACGCCATGATTAGCCGAAGTCGTCACCGGTTTGCGCATTATTGCCTCCGGCTCGTTACTTTTTGAACGCACGCAAAATCGAAAAGAAGTTTCAAGAAGAAATTATTAAAACAACCCTCAAATCATCAGTAGCCATTCTAAGAAACAATTTGTATGAGCCACTTCAAAACAACTAACTTTCGAAATTTGATGTTTTTCAGTACCCAATTGTAATGGGTGTTCCCTTAAACCCGAAAAAGAAAACCTTGAGGATAACTTATAGGCCTACATGCGTCTGCGAGAGCTAGCTACAGAAGTTACGTTGACAGCACGGCTGCCGCTTGCATCATATTAGCCTTTCACGAAATGATTGCCGGCGGTCGAGATGGAAACTATTCTTTGTTTACTTGTGTCACACGTCACTCTGCTTCGTTGACAGGTACAGTTGCGCGTGTAGGATATGACTCAGCTCAAGTAGCGTCTGTCATCGTTTAACTGTCCATGGTGATATGAGCTCCTATGACGCGCAATGCTGCTTGACTTATGTGCAGAATGCATTCTGTCATCGCTGTGTTCCCTAATACCAAGCAAACAGTATACTTTGCACTCACCACAGCCATTCACAACAGATACTGGAAGTGCTGATGACACACACGCTTGCTAATTGCAATACACTCTAACGATTTCGACAGGCTACAGCTCACACGTGTGGGATTCACCCTGTCAAAGACACCGTGCTGCCAACTAAACCAATGAGGCAACCACTCACAGCTGCACGTAATCACTGCGGAGAACATTCTCGGGCGCCCTGTATTTACAATATACGGTATACTGTACACTCATTTAGTTGCAGTAGTAGTTTAACTAGCACAACTAGTCGAGATTTGTTAATTATATGTAGGGACCGGATGTTGATGACATGTCATCTTTTTACTGAGCTGTCTAAAACAATGCTGAAGTACATAGAAACTCCGGACGGGCCACCCTGTCTTCAAATATGTCATTTTTATTTTGCATCATTTTGCATTATTTGCTATTTTTCCATTTTAAGAGCATTTTTTTAAGTTTGGCAGATTTTTTGGGTCATATTTTAGAGAAATCAGCATTTTTTTTTTCAATTTAGTCATGTCACAGCTTTATATGAGGGAGTTACGTCTCTCAGAGTTAAGAAGAAGCTAGTAGCTGATACAAGATAATTTAAAATATTGAAAGAGACGTTATACCAATAACAAGATGTTCAGTAAAGAACATATAGCCTACTTTCTCCTAAATGCATGGGTATTGTTATAACTCTTTGTCCTTTTCAAGGAGTATAATTGAATGTTGGTTGTAGTAGCTTGTTGAAATACAACGTGCTATAGGGATATTAAACATGAATATGAGGTGCCCTTTGCTAGTGCTACCTCTGTAAAAAAAATCATTCAATTCGGTTTCACCGTGTTTGAATTGATCTGGGGAATGGATTTGCACACATATATGGCCGCTATTTGCAAACTATTGGGCTGATGACCTTGTAGTCAGACATAACATGCTTTCCAAAAAAAGGCATGTTATTGCAAAATCCGGTAGAGATCAAATTATTAGGATGGTCGAAATTTGATTTAAGCTTTTAACATTTGGTGGCCATCATTCCGTTTCCGTCAAGATGGCGGCGATATAAAACATGACACTGAGGTGCCTTTTGCTAGTGCTACCTCTATACCAAATTTCGTTCGATTCAGTGTCACCGTGTTTGAATTGATAGGGGGAATCGATTTGCACACATACTTGGCCACCATCTGCAAACTATTGGGCTGATGATCTAGCAGTTTGGTCTGAATATGCTTCCCACATAAAGATTTGTTGTTGCAAAATTTGGTAGAGACTAGATTATTAGGTTGGTCGTAATTACATTTTAGCCTTTAACATTTGGGTGACCGCGATTACGTTTCCGTCAAGATAGCGGTGATATAAAACATGACACTGAGGTGGCCTTTTCTAGTGCTACCTCTGTACCAAATTTCGTTCCATTCGGTTTCACCGTGTTCGAATTAATAGGGGGAATCGATTTTCACACAAAGATGGCCGCCATACGCAAAATATTAGGCTAATGACCTATTAGATTTGTCAAAGGATGCTTCCTCCATAAAGGTATGTTGTTGCAAAATTTGGTCGAGATCGGATGATTAGGTTAGTCGTAATTTGATTTAAGCTTTGAACATTTGTGTGGCCGCCATTACGTTTCCGTCAAGATGGCGGCGATATAAAACATGACAATGGGGTGCCCTTTGCTAGTGCTACCTCTGTACCAAATTTCATTCCATTCGGTTTCACCGTGTTCGAATTAATAGGGGTAATCGATTTTGACACAAAGATGGCCGCCATCCGCAAACTATTAGGCTAATGACCTATTAGATTTGTCAAAGGATGCTTCCTTCATAAAGGTATGTTGTTGCAAAATTTGGTAGAGATCGGATGATTAGGTTAGTCGTAATTTGATTTAAGCTTTGAACATTTGTGTGGCCGCCATTACGTTTCCGTCAAGATGGCGGCGATATAAAACATGACACTGGGGTGCCCTTTGCTAGTGCTACCTCTGTACCAAATTTTATTCCATTCGGTTTCACCGTGTTCGAATTAATAGGGGTAATCGATTTTGACACAAAGATGGCCGCCATCCGCAAACTATTAGGCTAGTGACCTATTAGATTTGTCAAAGGATGCTCCCTCCATAAAGGTATGTTGTTGCAAAATTTGGTAGAGATCGGATGATTAGATTAGTCGTAATTTGATTTAAGCTTTGAACATTTGTGTGGCCGCCATTACGTTTCCTTCAAGATGGCGGCGATATAAAACATGACACTGAGGTGTCCTTTGCTAGTGCTACCTTTGTACCAAATTTCGTTCAATTTGCGCTCACCGTGTTCGAATTGATAGGGGGGGACAGACATTCAGAGTACACACACTCACACACACACACAGACTCACACACACACATACACACACAGACAGACACACTTTTTTTTCGCCCTCTAGTGATCTCATAAGTCTACTTTCATTTTTTGCAAAAATCGAAAGTAGGCTAATATACATCTTGGAGGCAGAAGAACGGTACCATAGGTATACAGATGCTCTTGTTTTCGTCGCAAACCAGTTATTTGCGGAATTAAATGTTACCTGCTCTCTTGCCCAAGGTCAGCTGTGGTGGGGTAGAAAGGGGAAGGGGTGTATATTCTTGTCTCAGTTAATTTTCTCCATTTTATAGTTCATTTATCGAATTTTTGAAATATTGGTGTGTTTATTATTATAAAATCATTTTCTCCATTTTATAGTGCATTTTTCGAATTTTGAGGTCATTTATTACAGTCATTTTTGAAAATTTTAAGTGCCTTTTTTTAAATCTTTTTAGCGTCATCAACATCCGGGCCCTAGTTATGTGTGATATTTGTTATTGGGATAGACTACTGAAAGTGGTGATTGACCTTCAAGTTTGCTTGCTTAGGTGTGATTATGTGATTGTTATTTAATGGTCAAGTTGGAGTGGATTGTGAACTAAGGAAACGGTGTAAAATTCTAATCTGGTTAAAATTTAGTGCACAATATTCGTACAATATTGTACAATGACGTAGTGAAAACTGCACGGGCCACTTTCAATTTTGAAAGCCGAAAACCTGACCTTGAATCCTAGCAGCACGCGATGGCTCCCGGCCAAACAGGCAGCGACCTGCGTTGAATTCCCCAACTTCCACCTTCCCCTCATCCCGTAACTCCTTATCAGTTCAGTAAGACTATGCAAAACAAAAGTGATGTTCCGGATGAACAGGTTCCAAATCGTTCCTTCATCAAGCAATGTAAGTGTGATAATTTAATTTTGTCTGTTATTAATTTTACTGGCAAAGACAACATAGATTTATGGCATGTTAAAGAACCTTCCACTAATTGCACCTGTGTGAAGCTAAATTGGATAGGTTAAGAATGTAAACAACGCTCTTAAGTTTCTACGTTCGTTACCAAGAGCCGACTGCGGTGGCGTCTAGTAGCTAAGTTCTGAACTTGGCCTAGTAGTCGTTGACGGTGGCGCTTGGAGGCAAAAGTAGGAACTATTTGAAAAATTCAAGTTGCAGTACTTAAATTAAAAAACAGATAACACACACTAATAGAGTCATCACAATTAACACCGGTTATCAGACAGATTTTACACACACCCAAAGTACACGGGGCTACATGACCGCGTTGTCGCAGCCCCTAAACTGAGGAACCAACCAACCAACCAAAGACAACAATTAATGAAAATGAAAATCCACAGCCTGCTTCCAGTCTCCGACCGGGTCAGGAATGGAATGAATGAAGCCCCCATCCAGCGGCGAGGATATGAACTGTGCCGGCTTCCGAAGCCTGTCGCACTCCTCTGGGGCAATGATTAAATGAATGACAGGTGAAATGAAATGATAGTGGAGAGTGTTGCTGGAATGAAATATTGACAGGGAAAACCGGAGTACCCGGAGGAAAACCTGTCTGCCTCCGTTTTGTCCAGCACAGATCTCACATGGAGTGACCGGGATTTGAACTACGGACCCAGTGGTGAGAGGCCGGCGTGCTGCCGCCTAAGCCACGGAGACAACAATTAATATTAAACTTAACTTAACAGTCAAAATATTTACAAATGTCAGAAAGTGACAACGAAGATTTTCAATTGGAGCACTTTCCAAAATGTAATCCTTGGAATGTGGTAGTTTGTCTACAAAGTTGCTTTGCTGAAAGTGATCGCTATTGACGTCAGAAAAGTTGGATGGCGCAGCCACGCGGCAGAATGTTGAAGTTGTAACATTGTGACTGGTGAGATTTATTTAGATGGTGAAGCATTGACGTCGTGATGGAAACAGAAAGAAATTTGTCAAATTCGAGGAGGTACTGCTCTGTATACGGTTGCAAATCGTATAAAACGGCTACGAAATATCTTCACTACTTTCCTGTACAAAAAGTTCAGAGAGAAAGATGGGCTTCGGCGCTGTCAATTGGAAAACGTGTTACATGTTACATGACAGTGTGCAGTCTGCTTTTTTGTGAAGACGACTTCTTTCCACCGGTACTGTTGATTATTGATAGTTCTTGTCTCTAATTTGTATTCACATGGATTTAGCTACATAAAAAATACTGATAAACTTATAGCCTATTACTTCTGTGCCGTACAAAGAATGTAATCCGCTCTTCGTAAACTTATTTTAGGGGTTCTTCCGATTGACAATAGCCGAATGGTTAGAAAACTTAAGAAAAATGCTGTTCCTAGCCTTAATTTGCCAGAGAATTTATATTCTTGCCTTTGAACAGCAAGTATGTAGGTCATTGAAGTATGATTTGACTTAAATTGTGTTTTAGGCTATGATCTCCCTACTGTTGAATTTAGTTAATTAAAATGTAAAATCTTAGTTTTAAGTACCGGTTTGTTGACCCATCATCCCAGGCAGGCCGGCAACACCTATACTACTCAGGCAGATAGGTCACTTAGCCGTAATTTTGAAGTTATAGTGATGTTGAGTATACATATGCGGTAATGTAGCAGGAGACCGGATCGGCCTAGGCTATTCTAACTTTAATTAGTTCCCATTTCCGGGTTTTACAGTTTTGAGTGCGAATAGTTGGTTTGAAAGTTGTACAACAGTAAGGAGAGTATGTTTTGTATAAGTTTTAATTGGTATTATGGTTTTTGTCGAGCCGAGGAGTGAATTTGGTTTGGCTTAAAGTGTAGTTTTTGATCTGTTCCGTTTGCTTATGTCAAGTTCAAATGGAGATTCCAGCTTTGTTACATATCTGTATTTTAAATATTTAATTAAATATATTGATTGTGGAAAGAGATTAATAAATTAACATTCTTGCCTTTGAACAGCAAGTATGTAGGTCAATATTTGCAATATTGAAGTATGATTCGAGCATCCCAAGTAACGCTTCTTTGAACCAAAAACATTCATGGAAATTCAAGGTTCCTTGATTCAATTTATTATCAGGGAGTCGTCCTTTGTGTTATGTGAGATATATATATATATATATATATATTGTGAAATTAATAAAAACATCGATACCGCTAGGCTCCCAAGTACAGGCTTCATATATGTAACAGCAGACAGTAAATTAACTATTTACATGTGGGTAATATTTTTAACTGGTAGTAATGGGGCACTGCATTTAAATTGATTATAAAAATATTTCTATCGATGAAAGGAAATATGTAGTATTTTGCCATCATAAATTTGAAGCCATAACAAACGCACACCCAATTACTTCACGTCACTATATCGCCGCCATATTGCAAACAGCTGACCTTAAGCTCCTCCCCCGTTTCGGACGTCAATAAAAGCTGGTGGCAGGGAGCCATCGCGCGCTGCAAGGATTCAAGGTCAGCTTTACCTCTTCTCACCTCCTCACTCATGCCGTCGCCCGGCAGGTTTTCGGCGTACAATTTTGGCGTTCAAAATTGAAAGAGGCCCGTGCGGTTATCACAACGTTATTGTACTACTTTGCAGGAAAATTGTGTACTAAATTTCAACCAGATAAGAATTTTACACCGCAATCCGTTCGCTTGTTAGCTGCTTGAGTGATGTGCGTTCCGGTTCCTTGCAGCTTTTCTCGTCATGATGATCGCTTGAGGACCGAAACTGGTCATCCAGTTTATTTATTAATCTCATGTAATTGTTTTTCAGGATTAGGGCAACACCCATTACAATTGGGGACACTAATAATAATAATAATATCGTATGGCCTCGGGTGCCTGGTGCAAGCTTTGTTAATTGACACCCAGAGGGTAGCTTGCATGTCGAATTTCGTCGTTCCTTTGAACACTATGAAAGTCAAGGAGGTTAGATATCTAAACTCCTTGACACTACAGCGCTTTCAAGTAGACAATGGAGGAACTTTGTATTGGCGGAAAATCCCGAGATTAATTTTGCCCTTGAACACGGCCTACTGAATTCAAATGGGTTCTTTAACATGCCAACAACGTATGACATGAGTGTCGTGATTTTTGTCGCCTTCAAAAATCACTTACCATGGCCAGGGGCGAACCTGCAATCTTGGGGTTGGTAGTCCGACACTATAACCACTCACCCACCGTGGCAAGCTATTGGGGACACTCATGTTGACCGACTGAAAATATCAAATTTCGGTTGCCAAGGCAACACGAATAAATGACACGATCAAAAATAACTTTGTAATACGTTCCTGTTGTTTGAGTCTTCAGTCTTTTGACTGGTTTGATGCAGCCCTCCATGCCTCCCTGTCCTGAGCTAATAGTTTCATCTCTACATAGCTACCACACCCTACATCAGAAGCAATCTGTTTAATATACTCTAACCTTGGTCTACCCATACAGTTCTTGTCCTCGACCCTTCCTTCCATAACTAAGCTTGCTATTCCTGGGTGTCTTAGTATGTGTCCTACCAACCTATCTCTTCTCTTCATTAGCAGTCGCCAGAAACATCTCTCCTCTCCTAATCGTCTTAATACCTCTTCGTTTGTAACCCTATCTACCCATCTGATCTTCATCATTCTCCTGTAACACCATATTTCAAACGCATCAATTCTCCTCTTTTCTGCTGCAGCAATAGTCCAAGTTTCACTTCCATAGAGCGCGACGCTCCAGACAAAGGTTTTCAATAATGTCTTCCTAATATCTAAATCTATATTCGATGTCAACAGGTTCCTTTTCTGTAGAAATGCTTTCCTTGCCTGAGTCAACCTACTTTTTATATCCTCTTTGCTTCGTCCATCACTGTTTATTTTGCTTCCTAAGTAACAGAAGTCTCCTACTTCCTTTAGTTTTTCCTCTGCCAATTTGATGTCCATAGAGGTTTCTGATTTATTGCGGCTGCATTCCAATATTTTTGTTTTACATTTATTAATTTTCATCATGAATTCTTTCCTCAAGATGGAGTCCATACCATTCAAAAACGAAGGTGGATCAAAAGGTTAGTTGCACTAACGCGCTGCAGCAGCGCGCTGTGTTTCGCAAAAGTGGGCACAGCGGAGAAAGGGACAGACACTGCCCACACGTCTGTTAGGCAGGTCGCTGTGGTGTTTCGTCTTGTATGTTGTGAACAGCGGCCAAATGCAATGGCGCGTTGACTGGACGTTCACTCCAAATATGAGGTGCGTGCGACAATCCGATTCCTATGGGTCAATTGGAAGAATTGCTCGGACATTCATCGAGAAATTAGTGCTGTGTAGACTATGGACATGGGGAGAGGGCCATTTCCCCACAAAGGATCGTTAACTGCTGCAGCGTTTCAAGTGGGAGGTCTGGCAACATCCACCCTACAGTCCCGACCTAGCGCCATATGACTTTCATCTGTTCGGTAAGCTCAAAACGGAGCTCGGTGGTCGACGTTTCCAGACCGATGAGGAGGTGAAGACCGCTTTCTCCGTGTGGTTGCAGAACGCTGGAGGAACTTTCTATGCATCCGGGATCGATAAGTTGGTTGTGTGTTCGCAGAAATGTTTGGAGTCTCTTGGAAACTATGTGGAAAAGTGACGTTACATTGTATGTCTTTAAAGGCGTGTTGCTGTTGTATAGGTGGGGTAATAAATGGCCATAACTGGGAAGTGCAACTTGTTTTTTGATCTGCCCTCGTACCTCTTGTTTTACGATCACTGTATCAGCATTTATAAAATTATATAGGATTATGGGGAAGAAAGAACGCCACCTGGGGAAACGTTGGACGTTATTCCTATACCACAGCGCTCCAAAGCGTGCTTTTTCAAAGGAGTCTCTAATTTCTTGTCCAGTAAGCTTATGTTTTTGTACAGAGAGCTCTTGTTCTTTCATTTGAGGGGCTTGGATATCGTGGTCATCTAGCCCCGTGTACTTGGGTGTGTGAAGACTTTGTTTCATAACCTGTATTATTATTATTATGTCCGTAGTAGAGAGTGTTGGTTGGTTGGTTGGTTAAGTTTAGGGGCTGCGACAACGCTGTCATGTAGCCCCGTGTACTTTTTGCCGCCAAACGCCACCGTCAACGACCAACTGGTTCAGAAATTAATTACCAGATGCCACCGCAGTCGGCTCCTGACGACGAACGTAGGAACCGAAGAACGTTAGTCAAATGTTTAACCTATATTAATTTAGCTTCACACAGGTGTGATTAGTGGAAGGTTCTTTAACATGCCATAAATCTACGACATGGGACCGCCGGCTTTACTTCCCCTCCGAAGGAAGACATACTGAGGGATGTTTAACGTTCTTAAAAATTCCGACCACTTCGGCCGGGTTTGAACCCTTGATCTTGGGCATAGAAGCTCAGCATGCTACCAACTACGCCGCCGAAGCCGCTAGTAGAGAGTGTATTTGTAATTTAGGTGAGGGTTAGGAAGAAGGCGGCCGTGGCCTTAAGTTAGGAACCATCCCGGCATTTGCCTAGTGTAGAAGTGGGAAACCACCTCCAGGATGGCTAAAGAGCAGAATTACATTTCTTGGCAGAGTCGGAAATCGAACCCGGACTTCAGGGATAACAGCCAATAATGTTAGTCACTGCGCCACGAGGTGGAACGTGGAGCAGAGAATGGCAGAAAATGGGTGCGTATTATGTTATTTTCGACAGCTCCGGTGGCGTAGTCGGTAGCATAAGGGCGTTGAAATCCTTCAGCATGCCTTCCTTCGGAGGGGAGGTGGGGCTGGAGGGCCCACGTCATAGATTTTTGACACGTAAGAGAACCTACCACTGCAGTTGGTCATGTGTAGCAAAATTTGTAGGTTATATTTGGCTATTACACAACGCTCTATCAAGTTCGAACGTTTGCCGCTAATAATAGTAATAATAATATCGTTTGGCCTCGGGTGCCGGGTGCAAACTTTGTTATTTGACACCCAGAGGGTAGCTTGCATGTCGAATTTCGTTGTTCCTTGACCATGAAAGTCAAGGAGGTTAGATATTAGATATCTAAGCTCCTTGAACACTATAGCGCTTTCTGGTAGAGAAATGAGGAACTTTGTGTCGGCGGAAACTCCTGAGATTAATTTTGCCATTATGAACTCGGCCTACTGAATTCAAATGGGTACTTTGACATGCCAACATCGTATGACATGCGTATCGTATTTTTGCCGCCTTGCAAAAACTACTTACCACGGCCAGGAGCGAACCTGTAATCTTGGGGTTGGTAGACCGACACGGTATCCACTCACCCACCGTGGCAAGCTACGTTTGCCGCTAGGTGTTAGTGACTGTAGCGTCTGGTGGCCAAAGTTGGAACTACTTAAAATTGAACTTGTTGGGAGTCCTCGGGCGTTCAGACAAAAATGCCCAGCTTATGGCCATTGGCTGTGATTCATTAAGTTATTTTCTAACAATGAGCTTGTACATTTAGATTTTGCTAATTTCGTACGAGGAATGCACATGCTCGCACACTTATGTTGATCCAAACATAAACGTGCCATAGGCACCATTATCAACTGCTGCTCTTAGGTGACGTCACTCGCAAAGCCAGCCTTCCCTCTCCCGGCATACTCTTCATAGGTGACGTGATTTGACCGAGTTAACGCCACAGCTGATTTGGTAGAGGTGGTGCAGCTCAGCTGACCCTGCAGCCTATCTTGGAGAGCTCAAGTTAACGCCATTCACGTCATAGATACCGACAGCAGTGGCTACGCTGGCTAAAGCGCAGCATTAGGTCATGGGGCCAAGCTCTGCTGACTCGGTAGACGCGTGGGTTCGAGCCCCACCGTCGGCCGTTCTTGAAATGGTTTTCCGTGGTTTCCTATTTTCAACACCAGGCAAATGCTGGGACGGTACCTTCTGACAGGCCACGGCCGCTTCCTTCCACATCCTTGCCCAGTTTCATTCCATCTCTCATCCCGACGCGCAGGTCGCCCACGGGCGTCGACAAGAAAGACCTGCACTCGGCCTCACAGGAGGCCACAGGACAAAAAATAAAGAGACAGTTAGTCTGAAAGACTAGACTTTGTATAATTTTAAATGCTACAAATGCTGAAAAATGCTAAAAAGGCTGGAGGCTTCTCGCTTCGCTCGAAGCCAAAGACTCTTGACATGTTAGAAAATTATCTGCACAATACTTATCTTGCTGTTTCAAATTACTCGCGAACGGCAAGTGCAAACCAAGGGCAAAGCCGCTCATAGTATATTGATATTTTTAACGATTTGCCCAGCGTAAGCTTAAGAAGCGCACGGACGCCAAGTTTGTTTTCGACTTTTTCAACTGAAATCGTTACTGCTTGGCTTCCTTTGATCATACATAAATTATTTTCTACAGAATCTTTCCTCGAGATATCCTTTACAGAATGGTGAAAACCGCATCAAAATCCATCCAGTGGTTCTCGAGAATACCCGTGACATCCAAGAATCGGGGATTTTTGTCTTATACTAACGAAGTAGAGATTGTCGGGGAACACATGCACCAAGCAGTACTATGAGGTCACACACCTCAGTGCATCTGGTACATTTCGTCCCTTCACCGTAACGTAACGCCAGACCCCAGCGTAACGACAAGACCATTTAAAATGATTTTAAAAAACGTCATATATGACGCCCTTTGGCTGGATCAATAGCTGAGCGTATTGTTGAGATGCAGCTCAGCTAGCCCTGCAGCCTACCTTGGAGAGCTGGAGTTCATGTCATTTCTCGTCATAGATGACGTTATTTGGCTGGGTCAACAGCTGAACATATGATTGTGATGTACTGTAGCTCATCCGGCCGGGCATCCTGGACTTGTTCGATGTGCTGGAGAGCTAGATCTCCTGCAATGCCAAACTCGTCATAGATGACGTTATTTGGCTGGGTCAACAGCTGAGCATATGGTTGTGATGCAGCTCAGCAGGCCGGGGACCCTGGATGGAGAGCTTGAACCCCTGATGTTGGCTTACGCTCTGGGAAGCTGGCTCTGGCGATATGTTGCTGGGGAGCTCGCCTAGGGCTGCAGACCTGACTGCTCAGCTTGCCCTACCAACATGCTGGATAGCTCGTGCAGGCACATGCAGGAGCTGGCTGTGGGCAGGAGTTGACCTGACTGCAGACCTGACTGCTCGACTCCTAGTGCTATGATCTCTGCTCGCTCTAGCAATATGCTGCAGAGCTCGTGCAGGAGCTCGTGTGGAGCTGGCTGTAGGCAGGACCGTGACCGTAACCGTAACCACCGCTGGTCATGGCAGGAACGGCCTGGGGCTGCAGACTTGAAACTACTGCTCGACTCCAGGGCCATGATCTCATCTCCATAGCAACTGTACCCCCCATTCCCCAGCCCCCCAGCTGCTGCCTTGCCACATATACTGGCTCACTCAGAACCACCCTAGCAATTGTGCTATCCCACACCAACTGCACTAATACTTAGCAGTATTTACCAACTCATTAACCGACAATTCCCTAGATCCAGATATAATTACATATGACGTGTGGCCTCCGCAGAGGCCGAGTGCAGGTCTTTCTAGATGATGCCCATGGGCGACCTGCGCGTCGTAATGAGGATGAAGTGCTAATGAAGACGGCACGTACTGTACAGCCAGTCCTCAAGCCACGGGAATTAACCCCAGGGGATTAAAATCCCTGATGGCTCGGCCGGGAATCGAACCCGGGGCACTTTGGGCCAAAGCCTAAAGCGTTTGAAATGTGGTGTTACAGGAGCATGATGAAGATCAGATGAATGGATAGGGTTACACACGAAGAGGTATTTAGACTAGTGGAGAGGAGAGATGTTTCTGGCGACTGCTAATGAAGATAAGAGATAGGTTGATAGGACACATACTAAGACACCCAGGAATAGCAAGCTTAGTTATGGAAGGAAGGCTCGAGGACAAGAACTGTAGGGGTAGACCAAGGTTAGAATAAGTTAAAACAGATTGCCTCGGATGTATTGTGTGGTAGCTATGTAGAGATGAAACGATTCGCTCAGGACAGAGAGGCATGGAGCGCTGCATCAAACCAGTCAAAAGACTGAAGACTCAAACAACAACTTATACCAGAGGAGGTCATGCTACTCAGATCGATTACTGGCTAGTCCGGCAAGAAGATATGAAGCTGGTGACAGATACCAAAGTGATTCCGTCTGAAAGCGTTGCCCCTCAACCATGACGAATGAAAGAAATTCGTCATGCCTCAACACCGATTGCTTGTCCTTGATGTTCAGAAAAATGTTAAGCGACTCAAAACAAAACCTAAAACTGGGCCTGTGCGTATCAAATGGTGGAGATTGAATGCCCACCACAATGAGTTGGTCACAGCCTTGGCAAACTTATCCGTGAAGTCTGATCAATCAGTTGATGGTATGTGGAGAGATGCTGTTAAACAGATACATCAGGCGGCGAAAGAAACTGTGGGATAAACCATACCCGGACGAAAATACATTGATAAACATATCTGGTGGTGGAGTGATGAAGTCAAGCAAGTTATCAGGGAGAAAAAGATGGCCTACAAGACTTGGTGGAACTCACGTCTTGATACTGACCTCCAGCAATACCGTGACCTGAAATCAGCAGCAAAAAGAGCAGTAGCTGCTGAAAAGGACAATTATTATCAAGACCTGTACGACCAGCTTGACACACCATCACGAGAAAACAATGCCTATCGTCTTGCTAAGTCCCGTAATGGTTCAACTCAGGACATTGGACATGTCATGCTTATCAAGGATGCGAACGCTAAGCTACTACGAGAACAGAAATCCATCCTCCAACGTTGGGCAGACTACTTTGATGGCATCTGCAACGAAGAATTTCCACACCCACCAATTGCAAGTCCTGATCCTACCTTAGGACCCGTTCCTTCAATTACATCCGAGGAAGTAATGCTTGCCATTAGCAAGATGAAGAGTGGGAAAGCAACTGGCCCAGATGACGTACCGACGGAAATATGGAAAATGCTATGAAAGCCTGCCTCGGAATTCCTTGCCACACTCTTTAACCGGATCATTGCTGAGAACAAACTTCCCCATGCATGGACAACTAGCATAACAGTTCCAATCTGTGATGTGGGTGACTGCTCAACTTATCGCCCTGTTCGACTCCTCTGTCATACGTTTACAATATTTGAGCGTGTGCTTGATTGTGGGCTCAGAAATATTGTCACTGTAACACCAAACCAGTGTGGGATTGTTAAGGGATGCAGTACCATCGATGCGGTACATGCCACACGACTTTTAATGGAAAAACACAGAGAGAGGCAGCGAAATGTACACCTGGTATTTCTCGATTTAGAGAAAGCTTTTGACCGTATCCCTCATGCTCTTATTTGGCGAGCTCTTCGTTGTCATGGAGTCCCTGAGGAATATGTAAGCTGGGTGCAACTTCTGTATCGCAATGCCACTAGTGTAGTTCGGAGTCCAGCTGGAGTTTCCCCACCTTTTGAAATCACTGTGGGTGTTCATCAGGATTCTGCTCTATCACCACTGTTATTCATCCTCTACATGGATACAACAACGGCAGACACACATACCTCACATCCCAGGACCCTTATCTATGCGAATGATGTGGTACCCCCCCCCCCCCTCGGACCTCCAGCACCGGGTTCAAACGTGGAACGACAGACTGGCTGAAAATGGACTACACCTCAATATCCAGAAGACAGAATACCTGGAATGTGGCCCCCAAACCAGAGGTACCATCAGTATCAGGACAGAAAATCTGCTGAAGACCATTCATTTTAAGTATTTAGGGTCAATTGTCACTTCAAATTGTGACGCCACTCCTGATACTCGGATGAGGGTAAACGCAGTCTGGCTCAAGTGGAGACAAGTCACTGGAGTTCTCTGTGATAAAAAAAAGATGCCTCTGCATTTAAAGGCAAAGGTCTATAAGTCTTTGGTACGCCAATCAGCGATCTATGGGACTGAATGTCGCTATTTGACCAAACAACATGAGCAAATTTTGCATACAATGGAAATGAAGATGCTCCGATGGTCGATTGGTCTGACCCGATTTGACCACGCAAGGAACACAGACGTCCGGCGAAGATTTGGTGTTGCACCAATTGTCGAGAAGGTGAGGGAGGCTCGTCTACGCCGGTACGGTCACGTCATGAGAAGACAGATCAACTCGGTTGCAAAAACAGCACTCCACATCAACCCAGGTGGAACAAGACCACGTGGAAGACCTGCAAAGCGGTGGACTGACAACATCAGGGCTGACATGCACTCTGTTGGTCTAACACCAGAAGATGTCAACGACAGAAATAAGTGGAGGAGATATAGCAAAATAGCAGACCCCGCAAGGGATTAATGTTAGGAAGAAGAAGAGTGGCCGACATTCTACCTCAGTTTGGTGTAACATGCTGCCAGCATGATTCTAAACTTGCTAATAGGTCCAGTTCTAAAATGTATAAAACTTCTATACTAAGAAATGGATTTCAATCAAATTTCGTATTTGCTTTGTGTACTATAACAGTTATGACTATGTGTATTCGTAAGAACCAGCAGGTCTGACAACTGTTAATAAATGCTCTATTTGTTTAATCCTAATATCAATGTATCAGAAAGTATCCAAGCGATCAGGTCTAAACTTTGCACACGTATAGTACCTGACTTTCTAGTTTAATTTGGAGTAACTGATATAACTCAGTACTGCCAACATGATTCTAAGCTTTCTGATAGTTTCAATTTTTAATTACATATAACTTCTATACTAACAAATGGATTTTATCCAAAATTGGCACTAAAATAGATCGTAATATTTCAGATTAATTCTGAGCATCACATACATGACATTGTTCCCAACATGATTTTACGCGCACCGATAAAGCCAATATCAAACAGCATGTAACGTCCATACTATCCATTAGACTTCAACCAAATTTTGTATGTGCATTCTATACCTTAAGAGATGGAACTAAGAAGTCACCAGGGCTGCCAACTGTAGTAAGTTACTCTATTAGGCTACACTACTTCAGGTGCATTTCAAACTGCAGTACTTAGAAATGTTAGTATTACCAACTTGATTTCGTCATTATTCTAGATAGGTCTAAATAGAGTGGCATGAATCTTATATTTTAAGAAAAATAGGCTCTTTAGTTCGTCACAGAACTACTTGTTCTGTTATAGGATACACTCCTCGTTCCAACTGAGTCCGTTATAGACTCCATAATGTATAATCAGTTGGTGAGTGACGCGAAGTTTGATAAGCGACGATAAAGCCCTGCAAGTATCGTTATTATAAGGTGCAGTGCGCACACAAGTGTGTAACATATTTACTAAGTACAGACAGAAACATAGTCTGTTATCATTAGGGTTCAGAGTTTTAGGTCAATAAATAGTTTTCATGTAAATGCATATTTTAACAGTTTGTCTATAAATACATAAATTCCTGCTTTTCACTTGTTAGCACATAAAAAGACGTATTATAGTGCCAATTTTTAAATCAGTATGCTAGATCTTTCAGTTTATTGCATTTTTGTTCTGTGTTACTTCAACGGGGAAGAACCTGTGAGCTATTCTAATCTTCATGCAGAGTGTATGTCAGCTTGCAACTGTTTTTTTCTTACCTTGTCGCCCCGTCCCACTCACTGGGAAAGCCGGGGGATGCCTAAAGTAAACGCAACTACAAGTTATCGTCTGCAGCAGTATGTTGCAGAATTTAAGGATAATTTTACTTCTGATGGGGGTGTTCTGTTCTGTCAACCATGTGGGAAAGCAATCAAGGCTGAACAGTGGATCAAGTTACACAACACCTCAAGGGCAAGAAACATTGCCGCAGTTTCGCGCCTTCGGAAGAAGTGTTGCGCGATAATCGTCGGTCATTTGTGATGGACAACCTGAAGATGTATCTCGTTGTGTATTGTAATTCTTCAGCAGTCAGTGAGGCATAGCACAAATTGCATTCGTGATTACTGCATATTGTTTATATTGTTATTTTGTTGGTTCTTCAGTTTAGGGGCTGCGACAACGTGGTCATATAACCCCGTGTACTTTGGGTGTGTGTAGAATCTGCCTAATAACCGGTGTTAATTGTGATGACTGTATTAGTGTGTGTTATCTGTTTGTAATTCAAGTTGGAACTGCAGACATTGTATTTTTCAAGTAGTTCCTACCTTTGCCGCCAAACTACACCATCAACGACTACTAGTTCAGAACTTGGCTACTAGACGCCACCGCAGTCGGCTCCTGGCGACGAACGTAGGATCCTAAGAGCGTTGTTTAAACCTAACCTACAAATTAAACTCACACAGGTGTAATTAGTGGAAGGTTCTTTAACATACCATAAATCTATGACATGGGACCGCCGACTTTACTTCCCCTCCGAAGGAAGGCATACTGTACTGTACCCGTTCGTCCTGGGGATGCGATGACCCATCTGCTATAACATCACATCCCTGGAGTTCCAGGACAGAGCGGAGTTAAATGAACCTCTAGTCAAATAAGGAATGTGTCGGAAATTCAGCTGAGTTCGTGAAAAAGCAGTGGGTTTCACGAGACAAAGTATCTCTAGGGTCGTTACGGGCTTAAGTTAATAAAAATAATTCAAATATAAATGGGCGCCATCAACTGAATTCCTAGCAAAACCACTTCCTTTCCGGATAAGCCTTACTCAAGACAAGGAAAGAAAAAGGAACATCACACCATCATCAGATCACAACTAAGATAAAAACAAATTTATTTTACTTTGAAAGTCAGACAGACATTTTAAATATAATTCCTACCTAAGAGTATGGTCGAATGCAAAGTTAAATTGTCATTGTCCAAAAAATCGAACCATCTCCTTTCTAATGCAAAATTATTTCAATCCACTTATCAAGAAAAATGTATAAAGTTCTCTTGGGTTCTCAGGATCACTGTATCACTATGTCTTTCGTCACTGACATTTGTGAAACCTGAGACCTAATTCTCTTTAATTTAACATCAATGTGGATTTAATTAAGTTACTAATCTGCCTAAACATACACATATAATAATCACTCATGTTAAATATCACATAAATTATGGTTTGCATGGTATAATTTGAACGTAGAACATGTTAATCAAATGTTCCTAAACATTGAATAATTAATTTACATTATTTACATCGTCATTAATCTCTTATCTGTGAATTACAGAAAATTCAAATTCTCATTGGTCATCCTCATCATTATTATCAAAATTAAATATTTCTTACATTAATTCTCACTTCAAAATTCCAAATATTCCTGTCAGAATCGTTAATTCATCACCATTACATCATTTAAATTCACATTTTAAGTTGCAATTCCTTCGAATCATCTCTCAATTACATTTATTTAATTGCATATAAATTCATTAATCATCAGCTTCTTTAATTAATCATCACCTTCTAATTCAGTTATTCATCATCATTACAATCGTCTAATAATTTATTTCAATCAGTTTAATTAATTCAATCTTTAATTCATCCACTTATTTAATTCATCGATTTATTTCAAAATTTAATTTATCAACTTATTTAAATTTCAATCATCTGGTTATTTAGTTTTATTATTTCATCTAGTCATTCTGATTTTTATTTCATTAGGTCAGATCGTAAATATGCTTAAATCTCAGATTATTATTTCATTAATTATTATTTTCAGAAAATCTTGTATTATCAACTTCATTTATTTGTTTAATTTCCTAACAAATTGTTTAATAAGGTTTATAGAACGTTGTCTTACAGTTTTATTACTTCCAAGTTATATCTCGTATTTAATTATCATGCCAAAAATATTATTGTCTCCACGACATCACGTTGGATCTAACTATCCACAACGACATTATATTTCTTCAATATTCCAAATATCACATTTGAATATAAGAATTGCTACAAAAACTCCATAAATATTCAGCACATACAGCATGAATCTCAACAAATACGCTAGACTGGGTACGACGACCTCATGTCCGCTTCAAAATACATTATCAACGTTGCAACTATCAAATGGCAAATTCCACAAAATGCCTATCACAAACTTCATTTAACCACGTTGCATGATCTACAAAAATATATAAATGGCTTCAAATTATTAACGCACATAATCTCCAATGACTGTAATTACTCTGATCATATCTAGACAACTTCTTAAACAATTGGAAAAATATTACTTCAGTAATTTAATATTTGCTTTCAAATAGCATAAATTCTCTTTCACAAGTTTCATAATTCACATCGTAGAAAAACACCAATGTGCTATAATCTCTCACATCAAAATCTGCAATACTGATCTGCCTTAAAATAATTATGACCATTAATGATTAATCTTACTAGATTCAATTACTTTAAATCCTTCTCAAAGGTATCAAACACAATTATAAAAATCATCAAAGAATCAGCCGTAATAGCTGTTAAACTGAAATTACTCTCAAAAGAGTATAGCAACAAAATATTGGATTGGCAAACAAGAATTACTAAATGCAATCCTGTTGACATTTATCGTTACTTTATTTAACAAAATTTCGACTGATATGTGACTAGTAGTTCCTTGTTTAATTCACTTACATCTCGTGTACATTCGGATGATAAAATGAGTTCCTCAATGGCGAGTAAGATGTGTAACCACCGTGCAATCGTATAAATACGAAGGACCTCGCCCCGTCGACTTGGATGATAGTTCCCTAAACGGTGGGTAAGGTGAGTAGCCACCATACAATCGTATAAATACGAAGGACCCCACCTCGTAGGCTATATGAGTGAATGTACCAGAAAGGAATCAACAAGTTTCTAGTTGTCATATAAAAGCGACGTTCATTCACTAAAGTGAATAACTTCTTAATATCTCCAAACAATCCAATGGAAAAATCCCTACTGATGAATAATACACACTCGCTAGTATGCAATGAACTGACGAAGTAGTTTCTGATAATCAATTGCAGATCACGAGTTCGAAATACTCGTTACACAAAAGAAACTATTCATGAAAAATATCCTAGCTGGAAAAATGTCTATAAGACCAAACATCTTCTTAATAAAGCCAAACAACGGTGAGAATATCGAATAATGATGCCTGCCATATCATATGGTCACTCCATATTCTAGCAAATTCGAAGTATATAAATTCAAACCATGTCTTAATAATCAAATCACTCCTATTAGAAAAATATACACGTGTGCCCAGTATTCATGAAAATAATCGTATCAGGTAGATAGAACTCTTACAATACCTTTCATTATCAGTTGTAATATAATTTCCAAGATCGTCGATTTTCCCTACCTAAAGATTTCTCGTAAGATCGGCGTGAATATCATTTCATCCATGAAATGACGATTTCCTTCGAAATCCCAAGCGAATCAGCTGTTGGACTCCTCTCGTCAGGAACCGAATCCATCGCTCTGTGGTGCCATCTTGTCTCTATTCACGTTTACTCGATCATGTTGAACCTCGGATTACCCATAGCGGATATCGTCCAACTCCTTCTCGAAAAGTTCATGGTAACAGCGGACCCCCTACTCTTCTTCTAATATACGCCACTGTTCCGATAAATGTTCAGTTTGAGAATTGTAAGTCCTCTCTCAACTTACTGCAAAGTTCTACTTGAGTAAAATAAAAATTTTACTAGATAGTGTTCAAGATTACGATACACCCTGTATCTGTCTATAATATGTAATCCATGAAAATGGCATAAGATAAAAATCTTATAAATGCACGCTGTAATGTTCATCAGAGCCTATGCTAAACATTCAGTTTACTTGGAATAGTAAAAAGTCGCTTTGAATGTATTATATAACAGCATGGTTATAAGGTTAATTGTGAAAGCCTGTGTTCGAACAGCGTCGAAATGAAGCTTGAAATAAAGTCTTCATATGCGATCAGTGTGGTTTTGAAATACCCCGGCTATCTACAATTGTCTTCTCGGCTAGGTCGCCTGTATCAACGACCCGCGCGGCCTCTGTTGCTCGGTGATGCGAGAAATGTCGCCTACACTTGCCGTGACGGTTTACGTGTGTTGCGTGACCTTCAATGCCCGTCTCGCTGTGCTATAGAGCTGCTCTGTACTGCTCGCCTCATTGAGCCCAACTGAACTGCATAGCGCTGTGTTCCAGCTTATGAGCTCCGTGCGGCACGTGGCTAATTCTCCCCACCACGGTGCTCCTGCGTCATGAACATAGTCTCGAACCCGAATCCTCTCGGCTGTTCTGTTATACAATAACTTATTTCCATAAAATTATTTCCACATATAATGCATGTCATATATACTCTTCTAAGTTGTTTTAACTTATTATAATCCCATATATATTTCAATAAAACTTCACATCTTTATTAATAATTCTATCTTCTTACAGATTTCAATGCCTCCTTGATTCTCGACCTCCTACGTCATCTTGGCTTTCTTCTTGACGCGATCGATGCGCTATCTTATCTGAATGCTTCCCAAAACCTCAACTATAGCTTAATGTCAGCTGGCGTAGCCGATAGCCCAAAATAGGTATCGGGTACATCTCTCCCGTACATCTCCTATTTTTTTTTTATCAGGATTGAGAAAAAAAAATACACTCTCAGGCATTCAACATATTATACATGTACACGATAGCTCTACAATTTCCTTTACTCAGCATGATGGTATTTCCTGATGCTAGCTGCATTAAAAGTTCCTACAACTTCATCAGTATCCATTCTGACAATCTTATAGCTATTATTCTGGTATGTTTGTTCAATACGGAACGGACCAGCGTACAATGGAGCGAATTTATGGTAGATCTTCAGCTGTAGGTTCGAAGTGACTGGCTTCCTAATCAGCACCTCATCATTTTCTTGAAATGGCTCGTGGAACCTCCTTCCTGCCTGTCTCCTGGCTCTCTTCTCCGCCTGTCTTCTGAGCCTCTCTCCTGCCATCTCGACTCTTCTTTCTTGTGTGGGTTGAGGATCTGCTGGTGCCCTCACGACTCTATCCCATGGTCTATCTGGTTTCAATCCATGATGAAGCATGGACGGAATCTGTCCTGTGCTTTCATGTACTGTGGAATTCAAGCATTGGCTAATGATGGGTATCACTTCCATCCATCTATGGTGTTGCCTTGACACATATAAGCGACACAGCTTACTTATCTCCGGCATAATTCTTTCGGCGGGATTTCCCTCTGGATACCGTACAGAATTAAACACATGCCTGACTCCTAAACGTTCCATAGCAGTAGAAAATTCCATGCTAGTAAATTGTGATCCATGGTCACTCAACAAAACTTCAGGTTTCCCCATGCTCGGAATAACTGTTTTCTCAAGTCGATTTATTACGTACTTGGACGTAGCTTTCTGTATAGGGCATAGAGATACGTACTTCGAAAATACATCGACTGTTACTAAAACGAATTGATTGCCTTTCGTCGAACGAGGAATCGGACCAAAAATGTCCGTCGCGAAAAGTTCTCTTGGCTTGCTGGGTAATATTGATCTGGGAATTTCTTTCATTAACTTAGATGAGTATTTACTTCGCTGACAACTGTCACAGGTCTTTATGACGTCGCGAATCGTTTGTCCCATTTGTTTCCACACAAAAGTTTCTTGAGCGAGAGCCAAAGTCTTGTCTACACCTACATGAGCTGCAGTTCGGTGTATCATCCAAATAACTGGTTTGACAAGCTTGGGTGGGATCACTACTCTAAGTCTAGTATGATCCTGGTCAATATATTGGCATATAACACCTCCCATAATATGATGTCTTCTAGCCTCTATCTCAGTTCTTTGAAAATCTGGATCAGTGTTATCCATCCTACGTGTCAGAAAACGGTAAATTCTTCGTAAAGGTGCATATCTCTTCTGAGTTTGCGATAACAACTTCAACTTTTCTAGAGTACCACTATCCTCTTGAATCAAATTTATATGGTTGACTATTACTTCTTCACAAGGGTTTCTGCTCAGCACATCTGCTAACAGATTTAACTTCCCCGGTCTATGTACAACAGTTGGGTTAAATTGCTGTAAGAACAGAGCCCATCTGGTGATGCGGTCACTCGCTAAGTCTGTCTTCATAATAAATTGGAGAGCTTTATGATCTGTGATCACTGTTATGTCATGTCCAAACAACACCTTCTTCCACATTTTGAGAGCATGAACCACTGCTAATGCCTCTAACTCAGTTGCGTTGTAATTCTTCTCACAATTCCTAAGCTTGCGACTGGTGAAAGCTAAATATCTATGTTTCTTGTCATCATCCAGCTGATATAGGATTCCACTAATGCCTATTTTGGATGCGTCTGTCTCTACAAAGAATCGTCTTGTAAAATCAGGATACTCAAGCTTGATATTTTGGATTAGCATTTTCTTGGCCGCTAAAAACGCTTGATTGCATCTATCGTCCCATTTCCATCGATTTCCCTTCCTTAATAAATCCTGCAGAGGTGCCATTGTCTCAGTATATTCAGGACAATGTGTTGAAAAGAACTGACACATGCCTAAAAACTGCCGTACCTCTTTAATCTTTCGTGGTGTTGGAAACTCTGAAATTGCCATTATCTTCTTTGGATTGGGCCTATAACCATCTCCATCGATTCTATGTCCAAGAAATTCAATTTCTTCATGAAAGAATTGACATTTATTGAAGTTCACCTTGAAGTTCGTTCTTCTAAGATCTTCAAAAAGCATTTGAAGGTGTCTGATATGTTCTTCCGCTGTCTCAGACGCTATAATCAGGTCATCAATATAGCTTACAACATGCTCTTTAACTGCATCTGACAAATTTTGATCTAGTGCTCGGATCATCACCGGACCACTATTTTTCACACCAAAAGGTAACCTATTGAATACATATGTTTTATGGTCAAACAAGAACCCTGTGTACTGTTTGCACTCTTCTGCTAGCTCAACATGATAATATGAACTAGTCAGATCGATTGTCGAGAAGACACTCTTTCCTCTAAATCGGCGTAACAATTCACGAATAACAGGTGGTCTATCGTGTTCAGGAAGAACTTTTTCGTTAAGGGATCTGGCATCTAGACATATCCTCAGCTTACCGTTAGGTTTCTTGACAACAGCTAAAGGATTCAAATAAGCAGTTGGCATTTTCTTAATTATTCCATCTGTTTCCATGTCGCTTATCATTATGCTAACTTCCTCCTTCCATTTATCCGGAATGGGATATAAATTTTTATGGTATGGTTTGTCATCCATCAACTTGATGCTGTATGTAAAATTTTCTATGAGACCTGGTTTGTCATTGAATATATCCTCATATTCTGAAATTACTTGATCAAACCGCCCCTTAGTCTCTGGATTTATTTTACTAGTTATGCCAATTTTATCTTCTATAGACCTTTCAACGCTGCATACAATTTCATCCAATATATCCTCTCTAAAGAATGTCATCTCCGATTCTTGATTTTCCATAACCCCTTCTTGAAAGTACATGCGCCTACTCTGCATATCTATGATCAGGCCACTCTCACTTAGGAAATCCACTCCTAGGATCATGTCAAAATGTAGTTGACCCACTACTAGGAACATCTGTTCAAAACTTCTGGTTCCAATCCCAACATCTAAAAGTACCTGACTTTTACATTTCATACTCTTGTCTGGAATCACCCCTTGAATTTTGCTAACAACAGTTGGCAACATTGTAATTCTTCCTAATAATTTTAATTCATCCAGGCAACCTATGGATATCAAGCTCACCATAGCCCCTGTGTCTACAAGGGTCTTTATTTCTTTTCCCATGACTTCCACACTAATAACTGGCAATTCATGTCTATTTTCCCGTTGTACTATGTCTTCTTCCTCGATTAAATCCTCGTCCTTGACCTGATATGTTTCTACGATGACGATTGATTCCCAATGATTTTCATTTTCTTCTGGAGTTAATTTGACGTTTTTTTTTTCATTGCCACTCGTGCTGGCTCGATTGACATCTCTCATTGTCTCCTCGAGTGGTGCACTAGGCTGTCTATCCTCTTGTCTTGACCTTTCATGTCCACGATTATCCCTTCTGTCGTCAGGATCGTTTCTTCGGCCTTCCTGTCGGTCGTTTCCATTAAACTGTTGACCTTGGTTCCAGTTATTCCTTCCCCGATATCTGTTATTATACCGATTCCTGTCCTGATACCTGGAATTTTGGTTATAATTCCTATACCGGCTATCTCTCGCTTCTTGATCGTATGGCCTTTCATATGGTCCTCTATATCGATCATTTCCTCTTGCGTTACGGATGTTTCCTCGATTCCCATCGTTCCGTCGGTTTTCCCAGGAATCCCTTCTATCCGTTTGAGCTGCATTGTCCACGACTACCGCATTTACTTCTTGCGTGTTTCTGTTGTCGTTCCTATTACTTCTCGGTGTAACCTGTGCGCTCGTATAATCCAATCGCCGCAAAATATCATCATAATGTTCCAGCGTATTGGCTCCTGATGCTATCAGAGATCGCTGTACCTCTATCGGTAACTGTCGCGCTATAGCTTGCAAAAGCTCTTCTTCTGGCAATGGAGGAATAAGGAACTGTAATTTAGCCAGTTGTGACGTGAAGTAGTTGGCGTAATGCGTCGGATGTGACGTAGAATAGCGTTTAGAGTACATCTCCGCTCTTACGTTGAGTTGATCCTCGGCACTCCAGAATCTCCTCAAGAAAGCCATGGCAAATTGCTCCATGTTCGCAAAGTTGCTTCTGAACGCTCTAAACCACGTAAGTGCAGATCCATCTAAGGCGCGTTCTACTATCCTTAGCTCTCTTTCTTTGGCTACCCTGTGTTCCGCCATGTAGTCTCGAATATCTCGCAGAAATTCTACTGGTGTAACTCCTGTATTTCCCGAAAACTTTCTCGGTTTGTCATCTAGGTTCCTTATAATTGTGACTGGACCTGAGTATCGTTCACTTGGACCCGACGTACTCCTACTCGAACTTGGATTCTCCTGAGGGGTTGAACTGACCCTTTCGAATGTCACATTCGGTTGCATTTGACGGTCTTCTACCATGCTCGTGTCTTGATTCGTCATACTGCGGTCTATCGCTGTTTGATTCATCAATGTTTCCCCTGATGTCACATTATGACTGGTAAAACTGTTAACTATGGATTCTAGTTTCGTCATCCTGTCTTCTGCTAATCTCTTGACCTGAGTCTTCAACTCATCTAACGATGTAACGTCCTGCGTCTTGTTACTTTCGTCTAGATCGTTCCTCAACTTGTCAATCTTTCCTTCGCACGTGTTCTTCACTAACGCGACTTGTTCTTTCAACAGATCCACATCTGTTCTAAATAGTGTTGAATCTAATTTCATCGCTTCCTTGCTTTCCGTAAACCTAGCTTCTAAGTTTGCCATACCTGCGATTAATTTTTCATCTAACCCGTCACGTTTCTCTTTTGCTTCGGCATCGACCTCATTATATCGTTCCTCAACAATTGCTCCGACTCTATTTTTAAATAAAGTTAAGTTTTCGTTAACCCTTTGCTCTATATCGTCGTCTATCTTCCTAATATCCTTCTGCAATTGATTTTCTAACGACTTTATATTAGAATTGGCCTCTCCCAAGACTTCATCTTTAATGGTCCCAATTACTGTCTTCAAATCCTTTATCTCGTTACCTAGATTCGTTTCTAGACCCTTAATCTTAGTCTCGAAAGATACTTCGGTAGACCAATCTTGAATTTTTCCTACATCTGCCACTAAACCATCGATGTCGAATCTCAACTTCGATACATCTGACTTAATGTCTTTCTGTATGGTCATAACGTCTGTTCTTAAAGTAAAAATATTTTCTTCCCCTCTACTTTCTAACTCGATAATATTTTTCCTTAATATCTGAACATTTTCCTCTCCTTTCATGTTTACTGCAATTATGTCTAATTGTAAAGTTTTCAACATCTCATTATTCTTTAAAGTTAAACTATTCTCTAATCTGGTTAACTTATTTTCTAATTCAGTATTAGTTTCTTCACTACGAGACTGTAATTTCTTTTCTAATGACTTAAAATTGTCCTTCAAGTTAGCTTCACTATTTGACTGTAACCTTGTTTCTAACAACATCAACTCATCTTTGCTATTTGACTGTAATAGTTTTAAATTTTCTTCAGTAGTTGACTGTAATAATTTCAAATTTTCTTCAGTACTAGATTGTAGCCTAGTCTCTAATGACTTCAAACTGTCGTTTAGATTACCTTCGTTACTAGCCTGTAATGATTTTACATTCTCTTTACATTTAGCTTCTAATCTAGCTTCTGAATTATTAATTTGCTCTTTAACTTCAGTTTCCATCTTAGAAATGGTTTCTGCAATTCCAGACATACCCGTCTGCAACTCTCCTAACACCTTCGCTAAATCCTCTGGCAACATAATTATATTTCAATATAGAATTATATAGAGACGTTAGACAACAACACATCACAATGTCTCAATTCCTGCATTCACTTGGGTATAGGGAAAAATATCTTATAACTAACATGATATTACTAATACGATTAACATGAACACTGGATTGGGCACACAAGTACATTGTCTGACTAAGTATAATAAATTTTGTAACACACTTAAATGAACTTGAGATCAATCTCTCAGTAATCTAAATCTGATGTGATTCCATAGAATTAACAAAATCGAAAAGCCCCACTAGTTGGATAAAGCCAATTCTCCCTCTCTCTCTGTACCCGTTCGTCCTGGGGATGCGATGACCCATCTGCTATAACATCACATCCCTGGAGTTCCAGGACAGAGCGGAGTTAAATGAACCTCTAGTCAAATAAGGAATGTGTCGGAAATTCAGCTGAGTTCGTGAAAAAGCAGTGGGTTTCACGAGACAAAGTATCTCTAGGGTCGTTACGGGCTTAAGTTAATAAAAATAATTCAAATATAAATGGGCGCCATCAACTGAATTCCTAGCAAAACCACTTCCTTTCCGGATAAGCCTTACTCAAGACAAGGAAAGAAAAAGGAACATCACACCATCATCAGATCACAACTAAGATAAAAACAAATTTATTTTACTTTGAAAGTCAGACAGACATTTTAAATATAATTCCTACCTAAGAGTATGGTCGAATGCAAAGTTAAATTGTCATTGTCCAAAAAATCGAACCATCTCCTTTCTAATGCAAAATTATTTCAATCCACTTATCAAGAAAAATGTATAAAGTTCTCTTGGGTTCTCAGGATCACTGTATCACTATGTCTTTCGTCACTGACATTTGTGAAACCTGAGACCTAATTCTCTTTAATTTAACATCAATGTGGATTTAATTAAGTTACTAATCTGCCTAAACATACACATATAATAATCACTCATGTTAAATATCACATAAATTATGGTTTGCATGGTATAATTTGAACGTAGAACATGTTAATCAAATGTTCCTAAACATTGAATAATTAATTTACATTATTTACATCGTCATTAATCTCTTATCTGTGAATTACAGAAAATTCAAATTCTCATTGGTCATCCTCATCATTATTATCAAAATTAAATATTTCTTACATTAATTCTCACTTCAAAATTCCAAATATTCCTGTCAGAATCGTTAATTCATCACCAATTCTCCCCACCACGTAGGCTATATGAGTGAATGTACCAGAAAGGAATCAACAAGTTTCTAGTTGTCATATAAAAGCGACGTTCATTCACTAAAGTGAATAACTTCTTAATATCTCCAAACAATCCAATGGAAAAATCCCTACTGATGAATAATACACACTCGCTAGTATGCAATGAACTGACGAAGTAGTTTCTGATAATCAATTGCAGATCACGAGTTCGAAATACTCGTTACACAAAAGAAACTATTCATGAAAAATATCCTAGCTGGAAAAATGTCTATAAGACCAAACATCTTCTTAATAAAGCCAAACAACGGTGAGAATATCGAATAATGATGCCTGCCATATCATATGGTCACTCCATATTCTAGCAAATTCGAAGTATATAAATTCAAACCATGTCTTAATAATCAAATCACTCCTATTAGAAAAATATACACGTGTGCCCAGTATTCATGAAAATAATCGTATCAGGTAGATAGAACTCTTACAATACCTTTCATTATCAGTTGTAATATAATTTCCAAGATCGTCGATTTTCCCTACCTAAAGATTTCTCGTAAGATCGGCGTGAATATCATTTCATCCATGAAATGACGATTTCCTTCGAAATCCCAAGCGAATCAGCTGTTGGACTCCTCTCGTCAGGAACCGAATCCATCGCTCTGTGGTGCCATCTTGTCTCTATTCACGTTTACTCGATCATGTTGAACCTCGGATTACCCATAGCGGATATCGTCCAACTCCTTCTCGAAAAGTTCATGGTAACAGCGGACCCCCTACTCTTCTTCTAATATACGCCACTGTTCCGATAAATGTTCAGTTTGAGAATTGTAAGTCCTCTCTCAACTTACTGCAAAGTTCTACTTGAGTAAAATAAAAATTTTACTAGATAGTGTTCAAGATTACGATACACCCTGTATCTGTCTATAATATGTAATCCATGAAAATGGCATAAGATAAAAATCTTATAAATGCACGCTGTAATGTTCATCAGAGCCTATGCTAAACATTCAGTTTACTTGGAATAGTAAAAAGTCGCTTTGAATGTATTATATAACAGCATGGTTATAAGGTTAATTGTGAAAGCCTGTGTTCGAACAGCGTCGAAATGAAGCTTGAAATAAAGTCTTCATATGCGATCAGTGTGGTTTTGAAATACCCCGGCTATCTACAATTGTCTTCTCGGCTAGGTCGCCTGTATCAACGACCCGCGCGGCCTCTGTTGCTCGGTGATGCGAGAAATGTCGCCTACACTTGCCGTGACGGTTTACGTGTGTTGCGTGACCTTCAATGCCCGTCTCGCTGTGCTATAGAGCTGCTCTGTACTGCTCGCCTCATTGAGCCCAACTGAACTGCATAGCGCTGTGTTCCAGCTTATGAGCTCCGTGCGGCACGTGGCTAATTCTCCCCACCACGGTGCTCCTGCGTCATGAACATAGTCTCGAACCCGAATCCTCTCGGCTGTTCTGTTATACAATAACTTATTTCCATAAAATTATTTCCACATATAATGCATGTCATATATACTCTTCTAAGTTGTTTTAACTTATTATAATCCCATATATATTTCAATAAAACTTCACATCTTTATTAATAATTCTATCTTCTTACAGATTTCAATGCCTCCTTGATTCTCGACCTCCTACGTCATCTTGGCTTTCTTCTTGACGCGATCGATGCGCTATCTTATCTGAATGCTTCCCAAAACCTCAACTATAGCTTAATGTCAGCTGGCGTAGCCGATAGCCCAAAATAGGTATCGGGTACAGTACCCATGTGAGTAATCTCTATGGAAAATATGCTTCCGCCTCCAGCTAGCATCAGGACTCGGGCGTGTACCGTTCCCCCATTGAGCAGTTGCATACTTTGGATTTGAAACTAAAAGGTATCAACTCTTCAATGATAAGGCACAACTCTATTCTAAGACTTTAATTCAGTAATAAAATCATGGCTTCAAACAAATAAAACAATCCCAGCAAACATAAAACAAACCAAACAAAAATATTACTTCCACAATCCACTAATATTAACATAATATCATCATAATAAACTCATATCATAACTCAAACCTTTACCCTTATATCAACTTTACAATTCACTCTAGTGCGCTGATGCACATACAACTTCAGAAACAAATTGTACTTTAATTCTTCTGTCATCCAATGTGACTTCTTTAATTTCACAAAATTACTTATTCCTTAAACCTCGTCTTAATTTGACAATTATGTGTGCCGTGTGTGTTTGATCTTTCTCTTCCCACCAAATGCTTTACATGCATTAGCCAATTCAGGTGTTGCACAACAATCTACGTGCAACTCCATAATTATGTCAAGCTACCCCTACACTTCCTCCTATTTATATAGCTCCACTGCATGCCGTTGTGATTTTATCTGAAAACTTTAGTTAACGCTGTGTCGGACGGTACTATTAAACTACCCTTGCGCGCGTAGCCTGAGGCGTTAAGTAACCAAATTCTCAAAAAGTTGTCAGTGACAGTAATAAATGCAACCTCCACCCATTCGTTAGATTGCTAAAAACATGAACCATCAGGGTGATCTATAATTACCAATGTGTTCTTAAACCACTTGACTTCATTACTCACTATAACAATGTTTCTTTCAATGCAAGCAAGGTCTTAAATCTTTCCTCTCAAAACGCTAGCCTTCATGGTACGTTTAGCGACCCAGCCCCTTGGAGCTGTCTGTATACAATGGAACGGAGTAGGGGTTGTTCACAGCTGTAAACCGACCCTTGTCTCCCTGATTCCTGGACTTCATCTCCCCAAGCAGTATTACTATTTTTAAAGACAATACCGTGGTCACAGTGACACACATATCTCAATGGATTTAAACTGAATATTATGCAAATAGGTATTGGATGAGCTTTAACATTTATTCCTACCCTGAGGATATAATAATAACTGGCACCAAATAGGTCCATTTCAACATGAAGGCACGAGATTCATAAAAACATTGGTCTAGTAGGATAACCGGTATCTTAAATAAATGCTGCGGTCAGCCCACATGCTGCCGTCATAAGATTCGCTTCACAAGAGCCGAATCACTCAATAATAAGTTCTCGGGCGATCATATAGAATGCAGAGGTGTCCAACGTTCTCCCCTCACCTATCACAGGATTCGAACCCGGAACATTCCATATCCATCATCAGAGATAGGGTCCAACACTAATTACACTCTGGCACAAAGCACATATCCCAGTATACCCACGGCATACGAGATTTCATACGTCGAATAGAATACCTGGTTCCATGACCTAATGTTATAATCTTCGTCCGTTAATTATTAAGAGAAATCTATCAATTACACTATAAGCTTTTACACAAGCTGCAACTTCAATTCACTAGAAAGCTTTTCCATTTCCTTGCGTAATTATATTCCCATTAATACAATATATTCTGATATTAAACTCTTTTCTCAATCCCTTAATGTAATCTTACTGTATAATCTTACTGCTTAGATCGATAAGTCTTCCAATTAGCGTAAATATTTCTTGCTTACCACATTTTTCCTGATGTATTCATTCATACCTTTATTATTCATTATTATTATTATTATTCTTACTGACATAAATTACCAAAATCCGACACAACTTAACCATCTTAAAATCCGAACAACCGTGTTCGTTACGTTACATTTACATAACTGATTTGCCATTTTATTAATAGTCGTAACGATTAATCCACTCACTGATGTAACAACATCTCAACTCTACTAAAATCAACACAATAATAATTAAACCTGGATGGTCTACCTCCTAATACTGATTTTTACTGGCATCATTATAACTCTGAAATCACATTACATGCAGTGGCATATACTTCTACATAATCATAATTTGTGGGGTACTCACATATATAGGCTCATCATGGTGGCTCCAACCACTTATATCCTTCCGGGTCGCCTGCCATATGCAGATTTAGTGCGACATTTGCATCTTGAATATACACATTTTATGATACATTTCTCTCACCAACCGCACGGCACTTTTCATTTCTATAAAGAAGCTATTGCTTCCAAAACACATGACACTTTATGACACTTATTATACCATTAATTTAAAGGATTTTTCACATATGATTTACACATAACACACGTCACGTTTTACACTTTTCATTGGTTGAACTCCCCGGCAAACTATCAGAATTGCAGGCGTCGACGGCATCTTCCGTGCTCCTACCAACTCCTGATTGAAAGTCTGGTTCATCTGCCTCCGGAATTCACCAACTGTCTATCAATAATCCTACGGTAAACTTCCTGCTTTGCATAAATATGCTTACTTCCGTCCTAAGCGTTACTATTTGGTATTCTTAAGACATTACCAAATACTTCGTTAAGTTTCTCCCAGCGCATTCCAGCGTAATAAGACATGTATAACCAGTCAATACATTAAACACTGCGCTTAGCATTGTACATAATTTTCACACAGCTTATTACCTTCAATAGTTCTGCAACTTATATCACACGGTACTTCCTATGTGAACACAAACCATTGTTCGTACTGCTGACATCACCTGCGGCACGACTTTCCTTAATAAAGCCTTCTAAAGATTTTACTGCGCGGCTTCCCAAGTTGAAGTCCGGGCCTCCTTCCTTGACTTCGATAATACGCATTTCACACAATAACGTTCGTTGATTACCGTACTTCTTATTATTTCGTGACCATGCATGATTATCTTCTCACTTGGTGCATTACGATGTGCGGTGAATATAATGGCTAACACTCAAATGTTCAAATCTTTGTTTGAGCGTCCTTTCTTGAGCCGGACCGACATACGTTCCGCGCTCGAGTCTGTTCAAAAACTACTGTCTCCGACTGTCTGACAACGACTGTCTTCTGCTAAGGGTCGACTCCCTTATATTGGTTTCAAACAAAAAGTAGAGCTAAATTTCCCGCGCTATCTCAACTCCTCTCCCAGCGTGATTCTGGTCTCGAAACAATGCTCATCGGGTTCCTTTTTCTTCACTGATCCCAGAACTATCTGAAGGATCGATCGGCCAATTAATTAATATTAATTGCTTTTCCCATGGCTTGGGGACGCGGTTTCAGTGGGAATCCCTGGCGACAACGTCAAACCATCCATCGTCCTGTGTCCCTACGCACTCCATTAAATATGCGTCAATTTCGCAGATTAAAGGCTCTAAAATTAGCCTCCTGGCTAAAGATTCACCTGTGTGCAACTCTCATGTCATTGCATTGCTCCAATTACGAGTAATCAATGATTTTCCTTGGGATCTTCTCATCCCACTCTCATGTTCCTTCTCAAACGGGGAAGAACCTGGTCATTATTCAACCCCCCGACCCCTTGCAGACGACTTAACTAGGTCAGCGAGATTGACACGGCTCCAAGAGTCTCCTCCTACTATTCTGGGCCTATTAGTAAAACGTCAAACTCTCTACTTCTGCGTTCTAAGTCCAGCATAGCCTACTCCAAGTAGTCCAATAATGCTGCATTCCGCTCCTTTTCCCTGTATTATTTCAATAAATAATGTCATTATCAACTGAAATCACACCAGTGATTAAATATATACTTTCCTCTAGGGGTTTTTACAATGAAACTCCCTCAACAGATCTCGAGTTCGTTCCCTGGTGGAACCTTTATTCTGAGATCACAGTCTCTGAGATCCACGTTCGATATCAGTCAGCATAACCCCCTCGGGTTCATATTCCCCTTGCAAAACTTATAGAAGTCAATTTCAAGTGACCTTCTGTAAGTAACCAGCTGACTGCCTACCACTGTCTGTGTTTACATTAGGGGTCCTTCACCTCGTCTGGCTGCGAGTAGGTTTGTCTAGCTCCCCGTTCCACACTGCGCTCAGCTCTAAGCTGTTCATTCTCTTGACAGAGGGCTTCATTTATGGCCTCAACTTCCCTTGCCGCTTCGAACATTTCTTTGTAGAGTTCTCGCAGGCACTGGCATTCTTGTTGTTTGTCCCTTACACTGGGCAAGCTGTCGGCTTCTCGTTTCGTCTCGCCACGTGAACTTTCAGGTCTGACTGCCTGGCAGATTTCGCTATCCACGTTTAGTTGGGTGTGCGCTGCTAATACTTCTTCTTGTTCGTCAAATTCTTCTGGCGAATGGTAAATTTTTAAATTGGCTGCATTCATAACGACCTCGTTTCCTGCTTCTAAATGCCTTATTCTGTACGCATTGTTTTGTAGGTCTCTAATCACCTCGAACGGGCCGTGATAACCGAAAATGAACTTCTTATACTTCCTTGCTCCTGGATCTGAACTGGCTGGTCTCCTGACTAAAACTCTTTCGCCGACGAGAAGCGGTCTGTGATACCTCTTCGCACGATTTCTCCTCTGACGTCTCTCCGCCTGTGCTTGGAGATATTCGAAGGTTAATTGGATCCTCAATTCTCGTCCTGGCTGTGCGTCTACTGGTAATGGAATAACACCAGTCCACGGTCTCTCCGGTCTCCGATCCAAATGTAGAGTCACGGGAACCTGATCTGTCGCCTCATGTACAGTATTATTTATACAGTATTCAATTACTTCTAGGAACTCAATCCAACGCCAATTCTCTTCAGAGCAGTAGATCATCATGTACTTCTGGATCTCTCTCATTACTCTTTCAACTGGACTTGCCTCAGGATGGCGAATGGTAGATAAAATATGCCTAATTCCTAGATTCTCCAGTTCCCGATGAAATTCTGCACTAGTGAAGCAGCTCCCATGGTCCGAGAGGATGTTATCCGGCTTCCCAAGAATCGGAATAACTCTCTCTTTCAGGCGTTTCAATACCTGCTTTGAACTTGTCTTCTGTATGGGGCATAATACTACCATTTTTGAAAATACATCCATGGCTAAAAAAATGTGTCTATTGCCTCTACGTGCTCTAGGCAGTGGCCCAAATTTATCTATGCTCATTAGCTGCCTTGGCTTCTCCGGTAACAACGGGATAGGTGGTTGCCTCATTAAAAAGGGATTTGGCTTTACCCTTTGGCACAAATCACATGTCCTAATAGCATTTCTCACCGTTTCTCTCAACTTTGGCCAAGTAAATGCTTCTTTCAACAGAGCGGTAATCTTGTCTAATCCGGGATGTCCAAATGCTCTGTGTGCTAGCCACACCGATCTCCTCTGCAAAGATGCAGGAATAACAATCCTTTGGCGTGTATGGTCCACATCATCCCACTTGTGTAGTATCTGATTATACCATACATAATCTGCTGATAATGCCTCTGCCTCTCTGTATATTGCAGTTCCCGTTGCTAAGCGTCCCTCGAAGTAATCGATCATCATCTTCAACCACGGGTCTTCGCGTTGTAGGTTGGTAAGATTCCGCAAGTCATCCAACGTCTTCTGATCTCGATCCTCAATCTGGACAGCTAGCGCTTCCTCTTCTCTAGGGTAACGGCTTAATATGTCCGGTATTATATTTTCTTTCCCTGGACAGTATTCTATTTCCACATTGAATTGCTGAATATACAGGGACCATCTTGTCAACCTCTGGCTAGACAAGTCTGTCCTTAACAAAAATGTTAAAGCTTTATGGTCTGTTCTGAGGACTATTTGAAAGCCATACACGAGTTTATGCCAAGATTGCAACGCGTACAAAATTGCAAGTAACTCTATCTCTGTAATCGTGTAGTTTTTCTCATGGGCTTTCAACCTCCTACTTATAAAGGCAATACAAACTTTCTATTCAGGCTGGTCAACATTTTCTTGGAATAGCATCGCTCCTATACCAATAAGTGATGCATCCGTCTGTATGATGAACTTCTGGGTATAATCCGGGTATCCCAGTTTCACATATTCCAAAAGCATTTGTTTTGACCTCACGAATGCTTCCTGACATTGCTCCGTCCAATTCCATCTGCCGCCTTTCTTCAATAGGTCCTGCAGGGGTGCTACCGTCGTAGTATAGTTTGGGCAGTGGTTCGAAAAGAATCCAATTACTCCCAAATACTGTCGGACGTGCCTAACTTTCGAGGGTCGAGGGAAATTTCGAATTACCTCCAATTTATCTGGATTAGGCTTAACTCCATTTGCATCAATAACATGCCCTAGGAATTTAACTTCCCTCTGACAGAAGTGCGATTTCTTGATATTAACCTTAAAGTTAGCTTCTCGAAGGTCATCTAACAACTTCTTCAGGTCTCTCATGTGCTCCTCCTGGGTAGTTTATTGGCTGAGGAATAACCCACCCACCAAGGGAAGATGATTAAGAGAAGGAAGTAGATTTTGGATTGGAGAAAAAGGATAGAAAAATAGGAGGAGAGTTCCACAAAATTAATAAGTTTAATTTTAAACACACTTAAAGGTGGTTGCCACCGAAAATCCGCTTTCGGATACCTAAAATGATTAAGGACTTGGTTTAAGCTGACGAGAAACACAGATAGAACTTGGGCGGTTTGCAAGAGAGTGGCTTTCGTATAATCCCTCTCAAGCATATATGAAAGTACTATAGGGAAGGGTGATAGTCTGGCAAGACAAATGGTAAAAGCTTTATTGAGTATGAACGAGGGCATAAACCTAGGAAGAGCTAGGAAAGCCTGGATCTTGCCTAACTGTAGTATCAGAGAAATGATGAATCCAAAAACAAATATTTAATTTATTTGACAATTCCAAGAAGTTTGAGGAAATTAACAAGCATGTAATATAATTTTGACAAACATAGTTCATTTAAACTTTTTTAAGAAATGGGGTCGCAGACCTCCTCACATTAAACGATTGCTCCAGGCAATTGACAATTTATGAGGTTTGAAACCTTACATGTTTCTAAAATCTTTATAAGAAAATAAAAAGACATGTGTAGTAATTAAAGTTTAAACATTTAAATTTAGTACAAAGAGTGTACTTTAAGAAATTCTTGAGAGAATGTTCTAGAGAAAGTGACAACTTCGAAAATAACAATAAGAAAAACATGAAGAATAAGATGGAAGTTTCTACAACTTCTTATATTTAAACAGAATTACTATATGAGAATTATACAAAAGAGAGCAGGTCACTTACTGTGAAACCTGAAGAAAGTTAAAAGGAAGGTTCTAGACTTCCCAAGTTTGAGTAGGAATCACTAGCCAAATGGGACAGTTTCCATTTCGTGAAACCTGAACATGACTCGCTCAAGAGTTTAAAGAATTGTTTTCCCTGATTATAGGAAAGGAACAATGTGAATTTGAATCGTGTGTCGCACACGTAATTATACAGAATTTAATTAATGTTAAACTAGCAAAGTTGGAAGGGCACTTCGTGAGTGACACCTTATAGAAAAGTTACAATTTTATTAATATGGGTGGTTAGTAGAAGGTTGAGGTAAGATCATTGGGATATAGGATCAATGTTCATGGCCATATTTAATGTAAACGGACGATCGCGACGCGGTAGAAACGTGGAGCAAGCACTGGTTATCACTGTAGTCTATAAAGATGGATGCAAAGTTCACTATAGAAACACTAAAGTTTATGAGAAAGAAAATTATTGCAATTATGGAAATAACTGATTGCACTATATAGGTGAGAGTCTATTTCTTGAGAAAGTTGTGAGTTACAATTAAATGTGCCATAGAACATTCCAGCGGTTCCAGCGGTGGAAGAAAGTTAGCTACTGCAGTAATTTGTAAGGAAGATTCCTCATTTTAACTAGTATTTTCACAAGTGAGTGAAAAATACCTGACGGCAAGCCTCGCAGATAGAGTACCAGATCTGGAAAGTTCCAGAACGATCTTAGTAGAAAAACAGGGTTGAGAAAATCCAACGGAGGAACTAGCTTGGTGAATTATAGACAGCGGGTATTAGATAATATCCCACGTAGTGAGAAGATTTCTCATTTGGCAAGCATAAGAAATGCTGCTTTTCACTCAGATTAGCTTGATTAAACAAAAGCTCAACATGGAAGATCCCGCGGAGGATGATTTTACCCCAAAATAAGTAATTTCACACTGCCTAAAAAAGATAGTTAAAAGCATGTGGTCGGTAAATTCATGAAGATGAGGTTAAAACTTGAAGCAGGTACTTATCTTTGTTGCATGGCGAAGGTGAGGTTCCCTTAACCGATACTTAATGCGCCTACATGGCGTAGAACGTAGAGAATGTCTCTTGGTTAGAGGAGACTGGCCCTAGTAGAGCCCTGACTGATCGAGTCAACTGCCGACTGAGAAGTGAGACCTGCTCAACGGAGCACGGAGGGTCCAAGGAAGGGGAAAGAGTGGGGGGTAGGAGACAAAAGGAGAACATATAAGCATTGCCAATGTTACAACAAAAAATGATCTTCTCTTGCTGAGCTGGTCTTCAAAGAGTTGATAACAGATGATACTAGCGCAGCATGGTGAGTAAAGAAGTAGACGTAGTCCTCTTGCTCAAGGAGAAAATAGCTGGCGATGGTAACAGGATCTGGTGGCCAAATGGATAAGTAAGTCCTCTAGCACCAGGAAGAATTGAGGAGCTTCAGAGATTCGCTGCGAGATGACGCTAGGTGGGTCACAGAAGTTATATATCTAGAACAGACTTATGAAGACATAAGAGATTTGCCCATCAAGGAGAAAACAGAAGATCACTGTTGGTGTTTGACAAAGAGGAAGGAAAGAACATGCAAAAGCATTGAAAATTATAATCTCTGGTACCGTGTATTCCAAGAATACACCACCTCCAGAGATTCTGATGTGAGTAGAATGTCGTCTACGTATCTGATGATACTCTCCTTCACATCATCGGATAGATTGCGATCTAACGCTCTTATCAGTGCTGAACCAGCTGTTTTCAAACCAAAGGTAGCCTTAAAAACGTGTATGTGTGTTGATCAAACATAAATCCTGTCAACAGACTAGTTTTCTTCTCTAATTCAAGATGGTGGAAACTGGAAGTGATATCCAAGTTTGTGAATACGGTCTTCCCTTTGATCTTCCTGAGGATCTCTTTAATAGGTGGCACTTTGTCAAACTCCGGAATAACCTTCAAATTTAAATGTCTCAGGTCCAGACATACTCTGACAGTCCCGTCTATCTTAGGTACGATTACCAATGGACTTACATAAGGCGTAGGTGTCTTCTCAATAACACCGGCCTCCAACATCTCCTGAATTGCCTCTTTCACTTTGGCATAATGCTTTTCGACTATAGGGTAGGGTTTCTGCCTAAATGGTGTCCAATCACTGACTTGAAAAGCATAAGTGAAGTTCTTTATACGACCAGGTCTCGAATCAAAGACTTCCTTCTGTTCCAGTAATAATTTCTTTACATTTTCCTTCTCTTTTAGCCCAATTTTTGCTTCTTCTATTTTTTCCGAAATATAATCTTCCAGTTCGGGTTCCAGATCTTTCTCCATGTCTGTGGCTAGTGTTTTCAGTTCTTCTTCTAACTGCTCCATAGCTAACACTTCTTCCTCCGCCACGTCTCTGTATGTATGCCATACTTGTTCATCTGACCCTGGCTCATTCTGATTGAGTGCGACCTCCAAGCCTTCGGCTTCCTCATTCACATGGAACATAACCCTGTCCTGTGCTAGGTCTATTATCACTCTGTATTCCCTTATAAATTCTGCCCCAATAAGTAGGTTATAAGGCAGTTTGTTTACTAATAGAAAACTCTGTGAGAAAATAGAGCCTCCTATCAGTAAATCTAGGAATACCTGATATTTACATATCATCGTTCTGTCTGGAATTACCCCTTTTATTTTGATACTAGAGATCGGTATTTTCAAAATATTCTCTCTCTGGGCTATTTCGTTATATAAAGCTTGTGTCATAAGGCACACTGTTGAACCCGTGTCTAACAGACTTCTTATTTTCAACCCTGCCACTCTTACTATTATAATAGGCAATTATCTCTTGACCATGACCTGTGATCCTCCTGTATCCTCGATTAGCTCTTCTGGTTTGGCTATCCAATTGATGATGTTAACTGACTTCCATCCATCAGTCTCGAACTCTTCTAATTTTGGAGTTTTTTTTCTATAGCGCCAGTTTCCTTAGAATTTCTTCTCTCTTGTTCGCTGCGCTGTACCTCCAAACTCTTAGCTCCATCTCCATATCTGTCTGGCGACGTCCTGTTCTGCCTAACTTCTTGCCAGCGGACTTGTTGCTTCTGGGGCTCATCTCCCCTTTCCTCGAGGTATCGCAATGAAGCGTGATATCGTTCCTCTACCTCGTCATCGAAGTTACTTCTTCTTTCCTGGGGTCTCCAATTTCTATTGTTGCCTTCTTGGCCATTGTTACCTCCATTGTTTTGGTACGGTCTACCCCTGGTATTCTGCTTATTCCACGAATTTCGGCCTCTTCCTCCTCTACTAGCATTCCCTTTGTACTTCGGCTGCCATCTTCTGGGTTCCTGTTCCCATTGACGTCCGTTGGAATCTAATGTTTCAGTGCTCGTAGCTTTGTTGATCCTTGGAGCTTGATGTTGGTCAGTCTGCGTGTTGGTCACGTGTACCTGTTCCACGGTTCGTTTCTGACGCATCGTATTGGCTGTTGTGAGGTCCAGTTGTCTAAGAACTGTCTCCATTTCCTTAGCAGTTTTCGCATTTGCCAAGATTAACAGTCTTTGGATCTCGTATGGAAGCTGCTTGGCGATAGCAATACATAGCTCCAGCTCGCTAGGTTTTTGATCAAGTTCTTTGAACCTACACATTTGAGATATGAAAAACTCTGCGTACTTCGTTGGGTTGTTGGTGCTGTATCTTTTGGAATACAAATCCAATCTCAAATTTTGCTGTGTGGCTGGATCCCAGTACCGTTTCAAAAATGCCTCCCGAAACTCCTCAACAGTATCGAAAGTATACCGGAAACTGCGAAACCATAATGCACATTCTCCCTCTGTTAGTTTCTCAAATGCTCGTAGCCTGCGCTCTTGCGGTATCCGCGCGTCATTCAAATATTCAGACACTTCCTTCAACCAATATTTTGGTGTCATATTACAGTGGCTACCTGAGAATTTCCTTGGTTTCTCTTCGCTTGCCCTGATTACGTTTATCACCTGGGTGTGCATAGCATTTTCATGTGGCGTTGATGCTGCAACTGGTGCACCTGGCGTCATATAAGTACTTTCGCCTGGGCCTGTAGCATTCCTGATTATAGGTTGGGTTTCTAAGTCTGCCCACTTTGTTTTCCTCATATCTTCCATGCTGCCTTCACTTGACTTAGGATCTTTCATAAGGGTTTCCTCCTGTGCGATTATCCTAGTCTCCATTTGATTGTGGCGCATCTCCGCTCTTTCCAGTCGAGTAATTACCTCCTTCTCGATTCTGGTAAGTCTATCTCGATTTTCCTCGGCCACTTGAAATATTTTCTTCTTGTCTTCTTTCAGGCTTTGTTTGATATGGGAGATTTCATCCTCTACATCTTCCTTAATTTGAGCAAGGGTCTTGTCGCTTGCCTATGTCTTCTGGCCTTCTCTCACTTCGAGTTCTTCTCTCAATCCTTTGATTTCCTCTCGAATGTGTCCATTAACCTTCGACATTTCATTCTGGACCTTAATGATCTCACCTCTATTCTCCTCTTGCCTTTTGTTAACTACAACAATGTCACTTTGAACTTGGTCCAGTTCTTGATTAACTTTGCTCATCTGACCTTTCACGTTGCTTACCAGCTCTTTACTTTCATTAGCGATAGCCTTAATCTCGCTTATTTCCTGACATTGATCTAATATGTTCTGATCCTGTTTCTTGAGATCACCGTTAATTGCTCTGGCATAGCTTTTCAATTTCTGGTCCCATTTAGAGTCGTTCTCTTCTAACCTCTGATCTACCGTTCTCGTAAATTCTGAAAACTGTTTCGCTTGGCGTTCGAGATTCGCCTCATTTTGGATTTGAATATCCTTAATGTCATTAGACAGCGCATCTAACCTACTGTTGGTTTCATCCTGCGTATGCTTACACGCTTGTAAATTACTTTCGAGCTTGGCTTCTATAGCCTCGAAACGTTTATCTGTTTTAACCTGCATTTCTGATATAATGCTTACAACAGTTTCTGTTACTTCGGTCTTAATCGTTTCCTGCATTTGACCTAACTTATCATTTATTTCAACCTGATTAGCATCTAGCCGATTATTCAATTCACTCTGATTATCATTCATTGCAACCTTATTTGCATTAATTGCCAGCTGATTGGCATCTAACCGATTACTCAATTCAACCTGATTTGCATTAATTGCCTCCTGATTGGCATCTAAACGAGTGTTTATTCCATCCTGGAAAGCCTTAGCTTCCAGCTTGTTCTGTTCATTCACAGCGTCAAAATGCAGTCTCAACCCTGCAATAACCTGCAAAATCTCCTCTGTGCCAGCCATTCTTACAATAATACACTTTGAGATGCAAGCAGGCTTCCTGGAAACACGTGTGGATATGTCTTGAAGAGAGACACCAAACACTGTACACATATTGTAAAATCGTACTAGACCTGTTAATTTTATGATAAATTGTGGATTTGGTATGTAGCGCACGTACCCTTGGGTAATTCTCTTCTCAATAGAGAGATTCTGCGTTACATCAAAAGCTTACTGAACTCAAGAATCACTCAAACACAGTTTGAGGCAAAAAATAATTACTATGGTTTTCCCCATGAAATGCCATAAAAATCTATGGGGTTTCCCTAAATCCCATAAGCTCCACAACGTTGGGCGCCATGATAAATGAAATACACACCTGCGCCTATGGTGACCTGTATTTTAAACTGGCCCCACATATCGGCGCCATGATAAATAAAATACGGTTCATGCTTTGCCCACACACGGGCGACATGATAAATAAAATAAGCATGTACGTGTGTCTATCAAAATTTATATTGTTTGTATCGGAGCTTAGCTATGGTTAGGCGCGGTCATCCCCTAATTCACGTTAATTGTTACCTTAATAGAGTTGTGTGCACTAAATCTAGACCGACTTTAGTTGTACCTATAGCTCAAATCACTGTACAGGACATCAATTTCCCTGTACCCATGTGAGTAATCTCTATGGAAAATATGCTTCCGCCTCCAGCTAGCATCAGGACTCGGGCGTGTACCGTTCCCCCATTGAGCAGTTGCATACTTTGGATTTGAAACTAAAAGGTATCAACTCTACAATGATAAGGCACAACTCTATTCTAAGACTTTAATTCAGTAATAAAATCATGGCTTCAAACAAATAAAACAATCCCAACAAACATAAAACAAATCAAACAAAAATATTACTTCCACAATCCACTAATATTAACATAATATCATCATAGTAAACTCATATCATAACTCAAACCTTTACCTTTATATCAACTTTACAATTCACTCTAGTGCACTGATGCACATACAACTTCAGAAACAAATTGTACTTTAATTCTTCTGTCATCCAATGTGACTTCTTTAATTTCACAAAATTACTTATTCCTTAAACCTCGTCTTAATTTGACAATTATATGTGCCGTGTGTGTTTGATCTTTCTCTTCCCACCAAATGTTTTACATGCATTAGCCTATTCAGGTGTTGCACAACAATCTACGTGCAACTCCATAATTATGTCAAGCTACCCCTACACTTCCTCCTATTTATATAGCTCCACTGCATGCCGTTGTGATTTTATCTGAAAACTTTAGTTAACGCTGTGTCGGACGGTACTATTAAACTACCCTTGCGCGCGTAGCCTGTGGCGTTAAGTAACCAACTTCTGAAAAAGTTGTCAGTGACAGTAATAAATGCAACCTCCACCCATTCGTTAGATTGCTAAAAACATGAACCATCAGGGTGATCTATAATTACCAATGTGTTCTTAAACCACTTGACTTCATTACTCACTATAACAATGTTTCTTTCAATGCAAGCAAGGTCTTAAATCTTTCCTCTCAAAACGCTAGCCTTCATGGTACGTTTAGCGACCCAGCCCCTTGGAGCTGTCTGTATACAATGGAACGGAGTAGGGGTTGTTCACAGCTGTAAACCGACCCTTGTCTCCCTGATTCCTGGACTTCATCTCCCCAAGCAGTATTACTATTTTAAAGACAATACCGTGGTCACAGTGACACACATATCTCAATGGATTTAAACTGAATATTATGCAAATAGGTATTGGATGAGCTTTAACATTTATTCCTACCCTGAGGATATAATAATAACTGGCACCAAATAGGTCCATTTCAACATGAAGGCACGAGATTCATAAAAACATTGGTCTAGTAGGATAACCGGTATCTTAAATAAATGCTGCGGTCAGCCCACATGCTGCCGTCATAAGATTCGCTTCACAAGAGCCGAATCACTCAATAATAAGTTCTCGGGCGATCATATAGAATGCAGAGGTGTCCAATGTTCTCCCCTCACCTATCACAGGATTCGAACCCGGAACATTCCATATCCATCATCAGAGATAGGGTCCAACACTAATTACACTCTGGCACAAAGCACATATCCCAGTATACCCACGGCATACGAGATTTCATACGTCGAATAGAATACCTGGTTCCATGACCTAATGTTATAATCTTCGTCCGTTAATTATTAAGAGAAATCTATCAATTACACTATAAGCTTTTACACAAGCTGCAACTTCAATTCACTAGAAAGCTTTTCCATTTCCTTGCATAATTATATTCCCATTAATACAATATATTGTGATATTAAACTCTTTTCTCAATCCCTTAATGTAATCTTACTGTATAATCTTACTGCTTAGATCGATAAGTCTTCCAATTAGCGTAAATATTTCTTGCTTACCACATTTTCCTGATGTATTCATTCATACCTTTATTATTCATTATTATTATTATTATTCTTACTGACATAAATTACCAAAATCCGACACAACTTAACCATCTTAAAATCCGAACAACCGTGTTCGTTACGTTACATTTACATAACTGATTTGCCATTTTATTAATAGTGGTAACGATTAATCCACTCACTGATGTAACAACATCTCAACTCTACTAAAATCAACACAATAATAATTAAATCTGGAGGGTCTACCTCCTAATACTGATTTTTACTGGCATCATTATAACTCTGAAATCACATTACATGCAGTGGCCTATACTTCTACATAATCATAATTTGTGGGGTACTCACATATATAGGCTCATCATGGTGGCTCCAACCACTTATATCCTTCCGGGTCGCCTGCCATATGCAGATTTAGTGCGACATTTGCATCTTGAATATACACATTTTATGATACATTTCTCTCACCAACCGCACGGCACTTTTCATTTCTATAAAGTAGCTATTGCTTCCAAAACACATGACACTTTATGACACTTATTATACCATTAATTTAAAAGATTTTTCACATATGATTTACACATAACACACGTCACTTTTTACACTTTTCATTGGTTTAACTCCCCGGCAAAATATCAGAATTTCAGGCGTCGACGGCATCTTCCGGGCTCCTACCAACTCCTGATTGAATGTCTGGTTCATCTGCCTCCGAAATTCACCAACAGTCTGTCAATAATCCTACGGTAAACTTCCTGCTTTGCATAAATATGCTTACTTCCATCCTAAGCGTTACTATTTGGTATTCTTAAGACATTACCAAATGCTTCGTAAAGTTTCTCCCAGCGCATTCCAGCGTAATAAGACATGTATAACCAATCAATACATTAAACACTCGCTTAACATTGTACATAATTTTCACACAGCTTATTACCTTCAATAGTTCTGCAACTTATATCACACGGTACTTCCTATGTGAGCACAAACCGTTGTTCGTACTGCTGACATCACCTGCGGCACGACTTTCCTTAATAAAGCCTTCTAAAGGTTTTACTGCGCGGCTTCCCAAGTTGAAGTCCGGGCCTCCTTCCTTGACTTCGATAATACGCATTTCACACAATAACGTTCGTTGATTACCGTACTTCTTATTATTTCGTGACCATGCATGATTATCTTCTCACTTGGTGCATTACGATGTGCGGTGAATATAATGGCTAACACTCAAATGTTCAAATCTTTGTTTGAGCGTCCTTTCCTGAGCCGGACCGACATACGTTCCGCGCTCGAGTCTGTTCAAAAACTACTGTCTCCGACTGTCTGACAACGACTGTCTTCTGCTAAGGGTCGACTCCCTTATATTGGTTTCACACAAAAAGTAGAGCTAAATTTCCCGCGCTATCTCAACTCCTCTCCCAGCGTGATTCTGGTCTCGAAACAATGCTCATCGGGTTCCTTTTTCTTCACTGATCCCAGAACTATCTGCGTGCTGAAGGATCGATCGGCCAATTAATTAATATTAATTGCTTTTCCCATGGCTTGGGGACGCGGTTTCAGTGGGAATCCCTGGCGACAACGTCAAACCATCCATCGTCCTGTGTCCCTACGCACTCCATTAAATATGAGTCAATTTCGCAGATTAAAGGCTCTAAAATTAGCCTCCTGGCTAAAGATTCACCTGTGTGCAACTCTCACGTCATTGCATTGCTCCAATTACGAGTAATCAATGATTTTCCTTGGGATCTTCTCATCCCACTCTCATGTTCCTTCTCAAACGGGGAAGAACCTGGTCATTATTCAACCCCCCGACCCCTTGCAGACGTCTTAACTAGGTCAGCGAGATTGACACGGCTCCAAGAGTCTCCTCCTACTATTCTGGGCCTATTAGTAAAACGTCAAACTCTCTACTTCTGCGTTCTAAGTCCAGCATAGCCTACTCCAAGTAGTCCAATAATGCTGCATTCCGCTCCTTTTCCCTGCATTATTTTAATAAATAATGTCAATATCAACTGAAATCACACCAGTGATTAAATATATACTTTCCTCTAGGGGTTTTTACAATGAAACTCCCTCAACAGATCTCGAGTTCGTTCCCTGGTGGAACCTTTATTCTGAGATCACAGTCTCTGAGATCCACGTTCGATATCAGTCAGCATAACCCCCTCGGGTTCAATACTGAGGGATTTTTAACGCTCTTATATTGTTATTTATAAACTAAATTTTAGTTAAATATTTTTAATTTTTTGTCACATATTTCATAAATATTTAATATATAAGAAATAAAAATTTTCCCGATTTTTAGCACCTAAAAATCTGAGCCCTAGTTATCATCGCCAAGAGGCGAGCAGAAAGCGGTAGGCATTCCGCGCTGCGTGGTTTCAGCCAGCTGGCGAGTGAGCTAGATCGCCGGAGTAGTGACCAAACGTAGGGAGAAGTCACGCCAAGAGTGTTAGCTGAGCTAAAATTAGATGCTAACCGACTATACTGTGTACCATAGTTAATGAAGTGAATCAGCTAGTACGTAGTAGACAACCTAAACAGTGCCAGGTGAGAAGTGTGCCTTGTGAAAGTCGTGCAAGTAATGTATACTGTACACGCAGTGCTCATGTGAATAATTTATTTACGTTCACGAAGCCTATATTGTGACTTACAAAGAACTATCAGCCTTTGTGTCGTCAAACATTGCAATTTGTGTATATTGTATTGTAATTTAAGAGTTTGTTTTATTATAAGCATTTGTTGAACAAATGTTGTTATTAAACAAATGAGGAAATAGCAGACTTATGAGATTGACCCGGGCAAATGTGTGTCTGTCTGTCCTTCTGCCTGTATGTCCCCCCCCCCCATCTTATCAACTACTAAACGGCTGCAGATATCGAAACCAAATTTGGTATGAGTATAGATCTGTACCTGAACATCTCACGGTCATATTCCAAGATGACGTCACTGCTACTAACTGCTGAGAAATCGCAATTGAAATTTGAGCCCTATGTTAGATATATCGGAAGGTATGCATGGAACTGCTACAAAATTGACACACTTATGGATAATATTACATCAGATTAATGTATGCCGATAGGTCCAATCTTTATATGCATGTAACTTCCATACTATCAATTGGATTTCGACCGAATTTGGTTTGCGATTTGCGCACCAAACCAGATATGAATATGCGTTTAAAAAATTGTCAACAGGGCTGCCAACTGTTGAAAAATGCACTCTATAAATGTTTATCCTTATCTCAATATATCAGAAAGTATGCAGGCCAACAGTTCTATTCTTTGCATACTGCAAATGTACAGTAGATTAATTTTCAGTAACCGATATACGACAGTGCTGCCAATATGATTATACGCGTGCTGATAGTTTTAATGTTTAATAGCATGTAAGTCCTATACTAATAAATGCACTTCTTTCAAAATTGGCACATTAAAATATTTCAATTTAAGTTTGAGCATTCCATATATGGCAGTGTTGCCAATCTGATTTGATGATGATGATGATAATTGTTGTTTTAAGGGGCCTAACATCGAGGTTATCGGCCCCTCCAATCTGATTTAACGCATGCTGATAAATTCAATGTTTAAGTACTGTACATGTAACGTTCATGCTAACTATTGGACCTCAACCAAATTTGGTATATGTATTGTGTACCTTAAGAGATGGAACTAAGAATATATACCGATTCGCCAGGTCTGCTAATTGTTGATATATGGCCTCTATAATTTTGAACCATAGTCTCAGTAGATTGGAAAGTACGCAGGCGAACACTTCTAAATTTTAAAACTTATTGAACAAAATATTCTACATTAATTTTTGAGCAACCCACAAATGACAATGTTGCCAACAAGATTCTATACGTGCTGATAGGTTCAATGTATAGCTGCACAAAATACAGTATCTACACTAACGAATGGATTTCATCCACATTTTTTAAGTGCAATGTACAGTTTAGGATATGTAATTGTGCTTAATATAAGAGTCAGCAGGGCTACCTACTGTGTATAATAATCTGTTTTGCACCCTAGATTCAATATCTAGGAGCATGTGTACGGAACACACTTCAAATTTAGCAAACTATAAGTCCAAGATGCTTTAGACATATTTAGAGTAAATCATCAGATTTAGTACTACCAACGTAATTTTATGCTAGCGTATAGGATCACGATTAACTCTATATAACTTCCATACTAACAAATGGATTTCAACCATATGTCATACGCAGGCGAACACTTCTAAATTTTAAAACTTATTGAACAAAATATTCCACATTAATTTTTGAGCAACCCAAAATGTCTCAATAAACCTAACCCAGCATACTTTTGAAGTCACCAGGGCTACCAACTGTTGATAAATGTTCTCCATAGTTTTGAACCCCAATCTCATTGTATGCAGGCAAAGAGTAGACTAAAAGAATTGGCACATGCGTTTAAAAAAATTTGTTCGCAGATTCATTTCAAGCAGCCATACGTTACAATGTTGCCAACATAATTCTACCCGTGCTGATAGGTTCAATGTTTAACTGGATGTAACTTCGATAACAATAATGGTTAACTAACAAATGTTATATTTTGTGTGTATGATATAAGGGATAAAATAGTGCGCATTTTCAGAGACAGCAGACCTACCAATTACCTAATAACTCTAAAAATTTGGGCCGTAGATTCTAACTATCTCAGAATCCATGGAAATAAACTATTTCAAGTTAACTGTAGTGCTCTATTAGACAACAATATTTCAGGTATAATTCTGAAATATCGTAAATACCAGCTGGTATTGCCAAGTTAATTTCGTCATTATTCTAAATGGATGTATCGAATCCAATCTTTGGTATTAATCTTATATTTTAAGAAAAGTAGGCTCTTTAGTTCGTAACGGAACTACTTCTTTCAATATTTTTGTCTTAACTTGGGCATTAGGAATGTAGGCTTAGAAATTTGGTTATTTTGTGAATTTTAACTATCTTCACAAGCATAATATCCATACATAAATCGTTAATATATAATATAACATCATACTCACACTAAATGACTCTGTTGCCCCCAGGGGCTCACATCTAGTGGGACGTGGGTTGGCGACCACGGGGCCCCAGCTGAGTCCGACATTGCTTCCACTTACTTGTGCCGGGCTCCTCTCCGTCTTCTTTCCTGTCGACCTCTCTTGGTCAACTCTTGTTCTCTTCCGACCCCGACGGTATTAGGGTATCCGAGGCCTAGGGAGTATCTTCCTTTCCCGCCTTTATTGGCCCTTGTCTCATCTTTTCTGATACCTTCTTTCTCATTTCCTGTTATCTCCTGCCTTCTGCTCAAGGCCCTCAAGGAGTCTCGGTGTGTGTAGCCCCACCACTTCTGATGCACCCTGGATAATGCTACACCCTCAGGGGCTCACGGCTGGTGAGTTCTGGAGTTGGCGACCCCGAGGGATTCCTGAGCTGGGTCCGGTTTTCCCCCTTTTAACCATTACCTGTGGGGTGGACCCTCTCCTCTTTCACTTTCCTATCTGACTTTTATGGCACTCCTTCCTTCCAAGTCCCTCAATCCGCTTTCTTCGAGGGTTGAGGGCATTTCTTTTCCTCCTGTCCTTTATTTGCCTTATTCTCCTTTTGTGTTCCATTTCTTCTTCTAGTATATAAGTTAGTAGTTAGTTTTTCTGTGGTTAGAGTTAACATTTCATTATCATCTTCATGATCACCCAAACCATTAGGGGCCGATAACCTAGATGTTAGGCCCCTTAAAACGACAATCATCATCATCATCATCATCATCATCATCATCACTCCGTTGGCTTCTCTGGGACGTGACGATCCCGTGCCGCTCTCACTATCTGCCTCCATTTCCTCCTATCCAGCGCAGTATTCTCCCATCCAGTAATACCCATCTGTCTGCAGTCACAGGTCACCTCATCTTTCCATCTACTCCTAGGTCTTCCAGGGGGTCTCGAGCCTTCGATCTTCTTCTCGTACACCTGGCGAACTATTCTGGCAGCGTCCATTCTGATAACATGCCCTGCCCATTGCAGCCGTTTCGCTTTCATGACGTCCACTACCCTGGGTTGATTGGCAAATTTGTACAGCTCATGATCTGAGAACCCATCTTTGTGTTTCCTGGTCAAATATGGGGCCGAAAAGTTTCCTATATACCTTGTTTTCGATGACTGTAAGTTGGTGTTCCTCCCTTTTGGTTACACTCCATGTTTCGGCTCCGTATAGCAGTACTGGCCTGATGATCGTGTTGTTTAGCTTTAGTTTTGTTGTCCTGGTCAAAAGTTTGGAGGAAAGTATTTTATGCAGCGAAAATTAAACTTTCTTTGCATTCCGTAATCTAATTTGTTGTTCAACTTGTCTTCAATTGCATCATAGAATAGACTAACCTTCATAAATTGATAAATTGAAAATCCGCCTGATCAATAGACTACTAAGAGAAGTTGTTTAATGAAATATTAAACGACGTACATGTTTCGGAGTATCAATGATTCCATTCTCAGCGTGAAAAATGTTATACCTTAAAAACTATATAGTTAAACATTGCCAAAAAAATGGATATCCTTAGAAATAGTGTTAATTTGAATTAATGAAAAACTAGTAAATGAATGAATTGATATGCAATTAGACAATAGTACATTATGCAACGAGGCTATAATGGCAATAATTTAAACACGAGTATGTTTATAAAAGGAGCGTATGTGAGTTTTATAATTTCCATACGAGTGACTTAATAACCATTATAGTCGAGTTGCATACTGTAATGGTTTCCTATGCCCTCACGTTGAGTGAGAAATGTAACTGTTTACCTTTGCCTAAGCTATGTTGTTTTAATGGGCGCCAAGACCTCAACGCAATGTTGAAATCTAAATTTGTATTTAACAACGTCTAGCTCTGGCAGAACACATTCAAGACTCTATTCACTCAGATCGTGGTATGATTTGATCATTAACCCAACAAACAATTGTATCAGGAGAAGGAATTGGTCTATATCTAATGCTACCTACTGAAAGCAAAGATTGCATTGTAAAAGAAATGAATTTATTATATAAAACAAGTATAGCAAAATTAATAATAATAAGTATAAAATTTTAAATTGGAGCGTTGCGATTTTAATATTACCGATAGAAAATTACGTGAAAACGGATTCTGATAAATTGATTTTACTCTTATTTCCAAGCTATGAAGTTACTGAAATATGAAGTGTAAAACAAAGAGAAATGAGAGATTGCGTATTTCTGCGTCATTTGCGCTTACCACTGGAAATTGCTAAAGCATTTCCCTCGTACTGGATGATGCTGTGTGCTTACCACAGTCTCCTGGACGTCGCCATCTTCTTCGTTATTTGATGATATTCTGGTAGATTAGATAATTCTATGGTCCGTACATCGGACCCAAACACACGTATAACCACACTGGTTAAGTTTTACTTAAGTTAGTCCTCCACTCCATGGAACATCGGAGCGACTCCCGCGTGAACCATACTTGGCAAGTTCAACACAGATAGTCACTAACTCCCCTGAACATCGGAGCGACACGCACTTGCAACCACACTCCGCAAGTTCTACACAGATAGTTACTAACTCCACTGAACATCGGAGCGACACGTACGCGCACCCATACTCCTCAAGTATTTCACAGATAGTCCTCGTTCGACGGCGCGTCGAACGATATATGCACCTGTCGGCTCCCCCACTCTTCAGCCGGCTTCAGCTTGCGTGGTCCTCTACGGATTGGCTGACCCACCACGCGATCTTCCCCTCCTCTGGGTCATTACACTCGGCGGGAGGGTTCAGTTTCAACAATTCGCCTTTCCTTGACGCTGCGACCCAGGATTGCGTCATGCTTTCCGACAGGATTAAGCTTGTATTTGAAATCCCAGTGAGTCACGTCTCTCGATATACCCTAACTGACGAAAACTCCATAACATTCCGTAATCAGATAATTTTCTATAATATCGTCGTTCGTAATAATTTGCTTGATAGCGTTTTCTAAGACATAGAAAACCTATCTGTATGCTTATAATTTTTATAAAATGCTCCGAAAATATCTTAATAATAATTATAATAAATTAATAATAATAATAAATTAACATGAAAAATTCTCTTGGCTGAACAATTTGCCGCGTAAATAAATATAGAATGGCTTCCTACTGACTTATGCCAGTGGCATAAAAACCCCTCGAAAAACACGTTACAATACGACTGTTTATGTTCGACGATAATTATTATAACTATTTTATGTTCGAACATAAATATTCATAAATATCTGTCGAGATTTCGCCAGTTTTATGTACTGAACAGAGCGCATGGGACGCACAGAATACCTTGTATTTGACCATGGCCTCCTCGATTGCCCCACTATGACACTAGGCCAGGCAGTGAAATTTAAATTAGAAGGCCTTGGAACTTAGCGCAGATGCGTTGCTATCTTCACCTAATTGGTCAAACAACTGTTTCTTGAGCTGTGATTGGTGGGAGAAACTGTTTCATAATGAATAATAGTGCTGTAACGACCATCATTATGATACAGTTTTCTGACATATAATAGTCAGGGTCGAACATAATAGTACATTATGCAACGAGCCTATAATAGCTATAATTAAGACACGAATATGTTTATAAAACGAGCTTTAGCGAGTTTTATAATTTCCATACGAGTGTCTTAATTACCATTATAGGCGAGTTGCATACGACTGTTTATGTTCGACGATAATTATAACTTTATTACATGTTTTAACATAAATATTCATAAATATCTGTTCAGTAACTAGAATGTTGTGATCGGGTGGTGCGCTAGGTAGCATATCTCCATGTTCCAAGCTCTCTGGCCGACGGACGCATGCGCTCTGTGTGCTTGCAATGCCATATGCAGGCCATATGTTTACATCTGCCGCCCCTCAGTAATATTGTCACCGGAGTCGTTTCAAGAAAATGCGCTGTGTAGAAATTAGTGTTGGTGATTCTAAGGTACAGTGCTATTTCTTGTCTCATATTCGCCAGTTTATTTACGCGAACATTTGGACGGTGCGTATTCCATGTCGGTAATTTATTATATTTCGATGTTGTGTTTATGTCCGACATGTTGGATTTTGAGCGCATGCGCGAAGGTATCGTTACCTAATTGGTCAATGAACGAGCTCTGATTGGCTGGAGAAACTGTATCATAATGGAAAACAGTGTTATAATGACCATCATTATGATTCAGTTTTCTGACACATAATAGTGAGGGTCGAACATAAACTACTTTAAAATACTATGTTGATATTCTATTAGTATGTACATTTCTAAAAATATATTAATAGGAGACTTCTCTTTTCGAATGTATATATGTGAGAAGGCATGTAAATCGTCGTTAAAATTGGAAGAATCATCTTGAATTTTCGACTGATTTTTGATAATATATATTTACGTTTATTATCGAAAATTACAAAATTACGAAAAGATTAAATGCAATGTATTAGAAATAAGATGATAATAAAAATGATGTTACGAATATAAGAAACCTACCTTAATAAACTGCCTTCGTCACACCCACTTAATTTGGTTCAATCCTGTAGTAGACATCTTTCTTTATTCTTCTGGCAGCGACGTCATCTGTCACTGGCGGCTTTGGTGGCGTAGTCGGCAACATGCTGAGCTTCTATGCCCAAGATAGCGGGTTCAAACCCGGACGAAGCCGTCGGATTTCTAAGAGCGTTAGAAATCCGTCAGTATGCCTTCCTTCGGAGGGGAAGTAAAGCCGGCGGTCCCATGTCATAGATTTATGGCATGTTAAATACCTTCCACTAATTGCACCTGTGTGAAGCTAAATTGTATAGGTTAAGAATGTAAACAACGCTCTTAGGTTTCCACGTTCGTTGCCAAGAGCCGACTGCGGTGGCCTCTAGTAGCTAAGTTCTGAACTAGGCCTAGTAGTCGTTGACGGTGGCGTTTGGCGGCAAAAGTAGGAACTATTTGAATACATCTAAGTTGCAGTCTGTACTTAAATTAAAAACAGATACACACACAAATACAGCCATCACAATTAACACCGGTTATCAGACAAATTCTACACACACCCAAACTACACGGGACTATATGACCGCGTTGTCGCAGCCCCTAAACTGAGGAACCAACCAACCAAATACGCTGAAGAAGGTATCAATAAAGGGGCAGATGACCTCATAGGTCCACCCCTTAAAACAACAATAACTAAGGTATCAATAACATGGACCTAAAAAAAACTTTTTTTGGTGCCGGGGATATTGTAACTGATTTTAGGTATACTTGGGTCGCTGAATCTAAATATGAAATCGATTTTTCTCTAACAGTTCTATTTTTTTTAGATATCAGTTTTCCTGTATCACCTCTATTTGTTCAGATCTGTGTTGTTTTGATGTGCAGTTTTACACGAAATGTGCAGATCTAACTCCATTTTGTGCAATTCTCAATCATAATATACAAGGATTGGGTCATGTATATTGTTCGTATCGTCAGTCTGATATCCTTGCTTTTTGTGCCTATGGGATAGCAGAGGCAAAACACACCACTGGGTTAGAAAAGGGTGGCCAAAGAGAGAAAACATGGATTTGGGGGGGGGGGAATGTTGAATGAGAGAATATCATCTTTCCTCCATTGCATATCAAGCTGGGCCTTATGAAGCAGTTTGTGAAGGCTCTTGATATGAACGGATCATGCTTTGCATTTATAGGTAATAAAATGCCTCGCTTGAGTATGGAAAAACTTAAAGCAGGGATATTTGATGGCCCACAAATAAGACAACTCATTAAGGACCCTGACTTCGTAAATTCGATGAATGAATCTGAGCTAAAAGCCTGGACTTCATTTGTGTCAGTTGTAAAACATTTTCTAGGCAAATGCAAAGCTGAAAACTATGTTGAACTGGTAAACGAGATGCTTAACAGTTTCAAATCTCTTGGGTGCAACATGAGTATTAAGGTGCACTATTTACACAGCCACTTAGACCGTTTTCCTGAAAATTTAGCAGACAACAGTGGGGAACAAGGTGAACGATTTCACCAGGATATTAATATTGTGGAAGACAGCTACCAAGGAAGATGGGACATGCACATGATGGCAGATTACTGCCGGAGTTTAAAAGGACTGTTCCAAAATACATTCAAGAATGTCACGGAAAATGAGCTTCCAGTGAATGGTTGGTTTCATTCATGACTTTTTCCTCTAATAATAATATTTGTATAATATAATCATGAAAATTCCGTGTTTAGTTTTTTATTACAATGCGATAGTGTAACGTATATTTCACAAACATGTCATATCTCAGAAACTAGAGCTGCTAGGCAAAAACTAATGGCATATTTGAATTCAGGGCATCAAATTCATATTCTTAGGAAGGCGGAGAGGTGATACTCCGACGTGTCGCGTCCCAGGTGGCGGATAGGAGGGTCCTCACCAGTTTTGCTGGCGGACTTGAGCGAAATTAAGTGGCTCTCGCGGACCAAACACACTCCCATTTCTCATCAATCATCCTATCATATTCCATTCATCACCTTTCCAGATCACATCTGGAATTGTAATCCCTGACTACGGTCAGATCATGGGTCCTAGACCAGACAATCAACTCAAGTATGAACAGTCTTCCAATCAACTCTTCCACCGCAAGGCACCATTTGGATACTAGCCCAGGCATTATATGCAAAAAACATGGTCAACCTGAAAAAAAATAATGTAAAGCTGAAATTTGGCATAGATGTTCCCTAGTACCCTAGAAACAAATCCTGAAAAGTCCCCATCTCTGCGGTGTCCGCGTCATAGTTTTTGGAGGGTTAAAAAGGGCTTAAATGGAGCCTAGTGCGAAAAACAGCATTTTTGCTTCCTGCGTTCAAAATATTGATCCAAATTTAGTTCTCGCGAGCTTTAGCGATTAATAAAAATGAACTAGTACGATAACGGACTTATCAGGCCTAATTATTGTTATTGATGAAGGAAGAAAACGACTAATTTAACATTTTTAGCACAATTTTTACACGAAAATTTGGTTAATTTGTCATTAGCAGGTCATTATTTTTTAAACAACTGCTGATATTGACTAATGACTCAGAATGAAAATTATAAAGCATACTTTTAGCTTTACATTGCTTCATTACCCATGTCTATGCGGGAAATGGTTACCGAGTTACGGTCCCAAAGCATAACCGCTGTTGAAAAGGCACCCAATCGCGTTTCTAGGTGACAGCGGTCGGCCTGTCGGAGCCGGCCAACAATATTCGAGACAATTAATTCAGCTTCTAAACAGTCTTGGATTTTCAGTAAATGTGGCGGAAGTCCACAGGTACGAAATTTCAGCGCTTCGTAAAGAACGTCCAATCCTGAATGCTGGAGCGTTCACGCCGTTTTGCTTCGACAACGCTGATTTTAACATAAGGACATTGGACGGGCGAAACACATTTCACTGCATGGGAGGAATCAAGTGCGCAGGTCCAGCGCCTGACATTGAAATATCTCCACTCTCACGTACACGAGAAGTTCCTAATGCTGGTGTGATTGCGGAAAGTTCAACATTTCGTGGTATCGGAAGCCCTCTTCTCCTGGTTCAAAGGTCAAGATTAAGGAGTTAACTGTGGAAGCCCCAAACTCTGTGGCTATTGCGTCGATGATGGACTCCTTGTGGTTATCTGGACGGTGGTCAGGTATTAATTTACCCGCTTCGTGGAACGGCTTTATGAAGACGTCACTGTCTGCTCATGCTCAACCAACTCCCCAGACGACGTCAGTTGATGAACTGCCGTTCATTAACTTGGAACCGAGCAATCCATCAACTATATATACACACATCAAAAAAAGTTTTGCATCACCTCGGTTCCAAGAGTTCCGGAACCGTTAAATACAAAGGGAATAGAGATCAACACAAACAACATTTCAGCTCGTTTTATTGCTCATGAGACCCACACATTGCATGTTGTACCATCATACAGCTAGACTTTCAGCATTTGTGGTCCAGATTGCAGTACACACCACTACCTCTAATACCCAGTAGCACGTCCTCTTGCATTGATGCATGCCTGTATTCGCCGTGGCATACTATCCACAAGTTCATCAAGACACTGTTGGTCCAAATTGTCCCACTCCTCAACGACAATTCGGCGTAAATCTCTCAGAGTGGTTGGTGGGTCAAGACGTCCATAAACAGCCCTTTTCAACATATCCCAGGCATGTTCGATAGGGTTCATGTCTGGCGAACATGCTGGCCACTGTAGTCGAGCGATGTCGCTATCTTGAAGGAACGCATTCACAAGATGTGCACGATGAGGTCGAGAATTGTCGTCCATGAAGACAAATGCCTCTCCAATATTCTGCCGATATGGTTGCACTATGGGTCGGAGGATGTCATTCAGGTATCGTAAAGCCGTTTCGGAGCCTTCCATGACCACCAGTGGCGTACGTCGGCCCCACATAATGCCACCCCAAAACATCAGGGAACCACCACCTTGCTGCACTCGCTGGACAGTGTGTCTAAGACGTTCAGCCTGACCAGGGTGCCTCCAAACACGTCTCCGACGATTGTCTGGTTGAAGGCATATGCGACACTCATCGGTGAAGAGAACGTGATGCCAATTCCGTGGGGTCCATTCAGCATGTTGTTGGGCCCATCTGTACCGCGCTGCATGGTGTCGGGGTTGCAAAGCTGGACCTCGCCATGGACGTCGGGAGTGAAGTTGCGCATCATGCAGCCTATTGCGCACAGTTTGAGTTGAAACACGACGTCCTGTGGCTGAACGAAACGCATTATTCAACATGGTGGCATTGCTGTCAGGGTTCCTCCGAGCGGCAATCCGTAAGTAGCGGTCATCCACTACAGTAGTAGCCCTTGGGCGGCCTGAGCGAGGCCTGTCATCGACAGTTCCTGTATCTCTGTACCTCCTCCATGTCCGAACAACATCGCTTTGGTTCACTCTGAGACGCCTGGAAACTTCCCTTGTTGAGAGCCCTTCTTGACACAAAGTAACAATGCGGACGCGATCGAACTGCGGTATTGACCTTCTAGGCATGGTAGAACTACAGACAACATGAGCAGCGTACCTTCGTCCTGGTGGAATGACTGGAACTGATCGGCTGTCGTACCCCCTCCGTCTAATAGGCCCTGCTCATGCATGGTTGTTTACATCTTTGAGCAGTTTTAGTGACATCTATGAACAGTCAAAGGGACTGTATCTTGGATACAATATACACAGTCAACGTCTATATGCCGGAGATCTGGGAACCGAGGTGATGCAAAACTTTTTTTGATGTGTGTATATATTCCGCGTTGAAGTTTGCCCCAAGAGAGTACGCGGACTGAAACAAAGCACTTGTTTCGTAACCTTTGACCAGCCCCTATACGCGAAAGCTGCAGAGATAGTCGCATCGGACACTTCATAGGAACTCAACAAGATGTTCAGTAAAGAACATATAGCCTACATTCTCCTAAATGCATGGGTATTGTTATAACTCTTTGTCCTTTTCAAGGAGTATGATCGAATGTTGGTTGTAGTAGCTTGTTGAAATACAACGTGCTATAGGGATATTAAACATGAATATGAGGTGGCCTTTGCTAGTGCTACCTCTGTACCAAATTTCGTTCAATTCGGTTTCACCGTGTTTGAATTGATAGGGGGAATCGATTTGCACACATACTTGGCCACCATCTGCAAACTATTGGGCTGATGTTCTTGCAGTTTGGTCTGAATATGTTTCCCACATAAAGATATGGTGTTGCAAAATTTGGTAGAGACTAGATTATTAGGTTGGTCGTAATTACATTTTAGCTTTTAACATTTGGGTGGCCGCGATTACGTTTCCGTCAAGATAGCGGTGATATAAAACATGACACTGAGGTGCCCTTTGCTAGTGCTACCTCTGTACCAAATTTCGTTCCATTCGGTTTCACCGTGTTCGAATTGATAAGGGGAATCGATTTTCACACAAAGATGGCCGCCATCCGCAAAATATTAGGCTGATGACCTATTAGTTTGGTCAAAGGATGCTCCCTCCATAAAGGTATGTTGTTGCTAAATTTGCTAGAGATCGGATGATTAGGCTAATCGTAATTTGATTTAAGCTTTGAACATTTGTGTGGCCGCCATTGCGTTTCTGTCAATATGGCGGCGATATAAATCATGACACTGAGATGCCCTTTGCTAGTGCTATCTCTGTACCAAATTTCGTTCCATTTGGTTTCACCGTGTTTGAATTAATAGGGAGAATCTATTTTGACACAAAGATGGCCGCCATCCGCAAACTATTAGGCGAATGACCTATTAGATTGGTCAAAGGATGCTCCCTCCATAAAGGTATGTAGTTGCAAAATTTGGTAGAGATCGGATGATTAGGTTAATCGTAATTTGATTTAATCTTTGAACATTCGTGTGGCCGCCATTACGTTTCAGTCAAGATGGTGGCGATATAAAACATGACACTGAGGTGCCCTTTGCTAGTGCTACCTCTGTACCAAATTTCGTTCCATTCGGTTCCACCGTGTTCGGATTAATAGTGGGAATCAATTTTGACATAAAGATGGCCGCCACCCGCAAACTATTAGGCTAATAACCTATTAGATTGGTCAAAGGATGCTCCCTCCATAAAGGTATGTAGTTGCAAAATTTGGTAGAGATCGGATGATTAGGTTAATCGTAATTTGATTTAAGCTTTGAACATTCGTGTGGCCGCCATTACGTTTCTGTCAAGATGGCGGCGATATAAAACATGACGCTGAGGTGCCCTTTGCTAGTGCTACCTCTGTACCAAATTTCGTTCCATTTGGTTTCACCGTGTTTGAATTAATAGGGGGAATTGATTTTCACACAAAGATGGCCGCCATCCGCAAACTATTAGGTAAATGACCTAGTTATTTGGTCAAAGGATGCTTCCTCTATAAAGGTATGTTGTTGCAAAATTTGGTAGAGATCGGATGATTAGGTTAATCGTAATTTGATTTAAGCTTTGAACATTTGTGTGGCCGCCATTACGTTTCCGTCAAGATGGCGGCGATATAAAACATGACACTGAGGTGCCTTTTGTTAGTACTACCTCTGTACCAAATTTCGTTCCATTCGGTTGCACCGTGTTCGAATTAATAGGGGGAATCGATTTTCACACAAAGATGGCAGCCATCCGCAAACTAGTACGCTGATGACTTATTAGTTTGGTCAAGGGATGCTCCCCCCATAAAGGTATGTTGTTGCAAAATTTGGTAGAGATCGGATGATTACGTTAGTCGTAATTTGATTTAAGCTTTGAACATTTGTGTGGCCGCCATTACGTTTCCTTCAAGATGGCGGCGATATAAAACATGACACTGAGGTGTCCTTTGCTAGTGCTACCTTTGTACCAAATTTCGTTCAATTCGCATTCACCGTGTTCGAATTGATAGGGGGGACATACATTCAGAGTACACACACTCACACACACACAGACACACACACACACACAGACTCACACACACAGACTCACACACACACATACACACACACAGACAGACACACTTTTTTCGCCCTGTGTTGACCTCATAAGTCTACTTTCATTTTTTGCAAAAATCGAAAGTAGGCTAAAAACGTGGTTGTTCGTCGAGGCGGATTTCACCTTCAAATGTCGTTTCTCGGGGAAATCGGCTACGTGATGAAACGAAGCAGTTTGGAGGAGCTCTGGGCGGAAATATACGCTAAATCGTCAGTGACTCACATGATGCCTGGACACGCATATTCTAGGTAGGCTTGCAATTAGCTCGCTCTTAAACATGATTACGTTATGCCTCCAATTTTATCAATAACGCGAAACTGTGCAAGTTTTAGGGCCCTCAGAGCGCATTTTCTGACAAAACAGGCTGTCGGGACAATGTTACTCAACATGAACGACGGGCTGAAGGATGACAAGGACGAAATACAGGCGCTTTTTACCGCATTCCAAGAAGGCACCACCGACTTGCTATCATAACCTTGCCTTCAACGTCTCAAAGAGTCGCTTGATGACACATTTTATTCGATGAGCCAGAAATCTCGCACAGGAAAGCTGTGGGTAGAGTACATCAAACAGCAAGCCAGGAAAATATTGAAGGATTCCGCATCTTTACGCAAGGAAATGAAGGTATTCGTCTCTACGGCTCCAGATGAAAAGGCCATAATATCAGCTGGAGAGAAGTTCGCCATTTGTCTCTACTATAGTGCCAAATCGGAGTGCAAAAGCTTCGACGAACTTCGGAAAGTGAAATACAGCCCAAATATTGCCAAACAACTGGTCACAGCTTCATTTTAGCAGGCTTCACTTCCGCCGACTTCGGTGGTATGCAAACAACATTCACTGCGGGTATATTTGCAAGTTCAAGCATGGTTAGGATTTTCTTTGGGCCCGACCCAATGGGGATGGAAAATCCAACACTCAGCTTTAGTACCAGTGGCAACTCATCTTCCAGCTGCTCCAGATCATCTCCTCAATTTGGTGTCCTGCAACTACAAGAGCTCTTGTGTCAGCCGGTGTGTGTACGTTCCGATTTAGAATGCTCTTTAATGTGTGGGCACTGCAGTGGAAAAGCATGTGGCAACGTCACATTTGATGGCTCAGACGAAGAGGGGGACGATTGAGTCTGATGTAAGCTTTGTTTTGCAAGTGTTCTTTGTCTAAAGAAAGCTTTTTAAGCTTTGTTTTGTTATTATTTGCATTATGCATATTATGAATGTACGTTTAACTGCTAACTGCATTAAACTCGTTATGTTCTATGCAAACTGTTTCTGCTAGTTTACCTGGATACAAAAGAATACCATCCTAAAAGTTCTTGAGCAAAGATACAAAATGGTGTCAGCAAAGGTGAATAGATGGAGCCCACCAGCGTAAATGGGCGTTCGGTCAGAAAGCGACTGCCACACTTCCACTTTTATATTTGTAACTGTATCTCTGCTGCTGTTTGTCGGATGAACATGGGCAATGTATCGTTTTAAAGCTGCAAGTGTGATTTACAACTTTTACTTCGGGTCTTTAGTCGCTATCAGCAGCTGTTTACACGATAAGTCCCAGCTAATGACAAATTAGCTAAATTTTCGTGAGATAAGTTGAGCTAAAAATGTTTGATTACTCATCTGTTTAAATGTATGGCAATAATTACGACCAATAAGAGCGTTATATTTAACGCAATCCTTCTCTTATTACTATCAGAGCTCATTAGGACTGATTTTTGATCAATATTTTGAACGCAGGAAGCAACAAGTAGTTCCGTGAAGAACTATAGAGCCTATTTTCATATATCCTACTTATATTAACTTCCACTATCAACATACAAAATTTCAGTTTGATTGCCGTAATAGATTCGTAGATATTGAGTACCGTCTAAATATTTCGGATGATCGCCATGTTGGATTTTATATATGTAGGTCCTAGAGTTATGGAATGTTACATGAAGATTATTGTGTACGTGTAGCATTCAAACTTCAATCGCATGATTAGGACACAAGAAGTAATAAGGAGATTTTTAAATTTCGCTCTGCTGCCATCTTGTGGTTATGGAAACAATTGAAATAAATTAGATGCCAGTGGATCAACATTCGTAGAAGGATTTACTGTACCAAGTTTCACTGCACTCGGATGGTTAATTTGCGAGAAACGTCCATGTGAATATTTATACTTCGCGTCGCCGCCATGTTGGATTTGTGATCACCAGGTTACTTAAAGTCATATAGGTGAACTTACGTTCATAGCCTCTATGAACATAAAAAAATCAGTTTGATTGCTATAATAGATTGGTAGATATTCAGAGTCATCTGAATATTTCGGATGGTCGCCATGTTTGATTGTTAAATGTATAGGCCATAGAGTCATGTACCATTGAAGGAAAATTATTGCGTAGGTTCATTATTCAAACTATCACTTCGATCGCTTGATTACGACACAAGAAATAAAAACTTAATTTTAAAATTCGCACAGCCGCAATCTTGAGGTTATGTAAACAATTGAACTAAATTAGATACCAGTGCATTACAATGTGTATAAACATTTCCTGTACCAGATTTCATTGCGTTTGGAACATTAAATCGTGAGAAAGGTCTATTTAAAATCTTCAAATTCGCTTGGCCGCCATGTTCGTTTTGTAGTTAACCGCTTTTTGAAAGTCTTATAGATGAACTTCCAGTAGCGCCCTTTACCTCCGTATAAAATTTCAGGGTGATACAGCTAATAGTTTCAGAGATATAGAATGCCGGTGAAATATTTCGCTCATCCGCCATCTTGTGGCTATATGAACAATTGAACCAAGTTAGATGTTGGTGCATTACAATGTGTATAAACATATACTTTACCAAGTTTTATTGCGTTTGGTTGGTTAAATCGCGAGAAACGTCTATTTAAAAGTCCCAAATTTGCGTGGCCGCCATGTTGGTTCTGTAATTACCAGTTTTTCAAAAGTTACATAGGTGAACTTCTAGTACTTCCCTTTATCATCGTAATAAATTCCAGGGTGATATCGGTAATAGTTTCGGAGATATTGAATGCTGGTGATATATTTCGCACAGCCGCCATGTTGGATTGGTGAGACGTAACAAAATTTGAAGGGCACAGTCGAGGTCGCCCGGAATAGTACTATGAACTTACCGAATTTCATTGAAATCGCTCCAGCCGTTTAAAAGTTATTAGGGGACACACACACACACACACACACACGCACGCACGCACACACACACGGACAAAAGGTGATCTCTTAAGCCTATATTTTCAAAATTGAAAATAGGCTAAAAATGCTGTTTTTGGCACTTAGGCCCCATTTAAGCCCTTTTGAACTCTCCAAAAACTATGACGCGGACGCCGCAGAGATGGGGACTTTTCAGGATTTGTTACTAGGGTAATAGGGAACATCTATGCCAAATTTCAGCTTTACATTTTTTTTAGGTTAAAACTTAATATGCCTGGGTTATACGGTGGGGTTCGATCCCCGGCTCCGTCAGGGATTTTAAAACTGACGTGAGGGTTGGAACGGGGTGCACTCAGCCTCGTGAGGACAATTGAGTAGCTGTCTGACAGTGAGACAGTGCCCCGGTCACGAAAACCAAGATTAACGGCCAAGGGGACCCGACGCGCTGACCACGCGTCACCCCAAAATCTGCAGGCCAATTGGCTGGGCAGCGGTCGCTTGGTAGGCCTAGGCCCTTCAAGGGCTGTAGTGCCACGGGGTTAGGTTAGTTTATACGGTGGGGTGTCGCGTAGAAGAGTCAGGTGAGTCGGAGCGCCTGGAAACCCGAAAGTCCAAATACAAACTCAAAATTAACAAACATAGGGAATTTTCATTTTTTGCAGCATTAAACGTAAATTCGTTAATTAAAATTGGAAAACTTAAGCATTTAACCGATATATTGGACCAACACAAGATCTTAATAACAGCACGTCAAGAACTTTGAAACACAGATCAAGACCCCATTGAATCTGGAGGGTACCGTCTCTACAAGGGACCTCCAGGACCACGAGTTATGAAAAATGTCCCCCAATTTGGTATGGGATTTTTAGTACATACCAGTATTATTGATTTAGTGGAAGACTTTTCGTCGAACTCATCAAGGTTAGCAACTTTAACAATTAGGACAGGAAACAAAATATACTCTTTGATAAACGTTCATGCCCCAACTAATGACAAGAATGTCAAAAAATTTAGAGATGAAACGGACAATCTTTGGGAAGAACTTGCCTTACTAATATCAAACATTCCAGACACTCATGTTAAAATCTTGCTTGGGGATTTTAATGCAAAAATTGGTCAAGAAAGAAAATTTCGTCCAATAGTAGGTAAGTGGCCAGCTCACAAATTCACTAACAAGAATGGTCAAAGATTTATTACCCTTTGTGAAGAACATGGCCTACGTCTCGAAACTACTAGATTTAAGCGAAGACCACACAAATTTATGACCTGGAAATGCCCTAATAGTGCACTAGGGGAATTCCAGATAGACCATGTTGCAATGGATAAAAAGTTCTACAAAGAAATATACAACGTGAAGGTACTACGTGGGGTCGATGTTGACTCTGATTATTATATATCCAAGATAAAGATCAAGTTAACTCCACGACGTAAACAAAAATCGTCAAACTCGACCATGCAAAGGCAATATGACCCTAGTTATTTAATAAATAATGTGTCCTATAAGGAAAAGTCTAAAACTCTCTTAAGTGACAAGCTAGAAACGATAGTTGACACTCTGAAAACCGTTTCTGTCGAAATTGCCCCTATTAGGAAAAGGAAAAAGCATGCATGGTGGAATGCGGAATGTGACGCTGCAATTCGGAAAAGACATACCGCATGGCTCAATGATCAGCAAAAGAGGACCACACAATCGCGAGAAGAATTAACCATTGTTCGAAGGGAAACTGCCAAAGAAATTAGGAGAATTAAAAGAGAAAATCAAAAAAAGTCCATACAAATTATTGATGATTCCTTTAAACAACACAAAACAAGGGACTATTACAGGACATTTCGTCAATATCATTCTAAATACAGCCCTCCTACACTATTAATGAAAGATAAATCAGGTAAACTAGCCCACAGTGATACTGATAATGCTAAAATTCTAGCAGATTATTTTAGAGAACTACTAAATGCTGATGAACCTAAGGAATATCTTGATTTTGAGCTTAATCCAAAAAAAAAATTTACAGAACATTATTGCTCCTGACTTTACTGAAGTATGTGCAGCGATTAATTGGCTCAAAAATTATAGAGCAGCAGGAGAGAATTCATTGGTAACAGAACTATGGAAATATGCAAATGAACAAGCCATCTCCAACCTCCATAAACGCCTCATCGATGTAAGGAATTCGGAACAAATACCAGAGGAATGGAGAATGGCTGTAATCCACCCAATTCATAAAAAGGGTGATAGATCAGACCCGAACAACTACCGTGGGATTTCTTTGCTTGATGTAACATACAAAATTCTATCTAGAATTATCTTGACAAGAATTCAACAACTCGATCAAGAACTAGGAGAATATCAAGGAGAGTTCCGACCAGGTCGCAGCTGTCCTGATCAGATCATCAGTCTGAATTGGATAATGAAATATCATAGAATGAGACAAAAGGATTTGGTCATTACTTTTGTGGATTGTAAGAAACCTTATGACAGTATCCATCGAGGGTCATTACTTAACATCCTAAGGGAATTTGGGTTACATCAAAAGCTTATCAACCTCATCGGCGTTACTTTGAAAGATACTAAATCAAAGGTTAAATTTCGAGGAGCCTTGTCTGAACTATTTGATATCGGGACTGGACTTCTACAGGGAGATGGTCTATCACCGTTATTATTTAATTGTGTTCTTGAAAAGATCATGCGTGTGTGGAATAAAACTTTTCCTCCAAATGTAAAGATTGGTACTAATATAAAACTGAATTGCTTGGCTTTTGCAGATGACCTTGCACTGCTTGCAACCAGTATAGATGAGGCTAGACACCAAATTGAAGAACTTGGGTCTATTGCAGCAAAAGTAGGACTTCAAATTTCATTTGAAAAGACTGAAATAATGGCATATTTTGATGTGGAAACACAAGCTATTACATTGATTAACAATAAAGAAATTAAAGTTGTACATAAATCTAAATATTTAGGGGAGGTTATAACATGGAATTTGAATGAGAAAACGTCAATCGAAAATAGATCTACAAAGTTAAGACAAGCGCAATATATTACTTGGTCTAGTTACAAAAAAAAACACTCTCCATAAATGCCAAATTACGACATTACGAATCAGTTATTAAACCGGAAGAAATATATACTTGTGAAACACTTTTCAAGTTAAACACTCGATCAGTTGCTGGCACATTACAGAAGACTGATAGAAGAATTCTCAGAACTATAATTAATAAAAAAAAACATCAGGTGGATGGTCAATGGCGTCTATTACCATATGAAGTGGTTTATAAAGAAACTGAGTCTATAGTCGATACTATGCGAAAAAGGCGAATTGCTTTTTTTGGTCATATCTCACGCCTGCCGGATACCAGACAATTAAACGTATTATTTAATTATTTTTTCAAAAGTAAAACAAAGAACTCTTGGTTTATGGAAATTCAAAATGATCTGGATGAATTCGGCTTGACAATGTCCCAAATTGCTAACAAAGATGAGAAGAATATCTTGAAAAACAAGTAGTTCCGTGAAGAACTATACAGCCTATTTTCATATATCCTACTTATGTTAATTGCCACTATCAACATACACAATTTCAGTTTGATTGCTGTAATAGATTCGTAGATATTGAGAACCGACTAAATATTTCGGATGGTCGCCATGTTGGATTTTATATATGTAGGTCCTAGAGTTATGTACTGTTACATGCAGATTATTGTGAACGTGTAGTATTCAAATTTCAATCGCATAATTAGGACACAAGAGAAAACAAGGAGATTTTAAAATTTTTCACAGCTGCCATCTTGAGGTTATGGAAACAATTGAAATAAATTAGATGCCAGTGGATTAACATTCGTATAAGGATTTACTGTACCAAGTTTCACTGCACGCGGATGGTTCAATTGCGAGAAACGTCCATGTGAATATTTATAATTCGCGTCACCGCCATGTTGGATTTGTGATCACCAGGTTATTTAAAGTCCTATAGGTGAACGTAAGTTCATAGCCCCTATGAACATTAAGAAATGCAGTTTGATTGCTAAAATAGATTCGTAGATATTCAGTATCGTCTAAATATTTCGGATGGTCGCCATGTTGGATTGTTAAATGTATAGGCCATAGAGTCATATACCATTAAAGGAAAATTATTGCGTAGGTTCATTATTCAAACTTTCACTTCGATCGCATGACTACATCACAATAAATAAAATCTTAATTTTAAAATTCGCACTGCCGCCATCTTGAGGTTATGTAAACAATTGAACTAAATTAGATACCAGTGGATCACAATGTGTATAAATATTTCCTGTGCCAGGTTTCAGTGCGCTTGGAACATTAAATCGCGAGAAAGGTCTATTTAAAATTTTCAAATTCGCTTGGCCGCCATGCTCGTTTTGTAGTTAACCGTTTTTTGAAAGTCTTATAGATGGACTTCCAGTAGTGCCCTTTATCTCCGTACAAAATTTCAGGGTTTTACCGCTAATAGTTTCAGAGATATGGAATGCCGGTGAAATATTTCGCACATCCGCCATCTTATGATTTTCTAAACAATTGAACGAAGTTAGATGTCGGTGCATTACAATGTATATAAACATATACTGTACCAAGTTTCATTGCGTTTGGTTGGTCAAATCGCGAGAAACGTCTATTTAAAAGTCGCAAATTCGCTTGGCCGCCATGTTGGTTTTGTAGTTACCAGATTTTCAAAAGTCACATAAGTGAACTTATAGTAGTTCCCTCTATCACCATAGAAAATGTCAGGGTAATATCGGTAATAGTTTCGGAGATATTGAATGCTGGTGAAATATTTCGCACAGCCGCCATGTTGGATTGGTGAGTCGTAACAAAATTTGAAGGGCACGGTCGAGGTCGCCGAGAATAGTGCTATGAACTTTCCGAGTTTCATTGAAATCGCTCCAGCCGTTTAGATTTTATTAGGGGGGGACACACACACGAATCACACACACACACACACACACACACGCGCACACACACACGGACAAAAGGTGATCTCATAAGCCTATTTTTTCAAAATTGAAAATAGGCTAACAAGAACATCCGACTTCCCTTAAAAACCTTTACCCGCAAAACTTACACCATAAGCGATGCAGAGAGAGCGGCAAGGTCGACTAGAATGAAAATGTTTTGGGAAAAGAAGAAAAATAAGAAGCTGAATCTTTAATATTGTTTTTGAGACATGTATATACTTGTTTTGGTTAAGTGCTCCAAAGAGGGCGTAACATATGTAAATAAATAAATAAATAAATAAATAAATAAATAAAATCAGATTAAAAAGCCCCGGTACCAAAATCACTGTTGACCAGTGTAATTCATTAAACATCATTTTAACAGTATTGTTAAGGCGTATTTCTATATTTCTCATTATTTCTTTTCTCACTGAACCAATGAATCAACATTGCTCTTTGAGTATTTCCTATAACGGTATTCACAAAAAATGCCTTGACTGGACACCACCCAATATGTATTCATAAATCACAACAAGAAACTATATTTTATAATTTAATTGATAAAATTATCTACAAAACATAATGGTTTTTGTCTCCTGTAATGAGGGATGGTTTCAATAACCATACAGCGATGTGACATTGACTTCCAGATCTTATCACTCTTGCAGGATTTTAGCTTCTCCTTGACATGTATCCATCGATTCCATTAGAGGTTGGTGGTACCACTCCAGTATATCGGAAGAAACGTCCGCATATGGACATGTTACCAATCATGTTTCATTTTGTTGTCGTATGTGGACCAAGTTGAGGTCAGTGAACTGTCATAAGAGAATATTGTTCATTGTCATAAGTGTCACAAGAGGGCACTTGGCACTGTTATAGCTTTGAGGATAATATGCGGTCTGCGATGTAGCCAGAGACGTACGTGACGTATGTTATGTTGTTGGCATTCCGGTGAACACGCGTTGTGGTTCCGTTAGAAGCCATACGGTGCAACTAATAGTTGTAGACAATGACGTCCATGATGTCGCCAGAAGAAGAAGTCACGCACGACGGTTACGTTGTAAACAGTGACGTCTGTGATGTCGCTAAAGAAAGAATTCACTCATGACTGTTATGTTGTAGACAATGGCGCCACGCCTGACTGTTACATTGTAGACATTGACGTATGTGATGTCGCTAAAAATAACTCACGCATGACTGTTTTGTAGACAACGGCGTCATGCACGACTGTTATATTATAGACAGTGACGTCTGTGATGTCGATAAAAGAAGAATTCACGCACGACTGTTATGTTGCAGGCAGTGACGTCACGCCTGACTTTTACGTTGCAGACAATGACGATTGTTTTGTCGCCGAAAGAAGGAGTCACGCACGACTCTTACCTTGTAGACAGTGACGTCTGTGAAGTCTCTAAGCGAAGAATTCACGCACGACTGTTTTGTAGAAAATGACGTCACGCACGACCGTTACGCCGTAGACAGTTATGTTTGTGATGTCGCTAGAAGAAGAATTCACGCAAGACTGTTCTGTAGAGGATGACGTCATGCACGACTGTTACCTTGTGGACAGTGACGTCTGTTATGTCACTAAAAGAAGAATTCACGCACGACTGTTTTGTAGACAATGACGTCACGCACGACTGTTACGTTGTAGACAGTGACGTTTGTGATGTCACTAAAAGAAGGATTCACGCAAGACTGTTTTGTAGACGATGACGTCACGCACGATTGTTACATTATAGACAGTGACGTTAGTGATGTCCACAAAAGAATACGTCAAGCATCACTTCTGTTGTTGGAATTGAGATGAATTTCAGGTGTGAGATATCGTGTATGGCATAACGAATGCATTATATACACCGCCAGAAGTCATGATGAATAAATGTGAGGTCTTCGATATCAGCAGAAGACGTATGGCACGACTGTCGCGTTGTGATGTCAGAAGAAGTCGTCCGGCACAACCATAATGCTATTGGAATTGATCTCTCTGCGAAGCAGTATGGAACATGTTACAAGCATTGAGATGGACGCCAAAACGGAACCGAGTCCGTGAAATAAGTGCGGGTACGCCCAGGGTTCGTACGTGGAGCTCTTTCTGAAACAGAGACATTGAATTGCTCAAATTAGTTGTTGTTGATTCATTTAGAGGCTTTTTGACATCGGGGTCGTGTAGCCCAGTGATACATTTCTTTCTTTCTTTCTTTCTTTCTTTCTTTCTTTCTTTCTTTCTTTCTTTATTTATTTATTTATTTATTTATTAGAAAGTGGGAGTTGAGTGCTTTTCAGTCGGTCAACACGAATGTACCCAAAAGAGATGGGTTATGCCCTAATCCTGAAATAAATTACATGAGATTAATAAAACATCACAATGTTTATTAGAAAGGAAGCTTGTAGTTCTACGTAACCGTTAATCTAGCGATCATGAGCCACGGGACCTCCTTTCTACGTGGAATCCAAACCACAAGACATGGCATTTCACTTCGAAAATCTCACATGTATTGACCGGGAATCGAACCTGGACTACCCCGGTGAGAATGAATTAATGAATTAGTTTATTAAATTAATATTTTATATTCATTTTTCATTATTAGTTATTCAATTTTCATTTATTTATTTATTTGTAAATAAAGGGGATCAAGAAGAAGCAGTGGTCAAGATGCTTGCCTCTCACTATGGTGGACCGGGTTTCATTCCCGGTAAATACAAGTGAGATTTTTAAAGTGAAATATCACTTCCTGTGGTTCGAATTCCACGTAAAAATGAAGGTCCCATGGCTCATGATCGCGAGATTAGTGGTCACGTAAATCTACAAGCTTCTTTTTTAATTGCAAATGGGGTAGGAAAATTACCATCTCAAGATACAAATTTTAAATACATTTTTGGACAAATTTATAGGAATATACAAATACCAACTATTTATTTATTTATTTATTGGTGCCTTTATTGTGGCGAAGTTAGGGCTCTAGGCCCTCTCTTACACTTAACCACACACAATGCAACTTACATGAATACTCACATATGTTATTCTTAACCTACCAAACATAAATACTAGGAAAACCTTAAATACTAGAATAAAATAAAATAAAAATAAAAATAAAATTAAATTGGCGACTGCGTGATATTAACTAAACTATATAATTTAAAAGACATACATTTTTAACAAAATTATACTATGGTCATTCACCCACTCATTCATACACAAATTGTTCTAGTTGGCCTACGATTTCAAGAGGAAATCTTTACATGCACGTTTGAAAGTTGTTAGGGATGTACAATTTCTGACGTCGCGAGGACAGTTATTCCAAATTCTAGTTCCCGACACGAGGAAAGAGTTACTGAAGGCAGAAGAATGATGTAGAGGAATTGCAATTATAGATCCAGATCGCGTGTGACGATCATGAAAGGAAGAAAGAAAACAAAAATTACAAGAGAGATAGTGAGGAGTACTTTCATTGAGAAGTCGATAGATGAGGATACATATGTGCAGGTTCCTTTGTTGTTCTACTTTTAGCCAGGAAAGTAGATCATAATAAGGAGACACGTGTGAGGAAAATTTCAAGGAGAAAATAAACCTAATGCAGGAATTTAAAGCTCTCTGAAGTTTCTTGTTTTGTTCACCGGTAGCATCTACTAATACAACATCACAGTAGTTAAATATAGGGAGTATCAAGGTTTGGACGAGTTTTATTTTCAAGTTACGGGGTAGAACGGACTGGTGAATCTTAAGTGGATGAAGTGACGAGTAAACTTTCCTGCATGTATTAGTAACGTGCCCATCCCAATTCAAAGTTTCATTTAGTGTGACTCCAAGACTTTTTACCGATGTAGAGTACGGGATAGCAACACCATTAAGTTGAATTAAAGATAGCGGTCTACTGTGTAAATGGAAAAGCAATTTAGTCTGCCCTATTATGATAGCTTGTGTTTTAATTGGGTTGATGGCAAGAGAATTTTCAGTTGCATAGCGGCTGATCCTCTTTAGATTTAGATTCATATTTTCAATTGCCGCATCTATGTCGTTTACTTTTGTGTGGCAATATATCTGAAGGTCATCAGGATATAGATGGTAGTTGCAGTTTTCCAGTTTCGAAGAGATGTCGTTCAGATATAGAATGAATATAAGGGCGCCGAGAATTGAACCCTGAGGTACTCCATTTATTTTGAACTTCCACTCAGTTATATTTTCATTAAGGAGTACACGTTGTCTTCGGTTATGAAGATAGGAGGCGAATAATTTGAGAGCAACGGGGCTAAGATGGAAGGATTGCAATTTAGCCATAAGTATGTCCGTGTTAATGGTGTCGAATGCACTGCTGAAGTCTAGAAGAATGAGTATAGTCACTTTACGCTCATCCATTGCTCGTCTTACGTCATCAGTGATCTTAATGAGTGCAGTAGATGTGCTGTGTCCTGTCTTAAATCCAGATTGTAACGGATCAAGTAGTGAGTATTGCGTCAAGTACTGAAGAAGTTGTTCATGCATAAGTTTTTCTAGTATTTTGGAAATTGAGGAAAGTATGCTTACAGGTCGATAGTCGGATGGAGAATTTGCAAGAGCATTTTTCGGAACTGGAATAACTAAAGCATCTTTCCATATTGTTGGGAAGAAACCTTCTAAAAGACATGTGTTACAAATGTGCGTAATAATTGGCAGTAATACTTCTATCAGGTTAACGATAAAGGAAATTGGGATGTCATCTATTCCGACTGCTTGTGATTTGATAGCTATTATTTTTTTTCTTACGACAGTATCATCTATTTTACGAAACTTGAATAACGGTCGGTGAGGTAGTGGGACACATTGCAGTGAATTTATTGTTGTTTGTATTATTTGGGGATCAGTACTAATTATTTCTCGAGCAAAGTGAGCATTTAATTCATTGGAATTAATATCCTGCTTATTGGTGTTTTTAGTGCGTCTCCCAATACCTACCGACCTGAGTTGCTGCCAGGTGCTCCTAGCATTCAAGTTACCGGCTAGCTGTTGGAAGTAGGCATACTTTTTATTTCGAATCATTTACAGTATATGTATGTCATTTTCGCAAAATTACTTTTTATCAACATCAAATTAAAGCCCACATTTGTTACAGATCTGTTTTTAACAATTTTTATAAAATTCTTCATAGAAAACCCAAGTAAAATATTACTAACAAAGTTTTGCTCGTAATGACATAAGTTTCTTTTCTTTTTAACAATGTCGCTAAAGAAGGCCATCATATGGCCGAAACTGGTACATTTCATTAATTAATGTACATTAATTTATTTGTATTGACGAAGGTGTAATACATTATTTATTATATATCCATGGATATTTCATTTAGATATCTGTTGAATACAAGATTATACATTGTAAGAAATCCGTGTAGTATTTATCTATCTTTGAATTTAAAAAAAGATACAGTACATTAAGGGAGAGGAATAGAAAAGAAACAAGAAAGGATATACGTACAACGTGCATTGAAATAATTAAGAAAAAGAGATAGTGCGTAAATGAAATAAAATCTATCAGTGGGGTGACTGAGCAGAAAAAAGAAATACGAGCCTTACAGCAGTCGCATATGATGTGTAACATCTAACATAGAAGAAACCTCACGTGAAATTGTTGATACACCGGTATTTTATACTATTATTGGCACAAATATTAATCTATTGTAAAAGGGAGTGTTTTACAGATATTGTAGTCTATAATACAGAACTCATTTTATTAGATGATTTGTAGCTTCCACCAGCACTAGCCTAAATAAAGAATACGATATGGAACAACTAGATTAATAGATGCGACACCGCTCATAAACTTAAATTCCTTATAAACAGGTCCTCTAGATTCACAAATCAACACGTAATTTCATATGGATTCTGTTAAAATGAGTCATATTGATATGATAAATATCGTTTAAAATGATAATCTAGTAGCAAAAATATCTACCCCGTCCGGGATTCGAACCCAAGATCTCTAGATTCACAGTGATAAGCACTAACCCCACGGCTATTTCGATTGCGCAAATTTTGTGCACAAGATGGTCACTTATTTCCACGTTCCAATAATACTGCATTACGGAATTAAGTTTCATTTATATTTTGCTTGTTTCGATAATGTTCCTGCGTGAAATTGAGTTTAAAATGCCTTATGAATAGGCCCTCTTGTGAGTTAAGAGAATATATTCAGTAATAGTTCATGAAGGCTTGCTCAATTATCGTATAACCACAACGATTATATTATATTGATGACTGCATTACCGTTATGTGGGTTAATATTTGAATAGCCATTGTGCATAAACACAATACCGGCAATGCCGACTACTTACAGTGTTTTATATTAAGGCATTTTAACATTTAAATACTGATACGAAAACTTCGAACATGTACCATGCATTTGTTTCAATCACTTGACAGCAGAGTTCGCATGAGCGTTTTCCGTTCAGTATGTCATATACATTCCACATGGCCGAGTACGTCATGGTATCAATTTCCGACACCGCGCGCTCATTGTTTCTAGTACCACTGCCAGCTGGGTCTTACCACTGCCCGCTGGATCGATCGGTCGATCGGGCAGTGCATACTTCCGTTTTCCGCCACTGCCAGCTAGTACACTTACGTTCGATTGATGGAGCGGGCAGTGCATACTTCCGTTTTCCACCACTGCCAGCTAGTACACTTCCGTTCGAACGATCGAGTGGGCAGTGCATACTTCCGTTCGATCCACCACTGCCCGCTTGACGTTCCGATCTACTTCCGTCCCCAATTTTCAAAATCACTCCCACAAAACTATCCAGCTACCGAGCGGAAAGATATATTCACTCCAAACTGACACATTCCGGTTTTCTATCACCATTTTAGTATTCCACCTAACATCATATATACTACAACTAATAATATCGTATGGCCTCGGGTGACTGGTGCAAGCTTTGTAATTTGACACCCAGAGGGTAGCTTGCATGTCGAATTTCGTTGTTCCTTGAATTACTATGAAAGTCAAGGAGGTTAGATAATAGATATCTAAGCTCCTTGAACATTATAGCGCTTTCTAGTAGAGAAATGAGGAACTTTGTGTTGGCGGAAACTCCCGAGATTAATTTTGCCATTATGAACTCGGCCTACTGAATTCAAATGGGTTCTTTGACATGCCAACATCGTATGACATGCGTATCGTATTTTTGCCGCCTTTCAAAAATCACTTGCCATGGCCAGGGGCGAACCTGCAATCTTGGGGTTAGTAGACCGACACGCTATCCACTCACCCACCGTGGCAAGCTATACTACAACTAGCATACACCGACAAGTTGCATTACCAATCTTGCAACTAAATAATTGTACATATTGTAAATATTTTCACCTGTATTTTCAAACATAGATTTTATAGCTGAAGTGTAATGGATCTGATGATGATAGCTTGACGATCGAAACTGGTCATCCTAGTGTATTTATTAATCTCATGTATTTTTTTTTTCAGGATTAGGGTATAACCCAACTCTTTTGGGTGCATTCGTGTTGACCGACTGAAAAGCACCAAACTTTTGTCCTAAACGGATGCAGCTATCAATCCCAAATTTAGAATTAGTTAGTATCTATACCAGGACTTCTCATGGCCATATTTGGAAATAACGTCAGTTGGTAAACTGCTGACCTCTCAGGTAGATAGCCTATCTTAGAAGGTATTCATGGGAACTGTATCAAAAATGGCACACAGGGCACTGTGTATGAGACTTTAAATCGTACTAGTGGTTCCGCACAGCGCTGAATTGCGAAACAAGGAAAACGATGCAGAAGGAAGTCAAACTGAGCTAGGTGCGAGAGTCAACTCAATTGCGGCTTTTTACCGGTTAGATAGAGACCAACACACCAGTGTCTGCCGCGCCACAGTAACACATTTTAGTTCCTTCACACCTCCTCTGAAACACGTGACACGTCCTGCCTTCCCGAGTCCCGATGTAGCAACATTGTTCGGCCTCTGCTTGGACTTAAACGTGGGAACATAATGCTAACGCAAAGGAGGGAGAGCTTCGTAGTTTAACGACTTGACAACATTGCATTTTGCAGCAGCTAGGAACGACTGATGAGAGGTGTCCTCTTTCAAATAATATTTATTTTAAAATAAGAATAAAAGTAAACTACTGGGCGTAAAATTGTGATTCATGTTTCTATATAAGTTATTCAGGAAAATGCTACCTTTCATGCTACTAATATGTAGAAACAGTATCCTGCAAAATTTGACACAGCGGCGGACGTGATATTCCGTTTCGGGTTTAAAAGTGACGCGAGCGACCAGCCGAGGAAGGACAGTGCCATTCCTCCCACTGTTCGGTGGTCACGCCTCCCCGGTCATGTCTCGGCAAAGACTGGTGTGTCGGGGTATACCCGGATTTGGGTGAATCATTGTTGGCCAAGATAGAACTCTCTATACAAATGGGCATGTTAATAAAGTGCGCGAATTGAAGCAAGTAGATCAATGATTTCTGAAAGTAGAAGTGATTAGGCAAACGTCTGTTTCGACGGCTTCGGTGCATGGATCATGCCGTGCGGGACCAGATCAGACTAGACTTGATATGGCTGTGAAAATCAAAATACTCCAATAAATGGTATATTGGCTTTCACGGCCGGTGAATTAAAACACAGCAATTCTTCTAGGTGTATGCCGTGTCTTGTGTGGGGTTTCGCCTAGGACACCAAGCTGGCTCATCGGCACGGTACAAACCTAGAAGAATTGCTGAGTTTTAATTCACCGGCCGAGAAAGCCAATATACCATCTTTTTGGAAGCCTTCATAGGGAGGTTTAGGCTGCTTGAGCTTTTAGTTCTCGCAGCAAAGTAGTGCAGTTGCACTCAATATAAAGGGAGGTAGCGCGCAGTTCATTACACCTGTGGGGGTCCGGGCGGGGACACCAAGTCCGCCGATGAGCCAGCTTGGTGTCCTAGGTGAAACCCCACACATGACACGGCACAAACCTAGAAGAATTGCTGAGTTTTAATTCACCGGCCGTGAAAGCCAATATACCATCTTTTTGGAAGCCTCCATAGGGAGGTTTAGGCTGCTTGAGCTTTTAGTTCTCGCAGCAAAGTAGTGCAGTTGCACTCAATATAAAGGGAGGTAGCGCGCAGTTCGTTACACCTGTGGGGGTCCGGGCGGGGACACCAAGAGCCCGCCTATGAGCCAGCTTGGTGTCCTAGGCGAAACCCCACACAAGAAACGGCACAAACCTAGAAGAATTGCTGAGTTTCACTCCAATAAATAACTTGATGGTTGAAGCAAGATACCTGGGGACTCTGAACTGCTCTTGCTGTAGCACGTTGCTTAGCAGCAGAAAGGCCACCGCGTACGTCGCAATCCCCAAAGCGCGGTGCACGTCGACCAGCCAGCTGCGACGTATGAACACTATGACAATACCGATGATGATCTGCGCAGACAACAAGATATGAAACAGTTTGTATCAAAGTTCAAGAAATACAGTACATTCCTGTGGCATAGCCAAGTGCTCACCATGACCGTGATGGGGGCACTTTAGCAAGTCTGGAGATCGAGATTTGAATTCCGGACTTAACAGCGGCCATGCTGAGAATAGTTTCTCTCCGGAATTATCCACTTTCCCCCCAGGAAAATGCCGGAAGCACCTACCCCATCTCCAACCCCAATTAACTCTGTACTGATCATGGGCGCCACGTCACTTTATTTCGTCATTACAGTAAATCCCGCGAGGTCACTGAACTGAACTGTCATCTACCTTTCAAGTAACTATTTATAATGAGTTTCACTGAATATCAGCGCCGCAGTTGTAGTTTAACTCCGAGTCATCATTACAAAAGTGTTGACGGCGTCTGAGAGACGCCACGCGACCTTTCCCGTTACAATGTAAGATCTTCTTTGAATGTATTTTCTTTATAATCATAGAAAGAAATTATTTATTTGTTGTTGTTAATTAAATTAGGGGCTTGGGACAACTTGGTTATCAGCCCCGTTCAGTTGGGTGTGTATGTGTGGAGCTTGTCTGATAACTTGTATTTCTGTGATGACTAATACTGTGAAGAAGTAGTAGGGAAAGGGATGGGGTCGGTGGCCCGGGATTTGAAGTAACCCGGCATTTCCCTGGAGAGAGTGTTGGAATACCTGGGGAAAAACCACACTCAGGGTAGCCGCTGTAAGCGCCGGGATTTGAACCTCTGTTGGAACTTGCTGCTGCTACCCACGCGGACGTCGTCCAATCCGCCACTACTCTTTACATCTCTTTATAGCTGTGTCATCAATGACAGATTTTGTAGTGATTTGAGGACTGATATCTCTATCTTGTAAATCAATTGTTGTATATTATACATATATAGCCTAAGAAGTAAGTTAATTACATAATAAGTTGCCTTTATATCAATTCTCTATATTTCATAATAGACATTATTATTATTATTATTATTATTATTATTATTATTATTATTATTATTATTATATTATTATTAAAAGAAGGTAGTACTTCATAAATGTCCAAGAATGCATTTAAATTCACGCTTGAAACTTGAAATTATATAAATATCTCGGAAAGGTAGGTAATGGCGTCTCTCAGACGCCACGCGACCTTCTATGCGAGAAAAACGTGCGCCACCACTCCAGTGTAAATACAGTTATACACACTACTACAGTCTCCAAAGCAACACAGGTTATCAGAAATATTGAGCACAAACACCTGAAGAATAACTCTGTAGTTAAATGAACTGTTATAGATAGATATAAGTAGATCAGTAATCGGTAGGAATTTTAAATTTTAAGAAAAGTAGGTTTTTTGGTTCGTCACTGAACTACTTGTTTTATACTATATTAGTATGGATTACAATTTTTACCCTTCTTTTCACATTTTGCAAAAGTGAGGAAAAAGTAGACTTATGAGATCGATCCGGGCAAATGTCTGTCGGTCCTTCTGTCTGTCTGTCTGTCTGGCTGGCTGGCTGAGTGTGTGTCTCCCGCTATCAACTCCTAAACGGTTGCAGCAACCGAATCCAAATTTGGTATGAGTAAAGATCTATACCAGAATATCTCAAGGCCATATTTGAAAATGTGTCAGTGCTACCAACTGCTGTAAAACCGCAATTGAAATTTGAGCTCCATGTTGAATATCATGGAAGGCATGCATAGGAGCTATTCCAAAATTGGCACATTTATAGATAACTAGCTGAAGTACCCGTTCTTCGAACGGCTTTTAGTACTTGCTGGCCTAAATCATTAATACATATAATCACACATTCGTAATGTAGTTATGTTATTTCCATGTTACCAACTACATGTGTAGACTACATGCATTTTCACTCACCCAATTATTAATCAGAGATAGGAAAGTGAAAATCCTCAGCCTGCTTTCAGTCGACCGACCGGGTCAGGGAATGGAATGATTGAAACCCCCTTCTAACAGCGAGGATATGAACTGTGCCGGCTGCCGAGGCCTGTCGTACTCCCCTGGGGAAATGATTAAAAGAATGACAGATGAAATGAAATGATAGTGGAGATTGTTGCTGGAATGAAACTGTGACAGGGAAAACCGGAGTAACCGGAGAAATGCCTGTCTGTCTCCGCTTTGTAGGTGAGAAAGTGCGTTGATATATTGGAAATCAATATCAGCTTCTATGTAGTAAAAGTTAAATAACCTGTCTTAAATATTGAACACCTATCGTTTAACGTCTTCATACTATATTTGCGCGGCTTCGGTGGCGTAGTCGGTAGCATACTGAGCTTCTATGCCCAAGATAGCGGGTTCAAACCCGGCCGAAGCCGTCGGATTTTTTAAGAGCGTTAAAAATCCCTCAGTATGCCTTCCATTGGAGGGGAAGTAAAGCCGGCGGTCCCATGTCATAGATTTATGGCATGTTAAAGAACCTTCCACTAATTACTCCTGTGTGAACCTAAATTGGATAGGTTAAGAATGTAAACAACGCTCTTAGGTTTCTACGTTCGTTGCCAAGAGCCGACTGCGGTGGCGTCTAGTAGCTAAGTTCTGAACTTTGCCTAGTAATCGTTGACGGTGGCGCTTGGCGGTAAAAGTAGGAACTATTTGAAAAATTCTAAGTTGCAGTCTGTACTTAAATTAAAAAACAGATAACACACACTAATACAGTCATCACACTTAACACCGGTTTTCAAACAGATTCTACACACACCCAAAGTACACGGGGCTACATGACCACGTTGTCGCAGCCCCTAAACTTAAGAACCAACGAACCATACTATATTTAAACATATAAACATTATGCTAAAAATACATCAAACTTGATAGCAATTATCATATCCGCAATAAGTAATATTGGGGAAACTGCGTACCATGTCATGATAAAGAGTAACAGTAACGGAACAAACTTCAATCATACCAAGTAATAATAACAAAAACAAATTAATCACAGATTTTTTTTTCTAAGTTTATGCCGTGTCCTGTGCGAGATTACGCTTAGTAACTCCGAGGATTCATCAGCGGGCTCTTGTGGTCTATTTGCGGACTACCATAGGAGTGGCAAACTGCGCGATACCTCAATTCTTATTTAGAACACCTCCGCTACTTTACTGCGAGAGCTAAACGCTAAAACAGTCTTTCACCTCCCTATAAGGGCTTCCAAAATGATTGTATATTGAATTTCAGGGCCAAGCAATTAAAACTCAGCAACTTTTCTAGGTTTACGCCGTGTTTTGTGCGTTTTTTTAATTGGCCGTGAAAGGCAAAATACCAACTTTATTGAAATTAATTTGCCCGGTTCTGCAGTAAGATTAATATGAACACTAAATAAACTAATGTGACAGTCGCTAGTCTTCGACACATTCGTCTGTGAATTTGGGTTTCTGACCATGGTAAAAACGATACAAAGCAGATAAATATTGGCCAACAGAAATATTCAGTTAACAAGAAACAAATCGATAAAAGATGACAAAGCGTACCGTACAAAGTAGAAAGCACTATAACATTGTGAAACAGAGTAAAGATCCAAATACTCACATACAATAACCGGCACAAAGAGTATAAAATTAGACTCAAAATCACGTCTCGTTTCGGACCCTACAAACTACCGCTATAGTAGAAATTGGTACAAAAGTCCCTCTGATAACCTCATTTCCCCGACCCAGAAGGAATCTACAAAAAGCTGACTGGAGCATCTTTTCTGAAAACCTTGATAAATGTTTAGGTTGGATTCCACCATATGCTGATAATTATGATAGGTTTGTTGGAGCTGTTATAAGCGCAGCAAAAAAGCATATTCCCAGAGGATATCGTAAAGAATATATCCCAGGATGGGATGAGAAATGTGAAGAACTCTATAAGGATTTTCAAAATAGTGGTGATAAAGAAATAACAGATGAATTAATACATAATCTAGATACCGTACGCCGACAGAAGTGGTTAGATACTACACAGAAACTTGATTTCAGAGTATCCAGCCGAAAACCATGGTATCAGCTTCGAAAACTGGGAGGCACTAGTCGTATCGTGCGAGAAGATAATCTTGTAACACCCAATAATATTGCTTCACATATTGTTAAAACTTCTAAAGGAATAAATCATCGTGCGACTACCTCTGTTAAACGAGAACTCAAGAAATTGAAAGCAGCAGCTGCCTCTACGACGGAATATTCACATGACATCACCCCTGAAGAGATCGTAGCAGCAATAAAGGATATAAAACCTGGTAAAGCTCCTGGCTTTGATGGTATCCTACCTGAGATTCTCATCAATTCTGGAAAATACATGAAGACATGGTTAGCAAAATTCTTCACCTCAATGCTAAAAACAGGAATTATACCCCAGAAGCTTAAACGTGCCAAGATAATTGCTCTCCTTAAACCAGGAAAACCTGCAGATCTCCCGCAAAGCTATCGTCCCATTGCATTGCTTAGTGTGATATACAAACTCTTTGAGCGAGTACTGTTTAATAGAATTGGACCACCAATACTCTCGGCAATCCCTTTAGAACAAGCTGGCTTTCGTCCCAACCGAAGCTGTGCAGATCAATTGGTGGCACTAACATCGCATATCGAAGCAGGCTTTCAGAAGAAGATGAAAACATCTGTGGCTTTCATTGATTTATCAGTAGCCTATGATACCGTCTGGAGGCAAGGCCTACTCTACAAGCTGATGAAGATCATCCCATGCCAACAAGTTACATAACTCATCGATAATATGATTGATAACAGAGGATTTCAGGTTGTTATGGGAAATAAAATCAGTAGCCAGAAATTCCTCCAAAATGGCCTTCCTCAAGGTTCTGTTCTAGCCCCATTGCTCTTTAGCCTTTATATTGCTGATATGCCAGAAACAGTTTGCAAGAAATTCGGATATGCTGATGATTGGGCCATCGCAACTAGGCATACTCACTTTGAACCTATGGAAGAAATTCTAACATCTGATCTGTCTACACTTGCAGGATATTTTCGAAAGTGGAGACTTCGACCAAACGCATCCAAAACAGAGGTGAGTTGCTTCCATCTCAACAACAGACAATCCAACAGGACTCTGGAAGTGTATTTTGATGGTACACAACTTACCCATAGTAAGGAACCATCATATCTGGGTGTCAAGCTAGGTAGAACTCTATCGTATAAATCACACCTTACAAAAGTTGCTGCAAAACTGAGGACAAGAAACAATATCATACAAAAGCTTTGTGGAACCACTTGGGGATCAACCGTCGCAACTCTGCGGACATCTGCGTTGAGCTTGGTATACTCTGCGGCGGAGTACTGTGCACCAGTATGGTTGAACAGCACACATATAAACAAAGTCGATATCCAGCTTAATAATACAATGCGTATTATTTCGGGAACGATCAGGTCTACACCCATCATCTGGCTGCCTGTCCTAAGTATACCACCCCCTCATCTGCGAAGGAAAGTTGCTTCGAAAAGAGAATACACCAAGGTCATGGGAAACCCTGATCTCCCGATACATTCTGATATCCCTGACCTTGGGATCAACAGACTCCGCTCAAGGCATCCACCTCTTGCACTTGCCAACTGCCTCGGCGAGTTCAACATCATTGATTCCTGGAGGAGAGATTGGCTCGAAAACGCTCCAGTTACTTGCCAGTCTATGCCTTGTATCAGTAAGACAGTTCCAGGTTTTGATCAGTCTCGTAAAATGTGGTCAGCACTCAATCGCCTTAGAACGGGACACGGACGATGCGGAGATTCGCTTTTTAAGTGGCGAATGCTACCCTCACCAGCATGCGACTGCGGAGCACCGCGGCAAACTGTTGAACACATTAGGAAGGACTGCACAATCAGAGCATATGAAGGACGCTATGAAGACTTCCTGTTGGCAACCCCAAAATCCATTGAATATATACAGGGCCTAGATGTTTGTTTGTAATAATTATTGTAAATTTGTAATAATGTATTTGTATGCCATACGCTAAATAAATAACCTCTGTAAATAAAAAAAAAAGTCCTCTCGGCACGCCGGAAGGCGGAGGTAGATTTCACCGGACAAACTTGGAGATAGGCGAAAATAGGCAGAATATGCAGGTTTTCGTAGAAGGATCAGACCTCATTTATCGCGTGAAAGTATTTTATAATTGGAGATTAATTAACTTTGTTTTTCTTCATTTTAAACATATTTTAAACATTTTATTGTCTTACGGGGACGGTAACCTTCTTGTCATTTGGAGTCCATTTTTAGCCTATTTTCAATTTTGAAAAAAATAGGCTTATGAGATCACCTTTTGTCCGTGTGTGTGTGTGTATGTGTGTGAGGTGTGTGTGTGTCCCCCCCCCCCCTAATAAAATCTAAACGGCTGGAGCGATTTCAGTGAAACTCGGTAAGTTCATAGCACTATTCCCGGCGACGTCGACCGTGCCCATCGAATTTTGTTACGTCTCACCAATCCAACATGGCGGCTGTGCGAAATATTTCACTAGCATTCAGTATCTCCGAAACTATAACGGATATCGCCCTGAAATTCTGTACGGTGATAAAGGGTACTACTAGAAGTTCACCTATGAAACTTTCAAAAACCTGGTTACTACATAACCAACATGGCGGCCAAGCGAAGTGGAGACTTTTAAATAGACTTTTCTCGCGATTTAACTATCCAAACGTAATGAAACTTGGTACAGCAAATATTTATACACATTGCAATGCACTGGAGTCTAATTTAGTTCAATTGTTTACATAACCTCAAAATGGCGGCTGTGCGAAATATTTCACTGACATTCTATATCCCCGAAACTATAACAGATATCACCCTGCAATTTTGTACGGTGATAAAGGGTACTGATACAAGTTTACCTATGTATAATTCATAAACCTGTAAAGTACAAAACGAACATGGCGACCAAGCGAATTTGAAATATTTTAATAGACTTTTCTCGTGAGTTAACTCTCTGAGCGCAGTGAAATGTGGTACAGTAAATGATTTTGCAGATTGTAATGTACTGCCATCTAATTTAATTCAATTGTTTACATAACCTCAAGATGGCGGCTGTGCGAAATTTTAAAATTAAGTTTTTATTTCTTGTGTCGTAATCATGCGATCGAAGTGAAAGTTTGAATAATGAACCTAGGCAATAAGTGACCTTGAATGGTACATAACTCTATAGCCTATACATATAACAATCCTAAATGGCAAGCTTCCGTAATATTTAGACGGTTCTCAATATATATGAATCTTTTACAGCAACCAAACTGAAATTTTTATGTTCATAGAGACTATGAACATATGTTCACCTATAGGACTTTCAGTAACCTGGTGAGCACGAATCCAACATGGCGGCGACGCGAAGTATAAATATTTAAATGGACGTTTCTCGCGAATTAACTATCCGAGTGCCGTGAAACGTTGCACGTTTTAAATGCTTACACAAATGTTGATCCACTGGCATCTAATTTATTTCAATTGTTTGGGGCGTGGTGGCTCAGCGGTCTAGCTGTATGCCTCTCACCAAGGTGGTCCGGGTTCGATTCCCGGTCAATGCATGTGAGATTTTCGAAATGAAATGCCATGTCTTGTGGTTCGGATTCCACGTAAAAAGGAGGTCCCGTGGCTCATGATCTCGCGATTAACGGTCACGTTAAACTACAAGCTTGCTTGCTTTTTTATTTCAATTGTTTGCATAATCACAAGATGGCTGCTGTGCGTAATTTTAAAATCTCGTTTTTACTTCTTGTGTTCTAATCATGCGATTGAAGTTTGAATACCACACTTACACAATAATCTTAATATAATAGTACAAAAATAAAAATCCAACCTGGCGACCATCTGAAATATTTAGACGGTTCTCAATATCTACGAATCTGATACAGCAATTAAACTGAAATTTTGTATGTTGATAGAGGCAATTAACATGAGCAGGATATATGAAGATAGGCTGTACAGTTCTTCACGGAACTACTTGTTATACTTGTGGTCACACTGTCCTTATGCAAGGTTTCGACACTGATGTGTAACTATGTAACGGTCTGTTACTTCTTCACGCAAAATTATATCTCCCGCAGAGATGTTGGTTGGTTCCTCAGTTTAGGGGCTGCGACAACGCGGTCATATAACCCCGTGTACTTTGGGTGAGTGTAGAATCTGTCTGATAAACGGTGTGAATTGTGATGGCTGTATTAGTCTGTAATTCAGGTAAGGAATGCAGACGCTAAATTTCAAGCAGTAGTTCCTAATGTTGCTACCAGATACTAACGTCAACGCCACCCAGCTGTGAACTTGGCTACTAGATGCCACCTCAATCAGCAACTCGCAACGAACGTTGGAACTTCCCCTCCAAAGGAAAGCTTACTGAGGGATTTTTAGCGCTCTTAGAAAATCCGACAACTTTGGCCGGCTTTGAACCCGCGACCTTGGGCATAGAAGTTCAGCATGCTACCAGTTACGTCACCGAAGCCGCTTCACACTTAGTCAGATGGAAATCTGAATCTGATCTCGCGCAAGTGCGTTGTCATGGCAACGTCTGATGGCTCATCCCTCATCAATTTAGTAGTGTTGCCATGTCAACCACTGATAGCTCTTGGCATTTTCTTATAATTCCGAAATCATTTTTCTCATCCCTTGGCGCAATGGTGGCTCATATCAAAAATTCTTTCAGACAAACGTTTTAGGTAATTATTAGGGGAATATTGTCCATTTTGTACGGTTTTGATATTGTGCCTATTAACAGAGATATGATTAATGTTTCCCGAAAAACCCACTTTTTCCCACCCCTTTGGTCAATGGTTGGTGCTATCAAAAAACTTATTTGACATACATTTTTGGCACTTATCCGACACATATTATGAACTTTTAAGGGATTCGATATTTCATGTATTAAGAGAGTTATAGCGATATTTCACTTTTTCGAAAAAAGCCCCCCATTTTTACCCCCTTTGACCGATTTTGCCTATTAACGAACTCGACCGACATTTTATAGGGATACATATTATGTAAAAAATTTAAAGTGATTGGTGCAAAATTACGGCAGTTATCGCGTCCACAAGAAACTGATATATATATATATATAGATAGATAGATAGATACATATATACATAAATTATATATAAACTTTTGAACTGACGGTGGTTTTGGGGTCTGGGGGATGTGAAACGCGAAGATATGTCGAAATTTTCCGGAAGTCGAAACATGGGACCCATTGCAATAGTTAGCTTTCTAAAGAAATCTACCTAAAAGTTCATGTAGAGACTAACATAGAGTAACATCGCTCGGCGTTGACCGTGTTTTATAGCACATATTTAGGTTTTACTCGCTAACTGTTGGAGATACACGAAAAGTGGTAAGCACCTTTCGGATAGAATATAAATTTTAAAGCTCGTATAAGCCATCAAAAGTTTGCTGTTTCTTAGCGTTCTCTTTTTATTTGAAATATGACATTTTGAAACCAAAGGGTGTAGTGACGTCACTAAAATGGTCGCCATTTTTAAATAGTGCAAAATATCGAAATCAAAAGTAGCCTATGTGTAAACGTGGTAAATCAGATACATCCATGCAAAATTTCATTTCAATCGGACCTGTGGTTCTTGCGTGATTGAGTAACAGGACGACAAACACCATCTCACTTTTATATGACAATAATTTTCGAAACAGTATAATTGGCCTTGATAGTGGCGGTAATGCAATCATCTCGATTTTTTGATCAAAGTAGCTGATGACAAAGGTGTCCCTAGACCCTAAACATGGATCAAAAAAAAGTGAGCTATGAGATTGTTCTGCACCAAAATATTTGGATTTTACCCCTTATTTTCTTCAAATTTCCCGAATGACATAAGCCGAAAATTGTCACGCGAAGACTGGCGCCATGGGTAAATCTGACCCGACCATAAATAATATCGAAATAACTTGAGTGTTAACAAGCTATGGACATGTTCCTTTTGCAGGGTGAAGTTCAAGGCTAGGAAGGAAGGTACAGTAAGCGACAGGAAATAAGGGCTGACCAAAACGAAAATATAGAGCATTATTTAATCCTCGGGTCAGTTCTTGCGGGATAAAACCTTCATTTGTTTTATTTTTCACGTATTCAAGCGACTGAAGAGATTAGTATGATGGGCTATGGCACTACATTCTCTAGCTTACTTTTCGTAAATCATACCACTCGTGCATTTTGACTTTTCTTAAAATAACCTCCTGTGACTCGTTACAGAAAATCTCGCGGGAGGAGTCTTAAACATCGACACTGTAAGTTATATGTTCTAACACATTATTTCTCAATGGCGGAGACAGGGTTGTGAGCCAAAGGCTATCACATGGAAAATCCTTGTAATCGGCGAGAGAATGCTTTATGGAAAAGTCCAGTAGGATATATGAAAAAAGACTAATTACAGTGAGAGCCTTTTCTACAGAACGGCACTTCGCATGCGCCGTGCGACGGCTGGGGAACATTTACACTTATTAACGTATTTAATAATAATCATTACTTACACAGCGCAAGCCTCCGTGGCTTAGGCGGCAGCACGCTGGCCTCTCACCGCTGGGTCCGTGGTTCAAATCCCGGTCACTCCATGTAAGATCTGTGCTGGACAAAACGGAGGAACACAGGTTTTTCTCCGGGTACTACGGTTTTCCCTGTCACAATTTCATTCCAGCAGCACTCTCCCTTATCATTTCATTTCATCTGTCATTCATTTAATCATTGCCCCAGAGGAGTGCGTCAGGCCTCGGCAGCCGGCACAGTTCATATCCTCGCCGCTAGATAGGGGCTTCATTCATTCCATTCCTGACCCGGTCGGAGACTGGAAGCAGGCAGTGGATTTTCATTTCACTTACACAGCGGCTTCGGTGGCGTAGTTGGTAGCATGCTGAACTGCTGTGCCCAAGACATCGCGTTCAAACCCGGCCTAAGTCGTCGGATTTTTTTAAGAGCGCTAAAAGTCCTTCAGTATGCCTTCCTTCGGAGGGGAAGTAAAGCCAGTGGTCCCTTGTCATAATTTTATGGCATGTAAAAGATCCTTCCACAGACTAAACATGTGTGAAGCTAAATGGTTAGGTTAGATTTCGTCGGAAAGCTCTATCAAAAGTTCCAACGTTCACCACTAGGTACCATTGATATCTGGTAGCGAAAGTTGGAACTACTTGAAATTGAATGGTGCTTGTAGCTCACCCTATGAGTGTCCGCTGGAAGAAGCTTCTGACTCAGGCGAGCCGAACATGTCCTCGGACACTTTCGGCACTAAAAGCTGTACGATAAATAAATAAATTACTTACATGAATTCCAAAAGATAAGGAAGCTTTTAATTCAACGTGACCGTTAATCTCGCCACGGTACCTCCTTTTTACGTGGAATCCGATCCACAGAACATGGCAATTCACTTCGAAAATCTAACAAACATTACATGAATTTCAGAGTAGATGCTGGAAATGTTGTCCTTCCATTTCTAACCACACATTGCACCAACGTAGGAAGTATTGGTACATTCTCTGTAATTCATTCTCACTGATATTTCGTATGAGGCCGGTTCTTTCGTTCTCGGGAGCCTCCAGAGTACACAGATTGTTTGAGGCTTCTCCACATCGTACGGCCTTGAAACTTACGAACACATTTAATGGAAGACTTCTTCTTGAGAAGACAAGTTTCCGCCAGGAAAATTCGATGTTTTGTTCTATGCCTAACTATGTTCAGGGGATACGAGATAGCCTACAGTACTTCACTACAAGTCGTAATTATCTCGTCTAGCGTTTCTTGCCAACTCCGTATGTAATAAATGCAATGACAGCATTCAGGAATTTCCGATCCGCTATTGTGCAATCGGCTAGTCAACTGGCGGTGACTAATCACTCTCCGTCAGTCACACGGCCAGGCGAGGCTCCGTTCTTTCGGGAAAGCTCTCACTGTACAGTAGTGGCCATAATATTATACTCAACAGAGAGATTCGATACGAGAGTTTGAGATGCAGTAGTGTCCATAATACTATACTCAACAGGGAGATTCTATAGGAGTTTTTAAGATACACTGTGGCCATAATATATACACAACAGAGAAATTCTATAGGAGTGTGTAAGGTACAGGAGTGGTCATAACATTATACTCAACAGAGAGATTCCATACGAAAGTTTGAGGTACAGTGGCCATAATATTATACTCAACAGAGATATTCTATAGGAGTGTTTGAGGTACAGTTGTGGCCATAATGTTATACTCAAGAGAGATTATATAGGACAGTATGAGGTACAGGTGTGGCCATAATACCATACTCAACAGAGAGATTCCATAGGAGTGCTTGAGGTACAGGAGTGACCATAATATTATACTCAACAGATATATTCTATACGAGTGTTTGAGGTACAGTCGTGGTCATAATATTACAGTAGTGGCAATAATATTATTCCAAAAGAGATATTTTAAACGAGTTGAGTATGTACCTCATGTACCTCAAATACTCCTATAGAATCTCTCTGTTGAGTATATTATTAAGGCCACTACTATACATCAAACACTTGTATCGAGGCGCTTTGTTGAGTATAATATTATGGCCACTACTGTACCTCAAACTCTCGTATTGTGCCCAACTCTAGGAATGGGTATTCCAAGATTCAGACACCTAGATATCAAGGGAAAGGCTACAGCCGCTTTTGAAAGTTGAGATATTTGAATATCGCGCTACATTGCTTCTCGAAGCAATTGGAAAGAATATACCGCTAACAGCATGTCAAGTGACGTAGCGAGTAATAGCAGAGGTCGAGACTATTTATTGATTAAATAGTTAACCATGGAGTAGAGACTTGAGACTTGGATGAGATTTCTGGCACGGCCAAATGAAAGAGAATGCACTTAGTATCAAGTAAATCGGACCAGGGATACCAGAGATATGAGGATTTCCAGATTTCAGCGTGATGACGCGTGACCCTGACAGTTTTGAATAAAAGCCGGCCGGCCGAGGCATCAGGAGCTCACTTCGACACAAGCACTTGCCTAGCAAGGTGCTACTACGCTGAGCCAAGGCACATGGTTGCCGGATCTACGCAGAAGTTATTTTCAAAGTTGTGATAGTCACAAAAGTGCTGCGCTACGAGTGGAACTTAGTAAGTTTCCGGCAGGGAGGATCACTAAGGTGATAGTTATTTTCTACAGACACTGGTGAAATATTTTTATTTTCACATGGACATATGCTAGACTTTGTCTAGAATTAGTACTTTTTCACAGACCAGTAATAACCTAATACTTGGATATTTAAATCCATTTTAGTCAGTTTTCATATTTGTAACTTAATAACCACTTCGATCTATCAGTACATTGAAGACCAGCCTATCACGGTGTTGTTCATTAGTCTACGCAGGGAAACTACATGTTGCTTCGCGCATGGTAGATGGTGTGAAGCCATGCCCAGGGAACGATCTTCAGAACAGCCGTTGATTGGTTAGACTGTCAGTGTTTTCTTGTACTGAAAAGATTACCGTGAGTTATGTTACAACTGACATATCTAAGAATAGATCACGTAGATCTGACCCCATTTAAGCAAACTGTTATGGAGTTAACAGAAGCCAATATTAAAATGGATCAACAGTTACTTCAAACGTCAAAAGATACTACCACTATGTCTTGTTAGACGGATTGTGGGTACATAATGGCGGCCGATACAAGGATTATACGTGCTTGTCCGATAGGGCATGTCTATGGATAAATCTGGTACAGACCAGGTTACTACGCTTCAAGACCATCAAGAAATGTAAGCCACATTTGAATTATATTATGCCTAGCTAATTGGAACAAACTATTTTTCGGCAGATGACCAACACATTTATTTTTCTTCGTATCAAATCTTGCAATGATTTACGCAAGACATATTAGAGTTATTCTGAGTATTTTCAGCACTCAGAACAGTTTAGGATCGATGACCGAGCATTTCGAGCATTTATTTGAATATTTCATATTTTAGGGATATCACGGAAAACCGTCGATGTAATGGTTGAGTTAAATTATTTTTGTTGAGGAATGGATATTTTTTCCATATTCGAAGATTCGAACATGTGGATTCTCACATAATGAAATAATAATTAAATATATTTAAAATAATATAACTAATAATAATAATAATAATAATAATCCACTGATGATAATAATAATAATAATTTTCATAATTTTTCTAAATAATCTTTGGATATTATATTTTCTAATAATCATATGTATTGAGAGAGAGCCTATGAAGTAGTTTAATCATTTCTAGTCTGGAACAGGAGATTTTCCGAAGGAGAGTGGTTAGCGCAAGCCCGCATTCAACCAACATTTCAGTTCTGGTTGAACAGTTAATATTTGCAATGAGCAAATATATTTTTCAGATAACACGGAGAGGCATGAAACGGGAAGCAAAGGATATTTGTATAAAATAGGATATTTTTGTATTTATATAAAATCATGACGTAAATACACTCGAAAGTGAAATAAAGATTTTCATAAGTATGGTAAATTCACGGGTTGAACCGAATGGTAAAATAAAATAAACTTGTAAGTTTATTAATCTTCCAGTGTTGATAACAAGCAGAGGCTTGATTTATTGTATAAATTTTGCTAAGAAAATTTATGTGTGTGGAGTAGTTGAAATGCCATTCCCAGGTGCGCATGTTTAAGTCGCAGGAATGAGGAGATTTTTTCGAGCATCAATCAAATAGCAGGTTCGATGACTCAGGTTTATAGAAGGAGTATTGGAGCCACACATTTCGTCGTATGAATGACCCGAAGGTTATTTCTTAGAAACCATCAGTTCTTGTTTCAACCTTGTTTACGGATTCCATTAAGACTTTGATTTTGCTAGAACCCGGATTTGTCATGATAGTATTTTATTCTTCTTCAGAGGAAGACCTTTGCCGTTGTTGTTAGAATATTGTGTCCTTATAAAAATAATAGAATGGGCCACTGCCAATTAAAAATAATTCTTTAACCAAGAATAATTTGAAGGATGTTTTCAATCCTAGTGCCATGAACTAAATGAATGTATTATGAAGCTATAATTCTTATTTCCGCATTCTGTCGAAGAATTGCAAGTTGTGAAAATTACTAAAATGGCCATAAATATAAATATTTTTCATAATAATGATTCCAAGTGGAAAATCAAATAGTTGAATGGTTCAACAATTTATTGACCAAGTTGATGATTCAGAAATCATATATTTTGTTAGGAACTTGAAGTTCATAATCGAGTCACTTCTCGAAACGTTTATTGTCAGAAGAACAATTAATTTTTGTTGTGCTTCGCACAGTTCTTCGATGCTATGCTCAAGGTCAAATACTTTTCAGATGTTATTAATATGTGTAAATAATTTGTGTTGATTGAGAAATAATATTTTTTGACAATCTATTTTTGAAACTGGAAAAATAAGTGAAAGTTAAAAATTCTATGAACATTTATTCTACGAGTGTTAATATTATGTAAAAATTTAAACAGTGAACTACAGTACTTCCAGTAAAGACAATTAAATTTGAACTGGATTTAATCACAAATAAATGAATATAATTTTGGAACACAGTCTACAGGACTAATAATCAGACTTGTGTTTCCAAAGATAATTGTCAAATGTGTTTGGAAAATTTCTGTATATTGTGTAAATAGGATGTGGGTCGCCACACGTGAATGATGCTGCTTTAAGCATTTTTGCAGTCAATTTTAAATTCAAAATAAAATGAGATAATTTTACATGATGTGTTATGCCCAGTTGAATCTCCTTCTATCCTTATTGTTGCATTGAGCCAAAGATCAGTAAAGCATTTTTTTTCATTTGATGTCGTTTTTGCGATTTGCTTTAACCCATCTGGCGCCCCGGGATATTTTGACTCTCGTGCTGACTGATTCTTGGTAAAATGCATATGTGGTCGTGCGGACTCCGGTCTAAACGGGCACAGTAGAGAATCTCTCTGTTGAGTATAGTATTATGGCCACTACTGTACTTCAAACACTCGTATAGAATATCTCTGTTGAGTATAGTACTATGGCCATTACTGTACCTCAAACACTCGTATAGAGTATCTCAGTTGAGTGTAATATTATGGCCACTACTGTAACTCAAACACTCGTATAGAATCTCTCTGTTGAGCATAATATTATGGCCACTCCTGTACCTCAAACACTAGTATAGAATCTCTCTGTTGAGTATAATATTATGGCCACTTCTGTAGTTCTTGACGAAACTACTTGTTACCTGTATGGACATCAAGGTCATGGTTAAACCTCCCACCGTGATGTGTGCCCGTACACTCCTCACGTGCTTGCCGTTAATTTGAGGTCTGAACGTCTGTTTCTCGGTACCACGTCGCCCAAACTCGATGGAGTAGATGAAAATCCCCATTGTGGTGAGCATCAACAGGGCATGCACCACAATCTTGGTGTTGCAATAACAGAAGCAGCACATCTTGAAGACCAACACACCTGGACAACAATGCAAATAGGAGATGAAATGAGTAACACATAATGTCGCCCATCTGAGATGTTACTGTAAATTAAAACAAAAGTTCCGTGAAGAACTATATAGCCTATTTTCATATATCCTACTTATGTTTATAGCATCTATTAACATACAAATTGTCAGTTTGATTGCTGTAGGCTAATACATTCCTAGACATTGAGAACCGTCCAAATATTTCAGATGGTCACCATGCTGGATTTTTATATTTATTTATCTATTATTATTTATTTATCGTATGGCTTTCAGTGCCGGGAGTGTCCGAGGACATGTTCGGCTCGCCTGAGTCTGTAGCTGCTTCCAGCGGTCACCCTTAGGGTGAGCTACAAGTTCAGTTCAATTTCAAGTAGTTCCAACTTTCGCTACCAGATATCAATGATACCTAGTGGTGAACGTTGGAACTTTGATAGAGCGTTCCGACGAAATCTAACCTAACAATTTAGCTTTAACGAGTTTAGTCCGTGAAAGGATCTTTTAAATGCCATAAATCTATGACATGTGACCACCGGCTTTACTTCCCCTCCGATGGAAGGCATACTGAAGGATTTTTAACGCTCTTAAAAATCCGATGACTTTGGACGGGTTTGAACCCACTATCTTGGGCACAGCAGTTCAGCATGCTACCAACTACGCCACAGAAGCCGCTTAAGGCCTTAGAGTTAAGTACTATTACTGTACATGAAGATTATTGTGTAGATGTATTATTCAAACTTCAATCGAATGATTAGGACACAAGAAATAAAAACGAGGTTTAAAAATTTCGCACAGCCGTCATCTTGTGGTTATAAAACGATTGAAATGAATTAGATGCCAGTGGTTTAAAATTTATATAAGCATATACCGTACCAAGTTTAACTGCGCTCGGATGGTTAAATCGCGAGTAACGTCCATTGGAATATTTAAATTTCGAGTCGCCACCATGTTGGAATTGTGCTCACCAGGTCATTGAATGTCCTATAAGTGAACGTATATTTATAGCCTCTACCAACATACAAAATTTCAGTTTGATTTATGTCATAGAGTAATAGATATTGAGTACCGTCTAAATATTTCGGATTGTCGCCATGTTGGATTGCAATATATGTAGGCCATAGAGTTATGCACTATTAGATGAAGATTATTAGGTAGGTCTACTATTCAAACGTTGACTTTGATCGCATGATTGGGACACAAGAAATAAAAACTTAAATTTAAAATTTTGCACAGTGACCATCGTAAGGCCATGTAAACAATTGAACTAAATTTGATATCAATGCATTGAAATTTGTATATACATCTGCTGTACCAAGTTTCACTGCGTTCGGATGATTACATCGCGAGTAAAGTCTATTTAAATGTTTCATCTTCGCTTGGCCGCCATGTTCGTTTTATAGTTAACAGGTTTTTGAACGTCACATATGTGAACTTCTAGTAGTGCCCTTTATCTCCATACAAAATGTCAGGGTGATATGCCTAATATATAGTTTCGAAGATATAGAAAGCCGGTGAAATATTTCGCACAGCCGCCATGTTGGTTTGGTGTGACGTAACAAAAATCCAAGGGCTCAGTCAGGGTCGGCCAAATAGTCCTATGACTTTACCGAGTTTCATTGAAATCGCTCCTGCCGTTTAGAAGTTATTAGGGGGAGGACACACACACACGGACAAAAGGTGTTCAAATAAGCCTATTTTTTCATAAATGAAAAATATTCATGAGTAGGTAAAATAGGTGTATTCTACCGTTTAAGTTAATACTAGACAATGTTTATCTACCCCTTATTATTCCCGTTTCCAACGGGGTCGGGGATGAAATTCTATGTGGCGGATGATTTTTACGGCGGGATGCCTTTCCTGACCCCAACCTCACGATAGGAGTTAATGAGAGATGGAATGATTGAAGATGAATGAAACTGGGAAAGGACGTGCAAGGAAGCGGCCGTGGCCTGTCAGAAGGTACCGTCCTAGCGTTTGCCTGGAGCTGAAAATGGGAAACCACGGCAAACCATTTCGAAGACGTCCAACGGTTGGGATCGAACCCACGTCTACCGAGGTCACAGAGAATTTGGCCCCATGGCCTAGCGCTGCACTTTAGCGAGCGTAGCTACTGTTATCGGGTTTTAAGTTAATGCTATATTGAAATTAAATGATATGTATAATACTGGTTTCGATTAACTTGTAGCTATCCCCAGTTAAATTTAAATTATAAATATTAAACTACTATAAAAATATTCACTATAAAAATTTTGTATGCGATGAATAACCTTCCAAATCATATATATTATTTCAGTAATATAAATCCCTCCTGCGGCGCACGCAAGTGACTGATCATGACTAACGAGCATTCAAATGAAATAGATATTAGCAGTGACAAATTGCTCTAATTTCATGAATGTCTATAATTTATTTAAAAAAAAATACTTGAAAAAATGTACTAAGTGTGCGATTTGCAGATACAGTTGCTGTATGAAAATAGGCTCTATAATTGCTGTCCACTTCACATTTAGGCCGCTGTGACACCTGTTTCATGTCATTTGAACATTCTGAGTTCTTCCCTTTATCATTTTGCATGGATTTCAGAAACAGAAAATCAAAGGAATGATTACTCAAATCGTATAATTTCATAAATATCGAATAACCGGTAAGTGTTATAATGATCCAATTTTCAGTGATTACCTTTAAAGTTAGGGAACGTAGAACTTGGAATTCTAACTGAAATGTAAATAGTGTTCTATAATCATTTGGTTGAAATAAATACATAACAACCTTTCTCCTTAAGTGTCTCATTATAAACCTATTGGGGAAAGTGTGATTTATGAACATGCGAGATTTCTCGCACGGGTCCGCTAGGATTAACTGAAATTTGTTAAAAATTAATGTTAGATCAAAAACATAAATATTGTCTATCTTGATACTATTTGAAGAGTGGTCATAATCAAGGTAAAAATATATTGTAAATTTGTTTAAAAATAAGATATGTTACAGTAGAATACTTTAAAAAAATAAAAATAACAAGAAGTTCTGTGACGAAATAAAGAGCCTACTTTTCTTAAAATTTAAGATTCATGCCAATGATTAATCTATATGGATCTAGAATAATGACGAAATTAAGTTTGTAATATCGAAATTTCTAATTAGTTCGAAATACTGTATACCTGACATAAGGTAGCCTAATAGAGAACTACAGTTGGCAGCCCTGGTGACTGAATATATTCTTAGTTCCATCTCTCAAGGTACAGAATACAAAATTTGGTTGAAGTCCAATGGATAGTATGGACGTTACATGCAGATAAACATTGGACCTAACAGCGCGCGTAAAATCATGTTGGCAACAATGACATTCGTGTATTGGTCAGAAATAATCTGAAATAATCTGATTTATTGTTGTGTCAATTTTGAATGGAATCCATTAGTTAGTATAGAAGTTACATGCATTTTAAAATTGGACCTATCAGCAAGCTTAGAATAATGTTGGCAGCACTGGCGTAGGCCTATATTAGTTACTCCAAATTAATCTAGAATGCCAGGTACTATACGTGTGCAAAGTTCAGAGCTATTGGCTTGCATACTTTCTGATATATTGATATTAGGGTAACAAAAATACAGTATTTATTAACAGTTGGCAGCCCTGGTTACTCTTAATAATCGGCATAATCATATCTATTATGGTACACATAGCACACACGAAGTTTGGTTGAAATCCAAATGATAGTATAGAAGTTACATGTATTTAAATTTGGACCTCTCAGCAGGCTTAGAATCATGTTGGTAGCACTGATGCATATAAGTTACTCCAAATTAATATAGAATGTCAGGTTCTATACGTGTGCATAGTTTAAAGCTGTCGGCTTGCATACTTTCTGATATATGGGTATTTGGATTTAAAAAATTGAGAGCATTTATTAACAGTTGGCTGACCTGGTGGCTCTTAAGAATACGCTCAGTCATATCTGTTTATGTGCACATAGCACATACGAAATTTGGTTGAATTCCATATGAAAGTGTAGATGTTATATGCATTTAAAAATTGCACCTATCAGCAGGCTTATAATCATTTTGGCAACACTGCCATGTATGGCCTCCTGGAAATTTAACTACAATATTATTATCTATACGTGTGCCAATTTTGAAATAGCTCTCTTTGATACCTTCCAAGATATCCAACATGGAGCTCAAATTTCAATTGCGATTTTTCAGCAGTTGGTAGCACTGACATAATTTTCAAATATGGCCGTGAGATATTCAGGTATAGATCTTTACTCCTACCAAATTTTGTTTCGATTGCTGTAGCCGTTTAGGAGTTGATAGGGGGGGGGGACACACACACACAGCCAGCCAGCCAGACAGACAGACAGAAGGACAGACAGACAGACACACACACATTTGCCCGATCTCATGTCTACTTTTTTCTCATTTTTGCAAAATGTGAAAAGTAGGCTGAAAACCATTGTTCACTTTTCAGTGAATAGTACAAAGTTAATACTTATTTGGATTTTATTTGGATTTATATCATAACCTCTTACTTTTGTCATATGTCATTCCATTTATCGATTCGTACTTGCTTGCACGTGTTTCAAGATACTGTCAATCTTTTCCGGAAGCAATGTTGGTCACGAGTTTCGTTCCAGTTGGCTCTTTGCTTGTGATTGGCCTTCAGCATCGATGGAGAATATTCTACGCTCTCGGATTGGCTGACGTCACACAGTGGTCCGGATCCGTAAAAAAGCGGACAAAAATAGATTTTTCAACTTTACATTAGAAAGGCCAAACCAACTCCCACGTGAAGTATGTTAATCAGTGTACATTAATTTAACTTTTTCTTTGGAAATTGCTTCTGTGTTTCTCAGATATAATACTACAAAAGTGATACAACTCTTCGTTTCTGAATTCCGCGCTCCATTAAGTAAACTTTGAAATATCATTCTAACTTCAAAACGAAACTCGGGGTCTATAATACTATATCTGTATGTAGTTTGTGATCTGATATATTTGATTATAGCATGATTTTCGATTTCAGATCACTTATAAGGACTGTTATACTTATTTTTATAGTGCTTTATTTTCTTCAAGAAAAATAAATTTTGCTTGACCTACAAAAAAATGTATACATATGTATACCATGAAACTTATGCTAGTTTTAAAATGAAGACTGGAGAATATATCCTAAAAGGTTTAATCGCCAGAACCCGCCAGATGCGTGATTGAGAAGGGAGAGAACATTACTGCGCGCTCTGAGGATAAACACTCGCGCGAGATAAGAGCCTGTTGAGACATTTGTTTATGCTACGCAAGGGATATCTCGAGGCCATGAAACCAAAATAATCTTCAATCACGAGAAGTAATTGATTAGTAGTAGTTGTGTGTGTTGTGAAGAGTGAAAAATGAATTTTCGTTGTTAGTCGCAGTGATCTTATTAACAAGATTCGAGAGAACAAAAATCAGTCTCGCGCGCGTCAAGGAAAGTTTGTGGTAACATATCTCCTTAACAAATTCCAATTAAATGTTGACGACAGTGTAGAGAAAACAGTGTATAATAATATAAGAAGCTTTTCTTTTTGCCGTATGTTGACCGGTGGAGAAAGTGTAACTTCTTAGAACATGCTTTTTTTTTTTTTGAAGAAATATTCAGACTGGTTGAAAACAGAAATTGTGATATCAAATCCGAGCATTCCTGGCTCCGCAGAATCAGTAGATCGAGGTCGTCCTCCAAAAGAATTTCAAGAGCTAACGGAGAGAAGCAAAATAAGGAAAATTAAAGACCTAAGGGAGAATGCCACTTCATCAGAGCTTGCCTATGCGACCGTTATGAATTTAAGGGCAGAGGGAGACGATTCATTAGCCAAGCTAAAAAGAAGCTACCACGACCACACCAACAAGGGGCAAACGAATGGTGCGAAATTTTCAGAAATGAAAAATCTACATAAGTGGCACAAAAGCTCGTCGACAATTTACAACTTGAGTTTGGAATTTCAGTTCCACACGCCCACTTTCGATTTTTTGAATGTCTCCTGCATATTTCGTACCGCCTGGGTTTTAAAAAGTGTAAAGTGAGCGTGAAAGATGGTAATCGAGACTTATTCGAAAGAAAGAAAATATTGTGCAAGACACATTCAGAACGAGATTAGATCTTCTAGTTGATATTCCGAAGCCTGGATATGGAACAACCAGTGATGGCAACACTGCCCGAAGGTTTTTTGATCAACCTCAAGTAGCATCCGAAATAACAGGGGTAGTTAATAACTCGTTTTGGAATAATTTTAAAAGCAATTTCCTCTGGTAATGAAATTAATAGTTCAGAGTTCAATTCCTACTGCTGCGAAACAGCAAGCTTATATGTACGGCTATATCCGTGGTGTTACATGCCTCTAACACTCCATAACATACTTATCCATGGATCTTTCATTATAGAAGCAGCTATTTTGCCGATTGGAGAACTTTCAGAAGAGGTCTTAGAGTCTAGAAACCAAGAAGTAAGAAAATATAGAGAAGACCATACCAGAAAATCCTCAAGAATTTCCAATAATTTTGACTTGTTCCATAGACTATTGCTAAGCTCTGATTCAGTAATCTCAAGCACGGGAAGTCTACCGAAGAAGAAATGAAGACAGTTGCCTCAGGAGGTGTGTAATTTATTGTCAATACCCGAGGACGAGACGGAGCAGGAAGGGGAAGAAGAAGAAGTCGACTCATCCGGATCAGAGGATGAATAAGTAAGTAATTTTATGTACTAAGACAAATTTACCTAATAGTAACATCTAATTTAAAGTTTTATACAAAAGCATTTCATTTCATTTAGCGGAAAATATTTTTGTCCGCTTTTTTTCAAATCCGGACCACTGTGGCGTCACCTGCCTGTATCACGTAGCCTGCCATGATCGCCAGTATAAAAACCCTGAACGTTGACTACATCAATCGTCATTAATTCTTCACTTGTCTCCGGCTGTCTTTACCATATGTGTGAAACTGCGTGCAGAATTGGACCATGCCAGTCGAAGAGCGACTTGGCATTCGCCGCTATCTTCAACATGACTAAACATTCGCTAAGAACTTCTCAGAAATGGGTCATGAAGATTGTCTCTGGGAAACTCTACAAAGTTATGCTAAAGTGCTGGCACCTGGGATCAAACTTCTAGTCAAAATCATTTTAAAATCGCTAGCGAGTTCTTCGACTACATCGATACTATATCAATAATTGGCCTACTGCCATCATCTATTTGGAATCACCTGTTCAATATGACATTTATATTCAGTGCTGGACACCAAGTTTCCATCATTTCGAAAGAAGAAAATGCTGAAAAAGTGATCAACAAGTGTTCCCGCTATTTCCATAATATGGAAATTCCTCAATAACTGCACAAGCAAGCTAAGTGCCAAATCTAACCTAAAAATTTCAAAGTGTATCTTTCTTGTCTCATCTTGTGGTTAAGATACATAACTCCTTAAGCCTTGTTCAACGAAACCTATTTCTTTATTGGTTGAAGCAAGTATTTTGCCTTCTAAGTGCAGGCTATGTTAAAACAATTGCTTTCTCTCTTGTATGTTTGTCATATTTAAAAACAAATTATCTTGCTCTCTTGCTTTGCATTATTTAGACGACTTGCGGTATGTACTCCCCACAAGCTTGTCGATTTTAAATTTCGTTTACGATATTGCTGCATATTGTAAACTAAAGCATGCTAGCCGTGTTTATTACTAGTCAATCTTTTAAGCTCGTATGGAGTAATGCAGTTGTTCACTTATAACTTAAGCCCTGCATTTGTAAGCAGTCTTCATTTTGGAAGTTATGTTAGGATTCTGCTACCTAGCGACCTTCCATCATAACGTTGTTACCTTGTTCTTATATCTCTTGTTCATTTATACTCTATTGGAATTTACAGTTTATTCAGTCTAGTTCAATTGTGCTTGGCTGGTGCCTACAGTGTTATAGTTTCTATCACCTGTTGCTAAGGTTGCTGTTATTATTATTATTGTTGATCTTTACAAAGTCTATAAATAAATATCAATGTTATTTGGCAAACTGTTTCTATTAACTATTTATTGATGACCAATTTGTTTCTACCCAGTAAAATTCACCTGTTTATTAAGCTAAAGGCTTCACCTCTAGTTCTGCCTGAAAAGGGAGGTGTTGCATTGACAGATCCTAACCAAACATTATAAAAGTATTGCTAATACAGCCCTTGAAGTTTAATAAAAAAACTAATGAAATAATATCTGCTTCTGTAATATTTTCTTCAATGTGTTGTTATCGGAAGTTAAATAAAAATGACTAATTTGAATATCATGCAGATAATTCACTATTGATGTCAAGCTGTTAAAGATCTTGATAACTTAAATCATTATACACCAGCATTTTTATAGGCCATTGAATATTTTTATTTTAAAACTTGATTTTATTTATACAGTCACACCTGGTTATAAGAAAGTTGAAGGGTAAAATTTTATTCCTTGTTATATACCTACCCAGGTTGTCATATACCCAAGTTTATCCAAGCCACTTTCTTGTATGGAAGTTGTAAGTCAGTTACATGCTGTACATAGCTAAATATTGCTAGTAAAATAATGGCCTTTAATACAGTACATACCTTAGAGCGTTTACTCCTAAAAAGGGGTTCAACTCTGGCAATGGAAACAATGCAGTACAGGTATGGATAATACCATCGCCGTCTACAATAATTCTCAAGCCGTGTCATAAGGTTTGGCAACGCCGCCCATCTGTCATCTGGGAGGCCTAGCGCAAGCACATGGTAATTGCCAACACTGTGTAAACACATAGATTTTGACGCCAAATGTTTCCGAAAACACAACAGAAAATAACGTCCGCTAAATCTACACACAAATATCACAAAAAGGGATACATATTATCATGCTAGCTTGCCACGGTGGGTGAGTCGGTCTACTAACCCCAAGCTTGCAGGTTCGCTCCTGGCCGTGGTAAGTGATTTTTGAAAGGCGGCAAAAATTATGACATCATGTCATACGATGTTGGCATATCAAAGAACCCATTTGAATTCAGTAGGCCGTGTTCATAATGGCAAAATTAATCTCGGGAGTTTCCGCCAACACAAAGTTCCTCATTTCTCTTCTAGAAAGCGCTATAGTGTTCAAGGAGCTTAGATATCTAACCTCCTTGACTCTCATAGTGCTTCAAGGAACAACGAAATTCGACATGCAAGCTACCCTTTGGGTGTCAAATAACAAAGCTTACACCTGGCACCCGAGGCCATACGATATTATTATTATTATTATTATTATTATTATTATTATCATCATCATCATACTATGTACTGTCAATTCCCGATAAGGTAATAATAAAAGGCTCTACTGTACCTCAATGTCCCAATGTCTGAAGTTTCCATTTCCTGCTGCTATGTTCACTGCCGTCATTGACGCGCTCAGAAAATATATTTAAGATTGTTCTTACTAACTTAGAGACTGCCTTTGATAATGAATCCTTCACTTTTTGGCCACAGATGCACTCATCATAGTCGCAATAGGCATCCAAGCCTAATGCTGACATCCTAGCAATAATGTTCCACTGGTCAGTTAATATAAACATAGGTAGCTTTCTAATGAAATCTACCTAAAAGCACTTGCCAACTAAGCACAGTTCATAATGCACTGGAAAATAGAGGGCACATAAAGATATATACCTAAACTAAATTAGGCTTACTAGACCCCGAAAGTCCACCTCACTGTAATGATCAAAACGTTGTAATATAACCAGTTATTTTAACAGTGCTGCCATAATTTGACTTACAGCCAGACACACAACACTTACTAGGAACATTAGTGAAGAATTTGTTGGTTAAATTCATAACCAAGTATTGGTTTCTCATGCAACTTAATACGGGAAATACTCACGCCTACAACTTTCAGCAGGACTGATTTACCACGGGGAATTTCACGGATGTTGAAATAGTCAGTACACACTGTTTGTAGATGCAGTCATATCAAAATAAACGATATTTAAGAATAAACCTTAGCATGTGGTCTTACGTGTTGATAGAATTTACGGACTCTTCTATACGTTGCCAATGCTACCAACAGCACGGCATGAGAATTGTAGACGGCGATGATCATACAGTAGACTAGGTAGTCTGATGCAAAGCGTAAACAGGGAAAACAACAAGAAAAAAGAGGCACCACTTTCTAATGTAGCGGTCATGAATTTACGTTCTTTCATATACAGAGGTAAACGAGTCCAACACAACTTTCTTATACAGAGGTACAAAAGTCTCTTGAATAAAATTTTTCACCTTAAAAATGACAGGACTAAGAAATTTCTTTTCAATACAGAGGTTCATTCTACTTCGGTTGCAGCATTACATGACCTAGTAGCTTCTCTCATCATTACGGTCGTGAAAATTCATTTCCTGGAACAATGTTGCATTATTGAGCGCTACGTTTCTCAGCATTCCGTCCCCAAGCTCTTGTCACAATACATTATCCATTGACTTGCAGATCAGACTGTACTGACACATCCGGAAAAAACATATTGTGTACCGTTGACAGCCCGTAGTTCACGTCCCTGCCGCCGGCAAGGACTAGTCAGACGTGTAATACAAGAATTGCCTCCTTCTTTATCTCGTCCAGGTCCGCAGCATAGTCAAGTCCCGAAAACTCGGCCTAATGTGGACCGAAGGCTGGTCGAGTTTGTGAAAATGCCGGGTTATCGGGAATAGGGTTAAAAAAAAAGTACGAGTGTTTCTTCAGAAAATACAGTAGGCCTACTGTACTTGTAGCCTATGTATTGTTTGCTATAACGGGGAATAAACTGCTCAAATACCCTTAAACAAAGAAAAAGTGCGTACTTTATGAAGGCATTTAAAATGAAATTAATGAATGCACTGTGTACAGTAATTTACCTGATAAAGACAGTTATCTGGGGAAATAGTGAGCTGGAAGTCCAGGAAAGGCTGAACGTCTGGAATGATCATTTGAAAAAATATGGACTGAAAGTAAGTGCTACAAAAACTGCTGCAATGTCTGTTAACAGACAGAGAAGTAAAGATAATATAATGCTGGAGGGTGTACAATTGGAAACGGTTAACCAGTATCAGTACCTTGGATGCTTACTATCAAGTGACAACAGAATACAGCTTGAATTAAATAACCGTATTCAGAAATCAAGTCAATTCTATCAGCAAGTTCGATATCTACTCTGGAATAAGCAAGTGCCACTAAGATCAAAACAAACTCTGTTTCGAATATACTTTGTTCCTATATTGACTTATGGGTTGGAAATATGCACAACTACCAAAAAAAAGATGACAGAACACTTCAGGTTTCAGAAATGAAGTGTCTAAGAAGCATGCTTCAAAAAACTAGGAAAGCCAAAGTAAGAAATGAGAAGATAAGAGAACAAGCTGGAGTAAATCAGTTCCTGAAGGAGACCATAACTAGGGCACGTTTGCGATGGTTTGGTCATGTCAAACGTATGACGGAAGAATTGCAAAACAAAGGTTACATACTGAGGTTACTGGAAAGAGACCTGTTGGAAGACCTAGGAGGAGATGGCTGGACCAAGTGAAGGAAGATATCACATCCAAGGGAATCAACTGGGATGAAGTCTTGAAGGAGCAGTGGTACATGAATCGACCAAAATGGAGAGCGCTCGTAAACCACATCCGGGAAACAGGAGTGGAAACTCGATGATGATGATGAAGACAGACCTCAGAAGAATACTTTATTAAGGCATAAAGCTGGCTATAATGAGAATTGACTAGCCGACTGCAAAAACTGGCTACTTTTAAAGGAAATGCGTAATGGCCTGTTGCCTACCGCACTTCTCTCTGCGTTTTGCTACTTCATCACGAAGACGACGATGGAACAGTAGTCCATTACCAACGCACCTTGTTGTTCAAAATACTGAAAGGTAGTTTCGACAGTCTTTAGTCCCTCTGATATTTTCGGAGCTTGCACGGTGGAGTCCTCAACGTCAACGTCTTCAGCCTATCATCTTCCGACATTTTTTCATTAATTGTGACCGCAGCAATAATTTCTACATCGGACATTGAACGGGTCTGCGCGCCGACATATTTCGCCCTGCCAAGGTGTGTTCGAGTTATTCGGACAGCTGTTATCGAGCGCCGAGTTTTCGGGACTCAATTGTAATTATTACTCGGAAGTCCTTGAAGTCGGTCACGAGGTACATGGCGTGGTATTTAAAGACTAGTCTCTTCGAAGTGTTGTAACTAGAGTATTATTTGGGGACGAGTCTTACTTAAGGTGTGTACTAGAGATGGTAATAAACGATGTTCGATTAATCGATCAATAATCGATATTAATCGAATAATTTGGAATTCATCGAAAACAACTAACACGTTAATCGCCTGATTGATCCATCGATTAATCGACTAAACGAATAATCTACTTATTTATTTATTTGAAGCCTCCGTGTCTTAGGCGGCAGCACGCCGGCCTCTCACCGCTGGGTCCGTGGTTCAAATCCCGGCCACTCCATGTGAGAACTTTGCTGGACAAAACGGAGGCAGACAGGTTTTTCTCCGGGTACTCTGGTTTTCCCTGTCAAAATTTCATTCCAGCAACACATTCCACTATGATTTCATTTCATCTGTCATTCATTTAATCATTGCCCCAGAGGAGTGCGTCAGGCCTCGGCAGCCGGCACAGTCCATATCCTCGCCGCTAGATGGGGGCTTCATTCATTCCATTCCTGACCCGGTCGGAGATTGGAAGCAGGCTGTGGATTTTCATTTCATTTATTTATTTATTTATTTATCGTATGGCTTTTAGTGTCTGGAGTGTCCGAGGACATGTTCGGCTCGCCAGAGTCTGTAGCTGCTTCCAGCGGACACCCTTAGGGTGAGTTACAAGTTCCGTTCGATTTCAAGTAGTTCCAACTTTCTCTACCAGATATCATTGGTACTGACCCGTTCGGTCTGGGGATGCGATGACCCATCTGCTATAACATCGCATTCCTGGAGTTCCAGGACAGAGCGGAGTTAAATGAACCTCTAGTCAAATAAGGAATGTGTCGGAAATTCAGCTGAGTTCTCGAAAAAGCAGTGGGTATCACGAGACAAAGTATCTCTAGGGTCGTTACGGGCTTAAGTTTAATAAAAATAATGCAAATATAAATGGGCGCCATCAACTGAATTCCTAGCAAACCACTTCCTTTCCGGATAAGCCTTACTCAAGACAAGGAAAGAAAAAGGAAAATCACACCATCATCAGATCACAACTAAGATAAAAACAAATTTATTTTACTTTGATAGTCAGACAGACATTTTAAATATAACTCCTACCTAAGAGTATGGTCGAATGCCAAAGTTAAATTGTCATTGTCCAAAAATCGAACCATCTCTTTTCTATTCCAAAATTATTTTTATCCACATAACAAGAAAAATTTATAAAGTTCTCTTGGGTTCTCAGGATCACTGTAGCACTATGTCTTTCGTCACTGACATTTGTGAAACCTGAGACCTAATTTCTCTTTAATTTAACATCAATGTGGATTTAAAAATGTTATTAATCTGTCTAAACATACACATATTATAATCACACATATTAAATATCACGTAAATTTATGGTTTGCATGGCATAATTTGAATGTTGAACATGTTAATCAAATGCTCCTAAACATCGAATAATTAATTTACACTATTTACATCGTCATTCACAATCACTTATCTGTGAATTACAGAAAATTCAAATTCTCATTGGTCATCATTATCGTCATCATCAAAATTAAATATTTCTCACATTAATTCTCACTTCAAAATTCTACATGTTCCTGTCAGAATCATTAATTCATCACCATTACATCATTTAAATTCTCAATTCAAGTTGCAATTCCTTCAAATTATCTCTCAATTAAATTTATTTAATTCCATATAAATTCATTAATCATCAGCTTCTTTAATTAATTATCACCTTCTAATTCAGTTATTCATCATCATTACAATCGTCTATTAATTTATTTCAATCAGTTTATTTATTCAATCTTTAATTCATCCACTTATTTTATTAATCGATTTATTCCAAAATTTAATTTATCAAATTATTTAAATTTCAATCATCTGGTTATTTAGTTTCTATTATTTCATCTAGTCACTCTCTGATTTTTATTTCATTAGGTCAGATCGTTAATATGCTTAAATCTCAGATTATTATTTCGTTAATTATTATTTTCAGAAAATCTTGTATTATCAACTTTATTTATTTGTTTAATTTCCTAACAAATTGTTTAATATGGTTTATAGAACGTTGTCTTACAGTTTTACCACTTCCAAGTTATATCTCGTATTTAATTATTATGCCAAAAAATATTATTGCCTCCACGACATCACGTTGGATCTAACTATCCACAACGACATTACATTTCTTCAATACTTCAAATATCACATTTGAATACAATAATTATTCCACAAAACTCCATAAATATTCAGCACATACAGCATGAATCTCAACAATTACGCTAGACTGGGTACGACGACCTCATGTCTGCTTCAAAATACATTATCAACGTTGCAACTATCACATGGCAACTTCCACAAAATGCCTATCACAAACTCCACTTAACCATGTTGCATGATCTACAAAAAATATATAACTGGCTTCAAATTATCAACGCACACAATCTCCAATAACTGTAATTACTCTGATTACATCTAGACAACTTCTTAAACAATTGGAAAAATATTACTTCAGTAATTTAAGATCTGCTTTCAAATAGCATAAATTCTCTTACAATTCTTATAATTCACATCACAGAAAAACACCAATGTGCTATAATCTCTCACATCAAAATCTGCAATACTGATCTGCCTTGAAGTAAATCTGACCATTAATGATTAATCTTACAAGATTCAATTACTTTAAATCCTTCTCAAAGGTATCAAACACAATTATAAAAATCATCAAAAGCATCAGCTGTAACAGCTGTTAAACTGAAATTACTCTCAAAAGAGTATAGCAACAAAATATTGGATTGGCAAACAAGAATTACTAAATGCAATCCTGTTGACATTTATCGTTACTTTATTTAACAAAATTTCGACTGATATGTGGCTAGTAGTTCCTTGTTTGATTCACTTACATCTCGTGTACATTCGGATGATAAAAATGAGTCCCTCAATGGCGATTAAGATGTGTAACCACCGTACAGTCGTATAAATACGAAAGACCTCGCCCCGTCGACTTGGATGATATTTCCCTGAACGATGGGTAAGATGAGTAGCCACCATACAATCGTATAAATACGAAGGACCCCATCTCGTAGGCTATATGAGTGAATGTATCCGATAGGAATCAACAAGTTTCTAGTTGTCATATAAAAGCGATGTTCATTCACTAAAGTGAATAACTTCTTAATATCTCCAAACAATCCAATGGAAAAATCCCTACTGATGAATAATACACACTCGCTAGTATGCAATGAACTGACGAAGTAATTTTAGATAATCAATTGCAGATCACGAGTTCGAAATACTCGTTACACAAAAAAACTATTCGTGAAAAATATCCTAGCTGGAAAAATTGTCTAAAAGAGCAAACATCTGCTTAATAAAGCCAACCAATGGTGAGAATTTCGTATAATGATTCCTGCCATATCATATGGTCACTCCATATTCTAGCAAATTCGAAGTATATAAATTCAAACCATGTCTTAATAATCATATCACTCCTATTAGAAAAATATACATGTGTGCCCAGTATTCATGAAAATAATCGTATCAGGTAGTTATGACTCTTACAGTACCTTTCATAATCAGCTGTAATTTAATTTCCAAGATCGTCGATTTTCCCTACATAAAGAATTTCTCGAAAGATCGGCGTGAATATCATTCCATCCATGAAATGACGATTGCCTTCGAAATCCCAAGTGAATCAGCTGGTGGACTCCTCTCGTCAGGAATCGAATCCATCGCTCTGCGGTGCCATCTCGTCTCTATCTGCGTCTACTCGGACATGTTGAACTTCGGATTACCCATAGCGGATATTGTCCAACTCCTTCTCGAAAAAGTTCATGGAAACAGCGGACCCCCTACTCCTCTTCTAAATTACGCCACTGTTCCGTTAAATGTTCAGTTTGAGTATTGCAAGTTCAATCTCAAATGACTGCTAAGTCCCACTTTCGTAAAATAAAATTTTACTTGAGAGTGTTCAAATTTACGAAACACCCTGTAGTTGTCTGTAATTGGTAATTCATGAAAACTGCATAAGAAATAAATCTTATTAATGCACGATCTAATGTTCATCAGTGCCTATGCTAACAACATTCCGTTTACTTGAAATAGTTAAAGTAGCTTTGAATGCGTTATAGAACAGCATAGTCATGAAGTTATTCATAAAAGGCTATGTTCAAACTGCGTCGAAATGTAGCTTGTAATAAAGTCTTCAACTACTTGCAGTGCGGTTCTGACATATCCCGGCCGTCTATGATTGCTTCCTCGGCCAGCCCGCCTGGATCAATGACCCGCTCGGCCTTCGCTGCTCGGCGATGCAGGAACTGTCGCCTACACTTTGCCGTGACAGTTTCGGTATGTTACGTGACCTTCACTGTGCGTCTCACTTGCGCTATAGAGCTGCTCCTACCTGCTCGTCTAACTGAGCTCAACTGAATCTGCTGGCACTGTCTTCTTGCTTATGTGCTTGGCGCAGGCACGTGGTGTAGTCCCCCACCACTGTGCTCTCACGTCACGGTCATAGTCTCGAACCCAGATCATCTCGGCTATTCCGTTATAAAATAACTTAAGGGTTATCTGACTTCCATAAAATTATTTCCACATATAATGCATGTTATATATCCTCTTCTAAGATGTTTAATTACTATAATTCCATAACTATCTCAATAAAGCTTCACATCTCTATCCATAATTCCATCTTCTCACAGATATCAATGCCTCCTTGATTCTAGACCTCCTACGTCATCTGGACATTCTTCTTGACGCGATCGGTGCGCTATCTTTTCCTAATTCTTTCCAAAACCTCAACTACAGCTTAATGTCTGCTGGCGTAGCCGATAGCCTAAACTAGGTATCGGGTACATCTCTCCCGTACATCTCCTTTTTTTAAATCAGGATTGAGAAAAAAAATTACACTCTCAGGCATTCTATATATAATACATGTACACGATAGCTCTACATTCCCTTACTCAGCATGATGGTATTTCCTGATGCTAGCTGCATTAAAAGTTCCTACAACTTCATCAGTATCCATTCTGACAATCTTATAGCTATTATTCTGGTATGTTTGTTCAATACGGAACGGACCAGCGTACAATGGAGCGAATTTATGGTAGATCTTCAGCTGAAGGTTCGAAGTGACTGGCTTCCTAATCAGCACCTCATCATTTTCTTGAAATGGCTCGTGGAACCTCCTTCCTGCCTGTCTCCTGGCTCTCTTTTCCGCCTGTCTTCTGAGCCTCTCTCCTGCCATCTCGACTCTTCTTTCTTGTGTGGGTTGAGGATCTACTGGTGCCCTCACGACTCGGTCCCATGGTCTATCCGGTTTCAATCCATGATGAAGCATGGACGGAATCTGTCCTGTGCTTTCATGTACTGTGGAATTCAAGCATTGGCTAATGATGGGTATCACTTCCATCCATCTATGGTGTTGCCTTGACACATATAAGCGACACAGCTTACTTATCTCCGGCATAATTCTTTCGGCGGGATTTCCCTCTGGATACCGTACAGAATTAAACACATGCCTTATTCCTAAACGTTCCATAGCAGTAGAAAATTCCATACTAGTAAATTGCGATCCATGGTCACTCAACAAAACTTCAGGTTTCCCCATGCTCTGAATAACTGTTTTCTCAAGTCTGTTTATCACGTACTTGGATGTAGCTTTCTGTATAGGGCATAGAGATACGTATTTCGAAAATACGTCAACCGTTACCAAAACGAATTGATTGCCTTTCGTCGAACGAGGAATCGGACCGAAAATGTCCGTCGCGAAAAGTTCTCTTGGCTTGCTGGGTAATATTGATCTAGGAACTTCTTTCATTAACTTAGATGAGTATTTACTTCGCTGACAACTGTCACAGGTCTTTATGACGTCGCGAATCGTTTGTCCCATTTGTCTCCAAACAAAAGTTTCTTGAGCGAGAGCCAAAGTCTTGTCTACACCTACATGAGCTGCAGTTCGGTGTATCATCCAAATAACTGGTTTGACAAGCTTGGGTGGGATCACTACTCTAAGTTTAGTATGATCCTGGTCGATATATTGGCATATAACACCTCCCATAATATGATATTTTCTAGCCTCTATCTCAGTTCTTTGAAAATCCGGATCAGTGTTGTCCATTCTGCGTGTCAGAAAACGGTAAATTCTTCGCAAAGGTGCATATCTCTTCTGAGTTTGCGCTAACAACTTCAACTTTTCTAGAGTACCATTATCCTCTTGAATCAAATTTATATGGTTGACAACTACTTCCTCACAAGGGTTTCTGCTCAGCACATCTGCTAACAGATTTAACTTCCCAGGTCTATGTACAACAGTTGGGTTAAATTGCTGTAAGAACAGAGCCCATCTGGTGATGCGGTCACTCGCTAAGTCTGTCTTCATAATAAATTGGAGGGCTTTATGATCTGTGATCACTGTTATGTCATATCCAAACAACACCTTCTTCCACGTTTTAAGAGCATGAACCACTGCTAATGCCTCTAATTCAGTTGCATAGTAATTCTTCTCACAATTCCTAAGCTTGCGACTGGTGAAAGCTAAATACCTATGTTTCTTGTCATCATCCAACTGATATAGGATCCCACTAATACCTATTTTGGATGCGTCTGTCTCTACAAAAAATCTTCTTGTAAAATCAGGATACTCAAGCTTGATATTTTGGATCAGCATTTTCTTGGCCGCTAAAAACGCTTGATTGCATCTATCGTCCCATTTCCATCGATTTCCCTTCCTTAATAAATCCTGCAGAGGTGCCATCGTCTCAGTATATTCAGGACAGTGTGTTGAAAAGAACTGACACATGCCTAAAAACTGCCGTACCTCTTTAATCTTTCGTGGTGTTGGAAACTCTGAAATTGCCATGATCTTCTTTGGATTGGGCCTATAACCATCTCCATCGATTCTATGTCCAAGAAATTCAATTTCTTCATGAAAGAACTGACATTTATTGAAATTCACCTTGAAGTTCGTTCTCCTAAGATCTTCAAAAAGCATTTGAAGGTGCCTGATATGTTCTTCCGCTGTCTCAGACGCTATAATCAGGTCATCAATATAGCTTACCACATGCTCCTTAACTGCATCTGACAAATTTTCATCTAGTGCTCGGATCATCACCGGACCACTATTTTTCACTCCAAAAGGTAACCTATTGAATACATATGTTTTATGGTCAAACAAGAACCCTGTGTATTGTTTGCAGTCTTCTGCTAGCTCAACATGATAATAAGAACTAGTCAGATCGATTTTCGAAAAGAAACTCTTTCCTCTGAATCTGCGTAACAATTCACGAATAACAGGTGGTCTGTCATGTTCAGGAAGAACTATTTCATTAAGGGCTCTAGCATCTAGACATATCCTCAGCTTACCGTTAGGTTTCTTGACAACAGCTAAAGGATTCAAATAAGCAGTTGGCATTTTCTTAATTATTCCATCTTTCTCCATGTCGCTTATCATTATGCTAACTTCCTTCTTCCATTTATCCGGAATGGGATATAAATTTTTATGGTATGGTTTGTCATCCATCAACTTGATGCTGTAGGTAAAATTTTCTATGAGACCTGGTTTGTCATTGAATATGTCCTCATATTCTGAAATTACTTGATCAAACTGCCCCTTAATTTCTGGATTTATTTTACTTGTCATGCCAATTTTATCTTCTATAGACCTTTCAACGCTGCATACAATTTCATCCAATATATCCTCTCTAAAGAATGTCATCTCCGATTCCTGATTTTCCATGACCCCTTCTTGAAAGTACATGCGCCTACTCTGCATATCTATGATCAGGCCACTCTCACTTAAGAAATCCACTCCTAGGATCATGTCAAAATGTAGTTGACCCACTACTAGGAACATTTGTTCAAAACTTCTGGTTCCAATCCCAACATCTAAAAGTACCTGACTTTTACATTTCATACTCCTGTCTGGGATCACCCCTTGAATTTTGCTAACAACAGTTGGCAACATTGTAATTCCTCCTAATAATTTCAATTAATCCAGGCAACCTATGGATATCAAGCTCACCATAGCCCCTGTGTCTACAAGTGTCTTTATTTCTTTTCCCATGACTTCCACACTAATAACTGGCAATTCATGTCTATTTTCCCGTTGTACTATGTCTTCCTCCTCGATTAAATCCTCGTCCTTGACCTGATACGTTTCCACGATGACGATCGATTCCCAATGATTAGCATTTTTCTCTAGAGTTAATTTGACGTTTTTTTTCCTTCGCCACTCGTGCTTGCTCGATTGACATCTCTCACTGTCTCTTCGAGTGGTGCACTAGGCTGTCTATCTTCTTGCCTCGACCTCTCATGTCCACGATTATCCCGTCTGTCGTTAGGATCGTTTCTTCGGCCATCCTGCCTGTCGTTCCCATTATACTGTTGTCCTTGGCTCCAGTTATTTCTGCCCCGATATCTATTGTTATATCGATTCCTGTCTTGATATCTGGAATTCTGGTTATAATTCCTATATCGGCTATCTCTCGCTTCTTGATCGTATGGCCTCTCATATGGTCCTCTATATCGATCATTTCCTCGAGCGTTACGGATGTTTCCTCGATTCCCTTCGTTCCGTCGGTTTTCCCAGGAATCCCTTCTGTCCGTTTGAGCTGCATTGTCTACGACTACCGCATTCACTTCTTGCGTGTTTCTGTTGTCGTTTCTGGTGCTCCTAGGCGTAACTTGAGCGCTTGTATAGTCCAATCGCCGTAAAATGTCGTCATAGTGCTCCAGTGTATTGGCTCCCGACGCTATTAGTGATCGCTGTACCTCAATCGGTAACTGTCTCGCTATAGCTTGCAAAATCTCTTCTTCTGGCAATGGAGGAATAAGGAACTGTAATTTAGCCAGCTGTGACGTGAAATAGTTGGCATAATGCGTCGGATGTGAAGTAGAATAGCGTTTTGAGTACATCTCCGCTCTTACGTTAAGTTGATCCTCGGCACTCCAAAATCTCCTCAAGAAAGCCATGGCAAATTGCTCCATGTTCGCAAAATTGCTTCTGAACGCTCTAAACCAGGTAAGCGCAGATCCATCTAAGGCGCGTTCGACTATCCTTAGCTCTCTTTCTTTGGCTACCCTATGTTCCGCCATGTAGTCTCGAATATCTCGCAGAAATTCTACTGGTGTGACTCCTGTATTTCCCGAAAACTTTCTCGGCTTGTCATCCAGATTCCTAATAATGGTGACTGGACCTGAGTATCGTTCGCTTGGACCCAACGTACTCCTATTCGAACTTGGATTATCCTGAGGGGTTGAACTAGCCCTTTCGAATGTCACATTCGGTTGCATTTGACGGTCTTCTCCCATGCTCGCTTCTTGATTACTCATACTGCGGTCTATCGCTGTCTGATTTATCAATGTTTCCCCTGATGTGATATTCTGACTGGTGAAACTGTTAAACATGGATTCTAGTTTAGTTATCCTGTCTTCTGCTAATTTCTCCACGGTCTTGACCTGCGTCTTCAATTCATCTAACGATGTAACATCCTGCGTCTTGTTACTCTCGTCTAAGTCGTTTCTTAACTTGTCAATTTTTCCTTCGCACGTGTTCTTTACTGACGCGACTTGTTCCTTTAACAGATCAACATCCGTTCTAAATAGAGTTGAATCTATCTTCATCGCTTCCTTGTTTTCCGTAAACCTCGCTTCTAAGTTTGCCATACCTGCGATTAATTTTTCATCTAACCCGTCACGTTTCTCTTTTGCTTCGGCATCGACCTCACTATACCGTTCTTCCACAATTGCACCGACTCTATTTTTGAACAAAGCTAAGTTTTCATTAACCTTTTGCTCTATATCGTCGTCTATCTTCCTAATATCTTTCTGCAATTGATTTTCTAATGATTTTAAATTAGAATTGACCTCTCCTAAGACTTCCTCTTTAATGGTCCCAATTACTGTCTATAAATCTTTAATCTCATTACCTAGATTTGTTTCTAGACCTTTAATTTTAGTCTCGAAAGATACTTCGGTAGACCACTCTTGAATTTTGCCTACATCTGCCACTAAACCATCGATGTCGAATCTCAACTTCGATACATCTGATTTAATGTCTTTCTGTATGGACATAACGTCTGTTCATAAAGTAAAAATATTTTCTTCTCCTCTACTTTCTAATTCAATAATATTTTTTCTTAATATTTGAACATTTTCCTCTCCTTTCATGTTTACTGCAATTATGTCTAATTGTAAAGTCTTCAGCATCTCATTATTCTTTAAAGTTAAACTATTCTCTAATCTAGTTAACTTGTTTTCTAATTCAGTGTTAGTTTCTTCAATACGAGACTGTAATTTCTCTTCCAACGATTTGAAATTATCCTCACTATTTGACTGTAGCCTTGTTTCTAATAACATCAACTCATCTTTGCTATTTGACTGTAACCTAGTCTCTAATGACTTTAAATTATCTTCATTAGTTGACTGCAATAATTTTAAATTTTCTTCAGTACTAGACTGTAGCCTAGTCTCTAATGACTTTAAACTGTCGTTCAGATTGCCTTCGTTACTAGCCTGTAATGATTTTACATTCTCTTTACATTTAGCTTCTAATCTAGCTTCTGAATTATTAATTTGTTCTTTAACTTCCGTTTCCATCTTAGAAATAGTTTCTGCAATACCAGACATACCCGTCTGTAACTCTCCTAACACCTTAGCTAAATCTTCCGGCAACATAATTATACTTTCAATATAGGTTTAATATAGAGACGTTAGACAACAACACATCACAATGTCTCAATTCCTGCATTCACTTGGGTATAGGAAAAATGTCTTATAACTAACATGATATTATACTAATACGATTAACATGAACACTGGATTGGGCACACAAGTACATTGTCTGACTAAGTTCAATAAATTTTGTAACACACTTAAATGAACTTGAGATCAACCTCTCAGTAATCTAAATCTGATGTGATTCCATAGAATAAACAAAATCGAAAAGCCCCACTAGTTGGATAAAGCCAATTCTCCCTCTCTCTCTGTACCCGTTCGTCCTGGGGATGCGATGACCCATCTGCTATAACATCGCATTCCTGGAGTTCCAGGACAGAGCGGAGTTAAATGAACCTCTAGTCAAATAAGGAATGTGTCGGAAATTCAGCTGAGTTCTCGAAAAAGCAGTGGGTATCACGAGACAAAGTATCTCTAGGGTCGTTACGGGCTTAAGTTTAATAAAAATAATGCAAATATAAATGGGCGCCATCAACTGAATTCCTAGCAAACCACTTCCTTTCCGGATAAGCCTTACTCAAGACAAGGAAAGAAAAAGGAAAATCACACCATCATCAGATCACAACTAAGATAAAAACAAATTTATTTTACTTTGATAGTCAGACAGACATTTTAAATATAACTCCTACCTAAGAGTATGGTCGAATGCCAAAGTTAAATTGTCATTGTCCAAAAATCGAACCATCTCTTTTCTATTCCAAAATTATTTTTATCCACATAACAAGAAAAATTTATAAAGTTCTCTTGGGTTCTCAGGATCACTGTAGCACTATGTCTTTCGTCACTGACATTTGTGAAACCTGAGACCTAATTTCTCTTTAATTTAACATCAATGTGGATTTAAAAATGTTATTAATCTGTCTAAACATACACATATTATAATCACACATATTAAATATCACGTAAATTTATGGTTTGCATGGCATAATTTGAATGTTGAACATGTTAATCAAATGCTCCTAAACATCGAATAATTAATTTACACTATTTACATCGTCATTCACAATCACTTATCTGTGAATTACAGAAAATTCAAATTCTCATTGGTCATCATTATCGTCATCATCAAAATTAAATATTTCTCACATTAATTCTCACTTCAAAATTCTACATGTTCCTGTCAGAATCATTAATTCATCACCATTACATCATTTAAATTCTCAATTCAAGTTGCAATTCCTTCAAATTATCTCTCAATTAAATTTATTTAATTCCATATAAATTCATTAATCATCAGCTTCTTTAATTAATTATCACCTTCTAATTCAGTTATTCATCATCATTACAATCGTCTATTAATTTATTTCAATCAGTTTATTTATTCAATCTTTAATTCATCCACTTATTTTATTAATCGATTTATTCCAAAATTTAATTTATCAAATTATTTAAATTTCAATCATCTGGTTATTTAGTTTCTATTATTTCATCTAGTCACTCTCTGATTTTTATTTCATTAGGTCAGATCGTTAATATGCTTAAATCTCAGATTATTATTTCGTTAATTATTATTTTCAGAAAATCTTGTATTATCAACTTTATTTATTTGTTTAATTTCCTAACAAATTGTTTAATATGGTTTATAGAACGTTGTCTTACAGTTTTACCACTTCCAAGTTATATCTCGTATTTAATTATTATGCCAAAAAATATTATTGCCTCCACGACATCACGTTGGATCTAACTATCCACAACGACATTACATTTCTTCAATACTTCAAATATCACATTTGAATACAATAATTATTCCACAAAACTCCATAAATATTCAGCACATACAGCATGAATCTCAACAATTACGCTAGACTGGGTACGACGACCTCATGTCTGCTTCAAAATACATTATCAACGTTGCAACTATCACATGGCAACTTCCACAAAATGCCTATCACAAACTCCACTTAACCATGTTGCATGATCTACAAAAAATATATAACTGGCTTCAAATTATCAACGCACACAATCTCCAATAACTGTAATTACTCTGATTACATCTAGACAACTTCTTAAACAATTGGAAAAATATTACTTCAGTAATTTAAGATCTGCTTTCAAATAGCATAAATGCTCTTACAATTCTTATAATTCACATCACAGAAAAACACCAATGTGCTATAATCTCTCACATCAAAATCTGCAATACTGATCTGCCTTGAAGTAAATCTGACCATTAATGATTAATCTTACAAGATTCAATTACTTTAAATCCTTCTCAAAGGTATCAAACACAATTATAAAAATCATCAAAAGCATCAGCTGTAACAGCTGTTAAACTGAAATTACTCTCAAAAGAGTATATCAACAAAATATTGGATTGGCAAACAAGAATTACTAAATGCAATCCTGTTGACATTTATCGTTACTTTATTTAACAAAATTTCGACTGATATGTGGCTAGTAGTTCCTTGTTTGATTCACTTACATCTCGTGTACATTCGGATGATAAAAATGAGTCCCTCAATGGCGAGTAAGATGTGTAACCACCGTACAGTCGTATAAATACGAAAGACCTCGCCCCGTCGACTTGGATGATATTTCCCTGAACGATGGGTAAGATGAGTAGCCACCATACAATCGTATAAATACGAAGGACCCCATCTCGTAGGCTATATGAGTGAATGTATCCGATAGGAATCAACAAGTTTCTAGTTGTCATATAAAAGCGATGTTCATTCACTAAAGAGAATAACTTCTTAATATCTCCAAACAATCCAATGGAAAAATCCCTACTGATGAATAATACACACTCGCTAGTATGCAATGAGCTGACGAAGTAATTTTAGATAATCAATTGCAGATCACGAGTTCGAAATACTCGTTACACAAAAAAAAACTATTCGTGAAAAATACCCTAGCTGGAAAAATTGTCTAAAAGAGCAAACATCTGCTTAATAAAGCCAACCAATGGTGAGAATTTCGTATAATGATGCCTGCCATATCATATGGTCACTCCATATTCTAGCAAATTCGAAGTATATAAATTCAAACCATGTCTTAATAATCATATCACTCCTATTAGAAAAATATACATGTGTGCCCAGTATTCATGAAAATAATCGTATCAGGTAGTTATGACTCTTACAGTACCTTTCATAATCAGCTGTAATTTAATTTCCAAGATCGTCGATTTTCCCTACATAAAGAATATCTCGAAAGATCGGCGTGAATATCATTCCATCCATGAAATGACGATTGCCTTCGAAATCCCAAGTGAATCAGCTGGTGGACTCCTCTCGTCAGGAATCGAATCCATCGCTCTGCGGTGCCATCTCGTCTCTATCTGCGTCTACTCGGACATGTTGAACTTCGGATTACCCATAGCGGATATTGTCCAACTCCTTCTCGAAAAAGTTCATGGAAACAGCGGACCCCCTACTCCTCTTCTAAATTACGCCACTGTTCCGTTAAATGTTCAGTTTGAGTATTGCAAGTTCAATCTCAAATGACTGCTAAGTCCCACTTTCGTAAAATAAAATTTTACTTGAGAGTGTTCAAATTTACGAAACACCCTGTAGTTGTCTGTAATTGGTAATTCATGAAAACTGCATAAGAAATAAATCTTATTAATGCACGATCTAATGTTCATCAGTGCCTATGCTAACAACATTCCGTTTACTTGAAATAGTTAAAGTAGCTTTGAATGCGTTATAGAACAGCATAGTCATGAAGTTATTCATAAAAGGCTATGTTCAAACTGCGTCGAAATGTAGCTTGTAATAAAGTCTTCAACTACTTGCAGTGCGGTTCTGACATATCCCGGCCGTCTATGATTGCTTCCTCGGCCAGCCCGCCTGGATCAATGACCCGCTCGGCCTTCGCTGCTCGGCGATGCAGGAACTGTCGCCTACACTTTGCCGTGACAGTTTCGGTATGTTACGTGACCTTCACTGTGCGTCTCACTTGCGCTATAGAGCTGCTCCTACCTGCTCGTCTAACTGAGCTCAACTGAATCTGCTGGCACTGTCTTCTTGCTTATGTGCTTGGCGCAGGCACGTGGTGTAGTCCCCCACCACTGTGCTCTCACGTCACGGTCATAGTCTCGAACCCAGATCATCTCGGCTATTCCGTTATAAAATAACTTAAGGGTTATCTGACTTCCATAAAATTATTTCCACATATAATGCATGTTATATATCCTCTTCTAAGATGTTTAATTACTATAATTCCATAACTATCTCAATAAAGCTTCACATCTCTATCCATAATTCCATCTTCTCACAGATATCAATGCCTCCTTGATTCTAGACCTCCTACGTCATCTGGACATTCTTCTTGACGCGATCGGTGCGCTATCTTTTCCTAATTCTTTCCAAAACCTCAACTACAGCTTAATGTCTGCTGGCGTAGCCGATAGCCTAAACTAGGTATCGGGTACAGTACCTAGTGGTGAACGTTGGAACTTTGATAGAGCGTTCGGACGAAATCAAACCTAACAATTTTGCATCACACAAGTTTAGTCTGTGGAAGGATCTTTTACATGGCATAAATCTATGACATGGGACCGCCGGGTTTACTTCCCCTCCGAAGGAAGGAATATTGAAGAATTTTTAACACTATTAAAATCCGACGACTTTGTCCGGGTTTGAATCCCCCTATCATGGTCACAGCTGTTCAGCATGCTACCAACTACGCCACCGAAGCCGCATCTACTAATTGATTGATGGACACGAGAAAAGAAAATTAGTTTAAATTATAAGTCATAGCTTAAGTTGACTTATGTTTATTTTCGGAATGATGTATAGAAATCTCACCTAAGTTTCGTAACTTACATGGAATGGTATTTGTGGACTAGACTCACCTAAGTTTTGTACATAGAAAGTATTTGTGGACTAGACTCACCTAAGTTTTGTACATAGAAGGTATTTGTGGACTAGACTCACCTAAGTTTTGTATATAGAAGGTATTTGTGGACTAGACTCACCTAAGTTTTGTACATAGAAGGTATTTGTGAACTAGACTCACCTAAGTTTTGTACATAGAAGGTATTTGTGGACTAGACTCACCAAAGTTTTGAACATAGAAAGTATTTGTGGACTAGACTCACCTAAGTTTTATACGTAGAAGGTATTTGTGGACTAGACTCACCCAAGTTTTGTACATAGAATGGTATTTGTGGACTAGACTCACCAAAGTTTTGTACATAGAAGGTATTTGTGAACTAGACTCACCTAAGTTTTGTAGATAGAAGGTATTTGTGGACTAGACTCACCTAAGTTTTGTACATAGAAGGTATTTGTGGACTAGACTCACCAAAGTTTTGTACATAGAAGGTATTTGTGGACTAGACTCACCTAAGTTTTGTACATAGAAGGTAATTGTGGACTAGAATCACCAAAGTTTTGTACATAGAAGGTATTTGTGGACTAGACTCACCAAAGTTTTGTACATAGAAGGTATTTGTGGACTTGACCCACCTAAGTTTTGCACAGAGAAGGTATTTGTGGACTAGACTCACCTAAGGTTTGTACATAGAAAGTATTTGTGGACTAGACTCACCTAAGTTTTGTACATAGAAGGTATTTGTGGACTAGACTCACCTAAGTTTTGTACATGGATGGTATTTGTGGACTAGACTCACCTAAGTTTTGTAAATAGAAGGTATTTGTGGACTAGACTCACCTACGTTTTGTACATGGAAGGTATTTCTGGACTATACTCATCTAATTTTTGTACATAGAAGGTATTTGTGGACTAGACTCACCTAAGTTTTGTACATAGAATGGTATTTGTGGACTAGACCCACCTAAGTTTTGTACATAGAAGGTATTTCTGGACTAGACTCACCTACGTTTTGTACATGGAAGGTATTTCTGGACTAGACTCATCTAAGTTTTGTACATAGAAGGTATTTGTGAACTAGACTCACCCAAGTTTAGTACATAGGAGGTATTTTAGAACTATACTCACCTAAGTTTTGTACATAGAAGGTCTTTGGGGACTAGTCTCACCAAAGTTTTGTACATAGAAGGTATTTGTGGACTAGACTCACCAAAGTTTTGTACATAGAAGGTATTTGTGGACTAGTCTCACCTAAGTTTTATACATAGAAGGTATTTGCGGACTAGACTCACCTACGTTTTGTACATGGAAGGCATTTGTGGACTAGACTCACCTAAGTTTTGTACATAGAAGGTATTTGTGGACTAGACTCACCTAAGTTTTGTACATAGAAGGTATTTGTTGACTAGACTCACCTAAGTTTTGTACATAGAAGGTATTTGTGGACTAGACTCACCTAAGTTTTGTACATAGAAGGTATTTGTGGACTAGACTCACCTACGTTTTGTACATAGAATGGTATTTGTGGACTAGATTCACCAAAGTTTTGTACATAGAATGGTATTTGTGGACTAGACCCACCTAAGGTTTGTACATAGAAGGTATTTGAGGACTAGACTCATCTAAGTTTTGTACATAGAAGGTATTTCTGGACTAGACTCACCTAAGTTTTGTACATAGAATGGTATTTCTGGACTAGACTCATCTAAGTTTTGTACATAGAAGGTATTTGTGAACTAGACTCACCCAAGTTTTGTACATAGAAGGTATTTGTGAACTAGACTCACCAAAGTTTTGTACATAGAAGGTATTTGTGGACTAGACTCACCTAAGTTTTATACATAGAAGGTATTTGCGGACTAGACTCACCTAAGTTTTGTACATAGAAGGTATTTGTGAACTAGACTCACCCATGTTTTGTACATAGGAGGTATTTTTGAACTATACTCACCAAAGTTTTATACATAGAAGGTATTTGCGGACTAGACTCACCTAAGTTTTGTACATGGAAGGCATTTGTGGACTAGACTCTCCTAGGTTTTGTACATAGAAAGTATTTGTGGACTAGACTCACCTAAGTTTTGTACATAGAAGGTATTTGTGGACTAGACTCACCTAAGTTTTGTACATAGAAGGTAATTGTGGACTAGAATCACCAAAGTTTTGTACATAGAAGGTATTTGTGGACTAGACTCACCAAAGGTTTGTACATAGAAGGTATTTGTGGACTTGACCCACCTAAGTTTTGCACAGAGAAGGTATTTGTGGACTAGACTCACCTAAGTTTTGTACATAGAAAGTATTTGTGGACTAGACTCACCTAAGTTTTGTACATAGAAGGTATTTGTGGACTAGACTCACCTAAGTTTTGTACATGGAAGGTATTTGTGGACTAGACTCACCTACGTTTTGTAAATAGAAGGTATTTGTGGACTAGACTCACCTAATTTTTGTACATAGAAGGTATTTGTGCGCTAGACTCACCTAAGTTTTGTACACAGAATGGTATTTGTGGACTAGACTCACCAAAGTTTTGTACATAGAATGGTATTTGTGGACTAGACCCACCTAAGTTTTGTACATAGAAGGTATTTCTGGACTAGACTCACCTACGTTTTGTACATGGAAGGTATTTCTGGACTATACTCATCTAATTTTTGTACATAGAAGGTATTTGTGGACTAGACTCACCTAAGTTTTGTACATAGAATGGTATTTGTGGACTAGACCCACCTATGTTTTGTACATAGAAGGTATTTCTGGACTAGACTCACCTACGTTTTGTACATGGAAGGTATTTCTGGACTAGACTCATCTAAGTTTTGTACATAGAAGGTATTTGTGAACTAGACTCACCCACGTTTAGTACATAGGAGGTATTTTTGAACTATACTCACCTAAGTTTTGTACATAGAAGGTATTTGGGGACTAGTCTCACCAAAGTTTTGTACATAGAAGGTATTTGTGGACTAGACTCACCAAAGTTTTGTACATAGAAGGTATTTGTGGACTAGACTCACCTAAGTTTTATACATAGAAGGTATTTGCGGACTAGACTCACCTAAGTTTTGTACATGGAAGGCATTTGTGGACTAGACTCACCTATGTTTGGTACATAGAAGGTATTTGTGGACTAGACTCACCTAAGTTTTGTACATAGAAGGTATTTGCTGACTAGACTCACCAAAGTTTTGTACATAGAAGGTATTTGTGGACTAGACTCACCTATGTTTTGTACATAGAAGGTATTTGTGGACTAGACTCACCTACGTTTTGTACATAGAATGGTATTTGTGGACTAGATTCACCAAAGTTTTGTACATAGAATGGTATTTGTGGACTAGACCCACCTAAGGTTTGTACATAGAAGGTATTTGTGGACTAGACTCATCTACGTTTTGTACATAGAAGGTATTTCTGGACTAGACTCACCTAAGTTTTGTACATAGAATGGTATTTCTGGACTAGACTCATCTAAGTTTTGTACATAGAAGGTATTTGTGAACTAGACTCCCCCAAGTTTTGTACATAGAAGGTATTTGTGAACTAGACTCACCAAAGTTTTGTACATAGAAGTTATTTGTGGACTAGACTCACCTAAGTTTTATACATAGAAGGTATTTGCGGACTAGACTCACCTAAGTTTTGTACATAGAATGTATTTGTGAACTAGACTCACCCATGTTTTGTACATAGGAGGTATTTTTGAACTATACTCACCAAAGTTTTATACATAGAAGGTATTTGCGGACTAGACTCACCTAAGTTTTGTACATGGAAGGCATTTGTGGACTAGACTCACCTAAGTTTTGTACATAGAAAGTATTTGTGGACTAGACTCACCTAAGTTTTGTACATAGAAGGTATTTGTGGACTAGACTCACCTAAGTTTTGTACATAGAAGGTATTTGTGGACTAGACTCACCTAAGTTTTGTAAATAGAAGGTATTTGTGGACTAGACTCACCTAAGTTTTGTAAATAGAAGGTATTTGTGGACTAGAATCACCTAATTTTTGTACATAGAAGGTATTTGTGGACTAGACTCACCTAAGTTTTATACATAGAAGGTATTTGCGGACTAGACTCACCTAAGTTTTGTACATAGAAGGTATTTGTGAACTAGACTCACCCATGTTTTGTACATAGGAGGTATTTTTGAACTATACTCACCAAAGTTTTATACATAGAAGGTATTTGCGGACTAGACTCACCTAAGTTTTGTACATGGAAGGCATTTGTGGACTAGACTCACCTAAGTTTTGTACAGAGAAGGTATTTGTGGACTAGACTCACCTAAGTTTTGTACATAGAAAGTATTTGTGGACTAGACTCACCTAAGTTTTGTACATAGAAGGTATTTGTGGACTAGACTCACCTATGTTTTGTACATAGAAGGTAATTGTGGACTAGAATCACCAAAGTTTTGTACAAAGAAGGTATTTGTGGACTAGACTCACCAAAGTTTTGTACATAGAAGGTATTTGTGGACTTGACCCACCTAAGTTTTGCACAGAGAAGGTATTTGTGGACTAGACTCACCTAAGTTTTGTACATAGAAAGTATTTGTGGACTAGACTCACCTAAGTTTTGTACATAGAAGGTATTTGTGGACTAGACTCACCTAAGTTTTGTACATGGAAGGTATTTGTGGACTAGACTCACCTAAGTTTTGTAAATAGAAGGTATTTGTGGACTAGACTCACCTAATTTTTGTACATAGAAGGTATTTGTGCGCTAGACTCACCTAAGTTTTGTACATAGAAGGTATTTGTGGACTAGACTCACCTAAGTTTTGTACATGGATGGTATTTGTGGACTAGACTCACCTAAGTTTTGTAAATAGAAGGTATTTGTGGACTAGACTCACCTACGTTTTGTACATGGAAGGTATTTCTGGACTATACTCATCTAATTTTTGTACATAGAAGGTATTTGTGGACTAGACTCACCTAAGTTTTGTACATAGAATGGTATTTGTGGACTAGACCCACCTAAGTTTTGTACATAGAAGGTATTTCTGGACTAGACTCACCTACGTTTTGTACATGGAAGGTATTTCTGGACTAGACTCATCTAAGTTTTGTACATAGAAGGTATTTGTGAACTAGACTCACCCAAGTTTAGTACATAGGAGGTATTTTTGAACTATACTTACCTACGTTTTGTACATAGAAGGTCTTTGGGGACTAGTCTCACCAAAGTTTTGTACATAGAAGGTATTTGTGGACTGGACTCACCAAAGTTTTGTACATAGAAGGTATTTGTGGACTAGACTCACCTAAGTTTTATACATAGAAGGTATTTGCGGACTAGACTCACCTAAGTTTTGTACATGGAAGGCATTTGTGGACTAGACTCACCTAAGTTTTGTACATAGAAGGTATTTGTGGACTAGACTCACCTAAGTTTTGTACATAGAAGGTATTTGTTGACTAGACTCACCTAAGTTTTGTACATAGAAGGTATTTGTGGACTAGACTCACCTAAGTTTTGTACATAGAAGGTATTTGTGGACTAGACTCACCTACGTTTTGTACATAGAATGGTATTTGTGGACTAGATTCACCAAAGTTTTGTACATAGAATGGTATTTGTGGACTAGACCCACCTAAGGTTTGTACATAGAAGGTATTTGTGGACTAGACTCATCTAAGTTTTGTACATAGAAGGTATTTCTGGACTAGACTCACCTAAGTTTTGTACATAGAATGGTATTTCTGGACTAGACTCATCTAAGTTTTGTACATAGAAGGTATTTGTGAACTAGACTCACCCAAGTTTTGTACATAGAAGGTATTTGTGAACTAGACTCACCAAAGTTTTGTACATAGAAGTTATTTGTGGACTAGACTCACCTAAGTTTTATACATAGAAGGTATTTGCGGACTAGACTCACCTAAGTTTTGTACATAGAAGGTATTTGTGAACTAGACTCACCCATGTTTTGTACATAGGAGGTATTTTTGAACTATACTCACCAAAGTTTTATACATAGAAGGTATTTGCGGACTAGACTCACCTAAGTTTTGTACATGGAAGGCATTTGTGGACTAGACTCACCTAAGTTTTGTACATAGAAAGTATTTGTGGACTAGACTCACCTAAGTTTTGTACATAGAAGGTATTTGTGGACTAGACTCACCTACGTTTTGTACATAGAAGGTATTTGTGGACTAGACTCACCTAAGTTTTGTAAATAGAAGGTATTTGTGGACTAGACTCACCTAAGTTTTGTAAATAGAAGGTATTTGTGGACTAGACTCACCTAATTTTTGTACATAGAAGGTATTTGTGGACTAGACTCACCTACGTTTTGTACATGGAAGGTATTTCTGGATTAGACTCATCTAAGTTTTGTACATAGAAGGTATTTGTGAACTAGACTCACCCAAGTTTTGTACATAGGAGGTATTTTTGAACTATACTCACCAAAGGTTTGTACATAGAAGGTATTTGTGGACTAGACTCACCTAAGTTTAGTACATAGAAGGTATTTGTGGACTAGACTCACCTACGTTTTGTACATAGAAGGTATTCGTGAACTAGACTCACCAAAGTTTTGTACATAGAAGGTATTTGTGGACTAGACTCACCAAAATTTTGTACATAGAAGGTATTTGTGGACTAGACTCACCTAAGTTTTATACATAGAAGGTATTTGCGGACTAGACTCACCTAAGTTTTGTACATGGAAGGCATTTGTGGACTAGACTCACCTAAGTTTTGTACATAGAAGGTATTTGTGGACTAGACTCACCTAAGTTTTGTACATAGAAGGTATTTGTGGACTAGACTCACCTAAGTTTTGTACACAGAAGGTATTTGTGGACTAGACTCACCTACGTTTTGTACATAGAATGGTATTTGTGGACTAGACCCACCTAAGGTTTGTACATAGAAGGTATTTGTGGACTAGACTCATCTAAGTTTTGTACATAGAAGGTATTTCTGGACTAGACTCACCTAAGTTTTGTACATAGAATGGTATTTCTGGACTAGACTCATCTAAGTTTTGTACATAGAAGGTATTTGTGAACTAGACTCACCCAAGTTTTGTACATAGAAGGTATTTGTGGACTAGACTCACCTACGTTTTGTACATAGAAGGTATTCGTCAACTAGACTCACCAAAGTTTTGTACATAGAAGGTATTTGTGGACTAGACTCACCAAAATTTTGTACATAGAAGGTATTTGTGGACTAGACTCACCTAAGTTTTATACATAGAAGGTATTTGCGGACTAGACTCACCTAAGTTTTGTACATGGAAGGCATTTGTGGACTAGACTCACCTAAGTTTTGTACATAGAAGGTATTTGCGGACTAGACTCACCTATGTTTTGTACTTGGAAGGCATTTGTGGACTAGACTCACCTATGTTTTGTACATAGAAGGTATTTGTGGACTAGACTCACCTAAGTTTTGTACATAGAAGGTATTTGTGGACTAGACTCACCTAAGTTTTGTACACAGAAGGTATTTGTGGACTAGACTCACCTACGTTTTGTACATAGAATGGTATTTGTGGACTAGACCCACCTATGGTTTGTACATAGAAGGTATTTGTGGACTAGACTCATCTAAGTTTTGTACATAGAGGGTATTTCTGGACTAGACTCACCTAAGTTTTGTACATAGAATGGTATTTCTGGACTAGACTCATCTAAGTTTTGTACATAGAAGGTATTTGTGAACTAGACTCGCCCAAGTTTTGTACATAGAAGGTATTTGTGAACTAGACTCACCAAAGTTTTGTACATAGAAAGTATTTGTGGACTAGACTCACCTATGTTTTGTACATAGAAAGTATTTGTGGACTAGACTCACCTACGTTTTGTACATAGAAAGTATTTGTGAACTAGACTCACCCAAGTTTTGTACATAGAAGGTATTTGTGAACTAGACTCACCTACGTTTTGTACATAGAAAGTATTTCTGGACTAGACTCATCTAAGGTTTGTACATAGAAGGTATTTGTGAACTAGACTCACCCAAGTTTTGTACATAGAAGGTATTTGTGAACTAGACTCACCTAAGTTTTGTACATAGAAATTATTTGTGGACTAGACTCACCTAAGTTTTGTACATAGAAAGCATTTGTGAACTAGTCTCACCCAAGTTTTGTACATAGAAGGTATTTGTGAACTAGACTCACCTAAGTTTTGTACATAGAAAGTATTTGTGGACTAGACTCACCTAACTTTTGTATGGTGCTCCGGGGTAACTGGGTCATGATTTTACAACATGACCTCCACTTACCTTCATAAAACCGTAATTGGGAACAAGTAACAAGCGATTGATTACTGCAGAATATTGTATGATTATTTAGCAATAAACAACGCAACCTATTACATACCAATTAAGGTATGTATTTGACATTTTATACTTTTTATCTATATTGTTTTATCCTAGTGGCCCAGTTGCCCCGTGAATTTGGGGTAACTGGACCATCCAAGGCTATATTCTATAAGACCACCGCAGCAAATGCCTGGGGTAAGTGGATCTATTGTTATACATTCAATTGATTTAGAAAAAAATATTAGTTTGATTAATTGTTTGATATAGGTACATATTCCGGAAGTTGTATCGGGACCATAAATATTCAAAAGGCATATAATAAGAAAAAGTTGTATATTTATATATGTATTTAATTAAACAAGAGTTTAGTGCTTTTCAGTCGGTCAACACGAATGTACCCAAAAGAGATGGGTTATGAGAAGGCCTAGCAATGGGATCGCCACTAAGTGGGTTAATCGCCGACATCTTCATCAATGCACTAGAAAATGCGTTCTTAGAAGAGACTTCAACAAAGGGAATAGTAATATGGAAAAGATACGTAGATGATGTAATTTGCATCTACGATACTGAACTAACAAGCGAAGAAACAATTCTCCAATCCATTAATAGCCTTCACCACTCTATCAAATTCACTAAGGAATCCGAAATAGACCGGAAAATAAATTATCTCGATATAACTATTGAACGTAAAGACAACGACCTTTCATATTCCATATTCCGGAAAGCAACACAAACCTCGCATGCAATCGACAATCAGTCTAATCACCCCAGTACGCACAAACTAGCGGGTTTCAATTCAATGGTGCACAGGGCTTTAAACATACCCATGTCAAAAGACAACTATAATAAGGAAATAAGAACTATTATGCAAATAGCAAAGGAAAACAACTTCTCGCCAAGCAAAATAAATCAAATTATAGCCAAACATAAAAATAAAGATAAAACGATTCCCAAACCGGACAGTAATGAGAAAAAAATTGCGCGTTTCAACTATGTGAATGCGAATACATATAAAATCACTAACCTATTCAAAAAGCAAGGCATAAAGATAGCTTTCACGACGAAAAACACAACCGCTAGGCACCTCCTAAATAGTAATCTAAATAAACGTGACCCGTATTCAAGGTCAGGGGTATATTCTATAACGTGCCAAGACACCGATTGTCAAGCTAATTACATCGGGCAGAGTGGAAGGCGAGTAGACACACGTTATAATGAACATAGGAATGCGATAAGATACGGAACACATTCAGCCGTGTGCGAACATATGTGTGACGCAGGGCACAGCTTTACCAACATAGAGTCGGACCTTAAAATAATCCATCACGAATCGAAAGGCAGAGCTCTTGACATAAAGGAAGCAATCGAGATACACCTAGCCAAACGAAACAATCCCAACAATCTAAATGAACACACGTTCATGGAGAGCTCACCCCTCTTCACGCTACTAAAAAACACACCCTGTCGGAAACAAAACACAATTTAGCGACACAGCCAAGCTAGATAAAAAAGGGGGGAAATTAGGGGTTTTTTAATAGGTAAATGTTATCTGGATCAGGTGTACGATGTACTTTTCTTCTGCAATAAACCAAGGCCCATATTCGCGGCAGTATTAAAGTTGCCGGGACGTCCTCATAAGACCGTCAACGCTTAGTTCGAATGGGTTATGCTCCACGCGTGGCGAGGGCTAATCCACGGTCTTTAATAGTTGTAGACCCACCTCATTCAATAACATACATCTTATCTAGGTTGGCAACACCTCACATAAACATATCGCTATCACTCCCCACAGCACGTAGGGGCAGGGGGGAGAAGGCAGGGAAAAACCAGTCGTTAAGATAACCACCGCAGTCGACCGCACAGTGAGTTCCAGTGAGCACGAAAACTGCGAGTAGCTGTAGTACGGAAGACAATCAGATAAGTAGTTAGCCTAAAATTTTATAGATTAACCATAGTTTACAACCATATAATCTCTCTAAAGTACAATCTCCGGATAGCTATCACCATTTAGCATTTCACCTAACATATATACTGCATTTAGCATACACTGACAGTTGCAGTACCAAGACTGGAACTAAATAATTGTACATATTGTAAATATTTTCACCTGTATTTCAAACATAGATTTTGTAGCCTAAGTGTAATGGATCTGATGATGATCGCTTGACGATCGAAACTGGTCATCCTAGTGTTTTATTAATCTCATGTAATTTATTTCAGGATTAGGGCATAACCCATCTCTTTTGGGTACATTCGTGTTGACCGACTGAAAAGCACTAAACTCTTGTTTACTAAGGCAACACTGAAAATATGGCTTCAAACACCACAATGTATTTAAACATGCTTCTTGCAAAGAAATTACAATGAATTCAAATAAATGGCAATAATTTCTTACCATAAAATTAAAAAAAATGACAAATAAAACAAAATTTATTTTTTGGAGTTCAAACACTTAAGTTATATGAGTCCTTAAGGAAAACTTAGTAGATGTCAGTTAGATTACTCAGGTCTGCTGCAAAACCAATCATATTATTAAATCGAGTGGAACTACTTGTTGCCGGTTGTGGAGGTTTCCGTACGATGTCAAACGCTCTAATGTGGAATTCTTCATCGGTTTCTTTGAATTTCATCGTCTGGAAATGCCGTTTGTAAAATAGAACCATGTAGCCTTCAATCTCTTTTCGTAAAACCTTATAATTATATCATTGGTGGTAACTGGACCCCCTGGATCCAGTTACCCCTTTTCTTAAACTTTTTCGGGGTAACTGGGCAACCCCTACCAGACAATTAACAACAAAGCTAGGGGTGGTAATTATCATATTTATGTATAAACTCATTCATTATGTTTATGCCTGACTAGTAATAAGGAAACAGGTACTTATCAAGCAACGACGGAAGCCCGTTAAACATGTGAAAACACGACGTTGTTTGAAAATATTTCTTCCTACAAATTATTGAAACTCTCACAACCACAAAATGGCTCCAAATGAAGTAATGCCTGTTGTTCTAGAGAGAAACAAGGAAGATGAAGGTGTGCCAATCAAATAACATTATAATTCCCACAAATATGGATATGAATAACCCATGGCCCAGTTGCCCCATGGGCCCAGAAACCCCGGAGCACCTTACATAGAATGGTTTTTACTCACCTAAGTGCATGAAGATGAGCAGTGCAACCAGATTGTATATGGCGTGAAGAACGATGTCCTCGCGACCTGGGAAGAAACACTCGAGTTTTTTGGGGAATTCCCCGCTACACATCTCGAAGGCGTAGTAGTAATAGAGTAAGATAAAACAGCCGATTATGCCCGGAAGGAAAGCGAAGCCCACAGCCAGTAGGTACTCTGTCCAGGTCTCACACAGGGCCACTTCATTATCTACACACTCGTCACAGACGTGGAGCCGACTGCTACAAGTACAAGAAAAGTCGTTATTAGTGGCTGGGGATATCTTAGTCACCATCCCGTGTACCTTAGAGTATGTTGCACATGCCACAACTGTGTTTCTTTGTTGACTGTCGATCAGTGCTGGATTACCCATTAGGCCCGACTAGGCCCAGGCCTAGGGCCCCCAATTATCTGGTGCCCCCAAGCAATTTCTTATTCAGTTCAATTTTATTCCGAAGATTTAGAATTTTTTATCCAGAACTGAGACAGTTTCAGCATTATATTAAACTAGCAGAAGTACCCGTTCTTCGAACGGTCTTTGGTATGAATAACCAGACGTTATCAATTCAGCTACTGTTGCAATGGTTAACGGTTTGTCATTCCTTCAAAAGTTTTAACAGAACGATGCTAGTTTTCTGGGAATATCACACACATTGTTAATTTAAGGGCCTTAAAATGTGGTTTACGGAGACCCTTTACAGACCCCCGAATTTTGTGTCTCACATTGAGAAGCGCAACATATGCTTTGGTCGTCCTTCTAGAATAATTTTTATATTTCGCCTATTTTAGTATGTATTTTGAAACTTTTTTTCCCTATACCCACCCTTCTATGAGAAGTACAGTGAAGAGTTATATAAATGATTAGTGTATTGACCCTCATGGATACCTACCTAATTTTACGGTGCTCCAAGCATCCGAACACGAGTTATAGGCGTACATAAAGATACACAGAAATACAGACACACAAATCCATGTTTTGCTTGCATCCATCAAAAAACATACCGAAACGCGTAAAAGAAACAAAATTGTAACTTTAATAAACAAACAATCATATGTTTATAGATAGGTGTATTTATGCAAGAGCAAAGGCAGCTAGTGGCCATGAGGAAAACTAACTCTACTGACTACAACGTATCACCCAGATGTCCAAATATGGATATATCAACCACACAATATCAAACAAATTCAAGGGGCAGATGACCTCGTAGTTCCACCCTTTAAAACAACAATAACAAACTAACTCAAACAAAATCATTCTTACGATGTACCCGTTTGTTGACAAAAAGAATGATTAGTTAAAATGTGCTCTCAAACTAAATTCACCTAACGTGTACTACCTGACGTGAAAATAAAATTGAATACCTTAAATTCTTAAAAAGCCGCAAAAATACTATTTCAATTCAGGAATTTTTGAAAATAATATTGCTGTTTGGAGATATAATAGACCTTCTGTACAACATATCGCACGTGTAAGTCGGGTGAAAGAATTCTGGAGTGCCCCTTGACCCCCTTAAGCGCATTGACGAATTTTACAGTCTTAGTTGGTTCCGTGATAACCTTATAGCCATTTGCAAACTTTCACAGAAATGTAATAAATGGAGTGGTATTGCTTCTTACAGAAAGAGATGGAAAGTTGGATGTCATCTCTTGAGATACTGTTGTCATGGTTACCGGCTTGCATTCCTTGATTAGTTTATTAAATGAAATTAGTTTTCAGGGATTATCTCAGAAACTGTGGGTTATTGAACCCGCTGAGCTAAGGTTCATGTGATATTTTTTATAACAGCACATTTATGATGGGATGTAGTACCTTTGAACACACCCAGAAAGCCACGTGGAGCTGAGAGCTCACGCTATACTCTTTGAAGTAGCGGTGAATCGCACTTTTGACTTTGGTGAAGTCTGCTAATTATTTATCCGAGGTCCTATTAATCAATTTTATCTTTCCACGAGACTCAGAATATTCCATTCGTCATGCTGCATTATTAAAACATTTTGGAAAATGTCATTTTCGCTTAAGGTAAGGTAATATCCTTGCAGATACGCAAACAGGAATGTAAGTAGTCGCTCAACGACTTCGGTTTGACGACCTACTTCCTCGAGTAACCCTGTGCCTTGCACTACGTCTGGAGAATCCGCCCCGTGTAGGCGTGAAGTTACATCCGTCTTGTAAGACGTAGAAAATATCCGCTGTTTAGCGTGGAAAGTATTATCTGTTGCCATCGTGCACGAATATTCTATAAATCCCTGTTTATTGATGCACAGTGAACAACGAGAATCATATTGTGATATAATTGGCAAGTATAGTGAAAATTCTAACATTACCGTAACACCACATTTTTGTACGCACGTGTTTGTGGAGGGCCGAGAGCCCGGTGAAAAATATAGAGGTAAACGTGTTTTAATTATTTTAAACTATAGTGATTATGAGAGTACTGTATGTTTGAATTGCCACAGTGAATTTTTCAATTACAAAACGACGCACATATCACGGATGCCACGTGATGTAAAAGTGGCGTCAGTACACGTGAAGAACCATAGAACAGTGCTTGCTCACGTATTATTCCATATCTGCGAAGTAAAGGCTGTGTTATCAATTGCAATTAAAGCCTGTAACATTTTCAACGAACATTGTGATTTTTGAAGTGGAAGAATGAACTACTACACGATTTATTTCACCACCCACGTGATCAGATTATTCTACACCATGTTTGAGGATAACATCATGGGCTAATACCATCACGGTATGAGGGTGATGTATCTATTGGAACCAGCATGATGGTGGAGCTTCCAGAACAGCGAACGAGGAAGAAGGAAACCAGGATGCCATTCCCAGGCAGGTCCAGTACATCCACGAAGTTATCGACAGGGACAGATCGAACCCTGGTCTTTGGAGGAGTCCAGATGGGAATCCTGATGAGGATGATGCCGTTCCGGAAAGCCAGGGATGAATTTGTACAACCCTTGTCGTTGAACAGAGGGCTGAGTGAGAGCTCCTCCATTTAGTGAGTTTTTGTACACCCTTTCTTGTTCTAGTTTCTGGTGGTATAGTAGGTTTAATGTAGTTTGTGAACCAACCGAACTCAGTGACAGCCATTTTTATAGGTAGGAAATGTAACTAGTCTAATTAGATGTCATTTATTTCAGTTAGAGTGAGACACCCTTGGGTCAGATATTTTGGTCAACCCTGGTGCAGCTTGATGGACGTCGTGGAACGTCAATGCCTATCTTTTGCTAAACGTGACCGTAGTCATTTGAGGCTACTTTGTTTAACCCTATTTGGGGTGATTTTTCAAGTCTTTGCTGACTTTAGTTATGGCAATCAGATGCCATGGTTATTTCTTTAACTGCATTCTTTGCAACCTGTCTTTGTTACACCCCTGACTTCGTTAGAGCAGTCGTATCAGTTAGGTAATCGACTGTAATTGCCAGTTTTGTAACTGCATTATATTTCATTTGAGATGTTGGTCTGAAGCCATCAGGTCATATGTGGACCTTATAAGTAAAAGAGACGTTTCGTCGTTGTCTAGCATCGAACCCAGTTCCCAACGTATCATTAAGCAGATCCAGAGTGTGGAATCTGCGCCACAATTATTATTTTGTTAGTGTCATGTGAAGACACGCATTTATTTGATGTTGTACAAGCAACTACTGAATTATATCTTTGAGAGCAAAGAGCTCCAGCAATGTGACATTGCTATCATTTAGATGTCTTTGGTTTGAAAGACGGAATTATATTATTGTATTCAGATTAATAGCGTGTTTTATACACGTATTCTTCGTGGTTTATAACACATGGTAAAGTTTTTATAATGAGGCCAATTGTACAGTTTTTATTTTGCTTAAATCACCGGCCTTGATAGTTAGTGTGTTGTGTCCGACAGCGCAGGAATGTTGTAGCCTGCGGCGACATAAACTGGTTTGTGACCCAGTGCCCTTGAGAGCACGCTTGTATTATGAGACAGAATTACTTTGACAGAAGACAGAATGCTTGTAGTATTCGCTCTTCCTTTCATTGCAACTTAGCTCATGGAACCCAGTGTCCAACCTTGTATCTGATCACATGTTTTCATACATTGTTTTTTGTTAGTTAAACGCACTTTTGCGTGTACCGTCGTTTGACGTGTACAGTTATGTCAGGTTTTCTATAGTATGTTGTAGGCCACCCTGTTATAGGAGGTATTTATTGTATGAAGGTATTTTGTGTGTACCTTGTCCGGGATTGTCCCCGTTGACCAGATGTTATTGGAGGGTGACTGAGTGTGCAGGCCCATCCCAGAGTTATTGAACGCGAGCTGTGCGCCGCTGGTAACTTGTGTTATTGTGTGTCCGAGTTGTTATTGCTCATTGATTATATTCCGACCTTTTGAGTCGAGGCTTTTGGTGGAGATTGATCTCAGTGGAGATACTCCATGCCCAGGCTATTGTCAGTATTATTCGCCATAAACCAACGATAAACCTAAACCGACATCTTAATAATAAAACGCATAATTTTGGTAAAACAAAAGCTAACTAACGAATTCTTTCTATCTAACTTTGTTCTTTTGCATCTGGAACCTGCTGACATGGCCGTGCTGATGAAGGTATTTTCTTTCAGGAAATGACTAGGACAGCTGACACTTTTGAAGCGACCTGAAGCTTGCTCGAACCTTGAGTTCGTAGCTTGTGGAGCGCAGGCCATGCGATGTTAGACGTAGTCTTAACTACGCAGTCGTCACCGTAACTACACACATTAGATGACTATGGCTTACAAAGAGTAAACCAAGGTGCAGGCAGGCATTTTAATAAAACTGTTGTCTTATTAATTATTTATGATGTACAAGTGTATGAATCCTACATGTTATCTTCTTGTGCGCTGTTAGCACGTAGTTCCTAAGGATAATTAAATGTTTTTTTACATGGCTGTTCACTTAGCTTTGAATGTAAATGTTTTCTGTTACGGACGTCATCGCCGTAAATTTTGTTATTAATTGATAGGACTTAGCTAGACGAATTAACGTTAAATGTAAATGTGGAGATGGTATCATCCTCACTTAGATTTGTTTTGCTACCCTGTTAAATGTAAATTCTGATATTAGCTTGATCTTGTAACTTGACCTAGGGATTTGCGTCGTACCATTTTCCTAGTGTTGCTGTTGTTGCTTTGTTATTGTGAGATAGACCTTTCGCGAGGGTTTTCCGTAACTTCTCAGGTAGGGACCTGCTCTTTAATTTTGTTTGTTTATTAGCTTGCGGATTAGCCGATTGAATAACCCTCCGAACTAGGATAGGGGCTTGTGAATTTTAACAATAAATTTTCACGGTGTTTTACATAAGTCTGGATGTTCATTTTCTCAGTCTAGTTTTTAAGGTGAACCTTTCCTTAGGCAGTCTATGACCATCGTCACCATGTACCACGATCCCTGTGGACTACAGATTCTCGTGCCGCTTTGGCCTATTAGGAAGTTCACCTGATCCTCTCGGCAATTATGTCCGACGGGTGAGATGTTGGGTAAGTCATTGCGGTTGTTGGTTATCCTGGCAGCTCCACCGACGGTCTCATTATTGAGCCTTAAAATTTAGTTTTCGGATAAAAAAAACAGACAAACTTTCATTTTTATATATATAGAGATAGAGATTACAATGTCCTTTAAAAACTGAGTTCACTCATTCTGAACTTTACGAAATTCTTATTCGAGACAAGCTTGAGTCTGTTTTTCCGAAAGTTAAAATTGTTTTGCGCATTTTCCTGACCCTCATGATAACGAATTGTTCTGCGGAGCGCTCGTATTCAAAATTGAAACGGATCAAAAGTGCGCAAAGAAGTAACATGGCACAAGAACGATTAGACATGGTAAGTTTAATGTATATCGAGTCAGATGTTCTGCGGGAAATTGATTTTGATGACATCGTAGAAGATTTTATTGGCCGAAAAAACAGAAGAAAAAAATTGATTACATTTTACAGAAGTAAAAAATAGTATGATTTGTTAAATTGTTCATCAAACCAACTGAAATGTTTTCAAATAACGATGATCGTTTCAATTGAAATGTATTAGGCCTATGTATGATTTAATAAAAAGTGTATTATTCATCTTGAGAAAAATAACTCTTGTACATACTTTATTAAATGTACGGGAGCTAAAAATAAAAATTATTTGAAAAAAAAAAACATAAAGGGGCCCCGAAAATCTGAGGGACTTGGGCCTCATTTTACCTTAATCTGGCACTGACTGTAGTAATACCATTAATTGAAATCAATTACAGTAGAGTCTCGATTATCCGACCTAAACAGGACCTGGAGTACGTCGGATCACCGAAAATGCCGTATAATACAGAATGGCTTTGATGACGAACTAAATCACATAGGTAGGCTTTACTATATTACTGAATCAATGACATGTTTTACAGTGCTCTATTTACTGAATTATCAATTTAATCATACATGCAGTATTGAACAAAACCCCTCCAAATGCCTTAAGAATAGAAACTTGTCAACAATATTTGCTTGCCTGCTGATGCGTTTTCTTGCTGCGAGATCTCTCCATCGACGAAAGATCAACACCTCCGTTGCGATTGCCTCCGGCTGTTACTCCACGTAGCCTAGGTTAATGCCATATCCAATGTACTCTATCCTTCACTGTGCCCCCCAGGGGCTCACATTTAGTGGGACGTTGTTTGGCAACCATGGGACCCCAGCAGAGGTCGGCATTGGTTCCACTTACTGGTGCCGGACTCCTCTCCGTCTTCTTTCCTGTCGACCTCCCTTGGTCAACTCTTGTTCTCTTCCGACCCCGACGGTATTAGGATATCTGAGGCCTAGGGAGTCTCTTCCTTTCCCGCCTTAATTGGCGCTTGTCTCATCTTTCCTAATACCCTCCTTCTGCGAGGGGTCAGCCTTCTTTTTCTTTTCATGTTTTCTCCTGCCTTCTGCTCAAGACAGGAGAGGTGTCAGGGTGTATGTAGGCCCACCACTTCTGGTGCACCCTAGATATTGCTACACTCTCAGGGAGTCACGGCTGGTGAGTGCGGGAGTTGGCGACCCCGAGGGATTCATGAGCTGGGTCCGGTTTTCCCCCTTTTATCCATTACCTGCGGGGCGGACCCTCTCCTCTTTCACTTTCCTATCTACCTTTTATCGCTCTCCTTCCTTCCAAGTCCCTCAATCCCCATTCTTCGAGTGTTGAGGGCATTTCTTTTCCTCCTGCCCTTTATTTGCCTTATTCACTTTTTATTTTCCAATTCTTCTTCTAGTATATAAGTTAGTAGTTAGTTTTAGTTAGAGTTTACATTTCAGTATCATCTTCACGATCACCCAAGTTATTAGGAGCCGATAACCTAGATGTTAGGCCCCTTAAAACAACAATTATCATCATCATCATCATCCTTCACTGTGAGACATCGTTTCTATACGGACACCCATGGGGTGAGCTACACGTACCGTCGCCTGTGGAGTGTTGTCTGGGGAGGAAAGTTTGAATGAAAGGACAAGGGGTTGGAAGGTAGCGGCTGTGGCCCATAGTTAGGGACCAACCCAGGAATTTGCCTGGAAGGAAGATGGGATACCACAGAAGACCATCTTCAAGGTTGTCGGCGGGGGGATTCGAACCTCCTCGCCTCCCGGATGTGAGCGGCTGCCTGCAGCCAGGCCGTAACGACCACTGCTTGCTCACCCTGTTCTTTGATTACTGGGGCCCATTGCTTATTAGCCTATTTTCATTTTATGAAAAAAAAAAAGGCTTATGAGATCGCCTTTTGTCCGTGTGTCTGTCTGTGTGTGCGTGTGTGTGTGTGTGTGTCCCTAATAACTTAGGAACGGCTGGAGCGATTTCAATGTAACTCGGTAAGACCATAGCACCATTCTGGCCAACTCCGACTGTTTCCTTAAAATTCTATTGTGTCTCGCCAATCCAACATGGCGGCTGTGCGAATTATTTCACCAGCATTCAGTATCTCCGAAACTATTACCGATATCACCCTGAAATTTTGTACGGTGATAAAGGGCACTACTAGATGTTCATCTATGAGACTTTAAAAAACCTGGTAACTACAAAACCAACATGGAGGCCAAGCGAAGCTGAGACTTTTAAATAGACTTTTCTCGCGATTTAACCATCCAAACGTAATCAAACTTGGTACAGCAAATGTTTAAACACGTTGTAATGCACTGGCGTCAAATTTAGTTCAATTGTTTACATAACCTCAAAATGGCGGCTGTGCGAAATATTTCACTGGCATTCTATATCCCCGAAACTATTACAGATATCACCCTGACATTTTGTACGGTGATAAAGGGCTCTGCTACAAGTTTATCTTTGTAACATTCAAAAACCTGTAAAGTATAGAATGAACATGGCGGCCAAGCGAAGTTGAAATATTTTAATAGACTTTTCTCGTGATTTAACCATCTGATTATACTTATTGTAATGCACTGGCATCTAATTTAGTTCAATTGTTTACATAACCTCAAGATGGCGGCTGTGCGATATTTTTAAATTAAGTTTTTATTTCTTGTGTCGTAATCATGCTATCGAAGTAAAAGTTTGAATATTGAAGCTACGCAATAATTTTCCGTTAATGGTAGGCCTACATAACTCTATGGCCTGTACATATAACAATCCAAAATGGCGAGCATCCGAAATATTTTGACGGTTCTCAATATCTAAGAATCTATCACAACAATCAAACTGATTTTTTTTATGTTGATAGAGGCAATTAACATGAGTAGGATATATGAATATATTAGGGGCGTGGTGGCGCAGCGGTCAAGCTGTATGCCTCTCACCAAGGCGGGCCGGGTTCGATTCCCGGTCAATGCATGTGAGATTTTCGATGTGAAATGCCATGTCCTGTGGTTCGGATTCCACGTAAAACGGAGGTCCCGTGGCTTATGATCGCGAGATTAACGGTCACGTTAAACTACAAGCTTCCTTCCTTCCTTCCTTTGAACTACTTGTTGATTTCAAGGGATCTGGTGTCTCCATCACTGGGAAACGTTACTGCGTAACACTGGAGAAATTACGGTGTGCAATTAAGGGGGCTCATACACCGTCAGATGTCAACATTTTAGTTTTTCTTTTCTTACATTTAAATGAAAGACAATACCTTTCTCAATATATCTGTTAGGTTTATAAATAAATTCAGCTTTGTGGCAGATATGTAGCGTATTACTTGAGACCATGCTCCTATCTGTCAATGGAGTGTTTAATATTCAAAGCTGTTCACCCGAAAGTTTTTCTTTTGGTAGGAAGAACACAATATCTCGTGAACTATGTGATGAAACTGGATGAAACTCGGCAGATACATTCCAACCTATGATCCCTAGAGGATGAACCTCATTCATGAAATTATCTGAAAATAATAAATGAGATATACTTAGAAAATTAAACAAAAAAACTGTTCATTTTCTGAAATACAATATTTTTTTAAAATATAATATTTACAATATAACGATCATGGTGGTTCATCCTTTACTTTACATGAAAATTAATTAATTCCATTCAGACTGGTATTTCTTGTTAAATCGTGTTTTTTTGTGATTCACGTTGTTTAAAAAATCACGGATATGGTTTTATCAATAAATCACGAAATACTTCATATAACGGTACTGTTCCTCTCTCCAAATTAGGTGAATGCTCTATGTTTATACTATACATATGTCAGTTTTTATAACTTTTATGTTACATATTAGTGAAGCTATGATATGATTCGTAACAGTATGCGAAAATTCCCACTGACGGTGTTAGAGCCCCCTTAAAGTGAATCAACCGGGAAAACTACGACAAAGGGTGCTGCTGATTCATGATAACGCACGCCCCCATATCCCAAAGATCGTATAGGAAAAGGTCGGCCAACTCAAGTGGGAGATACTGGAGCATCCACCCTATAGTCCTGATCCCTCCTTATGCGATAATCACGCCTTCAGTAGTCTACCTTAAAAAAAGCCTTAAGGGTCGATGATTCCTATCAGCCTAGGATGGGATGAGTGACTCAATGTTCACGGCGATTTTGCCTGGACTGTACCACCGTCAAACGGAAACTTTTTGATCAAGCATTATATTATCCCTTTATGGGATAGTGGTCTCAATATTAACCACCTGTCATAAGGACAATTTATGCTTTGAAAGGTGGTGATAGTTGAATCTTTAAGCCAAATTTAGGAGAATTTCCATGCCGAATCAAATATTATAATAGAATATTTATCTACTTGACGTCAGGTGTTGGATATTTTCTTTTTGTTTAATGTAACTAAAATCATTAACAATTAAAGTGTAAAAATAAAATATACATATATAAATACAAGTAATAAAAAGGAAATGTCAATAATAAAATAAATATAAAAATTAAATTATATACATAACTATAAAGAATTATTAAAATAAAATCAATTGGAAATTGTTTAGTTAATTAATTCAATAGAAAAATATCAAAAGTAAATCTATAAGGATATAAATTATAGAAACAAAAAATAACCTTATTAATAATCATTATAACAATTAAAACATCAAAAACTCATCAACCTTCTTGGAATTACCCTTGAGAATACTAAACCAAAAGTAAAATTTAGAGGTGTACTGTCAGAACCATTTGAAATCTAAACTGGACTCCGCCAAGGATATGGTCATTCGCCCTTATTGTTTAATTGTGCATTGGAGAAATTCACGCGAGAATGGAATGAGCAGTGTCCTCCAACCATTAAGATTGGCAGAAATATCAAACATAATTGCCTAGCATTCGCAGACGATCTTGCACTACTAGCAAGTTCTGTGGAAGAGGCTAATTTTCAAATCGAAGAACTCGAAAAAATTGCATGCAAAATTGGTCCACACATTTCGTATGAAAAGACTGAAATGATGCCGAACTTCAGAATTGACACACCAACGTTTCAACTAAACAGTAGTTAACAAATTAAGATTGTGAATACGTTCAAATATCTTGGGGAGATAATCACCTGGAACTCAAACGAGAAACCATCGATAGACAGTAGAACATCCAAACTGAAACAAGCACAACGAATCACCTGGCCAACCTACAAAAGGAAATCTCAATGAATGCCAAATTTCAGCATTACAATTCCGTTGTTAAACCCCAGGCAACGTACGGTAGCGAACCACTCTTCAAGTTGAACATCAAATCAACAACTGACAAACTGCAGAAAGCAGACAGAAGAATCCTCAGAACAATTATTAACAAACAAAAAAAAAAAAAACAAAAAAACATCAAGTAAATGGCCAAAGGAGATTGCTGCCGAATGAAGTGGTATATCGAGAGAGTGAATCAATAATCGATAAAATGAGGAAAAGGAGAATCTCTTATTTTCTGCCATATCTCACGCCTACCAGGAAACCAGACTAATAAATCAGCTGTTTATTTACTTCTGGAAGAGTAAAACAAAGTTAGTTAGTTAGTTATTGTTGTTTTAAGGGGCGGAACTACGAGGTCTTCTGCCACTCTTAACACAGATTAAAGAATACAAATTTGGAATTGAATTTAAAATTTTGAGGTGGACGCCTAAATTTAAAAAGACCAAAAATTAATAATACAGAAACAAAAACATCAAATAAAAAAAGTATATAAATAAACAAAAATTACGGAAAAAATAAACATTATCATTCAAAAACGAACAAGTCGTTGAGCCAATGTTCACTGGAAAATTTAGATTGCTGGCCCTAACCCACTCTCACTTATAAAGCGGATAACGCGATCAGCAGCCACCGCGTCATCGGCTAATATAGGTTTCAGTGTCGTCTGCAAACCAAGGTTTCTTCGTAAGTCAGCAAGATCCACACACTCGGTGAAAATGTGGGCCACGGTGAATACGGCTCCACAGGTACAAAGTGGGGGGGTCTTCCCTTCTCATTAGGTACGAGTGGGTGGATCTTGTATGGCCTATCCTTAGCCTACACAAAATGACGGACTCTCTCCGGGCCCGGAAGGAGCTCCGCCACACGCGAGTTGTTCCCTTGATCGCTCTCAGTTTCCTGGGCAGTGGGTCAGCTAGCCACTGACTCTCCCAAAATGCCAGAACTTGTAGGCGTAACTGAGGGCGAATATCTCTAGCGAGTACCTCAATTGGTCGAGGTGGTAGTGATACCGCCTCTTTTGCAGCTTGATCCGCTAACTCATTTCCCGCAATTCCCATGAGGCTTGGAAGCCACAGAAAGGTGATTCCAGTGTCAGCGTAGCACAGCCCGGCTAGTAGGTGGTGGATTCGCTTCACTAGGGGGTGTTGCGGGAAACATGTAGCAATTGACTGCAACGAACTCAAAGAGTCGGTACACACGAGAAAGTGGATTCGTGCATCCTGTAGTGCAAACTTTAGTTAGTTAGTTGGTTATTGTTGTTTTAAGGGGCAGAACTACGAGGTCATCTGCCCCTCTAAACACAGATTAAAGAATACAAATTTGGAATTGAATTTAAAATATTGAGGTGGACGCCTAAATTTATAAAGACCAAAAATTAATAAAACAAAAACAAAATATTAAATAAAAATAAAAATTATAAAAATAAACAAAAATTACGGAAAAACAAAACATCATCATTCAAAAACGAACAAGTCGTTGAGTCAATGTTCACTGGAAAATTTAGATTGTTGGCCCTAACCCACTCTCACTTATAAAGCGGATAACGCGATCAGCAGCCACCGCGTCATCGGCTAATATAGGTTTCAGTGTCATCTGCAAACCAAGGTTTCTTCGTAAGTCAGTAAGATCCACACACTCGGTGAAAATGTGGGCCACGGTGAATACGGCTCCACAGGTACAAAGTGGGGGGTCTTCCCTTCTCATTAGGTACGAGTGGGTGGATCTTGTATGACCTATCCTTAGCCTACACAAAATGACGGACTCTCTCTGGGCCCGGAAGGAGCTCCGCCACACGTGAGTAGTTCCCTTGATCGCTCTCAGTTTACTGGGCAGTGGGTCACCTAGCCACTGACTCTCCCAAAAAGCCAGAACTTGTAGGCGTAACTGAGAGCGAATATCTCTAGCGGGTACCTCCATTGGTCGAGGTGGTAGTGATACCGCCTCTTTTGCAGCTTGATCCGCTAACTCATTTCCCGCAATTCCCATGTGGCTTGGAAGCCACAGAAAGGTGATTCGAGTGTCAGCGTGGCACAGCCCGGTAGTGCAAACTGCAGAGCTTCATAGATGACAACGAGCTCCGCAGTAAACACACTACAGGCCTCAGGCGAAGAGATCTTGCACCATCAATAACGTAAGCACAACCCACTTTCTCGTCCACCTTCGAACCATCCGTGTAGAGAATGCCAGCGTCCGGAAATTGGTGAACTATGCTGTGGAACTGCCTCCGGTAACCCTTAGTACCTCGGTGAAGATCTAAACAAATTTCCGGACGCGGGACTTGCCACGGAGGCACCTCGCTAGATGTCCGGATCATACAGGGACCTACAGCCACTCCTATTTCCGTACACGAGCTATCAAGTCTAATAACAACCGGCCGAGTGGCACGAGGCCGGTTGGCGTACCCCTGGTGGTTTTGGATACCGAAGAGAGCTTGGTTGGTCGGGTGTTGCGGCATTTGACGCACATTGGCAGCATATGCTAAAAGCATATGTTGGCGTCTATAATTTAAAGGTGGAACACCCGATTCGGCGAGTAGGCTGAGTATCGGGCAGGTCCAGAAGGCACCGGTAGCCAGCCTAACGCCACGATGGTGGATACTGTCCATCATTTTCAAGGTTGCCGGGCTTGCTGAACAGTATGCCGCAGAACCATAGTCTAGCTGGGACAGGACAAGGGCTTGGTAGAACCGTAGCAGCACCGCACGGTCAGCCCCCCACGTAGAGCCACTAAGAAACTTGAGCATGTTCAGTTTCCTGAGACATGTCATTTTTAATTGCCGTATATGGGGCTGCCTCGTTAATTTGCTATCAAAATGGAGCCCCAGGAAGCGACAAGTGTCAACCAACGGCAACGCAGCATCCCCGATATGTAGTTCAGGGTGTAAATGTAGCCTCCGAAGCCGACAAAAATGGACGACGGAGGTTTTCGCTGCTGAAAAACGAAAACCCCGGTTGTGAGCCCACCTGTCGACCCGGTTGATAGCTAGCTGCAATTGCCGTTCCACGACTGCCATACTTCCAGAGCTGTAATGCAGAGCTAAATCGTCTACATACAACGATGGAACTACCGCGGACCCGGACGCGGCAACAATGCCATTTATGGCAATCGCGAACAAGGTGACACTCAGCACTGAACCCTGAGGAACTCCATTTTCTTGAGTATAGTATTGCGATAATATCCTACCAACCCTTACACGGAAGAGTCGGACGGACATGAAATTCGCAATGAAAGTCGGTAGGTTACTACGGAATCCCCACTTGTGAAGGGTGGAAAGGATCCCGTAGCGCCATGTGGTGTCGTAGGCTTTCTCGAGGTCAAAGAAGACCGTGACTAGGTGCTGCTTTTGGAAAAATGCCTCCTGTATGGCGCTCACAAGTCGCACCAGATGGTCAGTGGTGGACCTATGAGAGCGAAATCCTCATTGGTACTCAGACGGGAGACCTTTCTCCTCCATGAACCACACCAGTCGACGATTCACCATCTTTTCGAGCAGCTTACATAGGCCATTTGTCAAACAAATGGGCCTATAGCTGCTTACAAACTTGGGATCCTTTCCAGCCTTAGGAATCGGTATAACGATACCCTCTCGCCATTGAGATGGAAACTCCCCTTCAATCCATATACGATTGAAGAGGATCAACAGTTTTTTTTAAACTGGATTCGCACAGTTGTTTTAACATTTGATTATGTATGTTATCCGGTCCAGGAGCCGTATCCCTGCACAGTGCAAGCGCACTGCGCAGTTCCCATTCAGAGAATGGTACATTATAGGACTTCGAAGCAGCAGTGGCAAAGGACAAGGGGTGAGTCTCTGCCTCCCGCTTCAGAGTCAGAAATGTAGGATCGTAACTCCTGGAGCAGGATTCATCGGAGAAGTGCGAGCCAATGCTGTTGGCAATGGCGGGATGGTCCGTGATGATGTCTCAATTGATGGTCACTCCGAGTATCAACAGTGATGTCGGGAGTCCGGAGATCCGACGATGCTTAGTCCACACTTGAGATGAAGGAGTATGCGCCGTCATAGACGACACATACTTTTCCCACGTCGTTTTCTTACTCTCCCGAATCAGATATCGGGCTCTAGCACGCATCCTTCTGAAGGTGATAAGGTTGGCCATAGTGTTTTGCCTCCGATAGCATTTGAAAGCACGTCGACGATCTTTAATGGCTGCTGCAATCTCGACTGTCCACCAAGGGACAAGCTTCCGGCGTGAGTTGCCGGATGCGGAAGGTATTGTTTCCTCAGCAGCAGCCAAAATACCATTCGTTATGTGAATGGTATGATCGTCGACACTCTCAAAGGTATCTTCGGCAAACACCGCACGTGCCATGAAAGTTGGCCAATCAGCCCGACGGAGAAGCCATCGACTTGGTAACTCGATGGCTCTCTGGTTCGGAAGAGTAACGATTATTGGAAAATGGTCACTATTACAAAGGTCATCGTGTACAACCCACTGTAGCAGGGGAACCAGCGCACGACTGCACAAGGTAATATCGATACTTGAATAAGTACCGTGTGCAATAGAGAAGTGCGTAGGTTCCCTGTGTTCAACAAACACAGGTCCAGCCGCCTGATCAGCCTCTCAAAATCTCTCCCTTTACCGCTAGTGGTAGCGGAGCCCCAGATGGTGTTGTGGGCATTAACATCTCCCAGAAGGAGAAAAAGAGGGGGGAGCTGAGAGACTAGATCCACCAGCTGGCTGTAATCCGGTTGAGAATCAAGCGGGATGTACACGTTCATACTGTTGCCATTACTGGCAACGAAGTACGAACTGCAACTGCTTCTAGCTGAGTACGCAACGGCACCTCTTCACTAAAGAGGCTAGAGTGGTGAGAGTGCAGACGCCACCAGCGGCCACAGCTCCGTCCACCCTGTCTTTAGAGAAGAGTTTGAAGTGACGCATTGTTGTCTCTTGTTCAGGACGAAACCTGGATTCCTGAAGACAGACAATGGTTGCCGAAATCGAAGATATTAATTGACGTAACTCAGCGAGATGAACAGAATAGCTATTACAGTTCCATTGCAATAGTGCAATGGTGTGGACATAAGTAGACGTGGGTCTTCTACTTATGCTTGACCGCTTGCTACCCTTTCCCCATCTCTAGTTGGAGATGATGGGGCAGGAGAGCACACCTCAATCTCCACATCTCCGTCTGAAGACGAAGAAAATGGAGCGGGCGCTCTCTTGGGTTGCGTGCGGTCGTCGTCGGACCTCACGAGTCTCGCTCTTGGGGAATAGCGAGAGCGGTGTCGAGGGACTTTCTCCCGGTCCGAAGACTGGGCGTCTGTCCCCGACACGCTCCGAAGAGATTTCTTTTTGGATTGGCGCCGACGTGTGTTTGGGGAAGTAGATGGTCCCTTCCCCACAGACGCCGGGTCCTTATAAAACAAGGTCGCTCCTGCTGGCACCGCTCCACTGGTAGTGCTGGGAGCGGGATGGCCAGCAGATACGTGAGCAGCCCTGCCATTAGGAGAGGAAGAGAAACGGCGCTAAACCGTTCGTCGCTCCTCCGCCGATCTATTTTCTTTTCTATAGGGGAGTTCCTCCATACGGACGGGCTTGGCTTCAGCAGGCTTTGCTCCCTTGGTGGTCGTGGGAGCGGAAAGGCCAGCAGAGACTGTAGCCACCCCGTCAGCAGAAGGGCGAGAGAGACGGCGATGAACCGTCTCCCTCTTCTCGTCTATATTTTTCGTATTAGGTGGGCTGGAAGAAGGACCAGCCCTGGTCGGCAAAGTCTTCTTTCCCCCTTTAGCTGGGGAAGACTTATTCGCCGACCGTTTCGGAGAAGAAGATGACTTCTTCTCCGATTGCGCCGGTTTAGATGGTATAACTGGCGCCTTCTTTTGCGGGGCCGAAGAAGGTTGTTGTACCTCCTTCGGGCGGACATCTTTCACTGGTACAGCGAGGGGTGATTTTAATACTGCAGAAAATACGGGCGTCGAGGGTACTACACTCGGTAAAGATGCGGCAGGGGTGAATGAGGGCGTCGTTGCAGCTGCAAAAGATACCCGAAATTCGGGGGCATTCATATCACGGTACCTCGTGCGAGCGTCGTGATATGAATGCCTATCAAGAGTTCTTAATTCTTGAATTTTTGCATCCTTACAGAACTCAGGGCACTGCTTCGATCGTGGAGAGTGGCTTCCTTGGCAGTTAGGACAAATCGGGGGAGGCGTACACCTCTCACCCTCATGTGTCCCCTTGCCACACTCTCTACACACGGCCTTGGCAGTACACCTGGCGGAAACATGCCCGAATTTCTGGCATTGATAGCAGCGCATAGGTGGAGGGATGTACGGTCGAACATCGCAGTGGTACGATGTGACCTTCTCCTGCTTAGGTACAACATCACCCTCAAATGGAGAATAAAAGCGCCGGTATCGACGCTGTTCTCTCCAATCTTTCGGGTGAAGCGCCTGATCTTGGTGACGCCTCTCTTCCCCTGATCCCGCAACAATTCCGCATCGCTATTTAAAATGAGGTCACGATGGAAAATAACTCCTCGGATCTCATTCAACGTTTCGTATTTTGAGACCTTAACGGGAATTTCGCCGAATTGCGTGCATTCCAGCAACGCTTCGGTTTGCTTCCGATCAACGGTGTTCAGCAGCAGCTGACCGTTCCGGAGCTTGGAAATCCCGCTTAGGTCTCCAAATTTCCCCTCGATTTCCTCAGAAAAAATTCTAGATTTTACTAGTTTAAAATCACCCCCGTCAGTCCTCGTAGCTACCAGGAAGCGAGGAGACTTGTCAGCGGGAAATCTTCTATTAAAGGCTTCATCCCAAGGCGTATACACCTTGGGATTAGGTTGACACTCAAGAGACGGCTTTTTGAGAGTGCCACCCTGTACAGGTGTCCGTGATCGCTTTGATGACATCCCGGACGAAATCCTCCCCGAATACTGCCCACTCCGTACGAGGGCCATCACTGTGGGCGCCACCCAGCCAAGGCAATACCTACCTGGCATAGCAAGTATTGCCCCGGGTCCCAGTGCCTCGAATAGACACTTCCCCCTCGGCATGCACAGTGATTTATGCAGCTCCAGTATTCGGCCATGCAGGGACCTTCGTTGTAAGGCGGATACTACTGAAGGGTACATGGCGCACCCACCTGACGGGATGGGGCATACCGTCTAGGCTTTCTGGCCAGGTGGCCAAGCTGGTGGCCCTTCCCATAACAGCATGCATGTTTATTTCTATAGGTCAAACCAGAACTGGGACCAGAAATCTGAAATCGACCTTTATAAGGCCCCTTCTAAGTCGCCTTTTACGACAGGCAGGGGATACCGTGGATGAATTCTGCCCTCCTCATCCACAGGGGGTCTAAACAAATCAAAAACTGGCAAGTTATTCGGCCGTGTCGGCCCAATTAGTCGCCTCCTACGACAGGCAGGGCATACCGTGGGTGTATTCTAACCCTCACTCACACGGGGGGTATAACAAAGAACTGGTTCAAATAGATCCAGCATGATTTAAATGAATTACATTTAACTATGCTCCAAATTAAAAATAGAGGAGTGAAGAATATTTTAAGGAACAAATACTTACGATTCACATTAACAACATTTGAACGGAAAAACTACACCATCAATGATGAAAAAAGGACAGCCAGGTCAGATAGAATGAAGAAAGTTTGGGTGCAGAAGAAGCTGAAGCTGAATCGCTAATATTAGACTCTTTTTTTGTATTGATTTAAGTGCTCCAATGAGGGCGTAAAATTATTAAATAAAAATAAAAAAAAGTCCTCTCGGCACGCCGGAAGGCGGAGGTAGATTTCACCGGACAAACTTGGAGATAGGCGAAAATAGGCAGAATATGCAGGTTTTCGTAGAAGGATCAGACCTCATTTATCGCGTGAAAGTATTTTATAATTGGAGATTAATTAACTTTGTTTTTCTTCATTTTAAACATATTTTAAACATTTTATTGTCTTACGGGGACGGTAACCTTCTTGTCATTTGGAGTCCATTTTTAGCCTATTTTCAATTTTGAAAAAATAGGCTTATGAGATCACCTTTTGTCCGTGTGTGTGTGTGTGTGTGAGGTGTGTGTGTGTCCCCCCCTAATAAAATCTAAACGGCTGGAGCGATTTAGGTGAAACTCGGTAAGTTCATAGCACTATTCCCGGCGACGTCGACCGTGCCCATCGAATTTTGTTACGTCTCACCAATCCAACATGGCGGCTGTGCGAAATATTTCACTAGCATTCAGTATCTCCGAAACTATAACGGGTATCGCCCTGAAATTGTGTACGGTGATAAAGGGTACTACTAGAAGTTCACCTATGAAACTTTCAAAAACCTGGTTACTACATAACCAACATGGCGGCCAAGCGAAGTGGAGACTTTTAAATAGACTTTTCTCGCGATTTAACTATCCAAACGTAATGAAACTTGGTACAGCAAATATTTATACACATTGCAATGCACTGGAGTCTAATTTAGTTCAATTGTTTACATAACCTCAAAATGGCGGCTGTGCGAAATATTTCACTGACATTCTATATCCCCGAAACTATTACAGATATCACCCTGCAATTTTGTACGGTGATAAAGGGTACTGATACAAGTTTACCTATGTATAATTCATAAACCTGTAAAGTACAAAACGAACATGGCGACCAAGCGAATTTGAAATATTTTAATAGGCTTATCTCGTGAGTTAACTCTCTGAGCGCAGTGAAATGTGGTACAGTAAATGATTTTGCAGATTGTAATGTACTGCCATCTAATTTAATTCAATTGTTTACATAACCTCAAAATGGCGGCTGTGCGAAATTTTAAAATTAAGTTTTTATTTCTTGTGTCGTAATCATGCGATCGAAGTGAAAGTTTGAATAATGAACCTAGGCAATAAGTGACCTTGAATGGTACATAACTCTATGGCCTATACATATAACAATCCTAAATGGCAAGCTTCCGTAATATTTAGACGGTTCTCAATATATATGAATCTTTTACAGCAACCAAACTGAAATTTTTATGTTCATAGAGACTATGAACATATGTTCACCTATAGGACTTTCAGTAACCTGGTGAGCACGAATCCAACATGGCGGCGACGCGAAGTATAAATATTTAAATGGACGTTTCTCGCGAATTAACTATCCGAGTGCCGTGAAACATTGCACGTTTTAAATGCTTACACAAATGTTGATCCACTGGCATCTAATTTATTTCAATTGTTTGCATAATCACAAGATGGCTGCTGTGCGTAATTTTAAAATCTCGTTTTTACTTCTTGTGTTCTAATCATGCGATTGAAGTTTGAATACCACACTTACACAATAATCTTAATATAATAGTACAAAAATAAAAATCCAACCTGGCGACCATCTGAAATATTTAGACGGTTCTCAATATCTACGAATCTGATACAGCAATTAAACTGAAATTTTGTATGTTGATAGAGGCAATTAACATGAGCAGGATATATGAAAATAGGCTGTACAGTTCTTCACGGAACTACTTGTTATACTTGTGGTCACACTGTCCTTATGCAAGGTTTCGACACTGATGTGTAACTCTGTAACGGTCTGTTACTTCTTCACGCAAAATTATATCTCCCGCAGAGATGTTGGTTGGTTCCTCAGTTTAGGGGCTGCGACAACGCGGTCATATAACCCCGTGTACTTTGGGTGAGTGTAGAATCTGTCTGATAAACGGTGTGAGTTGTGATGGCGGTATTAGTCTGTAATTCAGGTAAGGAATGCAGACGCTAAATTTCAAGCAGTAGTTCCTAATGTTGCTACCAGATACTACCGTCAACGCCACCCAGCTGTGAACTTGGCTACTAGATGCCACCTCAATCAGCAACTCGCAACGAACGTTGGAACTTCCCCTCCAAAGGAAAGCTTACTGAGGGATTTTTAGCGCTCTTAGAAAATCCCACAACTTTGGCCGGCTTTGAACCCGCGACCTTGGGCATAGAAGTTCAGCATGCTACCAGTTACGTCACCGAAGCCGCTTCACACTTAGTCAGATGGAAATCTGAATCTGATCTCGCGCAAGTGCGTTGTCATGGCAACGTCTGATGGCTCATCCCTCATCAATTTAGTAGTGTTGCCATGTCAACCACTGATAACTCTTGGCATTTTCTTATAATTCCGAAATCATTTTTCTCATCCCTTGGCGCAATGGTGGCTCATATCAAAAATTCTTTCAGACAAACGTTTTAGGTAATTATTAGGGGAATATTGTCCATTTTGTACGGTTTTGATATTGTGCCTATTAACAGAGATATGATTAATGTTTCCCGAAAAAAACACTTTTTCCCACCCCTTTGGTCAATGGTTGGTGCTATCAAAAAAAACGTTTCAAACAAAAATTTCTGTGCTTTATCCGACACATAGTATGAACTTTGAACGGATTCGATATTTCACATATTAAGAGAGTTATAGCAATATTTCATTTTTTCGAAAAAAAAAGTCCCCCATTTTCATCCCCTTCGACCGATTGAGCCCAGTAACGAACTCGTCCGAGATTTTATGGGTATACATATTCGGTAAAAAATTCAAAGTGATTGGTGCAAAATTACGGCAGTTATCGTGTCCACAAGAAACTGATATACATATATATACATATATTACATAAATTATATATAAACTTTTGAACTGACGGTGGTTTTGGGGTCTGGGGGATGTGAAACGCGAAGATATGTCGAAATTTTCCGGAAATCGAAACATGGTACCCATTGCAATAGTTAGCTTTCTAATGAAATCTACCTAAAATACTGCCGTCAACGACACCTAGCTGTGAACTTGGCTACTAGATGCCACCTCAATCAGCAACTCGCAACGAACGTTGGAACTTCCCCTCCGAAGGAAAGCAAACTCAGGTTTTTTAGCGCTCTTAGTAAATCCGACGACTTCAGCCGGGTTTGAACCCGCGACCTTGGGCATAGAAGTTCAGCATGCTACCAGTTCCGATACCGAAGTCGCTTCCCACTGACATATGAAAACTGAATGTGATCTCGTGCAGTGGCGTTGTCATAGCAACTGCTGATGGTCATCCCTTATCAATTAAAAGTAAAGTTGTCATGGCAACCTCTCTTGGCACTTGGCATTTTCTTATAATTTAAATCATTTTGTTCACCCCGTGGCGTAATGGTGGGTCATATCAAAAATTCTTTCAGACAAAAGTTTTAGGTAATTATTGGAGGAATATTGTTCATTTTGTGCGGTTTTGATATTGTGCCTATTAACAGAGATATGATTAATGTTTCCCGAAAAACCCACTTTTTCCCACCCCTTTGGTCAATGGTTGGTGCTATCAAAAAACTTATTTGACATACATTTTTGGCACTTATCCGACACATATTATGAACTTTTAAGGGATTCGATATTTCATGTATTAAGAGAGTTATAGCGATATTTCCCTTTTTCGAAAAAAGACCCCCATTTTTACCCCCTTTGACCGATTTTGCCCATTAACGAACTCGACCGACATTTTATAGGGATACATATTATGTAAAAAATTCAAAGTGATTGGTGCAAAATTACGGCTGTTATCGTGTCCACAAGAAACTGATATATATATATATATATATAGATAGATACATATATACATAAATTATATATAAACTTTTGAACTGACGGTGGTTTTGGGGTCTGGGGGATGTGAAACGCGAAGATATGTCGAAATTTTCCGGAAGTCGAAACATGGGACCCATTGCAATAGTTAGCCTTCTAAAGAAATCTACCTAAATGTAAAAACACATATACATAAAACATAGTTTTGCCCTATAAAGGGTTAAGACATGGTGGTGTATTCCACGGGTCTTGAGATAAGGAGGGAATGTGTAAAAAATGGAAACCCCCCTACTCAGTAAGGAATTGTGCGTCCCGTAATCAGCAAGCTTCCTGAAGTTCACTATTGCAGTCGTGGTGGGCGCAAGGCATTTCCCAGCCGTTCAATCACCGTAAGTTAGTTATTGTTGCTTTAAGGAGCAGAACAGCGAGGTCATCTGTCTCTCAAATTATAAAGTAAATGGCTACTTTCCTATCTTTGAAATATTACTGATATGGTCTGCTCTCCAATTCCCTGGTTATTTCGTGAGAAAAATCGTTCTAGTGACCCAAATCCGGTAGATCAATTGTTTTAGTGTCCACCGGACCTAACCCCGGTAGACCAATGGTTTTAGTATACACCGACCTAACTCCGGTAGACCAATGGTTTTAGTGACCGCCGGACCTAATCTCTGTAGACCATTAGTTTTAGTGACCGCCGGGCCTAATCTCTGTAGACCAATGGTTTTAGTGACCGCCGGACCTAATCTCTGTAGACCAATGGTTTTAGTGACCGCCGGACCTAATCTCTGTAGACCAATAGTTTTAGTATCCACCGGACCTAACCCCGGTAGACCAATGGTTTTAGTATCCACCGGACCTAACCCCGGTAGACCAATGGTTTTAGTGTGCAACGGACCTAACCCCGGTAGACCAATGGTTTTAGTATCCACCGGACCTAACCCCGGTAGACCAATGGTTTTAGTATCCACCGGACCTAACCCCGGTAGACCAATGGTTTTAGTATCCACCGGACCTAAACCCGGAAGACCAATGGTTTTAGTGTCCACCGGACCTAACCCCGGAAGACTAATGGTTTTAGTATCCACCGGACCTAACCCCGGTAGACCAATGGTTTTAGTGTCCACCGGACCTAACCTCGGTAGAAAAATGGTTTTAGTATCCACCGGACCTAACCCCGGTATACCAATGGATTTAGTATCCACAGGACCTAACCCCAGTAGACCAATGGTTTTAGTATCCACCGGAACTAACCCCGGTAGACCAATGGTTTTAGTATCCACCGGACCTAACCTCGGTAGAAAAATGGTTTTAGTATCCACCGGACCTAACCCCGGTAGACCAATGGATTTAGTATCCACCGGACCTAACCCCGGTAGACCAATGGTTTTAGTATCCACCGGACCTAACCCCGGCAGACCAATAGTTTTAGTATCCACCAGACCTAACCCCGGTAGACCAATGGTTTTTGTGTGCAACGGAACTAAACCCGGTAGACCAATGGTTAGGTATCCACCGGACCTAATCCCAGTAAACCAATGGTTTTAGTATCCACCGGACCTAACCCCGGTAGACCAATGGTTTTAGTATCCACCGGACCTAATCCCGGTAGACCAATGGTTTTAGTATCCAGCGGACCTAACCCCGGTAGACCAATGGTTTTAGTGTGCAACGGACCTAACCCCGGTAGACCAATGGTTTTAGTATCCACCGGACCTAACCCCGGTAGACCAATGGTTTTAGTGTGCAACGGACCTAACCCCGGTAGACCAATGGTTTTAGTATCCACCGGACCTAATCCCGGTAGACCAATGGTTTTAGTATCCACCGGACCTAACCCCGGTAGACCAATGGTTTTAGTATCCACCGGACATAACCCCAGTAGACCAATGGTTTTAGTATCCACCGGACCTAACCCCGGTATACCAATGGTTTTAGTATCCACCGGACCTAACTCCGGTAGACCAATGGTTTTTGTGTGCAACGGAACTAAACCCGGTTGACCAATGGTTAGGTATCCACCGGACCTAATCCCAGTAAACCAATGGTTTTAGTATCCACCGGACCTAACCCCGGTAGACCAATGGTTTTAGTATCCACCGGACCTAACCCCGGTAGACAAATGGTTTTAGTGAGCAACGGACCTAACCCCAGTAGACCAATGGTTTTAGTATCCACCGGACCTAATCCCGGTAGACCAATGGTTTTAGTATCCACCGGACCTAACCCCGGTAGACCAATGGTTTTAGTATCCACCGGACCTAACCCCGGTAGACCAATGGTTTTAGTATCCACCGGACCTAACCGTGGTAGTCCAATGGTTTTTGTGTGCAACGGAACTAAACCCGGTAGACCAATGGTTAGGTATCCACCGGACCTAATCCCAGTAAACCAATGGTTTTAGTATCCACCGGACCTAACCCCGGTAGACCAATGTTTTTAGTATCCACCGGACCTAATCCCGGTAGACCAATGGTTTTAGTATCCAGCGGACCTAACCCCGGTAGACCAATGGTTTTAGTGTGCAACGGACCTAACCCCGGTAGACCAATGGTTTTAGTATCCACCGGACCTAACCCCGGTAGACCAATGGTTTTAGTGTGCAACGGACCTAACCCCGGTAGACCAATGGTTTTAGTATCCACCGGACCTAATCCCGGTAGACCAATGGTTTTAGTATCCCCCGGACCTAACCCCAGTAGACCAATGGTTTTAGTGTGCAACGGACCTAACCCCGATAGACCAATGGTTTTAGTATCCACCGGACCTAATCCCGGTAGACCAATGGTTTTAGTATCCACCGGACATAACCCCGGTAGACCAATGGTTTTAGTATCCACCGGACCTAACCCCGGTAGACCAATGGTTTTAGTATCCACCGGACCTAATCCCGGTAGACCAATGGTTTTAGTATCCAGCGGACCTAACCCCGGTAGACCAATGGTTTTAGTGTGCAACGGACCTAACCACGGTAGACCAATGGTTTTAGTATCCACCGGACCTAACCCCGGTAGACCAATGGTTTTAGTGTGCAACGGACCTAACCCCGGTAGACCAATGGTTTTAGTATCCACCGGACCAAATCCCGGTAGACCAATGGTTTTAGTATCCACCGGACCTAACCCCGGTAGACCAATGGTTTTAGTGTGCAACGGACCTAACCCCGGTAGACCAATGGTTTTAGTATCCACCGGACATAACCCCGGTAGACCAATGGTTTTAGTATCCACCGGACCTAATCCCGGTAGACCAATGGTTTTAGTATCCACCGGACCTAACCCCGGTAGACCAATGGTTTTAGTATCCACCGGACATAACCCCAGTAGACCAATGGTTTTAGTATCCACCGGACCTAACCCCGGTAGACCAATGGTTTTAGTATCCACCGGACCTAACTCCGGTAGACCAATGGTTTTTGTGTGCAACGGAATTAAACCCGGTTGACCAATGGTTAGGTATCCACCGGACCTAATCCCAGTAAACCAATGGTTTTAGTATCCACCGGACCTTACCCCGGTAGACCAATGGTTTTAGTATCCACCGGACCTAACACCGGTAGACCAATGGTTTTAGTGTGCAACGGACCTAACCCCAGTAGACCAATGGTTTTAGTATCCACCGGACCTAATCCCGGTAGACCAATGGTTTTAGTATCCACCGGACCTAACCCCGGTAGACCAATGGTTTTAGTATCCACCGGACCTAACCCCGGTAGACCAATGGTTTTTGTGTGCAACGGAACTAAACCCGGTAGACCAATGGTTAGGTATCCACCGGACCTAATCCCAGTAAACCAATGGTTTTAGTATCCACCGGACCTAACCCCGGTAGACCAATGGTTTTAGTATCCACCGGACCTAATCCCGGTAGACCAATGGTTTTAGTATCCAGCGGACCTAACCCCGGTAGACCAATGGTTTTAGTGTGCAACGGACCTAACCCCGGTAGACCAATGGTTTTAGTATCCACCGGACCTAACCCCGGTAGACAAATGGTTTTAGTGTGCAACGGACCTAACCCCAGTAGACCAATGGTTTTAGTATCCACCGGACCTAATCCCGGTAGACCAATGGTTTTAGTACCCACCGGACCTAACCCCGGTAGACCAATGGTTTTAGTGTGCAACGGACCTAACCCCGATAGACCAATGGTTTTAGTATCCACCGGACCTAATCCCGGTAGACCAATGGTTTTAGTATCCACCGGACATAACCCCGGTAGACCAATGGTTTTAGTATCCACCGGACCTAGCCCCGGTAGACCAATGGTTTTAGTATCCACCGGACCTAATCCCGGTAGACCAATGGTTTTAGTATCCAGCGGACCTAACCCCGGTAGACCAATGGTTTTAGTGTGCAACGGACCTAACCCCGGTAGACCAATGGTTTTAGTATCCACCGGACCTAACCCCGATAGACCAATGGTTTTAGTATCCACCGGACCTAATCCCGGTAGACCAATGGTTTTAGTATCCAGCGGACATAACCCCGGTAGACCAATGGTTTTAGTATCCACCGGACCTAACCCCGGTAGACCAATGGTTTTAGTATCCACCGGACCTAATCCCGGTAGACCAATGGTTTTAGTATCCAGCGGACCTAACCCCGGTAGACCAATGGTTTTAGTGTGCAACGGACCTAACCCCGGTAGACCAATGGTTTTAGTATCCACCGGACCTAACCCCGGTAGACCAATGGTTTTAGTGTGCAACGGACCTAACCCCGGTAGACCAATGGTTTTAGTATCCACCGGACCTAATCCCGGTAGACCAATGGTTTTAGTATCCACCGGACCTAACCCCGGTAGACCAATGGTTTTAGTGTGCAACGGACCTAACCCCGGTAGATCAATGGTTTTAGTATCCACCGGACCTAATCCCGGTAGACCAATGGTTTTAGTATCCACCGGACATAACCCCGGTAGACCAATGGTTTTAGTATCCACCGGACCTAACTCCGGTAGACCAATGGTTTCGGTGGATGACCAGTTTCGATCGCCTTGCGATCATCATCAGATCTTTTACACTTAAACTCAGTGATGGCTGGTGCAAGAAATTAGTTGTGTATATAATCCGTCTCCAATCCAAACTATAAAGATATTTGGAAACATATAGAAACACTTAAGATGCTCTCCTCTGAGTTGTACCTACTGAACAAACACGCAAACCGACTCGGTTGGTTGGTTCTTAAGTTTAGGGGCTGCGACACGCGGTCATGTAGCCCCGTGTACTTTGGGTGTGTGTAGATCTGTCTGATAACCGGTGTTAATTGTGCTGACTGTATTAGTGTGTGTTATCTTTTTTTTTTAATTTAAGTACTGCTAACTTAGAATTTTTAAAATATTTCCTACTTTCGCCGCCAAGCGCCACCGTCAACGACTACTAGGCCAAGTTCAGAACTTAGCTACTAGACGCCACCGCAGTCGGCTCTTGGCAACGAACGTAGAAACCTAAGAGCGTTGTTTACATTCTTAACCTATCCAATTTAGCTTCACACAGGTGTAAATAGTGGAAGGTTCTTTAACATGCCATAAATCTATGACATGGGACCGCCGGCTTTACTTCCCCTCCGACAGAAGGCATACTGAGGGATTTTTAACGCTCTTAAAGAATCCGACGGCTTCGGCCAGGTTTGAACCCGCTATCATGGGCATAGAAGCTCAGCATGCTACCGACTACGCCACCGAACCCGCCTCAAACAAACTCAACACATGTACGTTCCTCATTCAAAATTAATTAATCACACTCCTGCAGTGACACCATATACACGAACTTAAACATTTGGTGTGAGTGCGCAGAAACAGAAATTCTCAGTGTTGCCAAAAGCATTAAAATGGAACCAGCAACGCCATAATCTAAAATTACGTGTATTTTGCTATAGTGAAATTTACGAACTAGTCATTTTTTTATTGAAAAAAAAATCACAATATCATGTCATTATTTTTAGCCTACTTTCGATTTTTGCAAAAAATGAAAGTAGACTTATGAGATCAACACAGGGCGAAAAAAGTGTGTCTGTCTGTGTGTGTGTATGTGTGTGTGTGTATGTGTGTGTGTGAGTCTGTGTGTGTGTGTGTGTGTGTCTGTGTGTGTGTGAGTGTGTGTACTCTGAATGTCTGTCCCCCCCTATCAATTCGAACACGGTGAATGCGAATTGAACGAAATTTGGTGCAAAGGTAGTACTAGCAAAGGACACCTCAGTGTCATGTTTTATATCGCCGCCATCTTGACGGATACGTAATGGCGGCCACACAAATGTTCAAAGCTTAAATCAAATTACGACTAACCTAATCATCCGATCTCTACCAAATTTTGCAACAACATACCCTTATGGGGGGAGCAACCTTTGACCAAACCAAAAGGTCATCAGCGTAATAGTTTGCGGATGGTGGCCATCTTTGTGTGAAAATTGATTCCCCCTATTAATTCGAACACGGTGTAACCGAATGGAACGAAATTTTGTACAGAGGTAGTACTAACAGAAGGCACCTCAGTGCCATGTTTAATATCGCCGCCATCTTGACGGAAACGTAATGGCGGCCACACAAATGTTCAAAGCTTAAATCAAATTACGACTAACCTAATCATCCGATCTCTACCAAATTTTGCAACAACATACCTTTATGGGGGGAGCATCCTTTGACCAAACTACTAGGTCATCAGCAGAATAGTTTGCGGATGGCGGCCATCTTTATGTCAAAATTGATTCCCCCTATTAAGTCGAACACGGTGGAACCGAATGGAACGAAATTTGGTACAGAGGTAGCACTAGCAAAGGGCACCTCAGTGTCATGTTTTATATCGCCGCCATCTTGACTGAAACGTAATGGCGGCCACACGAATGTTCAAAGCTTAACTCAAATTACGATTAACCTAAACATCCGATCTCTACCAAATTTTGCAACTACATACCTTTATGGAGGGAGCATCCTCTGACGAATCTAATAGGTCATCAGCGTAATAGTTTGCGGATGGCGGCCATCTTTGTGTGAAAATTGATTCCCCCTATTAATTCGAACACGGTGCAACCGAATGGAACGAAATTTGGTACAGAGGTAGTACTAACAAAAGGCACCTCAGCGTCATGTTTTATATCGCCGCCATCTTGACGGAAACGTAATGGCGGCCACACTAATGTTCAAAGTTTAAATCAAATTACGACTAACCTAATCATCCGATCTCTACCAAATTTTGCAACTACATACCTTTATGGAGGGAGCATCCTTTGACCAATCTAGTAGGTCATTCGCCTAATAGTTTGCGGATGGCGGCCATCTTTATGTCAAAATTGATTCCCCCTATTAATTCGAACACGGTGGAACCGAATGGAACGAAATTTGGTACAGAGGTAGCACTAGCAATGGGCACCTCAGTGTCATGTGTTATATCGCCGCCATCTTGAGTGAAACGTAATAGCGGCCACACGAATGTTCAAAGCTTAAATCAAATTAGGATTAACCTAATCATCCGATCTCTACCAAATTTTGCAACTACATACCTTTATGGAGGGAGCATCCTTTGACCAATCTAATAGGTCATTCGCCTAATAGTTTGCGGATGGCGGCCATCTTTGTGTCAGAATCGATTCCCCCTATTAATTCAAACACGGTGAAACCGAATGGAACGAAATTTGGTACAGAGATATCACAAGCAAAGGGCATCTCAGTGTCATGATTAATATCGCCGCCATATTGACAGAAACGTAATGGCGGCCGCACAAATGTTTAAAGCTTAAATCAAATTACGACTAACATAACCATCCGATCTACCAAACTTTGCAAGAACATACCTTTATGGAGGGAGCATCCTTTGACCAATCTAATAGGTCATTAGCCTAATAGTTTGCGGATGGCGGCCATGTTTATGTGAAAATTGATTCCCCCTATTAATTCGAACACGGTGGAACCGAATGAACGAAATTTGGTACAGAGGTAGCACTAGCAAAGGGCACCTCAGTGTCATGTTTTATATCACCGCTATCTTGACGGAAACGTAATCGCGGCCACCCAAATGTTAATAGCTAAAATGTAATTACGACCAACCTAATAATCTAGTCTCTACCAAATTTTGCAACACCATATCTTTATGTGGGAAACATATTCTGACCAAACTGCAAGAACATCAGCCCAATAGTTTGCAGATGGTGGCCAAGTATATGTGCAAATCGATTCCCCCTATCAATTCAAACACGGTGAAACCGAATTGAACGAAATTTGGTGCAGAGGTAGCACTAGCAAAGGGCACCTCATATTCATGTTTAATATCCCTATAGCACGTTGTATTTCAACAAGCTACTACAACCAACATTCAATCATACTCCTTGAAAAGGACAAAGAGTTATAACAGTACCCATGCATTTAGGAGAAAGTAGGCTAAATGTTCTTTACTGAACATCTTGTTACAACATAAAAATTATTTTTGTTTAGTTCTTCGATTTACAAAATGTTGGTTGGTCCCTCAGTTATAATAATATCGTATGGCCTCAGGTGCCGGTGCAAGCTTTGTTATTTGACACCCAAAGGGTAGCTTGCATGTAGAATTTCGTTGTTCCTTGAAGCACTATGAAAGTCAAGGAGGTTAGATATCTATGCTCCTTGAACACCATAGTGCTTTCTAGTTGAGAAATGAGGATCTTTGTGTTGGCAGTAAATCCCGAGATTAATTTTGCCATTATGAACACGGCCTACTGAATTCAAATGGGTTCTTTGACATGCCAACATCGTATGACATGGTAACGTAATTTTTGCCACCTTTCAAAAATCACTTACCATGGCCAGGAGCGAACCTGAAAGCTTGGGGTTAGTAGACCGACACGTTGACCACTCACCCACCGTGGCAAGCTGGTTCCTCAGTTTATCGGCTGCGACAACGCGGTCATGTAGCCCCGCATATTTTGGGTGTGTGTAGAATCTGTCTGATAACCAGTGTTAATTGTGATGACTGTATTAGTGTGTGTTATCTGTTTTTAATTCAAGTAAGGACCGCAGAGGATAATTTCAAGTAGTTCCTACTTTCGCCACCAAATGCTACCATCCACGACACCTAACTGTGAACTTGGCTACTACTAGATGCCATCGCAACCAGCGCCTGGTGACGAACGTTCGAACTCAAGAGCATTAATCAAACCTAACCTACAAATTTTGCTTCACACAAGTTTCGTTAGTGGAAGGTTCTTTTACATGCCATGAATCTATGACATGGGCCCGCTGGCTTTATTTCCCCCCCGAAGGAAGGCATACTGGGGGATTTTTAACGCTCTTAAAATATCAGACGACTTCGTCCGGGTTTGAACCCGCTATCTTGGGCACAGCAGTTCAGCATGCTACCAACTACGCCACCGAAGCCGCCTTACAAAATGTTGCTATAGAATAGGTAAGTGGGGAGTATTAAAAGACCTTCTGGTGGGAACAGCTAATAACTTCTTCTATTCCCCCCCCCCCCGTTTGCTTAGAGCGATTCCTTCTAAAATGCTACCGCAGAGTCTAGAACTCTAGAAGGTGCCGTTCTCACTTCGTGTGACCAGTGCTGCCGCTCTGTGGTCGAACAAAGAATCGCTGTGATGACTTGGCTCTGTTCTTGCCTTTTGTCCCAGCAGCACAGCGGAAAAGTTGGACACGGATGCGCCAAAGATGAGGATCATGGTTGTTGGCAATAAACTTAGAAATTCTCGCTGAGTTGCGATCTGCACTGCCAGTGCCGGACGCGGAGTGCCGCGCTCGACTAGATACCTCGTTGTGCGGGGAGTTAAAGTACTGTCCTTTGGCTGACGTTTTTTTTAACGCACCGTAGATAATATTATTAAAGTAATTAATTTTCTAATAAAATATTGTGCTGCAGCACTTCAGTACTTATGGTGCATACGTCCCCGTTAGTTGCAGCAGATAAGTAAGTGTATATATTGTAAATACCATCACCCAATTATTTGGTAGATATAGATGTAATCGCCTAGGTGTAAAGAGCTGATGATGATCGCTTGACGACAGAAACTGGTCATCCAACTGTATTTATTAATTTCATGTAATTATTTTTAGGATTACATTGCAATTGGGTACACTCGTGTTGACCGATTGAAAAGCATTACATTAGTATGGGAGCAAAGGAATCTACCAGCGTGGACCCAAGGATTACGATGAATTGTAAGTTAATCCCAAAGTAAAATCGAAAAACTCGTTCTTATCTGTTCTCTCAGCTTTGCTAGCAATGGTGCTCTCAAATACTGCCTCAGCTCCGTGCCCCTTAGCCAACGAGCAACCGACAACCCAACTTTCCTGATCTCCCGATCGCCAGGCAATCGATCCCTGCGATTGTCTGGCTTCCGCCGATGCACTGACTGACCGACCTTTTATGACCTGAGCCCGCAGCTTCTTATAGCGTAAAAGCGATGTTCTTGCTGACCAGGTTGAACTGGAGTTGAATGTCCGATACGGTTTCTCTTTTATCCGACATAGGGACATAAAAATATGGTGTGTGGTATTACCGTATCTACCAAGATCCATTCAAATCGCTCCGATCAAGACCAATTTTTAGTGGCAGCCACACTCATACATCCATGGATTAAAGGTGATCTCATAAATGATGAAAACAAGCTAACATTTACTAATATACTATATTTACCTTCTAAATGGCCAAATATTTAACATTTTGTGTGATAAAGAGTTCTCTCTTCTGTTGTATCCAAGACAACTCACTCCATTGTTCCGAGTCAAGCCATGTGAGAATCGCACTTTCCTGATGAAACATGGGCAGTTAAAAGGGCTGTTGTTTCAGAGAGTATACTGCACATGGATTAAGACATATCATGGGATCATAACGACCAAATTAAAGGTGGATAGTCCCCTTCAAAATCTAAAACAATGATATGAGATGGTTCCGACGTTCAAGAGTTGCCAAGGATATTTGACTATCATACTTAAATTAGTCGCGTTTATTGTGTTTGTGTCATTTCCAAACGTGTTTGTATCGAGGTTATAGAGACTCCGTTCAGGCAACAACACATTGTACAAGGTCATCAATTTAAGTCTCGCATCCGATACCGATCACAGCGCGGCAAGCTCTCGCGCTGACACCCGCTCGCTGGCCGGTAAAAAGTGCGCGACTTCTCCCCACTACTTCGCGTCAACATACAGTCATTTAATAGCAATTTCTAGTGAAAATAATTATCTACAAACTTAACTGGTTTTACAAGAAATGTTCAAAGTGTTGTCCGTCAGCTCGCAAGCATGCCTGGCACCTCGTAAACGAGTTTCTAGACACACGGCGAATTTCTTCCAGGGTGACGTTCGTTATAACTTGGCGAATATTTTCTTTTAACTCCTCACTTGTGTGAGGATTGTTTGCATATACCTTTCCTTTCAGCATTCCCCAGAGGTAATAATCACATGGATTTAAATCGGGTGATCTGGCGGGATAATGTAACTATACGGTCATTGAAAACTTCCCGTATTACTGCCAAGGAGTGAAAACATCACTTCGCATAACAAAGCACAATGAATACACGTTGTTGTATAGAAAACATCACTTTAAGGCAACACATAAACTGTAAAATTGCCCCGAGACTGCACTGTTTGTTAGGTCAAATCAACTAGCTCTTCACAAGCTTGAATACGCCGGAGATACTGACAGCTTATTGCAACATTGCCGACCGCAGCGCGCGTGTTCATTGCGGGGAGAACGCCAAGGCCACCTTGACCGGCCTAGCGGCCGCATCTGCCAAGGGCACTTTCACCGGCCTAGCGGAGCGTACATGCGGGAAATAAAATGAAGACCCGGTACAATAGCCTAATACTTTACAGCAATAAACTGACAAGAACATTAGTCGCCATGATGAATAAGGCTTAAATCAGTCAGTGATAACTACTTAACTTCATCGCACTCAGCTCTAGCCATTTTAGGGATGAAATCTTGGGTCGCTACCGGGTTACACCACGGTGTGGATGAAACCATTGGTCGTTACTGGGTTACACCACTTAGAGAACGAAACCATTGGTCGTTACTGGGTTACACCACTTAGTGAACGAAACCATTGGTCGCTACTGGGTTACACCACTGTGTGGACGAAACCTTTGGTCGCTACTGGGTTACACCACTGTGTGGACGAAACCATTGGTCGCTACCGGGTTACACCACGGTGTGGAAGAAACCTTTGGTCGCTACTGGGTTACACCACTGTGTGGAAGAAACCATTGGTCGTTACCGCGTTACACCACGGTGTGGAAGAAACCTTTGGTCGCTACTGGGTTACACCACTTGTGGACGAAACCATTGGTCGTTACCGGGTTACACCACTGTGTGGAAGAAACCTTTGGTCGCTACTGGGTTACACCACTGTGTGGAAGAAACCTTTGGTCGCTATTGGGTTACACCACTGTGTGGACGAAACCATTGGTCGCTACCGGGTTACACCACGGTGTGGACGAAACCATTGGTCGTTACTGGGTTACACCACTTAGTGAACGAAACCATTGGTCGGTACTGGGATACACCACTGTGTGGAAGAAACCTTTGGTCGCTATTGGGTTACACCACTGTGAGGACGAAACCATTGGTCACTACTGGGTTACACCCTTGTGTGGACGAAACCATTGGTCGCTACTGGGTTACACCACTGTGTGGACGAAACCATTGGTCGCTACTGGGTTACACCACTGTGAGGACGAAACCTTCGGTTGCTACCGGGTTACACCACTGTGTGGACGAAACCATTGGTCGCTACTGGGTTACACCGCTGTGTGGACGAAACCATTGGTCGCTACTGGGTTACACCACTGTGTGGACGAAACCTTCGGTTGCTACCGGGTTACACCACTGTATGGACGAAACCATTGGTCGCTACCGGGTTACACCACATTCTGAACGAAACCATTGGTCGCTGTTGGGTTACACCATATTGTGAAGGAAACCATTGGTCGCTACTGGGTTACACCACTGTGTGGACGAAACCTTCGGTCGTTACCGGGTTAGACCACTGTGTGGAAGAAACCATTGGTCGCTACTGGGTTACACCACTGTGTGGACGAAACCATTGGTCGCTACCGGGTTACACCACGGTGTGGACGAAACCATTGGTCACTACTGGGATACACCACTGTGTGGACGAAACCATTGGTCGCTACTGGGTTACACCACTGTGTGGACGAAACCATTGGTCGCTACTGGGTTACACCACTGTGTGGACGAAACCATTGGTCGCTACCGAGTTACACCACTGTGTGGACGAGACCTTCGGTCGCTACTGGGTTACACCGTGTGGACGAAACCATTGGTCACTACTGGGTTATACCATTGTTTTGACGAAGCCATTGGTCACTGCTGGGTTAGACCATTGTTTGGACGAAGTTATTGGCCACTACTGGGTTAGACCACTGTTTGTACGAAGTCATTGGCCGGAACACGAAGTCATTGGCCACTACTGGGTTAGACCACTGTTTGTACGAAGTCATTGGCCGCAACACGAAATCATTGGTCACTACTAAGTTTGACCACTGTTTTGACGAATTCATTGGTCACCACTGGGTTAGAACACATTGTGGACGAAACCATTAGTCGCTACTGGATTAGACTACTGTTTGGATGAAAATTGCTGTTTTTAAGATAAGAATAGGGGACCTTCGGCGCAAGCCCTAAGTTAGGCTTGTGTTTGTATGTAAATCTTTGTTAATTTGAAAGAAAAAAGAAAAAGAATGAAATTGATGTTCCCGAGATCACCTGACAAAAAAAAAAGTGAAGAGAAAAAAAGATTTTCGTTTGTGACTCCATCTTGCCCCTAAATTTCGTTCTTGCTCTCTCTCTCTCTCTCCTCTCTCTCTCTCTACCGATATTAGGTAAGGAAACCTCGGTTATTAATCTTATTTCATAGTTGCGCTAAAAGTAATAATACGCTACTAAGTGGCTCCATGATTCATCGTGAGTGCCAACCCGTGGTATCTTTCACCAAACGAAATCATGTTGGCACTACTGAAAAATGCAATACGACGTTACATTTCTTCCCCACAGTGAGATTACTTAGCTCTATAGAAGTTTAACGACCAGCTCGTGGTGTAGCGGCAAGCATTTGTGGTTGTCGCTCCGGAGATCCGGTTTCGATTCCCGGCTCTGCCTCGTGAGGGAAAACTGTGAGGAGATGGGTTCGATTGCCACCTCAGCCATCTTGGAAGTGGTTTTCCGTGGTTTCCCACTTCCACCTCAGGCTTTTACTTCAGTCTGTATTAGCGTATGAATTTGTAGTTCAGGGTAGGATTGGGAGCCTTCAGTTAGGAACCATCCAGGCATTTGCCCGGAGTAGAAGTGAGAAATCACGGTAAACCACTTCCAGGATGCCTGAGGTGGGAATCGAACCCACCTCTTCTCAGTTTTTCCTCACGAGGCCGAGTGTATCTCGTTCAAGCCCTCAGATAGAATTAAATTTCTTGGCAGAGCCTAGAATCAAACCCAAATCTCAAGGGTGACAGCCATTAGGAGCGTCTTTAAGCCAAAATCACAATTGAATCGGTGTTTTTTGAAAGGGCGTAATCAACATTTTTTGACATTTTCAATTTTTTAGCGTTTTGCTTTCCTTTTCGATAGAGCCATCTGTTTCATTTGAAAGGGCGCTTGTGCAAGCGTTCTTTCCGTATACTGTAAAATTCATGTTCATAAATAATGAGTGTTTTTGAAAGGGCGGACGTGCATCACACACAAAGTACCAGGGGCGTATATAAGGAGGGGGGGGGGGGTGCTGAGGAGGCTCTAGACCTCCCCCCCCTCCCCTTCTCGAAAAAAAACCAATAAAAATTACAGTAAGTATGTGTTGCTTTGGTAAGAGCATGAAATAATTGTAAATTTGGCTGTACCCTAATCTTAACTTATTGGCTATGTAATAAACAATATTAGATTGAAATTAAACTAACTCGTGGTGTAGTGACTCGCATTCATGGCTGCCGCCCCGGAGGTCCGAATTCGATTCCCGGCTCTGCCAAAAAAATATCTGGTCTGAGGGCTGGAGCGGGGTACACCCAGCCTCGTGAGGCAATACTGAGAATTCCACAGTACGGTACATTTGAGAAATAAATTGTCAACTTGTAAAAAAAAAACTACCTTTCTGATTAGTAAATTGACAAATATTTAGATATTTGCCAATCATACTCCATAGGCCATAATAGAAAATTCATTAAGTATAAAATTGTTATTTGTGTTGTATTTTAGTACTTTTTTTTGTATTGCCAGTAGTTGTAGGCTACTTGAATCTTATCTATAATAATTACACAAAGTTATTTGCTCTATGATATTGGTTGATATTTCTGGGTATTTTGCGGTGTCAACCTCCTGAGAATACTCACAATTTTCCAGGACAGTCAGCCCCCCCCCACCGAAAAAAATTGTATATACGCCCCTGCACAGTACATGGAACTACATGACCGCGTTGTCGCAGGCCCTAAACTAAGGAACCAACCAACAATGACTTTCTTATGTTGTAAGTGTTTCCCTGTGCTTCAGATTTGTTGCAATTTTTGTGTGTAGCAAATCCATTCCATCTGAGCACAATGTCTGTGCTTTAGATTTGCACTAATTTCTTAGTATTGCAAAAAAAAAACAATTTAAGTCCTAAACTGATATTTAACAATGATTCATTATATTTTGTGTCCATATTTGCCATATATTTGTGTAAATATTTGTCTCTAGCAAATAGATTAAATTTTCGAAGAATTTAATGAACATTTTTGTGTCTTTTTTTTTTTTTTTTTTTGAAAGGGCGTAGTTGCACAATTTTCCTTTGCGCATATCTTCCGAAAAAAAATATAAAATTATTTTAGAGAGTGGAACATGTTCCATAAAAGCATGTTAGTCACAAAATCCATTAAAATAAAAATTAATTTAATAATTGAGCCTTTGGGGAAGTTTTATTGAGTTTCCCAACAATTTCCTTTCTTTCACCTACGTCCTTTCAAAAAACAATGATTCAATTATTATTCGACTAATTTGACCTTGCTCGCACAAGCGTAGGGGGTCTGGGGCATAAGCCCTAGGTTAGGCTCCTTTTTATATATAAAGACTTGCTAACTTGAAACACAATGACATAAACACAAAATATTAACACGATAACATCACTCCTCTTCCCGTAGGCTCCCCAACAAGTTCAATTTCAAGTAGGTGTAGTTCTAACTTTGGCCCGCCGGCTTTACTTCCTCTCCGAAATAAAGCACACGGAATGATATAGGTCTATTTGTTTATAAAGAGCGTTTAAACAAATAATCAAGACGATATCACGTCAGAACTGAGTCACGTCCAGCCCGCATAACAGTAAAGCCAGTCGGGTAGTGTATACGCCTGGGGCGCTCGCAAGTAACCTATAATAATATTATTGGTGTCCCTTTTAACTACTGAGGCTTTTAGAAGCGACGGGGTGCCGGAGTTTTGCCCTGATGGAGCTCCCTCGCATTTCCACACCCGCGAATGCCAACTGACAGCGCCAGTTTTAAGTCTAGTTAGTTATTGTTTTTATAAGGGGCGGAACTACGAGGTCATCTGCCCCTAAGTCTGTTTCTATGTTGGTGAATCTGTGTTTCGCGTCATACATATGTTCGCATACGTCCGAGCGTGTCCCTATGTTATCCCATTTCGGTGTTCTTTGTATCTCGTGTCCATTCTCCTACCAGTTTGGCTTATGCAATCGAAACTGGTTATCCAAGTGGATTTATGAATCTCTTTCTTTTTCAGGTTTCAGGAAACACCCATTACAATTGGGTACACTCATGTTGACCGACTGAAAAGCATTACATCTTGAAACAACAATCTATAAGTTTGTTCAAGAGCATGTTAGGGTTCAGCCATTATTATTTAGGGTTGTATTTTTGTGTGTTACCGTTTGATAATAACCGACAACGAATGTTCTTACATTACTTTTATGAATATTGGAGTTGTTTTTGTAGGTTAAATTATTTTTATTTAGTTGGACGAACAGATTTGACTTATTTTTCTTTCTAGTGCATTTCCCGCGTTGGTGCAGGGTCCGCTTGCTTGATAGTTCGCCACTTCTTCCTGTCAAGGGCATCTCTAGGTTTGAGGCCGCTCACCAGTAGGTCTTCACTGATTCTATCCGTCCATCGTTTCTTTGGGCCCCCACGGGGCGATGCCTTTCTGGATCGTATCGGAAGGCTATGAGTTCTGGTCAAATTAATTTGATGAAAACCCACTTTTCCAACAATTCCGACACACCATAAGATTCCAAGATCTCGACCTACTGCGCTGGCATAATTATTTCCAAATTATATCCCATAGCATAAATAATTTTCAAAAGGTAAGCGGGTGTATTCTATTGTCGGCGATGTGCAGTGATTTTTAGCCGGGTTATTGCATATCGTACAATACCATCTTGGTGACGACGGGTACAATTCCAAAATAACTCACCAATCCACAGTCACTTACGCTTCACCATTCACTATTTGCATCACAAGTGCCGTGTCGAATTCAGTCGGCTCTGAGCGTGCCTCTTACTTTGTAATCAGGTTAGGAAGCAGCATAGAAGAGAAATATCGAAATCCAATTACTGCTCCCACCGTGCTGGTCTTTAAAATGATGAATCCACTCCAATAATCAACGGGTGCAGCAATGGGCCAGTCCCCTGGTTTAAAACAAGTAGGTTTCATCTAGAACAGACCAACTAGTAACAGTATTCTGTGGCTAAAAGCTTTTTAAATTATTGATTGGAGTGGTGTATTATTCTGTAATTGTATTCTGAGATCTCGCAATATAAATGCTGAGAAAATGCCGTAGCAAAATCATTAAAAAAAAGAAGCTATTGTGCAAGCCGAGTGTTAGTGTGCGTTTTCTTTATACCTTACAAAAGATCTTGTAGATGAAACATGGGTGTTTTCTCGTGATTTTGGTTACAACCTTCTAATGGTAGTTAATAACCCCAAATGGACTGTTAGGTACAGCGCATGTATAGGAGGCTGTCTTTATTTGACCATGACATTGAATCGCCAAAAAAAAAAAAAAAAAAAAAGACAAAAGCCTAACTTATTCCGGCCATTCCGCCAACCGCCAACCCGACACACAGTCTTCCGAAGCAGGCGACAGTCCTGCCTGCCAAATCAGTCGAAACGGAACATACCGGCCGCCAAGGAAATATTTTCCTTACACCCTCATCTGCAAATAATTACCTATAGCCTAATATACAGTAGAAACCTAAAACAAATCATTTTAATTAACACACAAATCACTTATTAGTCTAGGGGCTGATGACCTCGTAGTTCCACCCCTTAAAACAATAACTAACTAACTTATTAGTCTCCATATTATGTCGCGGTTGGAAGTGGGAACAGTCTGACAATGGGTCCTTTGAACAAACCATCCTTTGTACGAATTGTCACCACACGCACTAATCCATCCAGGATGAACGGTCTCGATCACTCCCAGCTTCCAGCAAAGAGCTGGACAATTCTCCTTCACAAGACCAGTGTGCCAGGCTTCACATTTGCACAGGCACGGGTGCACTTCGAAAGCTGCTGAAGAAGAACCTCGATCATCGGTGACAGAATTCCTGAAGTGTTGCTGCAATATCTCCAACCTGGATAACAGACTAAGTTTCACACTACCTAGATCTGGCTGTGGTTAACTTGTTAGAGCAGTACCAATCAAAAAGTGGCCAGGAGTGAGGGCTTCAATACAGTTTGGGCCAGATGAAAGAGGAAGCAATGGTCTGGAATTTAAACAGGCTTCAACCTGGCAAATTAGTGTGGAGAAATGGCTTCGGTGGCGTAGTTGGTAGTAATCTGAACTGCTGTGCTCAAGATAGCGGGTTCAAACCCGGCCGAAGTCGTCGGATTTTTTAAGAGCGTTAAAATCCTTCGGTTTGCCTTCCTTCGGAGGGGAAATAAAGCCAGCGATCCCATGTCATAGATTTATGGCATGTAAAAGATCCTTCCACAGTCTAAACTTGTGTGGAGCTAAATTTCTAGGTTAGATTTCGTTGTAACGTTCTATCAAAGTTCCAAAGCACACCACTAGGTAACAATGATATCTGGTAGCGAAAGTTGGAACTACCGTACTTGAAATTGAACGGAACTTGTAGCTCACGCTAGTGGTGTCCGCTTGAAGCAGCTACAGCCTCTGGCGAGCCGAACATGTCCTCGGACACTACCGGCACTAAAAGCCATACGATAAATAAATAGTGGGGAGAGTTCTTCAAAGATTAGCACCCATGACACGTCTGAGGTGATACTTGAAAGACTTTAACACTGCTTCTCATAGATCACCAACATGTGGTGCACTAGGGGGAAAGAATTTCCAATCTACGCCTTCTTGGTTTGTAAAATTCCGTATTTCTTCCTGGGTTTCATCACACCTGAGCAGATCTCGAAGTTCTTTAAGTTCCCTTCCAGCTCCCATAAAGTTCGTGCCATTATCGCAGTGGATTGTTTGGCACACACCGGGACGTGACACAAATCTTCTCAACGCTGCAATGAAGGCTTGAGTAGACAAGTTGATAATGAGTTCAAGGTGAACTGCCTTCGTTGCTAACACACAAATAGAGCGACTTAACATTGTACCTTCGAATTTGTTCTACAGGAAACAGATTTTACGTGAAATGGTCCAGTGTAAACAACGCCGCAATTCAAGAAAGGATGTACAGACTTTACCCCTAAACGTGGAAGCTGTCCCATGAGCTGCATTGAAAACCTTGCCCTTTGCCGATAACATGTTCAACAATCATGAGTCAAACGTCTGATTGTTGTTCTACCATTATTAATCCAATACTTCTCCTGAAGCGAAGCTAGGAGTAGCTGATAGCGAGCATGCAATAACCGGCTGTGCTCATAATTCACAAACAACTTAGTCAAATGATGGCGTGTAGGCAAAATCAACATAACATAGATCAGCGTATTCTAAATGTCCGCCGACTCAAAGTAATCCCTTGCAATCTAGAATCGGATTTAAAGACTTCAGCCTACTACTACCACTGACAGTTCGCTCGGATGACAGTTGTTGAATTTCCTTACTGTACGCCTCGAGCTGTGTGATGCTGATGCATTTCCGTTCCGCATGCTGTGCCTCCTCAAGAGAGAGGAAGCCAATCATCCTATCTTTCCTGGGTTTGGTGCAGTTACGCAAGATTCTAAAATAATAGACCACAACCCGTTGTAAACGAGGTAAGCTGGAGAAACACTCTATTAAATCAGTCTTACATACAGTTGTGACGTAACACGTTGACTTGGACTTCTGCTCTGTTGCCTCTTGCTGTCCAGAAGGGTTGTTTTTTACTGGCCAAGAATTTGAGGTTTCTAGTCTCCACACCACACCTTGTTTTCAGTCAGATGCTCAGGATGCACTCCTCTTGATATCATATCAGCTGGGTTCTCTTCTGAAGGAACATGTTGCCAGGTTGCACCTTCTGTCAAATCTTGGATTTCGGAGACCCGATTGGCAAGGAATGTTTTCCACCGAGAGGAAGGTGCTGAGAGCCATGCTAGTACAACAGTAGAATCAGACAACAAATAGTCCGACTTATATCCGAATTGAGTGTCTTTGTAGCCCTCCTCGGTAGGTGGCCAATTAACAAGGCTCCATATAGTTCCAAGCGTGGAAGCGACAACTTCTTTAGAGGGGCTACTCTAGCTATTGAGCAGAGGAGGTTAACAACTTTGATCCCTTCCTTGTTTATGGATCGCACATAGATACACGCTCCATAGGCCTTCTCAGATGCATCGCACAAACCACGCAGTTCGACATTTAACAAAGAACCATCACCAAGAACATTGCGGTCAATGCGTATCATATCAATCAAAGGGATCTGATTATTAAGTGTTTGCCAGATAGATGTCAATTCTGTTGACAGTGGTTGATCCCAAGTCAGCCGTTCCTACCACAGATTCTGATGAAACATTTTGAACAGAATTACTCTAGGGCTGATGAATCCTCGAGGGTCAAATATGCTGTACACAATAGACAGAACAATACGTTTAGCGAAACCGTATGGGTTTATCAACAATAGGATGCCATAATAATCCAAGTGTCTTAGCAACTGCATTGTCAAGCTGCAGTGGTAGATTCGTCTCTCTCAGCTCAGGGGAGATCTTTCCTAAGACTCCTTGATGGTTGCCGCACCACATGCGAAGAAGAAATCCACCCTTAGTCAGTAAACTAGTCAATTCTTGTTGAACTTGGAGTGCTTCCTGTAACGTTCAACAACCGGAGATCATATCATCTAAATAAAAATCATTCAGGACGATTTCAGATGCCTTGGGAAAAGTGTTCCCTTCATCACGGGCCAATGGCTGAAGGCAACGAATTGCTAGAAATGGGGATCTTACCATGCCATAAGTCACAGTTTTCAGCTGATATTCTGTGACAGGATCAGTGGTGCTATTTCTACACAACATTCGTTGGTACATACGATCTTGGGGGTGCACCCAAATCAGTCTGTACATTTTTGCTATGTCCACCGTAAATGCAATTGCGTGAGATCTGAATCGGAGTGTAACTGAATAAATATCTTGTTGGATAGTTGGACCAACTAACAGAAAATCATTCAATGAAGTTCCACTGTCAGAGGTAGCAGAACAGTCAAAAACTACTTTAGTCCTTGTGGTGGAACTGTCTGCTTTGATGACAGCATGGTGCGGCATATAATAGCATGGTGATGCTGTTTGATTTCCTTGTTCCATGTATCCCAACGTTTATTATTCCTTTAGAAAGTTATGATAATCCTCCTTCAAACAGCTCTCTCTATCCAGTCTTTTCTCTAACTTATGCAACCGTTTCTCTGCCATAATTCTTGAGTCTCCTAACGTCTTCCGGTATTCTTTAAAAGGAAGTAGTACCACATACCTTCCTGACGAATCTCGTGTTGTATTTTCCACAAAATGAGCTTCACATTCATCGTCCTCTTTTGTCTTTGGTAGTTGATGGAATTCCTCAATCTCCCAGAATTTTCGCAACTGTCACTCGTCTCTGACGTCAGTCATAGCAAAATAGGATACAACCGGCCACCGTGGTGTTCCACTGGGCTCTTCAGCATACATATATCGTCCTGACACCGTCCATCCAAACACAGTTTCCTGTAGAGTGGGGTGTTCACTGATCCAGAGTCAGTCTTCCAGCACGTTGAATGTAAGAACATAGGTCTACCTCCGCCCCTAGCAAAATATCAGTTCTCCCAGGATCATAAAATTTAGGGTCAGCAAAAGGAAGGTCCCGTGGCAAGTTCCGTTTATCGAAATCAATGACTTCACCAGGCAAATCTTCGGTGACCTTCATTAAGACTAGACAGTCTACAGACAAGGCAAAGTCGCTAACAAGCGAGCCAATTTGCAATGAAACGCCAAGTTTTGTTTCTGAGGCAGCATTTCCAACCCCTTGGATAGGTTTGCGGCTATAGTGTCTTTGAAGCCTTAAACTTTGAGCACAAGCTTCCAAGTAGCCTACCCTTTGAAGTGCTTGCGGTCTGCGTTTTTTGGGAAAATCAAGGTGAACAAAATAGTGTGGTTTTCTGCCACAGATGCGGCAATTACTTGATTTATACTTTATGAGTAGCTTGTAAATAATTGGAGCAGAGGTTGCCACCTTTGACCAAATCTCTCCGCTTGAGAACTGAAGCCAGAGCAAAGCCATTACATTTCGTCAAAGTATTTGCAGCTTTACAATAAGCACAATTAGCGGTGGTAGTAGCAGCATAAACTTGACGAACTTGTGTGTTGCTTTTACGAGCTTATACTCCGATGGCCGTGCATTCATTTTGGAGATATTTTTTGTGCGTGAACTTGAACTCACTAGCTCTAAGGACTTGCACTTTATTTCCAAGAACTTAATAACTTCCTGGAGTGTAGGGAAACCATTAGAGCTCACGGTAGCTTCGAATTCCTTTCTATTGGAAATGTCTAACGTATCAAGCATAAGTTGCGACTACTATGAGGTCTTCCAATGTACAGTAGTTGTCCAATCCAATGCTTTAATTGCATTTAGGTTACTCATCGTTTGATACGAGCTCAGCTGTTTAACAGATGATTTGTGAAAAGCACGTAACCTTAACAACTGTCTGAGATGAGCAGAGACAATGAGTCTATGATTATCATACTGACTACAGAGTGTTTCAAATGCTACCGGTACTTTAAAGTTTGGACCGGTAACTGGAATGTTGCTTACTAGAGAATGTGCCTCACCCGTCAGTGAAGATAACAAGTAGTGAAACTTCTGGATATCGTCTAATGGCTCATTGTTGATTACCAAGCTCTCAAATGTGTCTAAAAATGCTCAAAACTCATCACATCACCATTAAAAGATGGTAATTTGATAGTAGGCAAAATGATACCAATTTTAGTCGCGCTTGAATGGGACAGTGGTTGACCAACATGATCATTACGAGTCGAGCTTTGCGCTAGATGTTCATAGTTGCTTCTAAGCTATAATAGGTAAGCTGAAACCGCTGTCTATCTGATGCATGCTTGTCAATATCTTCAAATAACTTTAACTGGAACTGAGCATCATCAAATTTTTCACGAACACTAGGTACCGTAAATCTTTCATTCTAACAATAATGAATTGGATGTCAGATGTAGGTTGAAATTCCTCAACAAATTTCGCGAGGCGAGTAATACTTGCTTTTTTCACTGCGCGTGTGGAAATCAAATGTTTCCTATTTTGTTCATCCATGTTGACACAATACAATCATCTACAAAGTAACATGGGCTTAAGGCAGGTATATATCGGAAGAGTAGATAGGTAATCAGGGGAGGTATAATTAACATGCAATGAACATAAGAAGTCCTGCACTGAAAGCCAGGTTACTACCTAGCTGTTAATGAGCTCGCAGTTCCATTCTGCTGTTGATGAGCCTCGCCTTCCATGCCGACCAGCTGATTACCCCGTGATGGTGTTGATATTCGCTACACACCTTCGTACGTTTTCGATTCTCCTCGTACCCCTTCGGAAGCGCTCGAGTTGGTTCGGTTATGCCCGCTTGTTTGACTAATGGCTGCGTGATGTTTCACGGCAAAAACGGCGATCCACACTGACAACTAATATCAGCCACAGTATAGTAACCATATACAGTATGGACACGTCAGGCCTTTACCATGTAATTTTTTCGTCATGGTATTGAAACGGCTGTCACCGGAAGCACCGCACGCACGCACGCATGACGGCGACGGTTCACCATGTATCCGCGAGAGAGCAGCGTACCCATATTCTTTGAGTGCGGCCTGTCGATTTTGTCTAAAGATAATATTGCAAAATATTACTAAACACAATACAGTGTTTTAATTTTGGAATTTAATCAACAGCAGAAATGCCCAATGTCTGTGCGGTAAAATTTTGCCGCAGCTCTTACCTCACCGAACACAACAGCTTATTCCGGTTTCCTGGGCGACTGGAGCGGTAAGTACAAACACCGAACATTACAATTGAATGATTTTGGTTCTAATAAACATGAAATACCAGTCTCTCAGATACCTATCCACTAATTCACAAATTCCTATTCCAGGTGCAATGACTGGGTCAAGGCCTGTAATCGGGATGATTTGCTGGAATACGTGTTAAATCTTCACAAGTCAATGTATGGGTAGGGTGTGTAGCCTTCATTTCTCACAGGAAATGTTTTACCCCACAAATGAGCGCAGTTCTAGTCTGAGATTACGCCCTAATGCCCTACCAATATTAAATATTTACCCTTGAGAAGGTATTGTTTCCTTTGAAGTGTCAATTTTCTAACCTCTCTTAAGGTAACTGTACCAGTTTTCGTCAATGAGCCAATACTCGTCACTCGCGTATATAAGTACAAATAATAAGCCCGTCAACCGGTCTTGCTCAACGCACAAAGTATTACGAGATTCGTCATATCTTCGTTGCCGATAAGGAGCAACTTAGCGAAATCATGCGTGCGATGCAATAGGTGATTCCCAGCGTCAAAGATCTCCTGTGAGTTGAGCTTCTCGCATGAGGTAAGCAGGCACGCGAGTTAATTATATGTATACTTTTTATGTTCCGACGTTTTAAAATGTTAAAAGTGTGTGATATTCTATAACATATGCGATTTGCTATTTCGTGCTCACGTTCCTAGTTTAGTTAGAAATGCTGGTGACGAACACTGGATTAAAGAAAGAACGCACTTTACCAATGCAATTAGGTCTACATTACAATTGATCCGGCTCGTGAGTAAAACAAATAACATTATTATTATTACCAGTAGGTCTAGGCCTAGGGTCTTTAGGTGTGCTAAAGAGGATGAAAAATGTATTCTAAGACTAAATCTTTGCTTTCAAGCAATATGTCGAAACGTACATTTCTCAATTAGCCTACGATATTCAGCAAATGGAAGCTGCTATTAAGGTCGTTGAGGAGGACGGCATGAGTATTATAATGGCCGCGGAGAGGAATGGTGTCCCGAGAAACGCCCTCTCGGACAAAATTAAAGGAAAAACTAAAGAGAGGAAGACGGGGCCAAGTTCCTTTTTAACAAGGGGTGTTAGTTCAATGGGTAATTTCACTAGGAAAAGAAGGGTTCCCGGTAACAAAGGACGATTTGCAAAATAGCGTCCAGTGCCTCACAAAAGAATTGAAGAGGGACTCTCCTTTCAAAGATGGGTGGCCAGGGAGGAAATGGTGTGAATCTACTGTATGGGACTTTGGTTCTATTCCCGATGGATGAGTGCTGTGAAAGTTCGATTGTCCTGGTTACGTCTCAAAACTCACTAGCTAAATATAGTAGCAAATAGTATCAAAACTCACGACAATAAACTAGTAGCTAAATAATTAACATTCTAATCAGTCTCAAAATTCTCAACTCCAGAGAGCTCGTCCCTGCAATGACCACAGGAGGGACTGTGTCGCATATAACTTACTTTGTGCGACAGGCCCATCTCTTGGTGAGAAGTGCCAATTACAAGAGGGCACGCAATTTCAGCTGGCACTAACAATGGACCTTTTTGCACAATTCCGATTAAATTTTCAAGTACCGGTAGGCTATCTACAGTCGTTATGTGGGTAGAGTGGGCATTTATCCAAAGAAAACTGCTCCGGCTCGTGAGTTTTGAGAGTGATAAAGAAATCGGTTAGAACCTACTCTTACTAATCCTCTTCTTGGAATTCGTGAGTTTTGATACTCGTGAGTTCTGAGAAGACACGATTGTCCTGCACCCAAAGCTACAATCCGACCATTTTTGAAAACAGAATTAAGGGATTCGACACACTACAGTCCCTCAGAATTTTTAATAGCGTTGCTTTCAACGAAAAAGCATGGCGGTTAACCATAGTGTTTCTATCTCATCGCTTTATTACAATGCAATTAATTTAAATTACATCTCTGAGACCACTAAAAAATTGTCCATTCATGTAAATGACCAGCACACTCTGGAGTGTCTCATAAGCTGACAAGTGGCCTTACTTGAGCGAGATTCCACTCTTGTATCATTATTATTTATTCATTTTCAAATAAGTCAATGGCAAGAAACTACCTCAATCTATAAAGCCTACCCTAAGTGAATAAAAGCATCCCTAGTATTGGTACAGAAAGTATTCAGGCATTCTGTTAGTGGGTGTCCAAAAGATACCAGTTACCGTATATTAGCACATTCACTAGCAGAGCAAATTTGTAGCTCTCGTGATCATAAACCACTGAATCTTTCTTTGAAATTGGACCACTGGATGCGGCTCTGAAATTCTAACATGCATATTTAACTAAGAATCAAACCCAGTCCAAAATACACAATGACTTTAGGTTCTCCTAATGTTGGAGATTATTTGGGTGTAGTCTTGGCTTCTAGGATAAAAGAAGCGGGCCTCTGTAGGGAGAGTGGTTGGCCAGTTAAGAGTACTTAAGCCCTGAGCATGTATTTCACCTTTACTTTTACTTAAGTTAATTTATTTTTAGGCTTTCTGTAAACAACACAATCAGTAAATGTAGCCTATTTGTTGAATCATAAGCTCTAAGAACTTCACCCACATATACAGTACTTCGTAACTAACAAAACTTTCCTGGTTGTGGCGTAAGGACTACATATATCTTAGTTATAATCCCTGAATCATGCACTCCTTTTCAGCCCTCGATAATATCATACAGTAACTTCATAACATTAAAAAAATCAAGCTGTCGTGATTTTATTCTGTGTATTGACCTAGCCCACCTCGTAGCACTTGGCAAATAATGTTAATTCAAAGGAAGTTTGTAGTTTTATGTGACCGTTGACCATGAGATCATGAGCCACGGTGCCTCCTTTTTATGTTGAATCCGAACCACAGGGCATGACATTTCACTTTGAAAATCTCACAGGCATTAACCGGGAATCTAACCTGATCCGCCGTGGTGAGAGGCCAACAGCCCCCCATGTTCATTCAGGGAGATGCACTAATTTATTATTAATCATCATCATCATCATCATCATCGGTCTTCTACTCCAGTTGCCCGGGTGTAGTTTACGAGCGCCCTCCACTTGCGTCTGTCCATGTAACATTCTTTTTCCAGGATTCTATCCCAGCTAACTCCCCTTGTTCCTATGTCCTCCTTCAACTGGTCTAGCCATCTCTTCCTTGGTCTTCCTACTGGCCTTCTACCAACCACATCTGTGTGTAGTCTTTGTTTTGCTATCCTTCCCTCGGCCATTCGCTTGACATGGCCAAACCATCTCAAACGGACCCTTGCCACTTTTTCTTTCAAAGTTGGGAACACTCCAGCTTCTTCCCTAATTTGTTCATTTCATACCCTATCCCTCCTAGTTTTTTGTACCATTGTTCGTAGAAACTTCATTTCTGCAGCTTGTAGTTTGCTGTCTATCTGTCTGGTTGTTGGGCAGGTTTCTAGGCCATATGTTATTATGGGGGTAAAGTATGATTGAAAGAGCGACTGTTTTGATCTCAAGGGGACTTGTTTGTTCCAGAGTAGGTTCCGAACTTGATGGTAGAACTGGGTTGCTTTTTGGGTTCGACTATTGATCTCATGCTGTATCCAGTTATTGCTTGAAATAATGCACCCAAGATAGTTAAACTGGTCTACTGTTTCAAGCTGTGTACCTTCAAGCCTTATTTCTCCTTTCTTGTTCTGTCTGTAGACTGACATCGCTACCGTTTTTGATTTGTTTATTGTTAATCCGTGTGCTTTTAGACAGTTATTCCAGGTGGCCAACCTCTCCTGTACTTCTTTCTCTGTATTACCCCAAATTACTACATCATCTGCAAATGCAAATGCGCTGATTTCTTTGTTGTTGTTATGCCTTATTCCTTTCATAACTTCGTCCATTACAGTGATAAAAAGTAATGGCGAGAGGGCACTGCCCTGTTGAACTCCTTTAGTTGTTTGGAACCAGTCAGAATTACCATTTCCTATCTGAACACAACTGTGGCAACCTTCGTAAAGCATTTTAACTTTCTGGATTAGCCCCGCGGGTACGTTTTTCTTTTTTAGGCATTTCCATATAGTCTTTCTTGGGACGTTATCAAATGCTTTTTCAAGATCTAAAAATACAAGTGTTAGGTCCCTACCCTTCTCCCAGTGCTTTTCTAGCAGCATTCTGAGGGAAAATATGAGATCTATAGTTGCACGGTGTTGTCTGAATCCATACTGCTCTTCCTGCAGTTGCGGTTCTATTATTTTCCTTAGCCTTTTCTCAAGTATTTTTTCAAAGATTTTCAGGCCATTTGACAATAAAGTGATCCCTCTATAATTGCCACATTTCTTCCGGCTTCCTTTTTTGAAGAGATGTACTATTATTCCTTTTTTCCAATCATCTGGAACTTTTCCATCCTTCCATATTGCACCTATTACTCTATGAAGCCACTGTATTCCTAGTGGACCAGCTGCTTTGATCATGTCCGCACTGACTTCATCAAATCCTGTCGATTTTTCTTTGGGCATACTATTAAGGGCTGTTTCTACTTCCTTCCATGTTGATGGATTCTCTTGATCAAGTTCATCATTACAGTATAAACTGACCTTTGTGGTTCCATCGTTGGGGTCTACTCCTGTACTGCTGTATAATTTTTCGAAATGAGATTTCATGACCTTCCTTATTTCTGTCTCTTCCCTGACTATGTTGCCATCTGGTTTCTCTATTGCTGTTATGTATTCAAAGACTCTTCTTATATTTCTTATTGTTCGGTACAGTAGTTTAGAGTTGGCTTTGCTGTCCTGTTCCAGTTTATCTGTGAAATCAGTCCAAGTTTTATGTTTTTCTTCGGCCACAATTCTTTTAACTTGTAGCTTCAGATCTCTGTATTTCTGCTGTAATTCATTCACACTGGATTCATTTCTTCCACTTCCTTTTTGCATTTCTTTATCTCTGGCTTTCCTGGTTTCATTCTTCTCTTTTACGGCTTTCTTCACCCTATCGTTCCGCCAAGGGGTTTCTTTTGCCTTTATTTTGTTGCCAGTCTTGCCACATACTTCTACAGCAGCTCCGACAATACTTTCTTTAAATCTAGTCCATTCAACATTTCCTTCCTGTAACGAGTCTGATGGTAACTTATTGCCCACATTCTTCGTGTACTTTATTTGTTTCTCTGTCTTCTTTAATTCCCATGTCCTAATGTTTGGTTTCCTGCATTTCTGAGGTTTATGAACTACAATGTTTTTAATTGTTGCAAGGAGCAATCTGTGGTCACTGTCTAGACTTTCACTTGGTATAATTCGAACATCACATATGATCTTCCCTGCTTCATAGTCTGATATGATATAATCGATCACAGTCTTAGATTCTCCGTTCCAGCTATATCTTGTTGGTTTGTGACTTAGCTGTTTCTGAAACCAACTATTGTTTATTCTCAATCTACTCCTTAGACACAGATCTATGAGATTTTCACCTTCTTGGTTCCTAATGCCATAACCATGTGGACCCAGTACGCTTTCATATCCTAGTCTATCTGATCCAGCTTGGGCATTCAGATCTCCTATTATAATTACATTTTCTTCTCTTTCTATAGTTTCTTCTAGATCAGTTAGGAATTCTTCTTTTTCTTCCTCACTGCAGCCTGTCTGTGGGGCATATACCTGAACTACTGTCAGCACTTTCTTGTTTAGTGATATATCCAGTTTAATAATTCTTTCATTCACGTATATTACCTCACTAATAACATCTATGTCTTCTCTTAGCATAAAACCTACACCATTTTTGGCTTCCGTTCGATGACCATTCCAATGCAGTTTATATCCTTTCCTTAGTTTCCTTATTCCTCTGCCTTTCCACTTCGTCTCACTCAGACCAAGAATACAGAGGTTTCTCCTTTCCATCATATCTATTAGTTCTTCGGTTCTACCATTCAGAGTCAGGATATTTAATGTTCCAATTCGGTGTTTAGGGTTCTTCACTTTGGGTTTCTTCTTCTTAGGACATCGTACATGAACATCAACCTTGCGGTCATCATACGTTGTACATGTTTGAGAAGATTTGTCAGTTGGGTGTTTTTGTGTTCCGAGGCTCGTTTTATTGTTGAAAGCAATTAACATCTTTACTCATCTGCTGGCCTGCTAAGCCTAACGCGTCTGAGGATTTTCTTTCGGGGTTTACTCCCTTAGCCTTTGAAGATCCCTCTTCACCACAAACCAGTGGTTTCCTCTTCTAATTTTCCCCAGAGAGGATGGGTTGCCTCGTCCACCATCTCCGCCTTTCCAAAGGTCTCCTTCTCTGCCGAAGATGCTGTTAAGGTCTTCACCCGTAACCCTGGGCATGGATTCCACGTTATACCCCGTGGGACTGGGTCCTTGCCTGAACTTAGCTCTCCTTTCACACCGGCCTACTGATGTGGAGGATACCCACCCCCGCAACGTGGATGCGCCAGACACGAATTACTCAAGTGGAGGATAGGGAAGGTGACCCTATCTCCCTCGAGCCAGGTTAATGGTTGCGTATGATGCCACAACCAAAGGCATTTATTAATATAAAATAAAATTGTATACTTGTTGCTGCTATAATAACCATACAAAGATGTGACACTAATGAAGGTGAAGAATAGAAATAGCACATAATGTAAGTTTATTTTATCATGAAACTTGAAAAGAACATTGCATAGATCCCCTCACATCAACTTTACTTTTTTATTGACTAAAGAATAGTCCGGGTATTTAAGTTAGGGAGTTGAGAATATTAAAACTAACACTTAACTTGAAAATATATATATTTCCACAAGGACATCCATCCGCCTGGCATTCCGGTAGACCGTAAGATCCAGAATAGTAAGGTACATTGTTTGCTATACAGTACATACAGAATACATCACGATACACTATACAAATGGTTATGCAGTACCAGTATGTGGATTGAAGCTCTCAATATGCCAAAGCAGACCTTCTCAAGATTATCCTCGATGATCCCAAGCTCTTTCAGGATGTTCCCCGAGCTCCGAAAAGGAGCTTTTCGTGCAATTTTAGTTACTGTAGAAAACTTGAATTGCATTAGCTCGGACCGCAAAAGCTTACGAAACAAAAACCTAATTTCCCCCACACTTTTTAATATATTGTGTTTTAATTTAATAATTTAAAACATCCCATAACCTTTCATCGTTACTATGAAATCACAATGCGACACCACAGGAGTGAAGGAATGTGGTGTTAAACATTAAATTACACACTTCTTACAATTAAAACTCAGTAATATTAACACTTTCTACTTGCTAGTTATTTTGAAATCGAGTTAAATAAAGTACATAAAATATACATTCATCAATCAGTTGTTTATCATGTGTTTGTCCATAAGTAGTGCTACCTAGCGGCTTACAGGTTTATTGGTGCTCCCCCTTATCAATTGTTTTTTTTTTGTTGAAAATCCGTTCTTCCGGTTTTGCCGAAGTGTCCATACTGTATTTGATATCTATACTGTGTATCAGCCTAGTTGATACACACATACCTCAAAAATCCAACACAGATCCGGGATACGGAGGACCACATGTTTTCTCGTGATATTGGTTACAACTTTCTAATGATAGTTAATAACACCACATCTGTTTATGTATGGTACATGTATTGGAGGCTATCTTTATTTGCTTCGATTATGGTATTTATGCTCTAAGTTTATTTGACCATGACAATGAATCACAAACAAAAGAAAGACAAAATACTAACTTATTCCAGCCATTCCGCCAACCGCCAACCCGACACACCGCCTTCCGAGGAAGGCGACAGTTCTGCCTGCTGAATCAGTTGAGACGGAACAATGGGAACACCACTACCTAGCATTGGTCACCAGGTCGTGCTGCTTGTGGTATTGGATAGTCGGTTACCATCTTGATGACCCGTCCAATCCTACCTGCTCCGAATAGTCCTAAAAACTAAATCTCTCCAATTTCCTATGCTGCATCTTATGAAGCATTATTTGAGTTATGTTGTAACAAAACTAACTCCGACGAAGATATCTGGCTGACTTCACTCGCAAACTCCCTTAACGGGTTGCAAATCGAGCAGATAACAATTCTCTTCACGACTACAGATACGTTCCGCTGATAATAAACAGACATACCATTACACATACGAATGAAAGTTATGAACAGTCTCTCTGGGCTTAAAATACTGATACAGACATCACCACGATGTATTGCGCCCGAATAAACCCATCAGTACTTATATCCGCTGCACTGTAAAGGATTGCAGACATGTAAGTTACCCAGCTCACAAACTTACCATGCCTACTAAGTAAAATTGGGAATTTCAGGAACATACAGGATAGATATTATTCGTAAGAAAATAGTACTACCAGCCAAGGTACAAATTTCTACTATCATTTACATTTAGAGCAAATCAAGAAACTCCAATCTCGAGGGGTGATAAGGTCTAATCTATAGTGAGCGCCTGTATCTATACCTCGCAGTACTATTTTTGACGATGACGACAATGAAAACGGTGTCAGTTAAGATAAAAGTTGACTGAGTCGCTAAAAAGCGCCAGCCGTTTATTGTGCTGAAATAAGTACAATAAAACTGGCTTCCTGCCTGAATATGGTGTCTCCTTGACACTCTCCCCAAAATAAACTTCAAAAATAAACTTGCACGTGGCACTGATGTAATAAGAAATGTGAAACGGTGTGATACTAAGCATTACCCTAATTTATACAAATCCGCTTCAACTCTGAACCGTAGTTCCATATCTAAGCAAAATCATTCATTAACTATGTGCATATATACATTCATTTATGGTTCGCACAAATTATACACTCTATTGTGTCGAAAAGATTAAATTATCTATCTTTCAATGAGTCTTTTATCTACTCAACTTCCTTAACAATCAAATAACAAACATACACCGCAACTATCGTGTTGAAAGTAATAAATACTCGTCTTAATCAATTAAACATAAGTGACGAACATTTAAGCTAAGCACTGTTCCTTTTATCTTTTATCTATTCATTATAAAATACTGAAATATTTCTGAAATCCTTTACTGTGTTAATAATTCTCTGATAAACGTGAATACTAGAAGTGCATGGCATTAACCTTCATTCTCACACTCCTCTTTCAAAATTATACAACAATCACCTCATCTCTTAAACACCCTGTACAGAATCTTCCTTTAATACACTAAAATAACTTCCAATCATTGCGATCAATACTAGAAAAACTTGAGACTCCTCAGCCTCCTCTCGCAAAAATACGTAACTCATTTACGTCTATATCTCCTTACTTTGCACGGTATTTCAACTATAAACTTCCATTTCAATACACATTCTTCCTAACTTTAACATTCTTCTCTATCCTGATACAACTTCACCTCGTGCTTACAATTCCACTTCTGCAATAAATTTCTGTACTTTCACTTTCTGATCACCCGGTGATTTAACTTTGTTAACTTTCGTTTTCACGTGTTTAAATTCAGTTTTACATTCAATTACAACCTTTAAAGAAATATCAGTAAGAATTCATATTTTTAGCAAATGATATAAGTTTGACTTCCTTCCATGAATATATTTGTTTAACAAATTCATCTATGCTTTTTAATGCTCTAAATTTCATTAGACATATGTGTATAAGAGTTCTCTTAATACTTTCGTTCATAATTAGTCGAAAATAAATTTCTGACACTCGAATCAACATCATGAGTTGTCGAAATATTCTTTACACTTCGTGACATAACTTCTTAAATATGCGGTACTTAAATTTGCTTCAATAAACTTCCTTTACTTCATTTACAATTATGCTCCTTCTTTAGTTCGTTCAACGTTATACTCCTTTTAAATAGTTCACTCTACATTCTTTTAATAGTTCACCCTACATTCCTTTAAACAATTCATTCTACATTCCTTTAAATAATTCATTCTACACTCCATCGCTGCGATAAAACAGATTTAATTAGTTTAAATCTAACGCAAATATGAAAAATTCTACACGGTTTGACTCTGAAATGACTTTAGCGTTAATAGCAGCGCTATGCAAAATTTCGTCCAAGTGACTGAAATTTTCAAGAACATGGAAAATAACTCCTAAGAAAAATACGAAAAATTTCTACATTCAAAATCTACATAATTTAATTATACTGACAAAATTATACTGACAAAATTATACGGTTGGTCAATTGGATAATCACAGAACATAACTACAATTCTACATTATATAAAACAATCCTTCTCTACCTTGAGTTGACTCTGGTCTGGGGAATACCTTCGTCTCGCCTGCCAAACCAAACGTGTCTCGGAGCTCATCGTATCGCCCACAGCTATGAAGACCGGTTTGTGTCAGAACCAGCTGGCCTCTTCCCCCAGTGGAACAAGGTCGGTGACGTCCTCGGTGAACGACCTCGCCGTGAAACAGTCCGCTCTGCCTGCACTCCGTCTCCCGTTCACTGCAAGTCGTCTGGCTTCGACTCCCCATCTCTTCAGAATTGACATCTCGTTTCTTCAGAATTGACATCTCGGTTCTTCAGAATTGACATCTCGTCTCAGGTTGAAAATAGTCGTTCATACAAGCGTTTGCGAGTATTCAAGATGTATTAGAACTCTTGTAGAAAAGTAGAGGTTTGTTCGGTGATTTTGCGCATCACGTGGATATTCTGCTGCGCCTTCCATAATAGTGAATTCTGGAATTCAACTGTACATCTTTGTAGTTTCCACTTCCCTATGCTTTAGCTTAGCACATGGTAATTCTCATTTCACTGATGATATATTTAAGACTTCCCCGTTGCTGCTTTGTAACTTGCATTTTTAATGTAATGTTCAAGTATGCGTTCAAACGTAGTAATAGTGAATATTTTCTTGTCGAAATGTATTTATATAAGCGATGTAAAAACAACTTTGTATTAAACACTGTAATACTCGGCTATATACTGTTCTATTCTGCGTGATAAATGTAGCTTGCTCCTCAAGTTACAGTCTTGCTGTACTACACTCTTCTTCACTTCCAACTTTGATAAAACGTAGCACTGTTATAATAATACTGGCTTCTTCTCGAGGTCTTGACTCGATGAAATCTCAAATTGGAAAGAACTCTCTCGTCCCGTTCTCTGCGCTCGGCAAGTTGCAGTCTCTGCCTCCCCTCTCGTGGTGTGACGTAACTTCTACCACCTCTCCTCACTTCAGTCCGTAGTTCGACCTTTGTCTCTTCCCCTCTTTCATGACGTAACTCTCGCTTCAAGTGGCGTGATGTCTCTCACAATGTAGACCTCCCACATTCATATAATAGAATATATATCCATCTTTAAATCATTCCTTCTTTCTTGCCTTTTATAATTGCATAAGATGTATAGTATTTCAATCATTTCCATACAGATTTTCCCATATTTCTCGAATTTTTAATGAATAAAAGATTTTCATCCACTCTTTTATTTTTCCTGGGTCTTGGTTCATATCCAGATTGGTTATTTGGTAATGGCATCAAATAAATTCTGGCGCATTTCCCCGTTGCTAATTTAAAGTAAAGTATAGCCTGTACTTTCTTTAATAACAGTAAATTTCTCTGATCTTGAGACTGAATTTATTTATTTTACTGTTTCTTTGGGTAAAATCTTTTTAATTTGGAATGGTTGAATTTTCCAATGGATCTGTTATCTTCAATTCTTACAATTTTATAACAATTGTTACCGTAGACTGTATCTACTTTGAACGGTCCTCTGAAAAGGCTACTGAATTCGATATACACCTTCTTCAGTACGTCTGCTTTCACAGGAATCCTGACTAATACAAGGTCACCTTCTCGTAGCGGTCCACTGAATCTCTTCCCTTCTAAACGTTTCAATCTCTTCTGAGCTGCTTTGTTAAACTGGAATCTCGCTGTTTCGATTCTCTGGTCCATCGGAGGTTCGTTATCTTCCGGAATATTGAAGATTCCGTTCCATGGTCGTACGGGTTTCTCTTCAAAATGCAACATAACTGGAATATCGTTGGTGCTCTCATGTCTCGTGTTATTTATGCAAAATTCTACTAGTGGTACAATCTTCACCCAATTCGCATGATTATCTGCACTATACAAGCGAATGTACTTTGAAAATTCAAGCATTGTTCTTTCAATAGGATTCGTCTCTGGGCTTCGAACTGATGAAAATAGGTGAACAATATCCAACCTATCCATCGCTCCCTGAAATTCTGCAGAGGTAAATTGGGTTCCATTGTCTGTTAAAAGTCTTTCTGGTTTTCCCAACTTTGGAATAATGTTCCTCTCCAGGTGATATAAAACAGTTTTCGTTGTTGCTTTCTGCATTGGATTAAGCATTACAACTTTGGAAAATACATCCATTGTGACTAACACATATTGGTTTCCTCTGTCTCCTTTAGGTGCAGGTCCAAAGATATCCTGACTAAACAATTCCAGTGGTTTCGTAGGAATAATTGCTTTAGGTCTTTCCTTCAATAATTCAGAATTATATTTGTTTTTCTGACACAGTTCACAAGATCTGATTACTATGGTTATGGATTCTCTCATATTAATCCAATAGAACTTTTCTAACATGGTATAGTATGTTTTGTCAACTCCTCCGTGGCCTATACTTTTGTGTACTAACCAAATTAGTAGCACACTAAGTTCTTGTGGAATGGCAACTCGTACTTTCGTGTGTCTAGCATCGATGTATTTACATACAGTTTCTCCCACGAGAATATAGTGTCTAGCTTTCCGTCTCGTTTCGAAGTATGAGGCGTGCCTCCTTGTCATTCTCCCTGACAAAAATCTATAAATGTTCCTGAATGGTGCATGCTTCTTTTGAAAAAAAAAAAAAAGAATTCTTCTCAGTTTATCCAGCGTTTCCTGATCTTCTGCATCTGTCTGGATAACATTAATTCTCACATCCTTCTCAGGAATCGGATGTCTGGAAAGAATATCCGCTAGTAGGTTGTCTTTACCAGGAACATGGACTATCGTGGCATCAAATTGTTGCAAAAACATGGTCCATCTGGTCATCCTATCGCTTGACAAGTCTGACTTCAACATGAATTCTAGTGCTTTGTGATCCGTTCTGATTATAATCTTGTGTCCCAGCAATAATTTCTTCCAGTTTTGTAGAGCATTTATGACGGCTAAAGCTTCAAGCTCCGTCGTAAAATAATTCAGCTCGTGCGTGCGTAACTTCCTACTGCTGAATGAAATATAGTGGTGATTGCCATCTTGATCCTTCTGATATAAGACTGCGCTAATACCAATTCGTGAAGCGTCCGTTTCTATGATGAATGTTCTTTCAAAATCTGGGTACTCTAACTTGATGTTATCTCTGAGCATTTCCTTTGCTTGAATAATTCTCAGCAGCTGCATCCCATTTCCATCTATTGTTTTTCTTTAGAAGCTCATGTAGTGGTGCCATGATCTCTGAATAACGTGGACAATGACTACTGAAAAACTGACAAAGACCCGAAAAAGCTCGGATGTCTTTGATTCTCTTGGGTTTGGGAAAGTTCAATATCGCTTCGATCTTGTCTTCATTCGGGTGGTAACCGAATCTGTCTATAGTATTGTGCCCAACTCTAGGAATGGGTATTCCAAGATTCAGACACCTAGATATCAAGGGAAAGGCTGTAGCCGCTTTTGAAAGTTGAGATATTTGAATATCGCGCTACATTGCTTCTCGAAGCATTTAGAAAGAATTTACCGATAGTTGGATGTCAAGTGACGTAGCGAGTAATAGCAGAGGTGGAGGCTATTTATTGATTAAATAGTTAACTATGGAGTAGAGACTTGAGACTGGGATCAGATTACTGTCACGGCCAAATGAAAGAGAATGCAATTAGTATCAAGTAAATCGGACCAGGGATTCAAGAGATATGAGGATTTCTAGATATCAGGTGATGACGCGTGACCCTGACAGTTTTGAATAAAAGCCAGCTGGCCGAAGCAACTTCAGCTCATTCTAACACAAGCAGTTGCCTAGCAAGTTGCTACGACGCTGAGCCAAGGCACATGGTTGCCGGATCTACGCAGAAGTTCTTTTGAAAGTCGTGATAGTCACGAAAAGTGCTGCGCTACGAGTTGGAACTTAGTAAGTTTCTGGCGAGGAGAATCACTGAGGTGATTGATATTTCTACAGACATTGGTGGAAATATTTATATTTCTACAAGGACATATGCTAGACTTTGTCTAGAAAATAGTATTTTGTCACAGTCCAGTAATAACTTAATAATTGGATGTTTAAATCCATTTCAAGTCAGTTTTCATATTTGTAACTAGTTAACCACTTCGATCTGTCAGTACACTGAAGACTAGTCTATAACGGTGGCGTTCATTAGTCTACGCAAGGGAAACTACAAGTTGCCTAGCGCATGGTAGATGGTGATATAATAAACCATGCCCAGGGAACGATCTTCAGAACAGCCGTTAATTGCTTAGACTGTCAGTGTTTTTCTTGTACTGATAAGATTACCGTGAGTTATGTTACAACTGACATATCTAAGAAGAGATCACTTAGATCTGACCCTATTTAAACAAACTGTTATGGCTTTGATAGAAGCCCATATTAAAATGGAACAACAGTTAATTCAAACGTCGAAAGATACTACCACTATGTCTGACTAGACGGATTGTGGGTATATAATGGCGGCGGATACAAGGATTATACGTGCTTGTCCGATAGGGCATGTCTATGGATAAATCTGGTACAGACCAGGTTTACTACGCTTCAAGACCATCAAGAAATGTAAGCCACATTTGAATTATATTATGCCTAGCTAATTGGAACAAACTATTTTTTCTGCAGATGACCAACACATTTCATTTTTCTTCGCATTTAAATCTTGCAATAATTTACGCAAGACTTGTTAGAGTTATTCTGAGCATTTTCAGCACTCAGAACAGTTTAGGATCGATGACCGAGCATTTCGAGCATTTATTTGAATATTTCATATTTTTGGGAAATCACGGTAATCAGCCGATGTAACTGTAAAAGTTAATAATTTATTTTTGTTGAGGAATGGATATTTTTTCCATATTCGAAGGTTCGAACATGTGGATTCTCACATAATGAGATGATAATTAAACACATTTAAAATAATATAAATAATAATAATAATAAAAATCCACTAATAATAATAATAATAATTTTCATAATTTTTCTAAATAATTCTGGATATTATATTTTATAATAATCATATGTATTGAGAGAGAGCCTATGAAGTAGTTTAATCATTTCTAGTCTGGAACAGGAGAGTTTCCGAAGGAGAGTGGTTAGCGCAAGCCCGCATTCAACCAACATTTCAGTTCTGGTTGAACAGTTGATATTTGCAATGAGTAAAGTATATTTTTCAGATAACACGGAGAGGCATGAAACGGGAAGCAAATGATATTTGTATCAAATAGGATATTTTTGTATTTATATAAAATCATGACGTAAATACACCTCGAAAGTGAAATAAAGATTTTCATAAGTATGGTAAATTCACGGGTTGAACTGAATGGTAAAATAAAATAAACTTGTAAGTTTATTAATCTTCCAGTGTTGATAACAAGCAGAGGCTTGATTTATTGTATACATTTTGGGAAGAAAATTTATATGTGTGGAGTAGTTGAAATGCCATTCCCAGGTGCGCATGTTTAAGTCGCAGGAATGAAGGTTTTTTCGAGCATCAATCAAATAGCAGGTTCGATGGCTCAGGTTTATAGTAGGAGTATTGGAACTACACATTTCGTCGTATGAATGACCCGAAGGTTATTTTTTGAAACCATCAGTTCTTATTTCAACCTTGTTTACGAATTCCATTTAGACTTTGATTTTGCTAGAACCCGGATTTGTCATGATAGTAGTTTATTCTTCTTCAGAGGAAGACCTTTGCCGTTGTTGTTGTAATATTGTGTTCTTACACAAATAATAGAATGGGCCACTGCCAATTAAAAATAATTCTATAACCACGAATAATTTGAAGGATATTTTCAATTCTAGTGCCATGAACTAAATGAATTCATTATAAAACTACAATTCTAATTTCCGCATTCTGTCGAAGAATTGCAAGTTGTGAAAGTTGCTAAAAATGGCCATGAATATAAATATTTTTATAATAATGATTCCAAGTGGGAAATTGAATAGTTGAATGGTTCAACAATTTAGTGATCAAGTTGATGATTCAGAAATCATGTATTTTTTTTAGGAACTTGAAGTTCATAATCGAGTCACTTCTCGAATGTTTAATGTCAGAAGAACAATTAATTGTTGTTGTGTTTCGCACAGTTCTTCGATGCTATGCTCAAGGTCAAATACTTTTCAGATGTTATTAATATGTGTAAATAATTTATGTTGCTTCAATGATAATAATATTTTTCGACGATGTATTTTTGAAACTGGAAAAATAAGTGAAAGTTTAAAAATTCTATGAACATTTATTCTACGAGTGTTAATATCATGTAAATATTCAAACAGTGATCTACGGTATTTCCAGTATAGACAATTAACTTTGAACTGGAATTAATTATTAATAATTTTGGAACACAGTCTACAGGACTATTAATCGGACTTGTGTTTCCAAAAAGATTGTCAAATGTGTTTGGGAAATTTCTGTATATTGTGTGTAAATAAGAGTGTGGATCGCCACACGTGGATGATGCTGCTTTGAGCATCCTTGCAGTCAGATTTTAACTTCAAAATAAACTGAGATAATTTTACAGGATGTGTTACTCCCAATTAAATCTCCTTCTATCCTTATTGTTGCATTGAGCCAAAAATCAGTAAAGCATTTTTTTAATTTGATGTCGTTTTTGCGATTTGCTTTAACCCATCTGGCGCTCCGGGATATTTTGACTCTCGTGCTGACTGATTATTGGTAAAATGCATATGTGGTCGTGCAGACTCCGGTCTAAACGGGCACAGTATGACCAAGAAAGTTGATCTTTTCTTGAAAGAAATGGCATTTATTCAATTTCACCTTGATGTTTGCACTTCTGAGGTTTTCAAGTAGCTTCGTCAAATGCATGAAATGTTGCTCAGGCGTTTCTGAAGATATGATAATATCATCCACGTAGCAAATGGCAAATTGTTTTACTTCATCACTCAACTTGTCATCCAAGGCTCTGATAAGTGCTGGACTTAAATTTACCAATCCATATGGTACTCTCTGGTATACATAACAGGTTTGATTGAACATGAACCCTGTATAACATTTGCTGTCTTCTGTAAGCTCTATTTGATGAAATGCTGCAGTTAAATCAATCACTGAGAAACAGGTTTTATTCTTGAATCTCCTCAGTAGTTCTCTAATTTTTGGTGGCCAGTCGAATTCTTTCAGCAGAAGTATATTTATGCCCCTGGCATCTAAACATAGTCTAAGACTACCATCTGCTTTCTTCACAACAGTGAGTGGGTTTAAATAAGGAGTGGCTTGCTTTCTTATAATCCCGTCTTTTTCCATGCCTTTTATGAGCTCTGTCACTTCAGCTTGATACTTCTCCGGTATTGGATAAAATTTCTTCTGAAAAGGTGTGTCATCAGCGAGCTTGATCTGATATTTATATCCTCTGATAATGCCTGGTTTGTCATCAAATACGTCTGCATAAGTCGTGACCAATTCTTCTAATTTCTCCCTCTGATCTTCAAAATTCTCAATTTTTCTGCCATAGTGAGGTATTCCTTCTGCTTCAACTTCCATAACTATCTTCACAAGATTTTTTTCTGTAGTTTCGTCAATCAGACTACACTCATTCTCCTCCTTCTTCGTGTCCTCTGGTTGATGTTGTCCTTCATTAAATCTTATGACTCCATTTCGTAAATCAATCACAGCTCCAGTCTTCGTTATAAAATCAATGCCTAAAATAGCATCGAAATTTATCTGGCTCAAGACTATGAATATCTGCTCATATTTGTATTCATTTATGGAGAATTCCATTCATGCTTGGACTTTACATTTCATGGGTCTTGTCGTTAAATACACCCCTGACTTTAATAGTTGAAACGGGCATTGCTATAAGTGAATTTCCATCCTTCAATCTATGAAAACAGTTCTCTGATAAACTTGATGCTGTCGCTCCCGTATCTAGTAGTGTTCTCAGGCATTCTCCTTCTGATATGATTTCTATAATGGGTAATCTCGCTACTCTTCCTGTTTTCGGCTCTTCTCTTTCATACAGGAGATCTTCGTTCGTGGCTTCATATAACTCATTGATCTGGATTTCATGTCTGGTTACGGTGCGGTTTTCTTCCCTCTTCACTTTTTGGAATTTGAAGTTTTTTTTGTACCCCTCCTCGGTCTTCATTCCTCCGATCTCTGCTTGTTCCGGGCTGAGATTCTTGATTCTGGTCTCTCGCGTTCCTTTCTCTGAGATTCCTTAGGTATTCTTGACTTTCTCTTTCCCTATCATCGTAATACCTTCTTACATTGTTGTTATTTCTCCAACCTTGATTTTGTTGACTTTGCTGTTGTTGCTGTCTCGAATAATTATTCGTGTTCCTCCAGTTCTGATATCCCCGATATCCATAATTACTCGTAGGATTATTTCGATTATAATATCCCTCTCTGCGATAATCATTGTTTCTGTTGTGGTAGCTATTTCTCCATCTTTGATTTTCACCCCATCATTGATTTTGGTATGGCCTTCCTTCTCGAGGCCTCTGATAACCTGGTTGAAATCGATTTTGTCCATACATTCTTGATCTCGTTGGGCCTACCCCATTTTTGTTCTCTTCTGTCTGCTGCGTTTGATCGATGTGGATGGTGTGAATCTCTCTCTGTTCCTGATTTCTACCTCTCTGGTTTTGGTTTCCAGTTGAGTTGTTGGACACATTAGACGTGTGATCCAGTCTCCTCAAAATTTCTGCCATCCCCTCTAAAGTTTTTACATTTGCCGAAATGAGGTGCCTCCTAACTTCCGTTGGTAACTGGCATGAAATAGCATGAACCAAGTCTTCTTCCGCCAAAGGAGGTTGCAAATACTGCAAGCGTGCTAATTGTTTCGTGAAGAAACTTGCGTACTTCGTTGGACTAGAATAAGCATACTTTTTAGAGTATATTTCGGCTCGTATGTCTTGTTGAATTTCCTTGCTCCAAAATCGCTTCTGCAGAGCTATAGTGAATTCTTCAAATGTCTGATAAGTGTACCTACAAGCTCTGTGCTAAATTAACGCTTCTGAGTCCAAGTATTTCTCAACGACCCTCATATGTCTTTCACGAGGTATTCTATTGTCCTCTAAATACGATCTCATGTCTCTAAGAAACTCTACAGCAGTAATATTTCCTACTCCGTTGAATTTATTCGGCTTCTAATCGTTATTCTTAATCACGATAACGTTGGCATTTGACCTACTCTGGTAAGGTTCAAAGTCTCCTCCAAGTTCCCCTATTTCTGTTTGAAATGGCTCTCGACTAAAGTTGAAATTGGACTTCGGAATCTGCTGTTGACTAACCACGCTTTCCTTATCCTCTTCTATCCTGTCTGTCCTAGCCTCTAATTTCCTTATTTCTTCTTTCAATTTTTCATCTCTTGCTTGAAAAAATCTCGTTAAGTCCTTTCTGATGTCTTCCCTGACTTAAGCTCTTAACGTAGATGAAAATGTAGCATCCCCTATCGTAAGTGACCTTAATTGCTGTTCTATGTCGCTGGTTTCCTTATCCTGCTTTGATAGAATTTTCGCCAGTTCTATGCTTATCTCATCGACTGTGCGTTTAACCTTCTCAAATTTATCTGAGTTATTTAAATCTGTTTTATTAACAATGTCTGTCAGCGTGGCTACATTATTAATTTGCAATGTATCTATCCGCTTAGATAGATCTTCCCGTACCTTACTAACATTTATATTTGAACATAACTCTATGGCTTTAATGTCATTTGCTAATTTATGATGAATTTCTGATACAATTTTAGTTGTGACTGTTACGACCTCCTCCTTCATGTCCGTAACTGCCTTAACAATAGAAGCATTTATATCTACATTAATACCCTCTTCAATCAGTTTACTTTGACCTTCCAACTTGACCTGTAATTCACCAACAGTGTCATTTAAACTGTCAAGTTGGTCCTTGAGTTTGTTCTGGGCACCTGAAATGTGTACATGATGAGTATTGTTCTCTTCCTTAATGGAGCTAATACTAGCCTGTAATTTCTTTTCTAGCTCTATCATGTGATTACTGTTAGCTAATTGGACTTCTAACACCTTTCCTGCCATGTCGGATCTTAAATTTCCTACTTCTGTCTTCGTAAGATTTATGTCCTGTTTGACTTGATCAAATGAATTTTTTAATTCTTCCTGTGCATGTCCTGCCCTTTCTAAAATTCTCTGAGCTTTTTCCTGATTTTTCCTAGCTTCTTCCTGAGCTTTTCCCTGATTTTTCCTAACCTCTTCATGAATTTTCCTAGCTTCTTCCTGAGCTTTTTCCTGATTTTTCCTAACCTCCTCCTGTGCTGCTCTTATTTCGGCTTGGATTTTTCTATCTTCTAATCTAGCCTGCTCCTGACTTAACCTGTCCTCCTCGCGAGCTTTTTCCTGAGCTAATCTCATCTCTGCTCTTATCCTATTTGCCTCTTCCAAAGCTAACTTGGCTTCTTCTCTTTCCTTTTCTCTAGCTAGTCTATCTTCCTTTCTGGCCTTTTCTAAAGCTAACTTAGCTTCTTCCTGTGCTAATGTTATACTAGCCTTAGTAAGTGTTTGAGCAACTGATAACTCTGCCTTGACTTCCGATTTTACAGTAGCTGCAGATTTCTGAATCTCGGCTTTCATCTGTTTAGTGTTGTTGTGTGTCAATTGGTGGAGGGCTTCAAGGTCTTTGGTCAACGTACTTTGACCTTCCTTCATGGTTTCGAGCATCGTTCTAATGAACGTCATGTCGTTCGCTGACATAATTCTTCTTTCTTGAGAATAAGGGAAGTATCAACTACAAAAATTACCAGTGAATATCCAGATTGACCAACGTATACATTTTATACCAGTGATGGAACATATTGAACATCTTAATCCTACTTAAATCTATTTGAATCGCGAGTTATCTCGTATATCTTATCATCCCATTTTACTGAACCGACATCGTTACATTCTATCATCCCACTTAACCTATGTTTAACAACATGAATTTACTTTTAAATTTAATATTACATGACAAATGTCGTTAGCTGGTTTTAAAAAAATATGCCTCACAACTATAATGTTCTCCACTAATCTGCTGATGTGTTCATCTCAACAATCATTACATTTGGGATCGGCATTTTTCTTTTTCTCAAAACTAAATATGGCCTCACTCTCGAGTACTTCCAAACTGCTTCTCTCGAGTGCTCTTTCGAGTGCTCTTTTGAGTGCTCTTTCGAGTGCCCTTTCGAGTGCCCCACGGATGGGCTTGCCATTTAAATATCTATCTATCAATATGCGCCCGAATAAACCCATCAGTACTTATATCCGCTGCACTGTAAAGGATTGCAGACATGTAAGTTACCCAGCTCACAAACTTACCATGCCTACTAAGTAAAATTGGGAATTTCAGGAACATACAGGATAGATATTATTCGTAAGAAAATAGTACTACCAGCCAAGGTACAAATTTCTACTATCATTTACATTTAGAGCAAATCGAGAAACTCCAACTCGAGAGGTGATAAGGTCTAATCTATAGTGAGCGCCTGTATCTATACCTCGCAGTACTATTTTCGACGATGACGACAGTGAAAACGGTGTCAGTTAAGATAAAAGTTGACTGAGTCGCTAAAAAGCGCCAGCCGTTAATTGTGCTGAAACAAGTACAATAAAACTGGCTTCCTGCCTGAATATGGTGTCTCCTTGACACTCTCCCCATAATAAACTTCAAAAATAAACTTGCACGTGGCACTGATGTAATAAGAAATGTGAAACGGTGTGATAATAAGCATTACCCTACTTTATACAAATCCGCTTCAACTCTGAACCGTAGTTCCATATCTAAGCAAAATCATTCATTAACTATGTGCATATATACATTCATTTATGGTTCGCACAAATTATACACTCTATTGTGTCGAAAAGATTAAATTGTCTATCTTTCAATGAGTCTTTTATCTACTCAACTTCCTTAACAATCAAATAACAAACATACACCGCAACTATCGTGTTGAAAGTAATAAATACTCGTCTTAATCAATTAAACATAAGTGAAGAACATTTAAGCTAAGCACTGTTCCTTTTATCTTTTATCTATTCATTATAAAATACTGAAATATTTCTGAAATTCTTTATTGTGTTAATAATTCTCTGATAAACGTGAATACTAGAAGTGCATGGCATTAACCTTCATTCTCACACTCCTCTTTCAAAATTATACAACAATTACCTCATCTCTTAAACACCCTGTACAGAATCTTCCTTTAATACACTCAAATAACTTCACAATCATTGCGATCAATACTAGAAAAACTTGAGACTCCTCAGCCTCCTCTCGTAAAAATACGTAACTCATTTACGTCTATATCTCCTTACTTTGCACGGTATTTCAACTATAAACTTCCATTTCAATACACTTTCTTCCTAACTTTAACATTCTTCTCTATCCTGATACAACTTCACCTCGTGCTTACAATTCCACTTCTGCAATAACTTTCTGTACTTTCACTTTCTGATCACCCTGTGATTTAACTTTCTTAACTTTCTTTTTCACGTGTTTAAATTCAGTTTTACATTCAATTACGACCTTTAAATAAATATCAGTAAGAATTCATATTTTTAGCAAATGATATAAGTTTGACTTCCTTCCATGAATATATTTGTTTAACAAACTCATCTATGCTTTTTAATGCTCTAAATTTCATTAGACATATGTGTATAAGAGTTCTCTTAATACTTTCGTTCATAATTAGTTGAAAATAAATTTCTGACACTCGAATCAACATCATGAGTTGTCGAAATATTCTTTACACTTCGTGACATAACTTCTTAAATATGCGGTACTTAAATTTGCTTCAATAAACTTCCTTTACTTCATTTACAATTATGCTCCTTCTTTAGTTCGTTCAACGTTATACTCCTTTTAAATAGTTCACTCTACATTCTTTTAATAGTTCACCCTACATTCCTTTAAACAATTCATTCTACATTCCTTTAAATAATTCATTCTACATTCCTTTAAATAGTTCATTCTACATTCCTTTAAATAATTCATTCTACATTCCATCGCTGCGATAAAACAGATTTAATTAGTTTAAATCTAACGCAAATATGAAAAATTCTACACGGTTTGACTCTGAAATGACTTTAGCGTTAATAGCAGCGCTATGCAAAATTTCGTCCAAGTGACTGAAATTTTCAAGAACATGGAAAATAACTCCTAAGAAAAATACGAAAAATTTCTACATTCAAAATCTACATAATTTAATTATACTGACAAAATTATACTGACAAAATTATACGGTTGGTCAATTGGATAATCACAGAACATAACTACAATTCTACATTATATAAAACAATCCTTCTCTACCTTGAGTTGACTCTGGTCTGGAGAATACCTTCGTCTCGCCTGCCAAACCAAACGTGTCTCGGAGCTCATCGTATCGCCCACAGCTATGAAGACCGGTTTGTGTCAGAACCAGCTGGCCTCTTCCCCCAGTGGAACAAGGTCGGTGACGTCCTCGGTGAACGACCTCGCCGTGAAACAGTCCGCTCTGCCTGCACTCCGTCTCCCGTTCACTGCAAGTCGTCTGGCTTCGACTCCCCATCTCTTCAGTATTGACTTCTCGTTTCTTTAGAATTGACATCTCGGTTCTTCAGAATTGACATCTCGTCTCAGGTTGAAAATTGTCGTTCATACAAGCGTTTGCGAGTATTCAAGATGTATTAGAACTCTTGTAGAAAAGTAGAGGTTTGTTCGGTGATTTTGCGCATCACGTGGATATTCTGCTGCGCCTTCCATAATAGTGAATTCTGGAATTCAACTGTACATCTTTGTAGTTTCCACTTCCCTATGCTTTAGCTTAGCACATGGTAATTCTCATTTCACTGATGATATATTTAAGACTTCCCCGTTGCTGCTTTGTAACTTGCATTTTTAATGTAATGTTCAAGTATGCGTTCAAACGTAGTAATAGTGAATATCTTCTTGTCGAAATGTATTTATATAAGCGATGTAAAAACAACTTTGTATTAAACACTGTAATACTCGGCTATATACTGTTCTATTCTGCGTGATAAATGTAGCTTGCTCCTCAAGTTACAGTCTTGCTGTACTACACTCTTCTTCACTTCCAACTTTGATAAAACGTAGCACTGTTATAATAATACTGGCTTCTTCTCGAGGTCTTGACTCGATGAAATCTCAAATTGGAAAGAACTCTCTCGTCCCGTTCTCTGCGCTCGGCAAGTTGCAGTCTCTGCCTCCCCTCTCGTGGTGTGACGTAACTTCTACCACCTCTCCTCACTTCAGTCCGTAGTTCGACCTTTGTCTCTTCCCCTCTTTCATGACGTAACTCTCGCTTCAAGTGGCGTGATGTCTCTCGCAATGTAGACCTCCCACATTCATATAATAGAATATATATCCATCTTTAAATCATTCCTTCTTTCTTGCCTTTTATAATTGCATAAGATGTATAGTATTTCACTCATTTCCATACAGATTTTCCCATATTTCTCGAAATTTTAATGAATAAAAGATTTTCATCCACTCTTTTATTTTTCCTGGGTCTTGGTTCATATCCAGATTGGTTCTTTGGTAATGGCATCAAATAAATTCTGGCCCAGTATGTAGTCATACTTGCAAGATAATGAGCAAAAAATTACGAGCCTTACAGTAGTCGCATGTGATGTGTAACATCTGACATAGAAGAAACCTCACGTGATATTGTTGATACACCGGTATTTTATACTTTTATTGGCACAAATATTAATATATTGTAAAAGGGATTGTTTTGCAGATATTGTAGTTTATAAAACGGAACTCATTTTATTAGATGATTTGTTGCCCCCAACAGCACTAGCCTAAATAAAGATTACGACATTGATCAACTAGATTAATAGACACGACACCTTAAATTTCTTATAAAGAGGCCAACTTGCGAGTAAATGCAATGTTCACAGTAGTAGGTCATGAAACGCTTACCCAGTTCCCAAGATAAGTTTTTCGTAGATCTCCGGCCAGTTGTCTAGTTGGAGAAGAGTGAACTTATCGACACTCACTTAATTTGAATATTGCTTGAGGATCGACTATTTAGGTCCGCTCAAGTTCTACCGCGCTGTATATTGTTATACTTACAAAAGAATAGAAGACGTTGAGAAGATGTTAATTTATTGGTTACCAACACCTTAAGTATCTTTACAATACATTTTACATGAAGCCTTAAATTATGAGGTGTGTGTCTAATATAAAGACAGCTCACCTAGCAGAGACTACTTAGTCTGGTAATGAAGAGTGACCACATGGTCTGCTGTATGGTTGTGAAGAGAGCATGTCTCCTAGAGAGACATCTCCTTCGAAGTGATTTGTTATGAAGAGAGCGATTATGAGCTCTGCATCAGTATATAAACTATAACTTTCTCTGGAGAAGGAAAAGCTGTCACATGGCGTGTATCTCTAGTGGTAAAAGGGGGTTGTAGCCAATCAGACCATAAGCGTTGAGGCTAGGTTAGAATGACCTTAAAGTTTGTTGTGGAAACCTCATTACTAAGAATTATTATGAGGAAGGAACAGAAATATGTGTTCCTTGAGAAATCGTGGAGACAGTCTGGAAAGTTAAGAATGTTAGCTATGACCAACTCCCAGCTTTGGCCTTATAAGAAATACATCTAATAGGGATATGTTCACTTAAAGTGCTTCTGTCTGAAATAGCAAGCTTTTAGTTTATACATGCTTTGCCTGTGAGCTTGGAGTGAGCTGTGGTAACATTCTAACTTCCTGAAGAAAATATACTCTGTCTCTCATGGACAGTAATAATAATAATTATTATTATTATTTATAATAATAATAATTATCATTTAAAACCCAAAATTAGTAAGGGAGGCTTCTTGGTCATGGCTAGTTAGGGGTTTACTGGGCAATGGACATGACTCTTCCCCCCTAAGATTCTAATCTTTGACCTCAGTGATGGTTACCTTCTTCTTACATGTAAGTTTTACAAAATAATACAAATTACTTAATTTCTGTCTAGATACAAACAGGATCACAAATGTTATGAGTAAGACAAATGTTACATTAATAGATACAAACTGTTTCTTTGTAATATAGTTCGTTGGTATTGGCTTCAAATCTAGTTTGAGCTTTGTTACATCAAGGTGGGAATGGAGAAGGTTTATTTCTTTATTTATTAAAGGTTCATCATGAATAATTATGATTGGGAAACTATGGACATAGTTGGTAGGTTTTTGGTGCAACGTTATTCCTAAGCTAGAGATAGGACAAGATTCATTTGAATATATTACTTGTGGTCCTGAGATTTGTAGAGAACTTTGAGCTTCTTTACTAGTTTGCATAATTATCTCAGTTATCTCAGTTGTTTTGCTAAAGAACAGAATATGTTCTTTATTTATAGGTTGAAGTATTATTATCTCATTGCTTATTGAAGCATATTCACATCCACTGGTATCTGTTAGGTTACAAATTGTTATCCTAATATTATAATACATACACACATATGATTGAGTGTTTTTGAAACAGGGTATACTGGACCATTTAGAAGTGGGTCCTTGCAAATAGTATCTTTCAGTTGGGACAAGTATAATGTCCTTAATAGTAGGTACAGGGGTAATTTCAGACAGTTGGTATTGACTGCCATCTGTGATAGGCATAGAAAGGATTACAATCATTTCTTCGTCTAATATTATCACTTGAGTTTTTTATAATTTGAGGTTTTCAAATTGGTGATATTGATCTGCATGGATCATGCTTTTAACAGGATGTATTGACAATAAATGCTTTACTAAATTAGTTAAGTATCTTCTTGAAAATAATCTGACGTTAGTCATTTCATTAAATGAAAGAGAAATTGTCTCTTGAAGCACACGTAATATTTGGTTAAATTTATTAACACACATTAACACGTATTGAGATTCTTCCAGCAGGTTGATCTTGAAGTCTTCTGCCTGTAGAATACCTTGAATTACCTTCATATTGTATTACTAACATGGTTCGTTTTTGAGCAATTGAATGTTGAAAAGATATTAATTTATTAATCAATTTTATTAGAATTATTTGGTATTAATTTATTTATTAAATATGGGAAGGTATTATTACTTTTTATTACTAGACTGGAGACAGTATCATCAATATTTTTGTATGCCTCTTTCAGAGTAGTTAAATGAAACATGGATTTACGGTAACTACTAATTATTCTGGAATAGGAAGAACTCTCCTTTTAGGTTTGATTTATCTAAAGTCCCGGACATTTTTGCCGTTTTTCATTTTACAATGAACTTGGGCCTCAATTTTGAGTATTGTACCTTCGTTGTACAAATTCTTAGATTTCTTATTCCTGGTCAGGGGATCTAAAACATATACTGTTTCTCCTATTTTATAGGGGTGTGTAAATGTGGAATCCCTTGGATCGGATTGCTTTTCATTCAAGATCTTAATTTGATTCGCTTGTCTTTCTACATAATCGTTAATTTTCGGTGACTCAGAAAAGATGTGATCTAAAGCCTTGTAATAAGGACCGTATAGGGCGTTGAACGTTGGCTGTTTAGTAGTTGAATGAATCGATGAATTATAATTCATGATTGCATTTATAATGAGTTGTGATAGTGGGGTGAATCTATCATGGTCTCTTGAGATTCTTAATTTCTCGAGGAGAGTAGAATTCAATCTCTCTACTGGGGAGTTCGAAGAAGAATTCAAAAGTGTGGTTGCATGATATTCGATGTTAACAGATTTACAATATTCTGTAATTAGACTGTTCTCGAATTCACCGCCTTGGTCGTGGGTAATTCTCTTGGGATAACCATGGTGTGAAAAGTACACTTGTAATTGGTTTAAGGCCGCTATGGCTGTGCCATTAGCTAACACATAAGCTTGTCCGTATTTTGAAAATACGTCTAGTATTGTCAAGATGCGGGTTTGTTCAAACTGAAAAGTATCCATATGAACTTGTGCAAATGTGTGGTCAGCTATAATGGGACCTTGATTTGGTACCGGTACTACATTTGGATGTCTTTCATATTTGTTCCTCTGACACAAATTACATTGGTGTATCACATTTCTAATTTGTTCTTTTAAATGTGGTGTTCAAATGTTTCAATGATTCCGTTATGGTTTCTTGAATGATATTGTAAAATCAGTTGTTTCTGTGTTTCTGAATTTTCAATATCTTCCAGAAATGTTGATGCTCTAATAATTATCAATTCTGAGGTAAATAATTTTTGGCATACTCTGGTGAATGGAATCTCTAGTGTCACATCGTCGAAATAAGTGGCGTATCTGTTTGAAGTATGTATGACTTTAAGAAGGTGTTTTCTTAAATCTTCAGTGAGATTTTCTCGTGTTACTATCATAACATGGCGAGTAAATTTCTTGAATAATTTTATTTCTAGAACTTTTGGAAACTTTCCATACTTAACTATTATCTGATTTCTGTTCTGATTCAGGTTTCTTTCTGACATTTTCAAAGTGAAAATCGGGTCTTCTTGGTTAGAATGAACTGTTTCATTATCTACTTCCTGCTGATATGTTTTATCTCCAGGGATGGCTACGTTAGAAATCACTTCTTCAATCATGTTAATTTGAATCCGTGAAAGGACGTCAACTACTGTACATAGTTTTGTCTTTGAAAACTTTATTGTCAGAATCAAACTGTCCTACGTGTTTGTGGAGATATTCTTGAATATCGTCTCCTGTAACAGGATCCAATTCCGGTGGTTGTGTATCGATACTTTCTAGTGGTTCAGCTAGAATCTGTTTTTCAATTCCCTGTTCTACTTCTGTGGGATGTATGGTATGGTGGTTTCTGTCTACGTAATGCATTTCACCGTATTTAAAATTCATTAAATACACCTCTTCTTTCTCACTGCTGCGGGTTGAGGATTCACATGTTCATCTGTCAAGTGAAAGTGAAATGGTATGACTTTATTATTTATCGTGACTAGGTTAGATTTATAATCTATTTTTACTCCTAGCTTCAAAAAATCAGCTGTTCCAATTAACGCGTCAAAGTAATTATGCCATTTCATGACTCGAAACTTTATTGGTACGTTAATTTCGTATTCTGAAAAGATGGGAAACTTTATGTTGTTTTCACCTATCGTTTCCGAATGGACAGACTGAATACAGAATGGTTCTTTGAAAAAATATTCTGTAAAGTGTTCATATGCCACGCTTGGATTCATAATGGAATTACAAGCTCCACTGTCTATCAAGATTTTTAATCCAAATAGTGTGATAAATGGCAGTTTTGAGGCATTTCTTATATCATTCAGGTTTTCGGCTAAGATTGTTGGGTAAGGCGAATAAACCTGTTCTTGTGCATAATTAAGCTCAGAAAGAACTTCAAGTGATTGTTGACTATATCGTGCATAATGCTCGACAGGTGTTTCAAACGTTAAAGAGTCAGTGTTGTATTCACGTTCCTGTTCTGTTTCATATTCATGCATGGGTTCGAATCCCTGTGTCTGATGAGGGTATTCTGATTGTTCCTCAGGAGAATAACTATTCGTTTCTTTTATGTCTTCCTCGTGTGCGTTTACATTTGCTCGGGTGGTGGACACTCCTGACATTGGTTTTGGGTAACTCTGGTTATTGGGAGTAAATCTCATTCCAATATTATTTGGTGTAGGATTTGTGGGTTTGAAAGGTTGGTTTTGCGGTCTGGCACTGGTGGGGTTTGAACTCTGGACAGGTCTAAAGTTCGGATGTGGACTCGGATATCTTAATTGTGGGTTTGGTGGGTTTACAAACTGTCGCATCTGTGGGAAGTAATTATTGTGTGGTCTTGGATATGTAAATGGATTATGAGAAACCTCGTTTAGTGGTTGGTTCGTTTGGCTATTCTTAGGTGGATACATTTTCTGACTGGAAATGTTGATGGGAGGATATTTTGATGTTCCTCTCAACTGATCCATATAACTCTCATGGGCGCGGTCATTGTCGTAAATCCTACAATGTCGCAGCGCACTACTTAAGTCTGCAATTTGTGCGTAGCGGAAATATGCACGGTACGGTTCCAGAATACCTGCCTTAAAGGTGTTTAAGCAAAGCTCGTCCAATTCCCTAAGTTTTAATTCCAAGATCTGATCTCGGTAGTTGAGTTTGCACAGGCTTTTACATTGCAAGACAAGAGCGTGTAATCTGTCGTGATAATCTGTATAACTTTCGTTTCGTTTCTGGAAACAGTTAGAAATTTCTTGTACTAACAGTCTCTCTCCTTTTACATCCCCAAACCTTTTAATTAATTTCTCTTTGAACCTTTCGTAGTTACTGTTCGCATCTAGGTCGCGTATACTACTGGCTTCACCTTTCAATATAGATTTTATGACATTGAATAACAATTCATTAATTGCATTTGAGTTGGCGGTCGCGGCTGCTCTTCTATGGGTGTTTAGAAAACTGTCGCATCTTGCAATAAAATAATCTAGACTGCAGGATGGACTACCATTAAATTCAGGTAATAATTGAATTTGAGCGTACTCGAATTTTGATAACAGATTTGCTTCAGCCATTTTAAATTATTAAAATTGGAAGTTAGTTTAAATGAAAACTGTTTTAAAATAATAAAAAAATATTTCAAAGTTACTTATTATTATTATTATTATTATTATTATTATTATTATTGTTATTGAAAATGAAATGAAAATCCACAGCCTGCTTCCAGTCTCCGACCGGGTCAGGAATGGAATGAATGAAGCCCCCATTTAGCGGCGAGGATATGGACTGTGCCGGCTGCCGAGGCCTGACGCACTCCTCTGGGGCAATGATTAAATGAATGACAGATGAAATGAAATGATAGTGGAGAGTGTTGCTGGAATGAAATTTTGACAGGGAAAACCGGAGTACCCGGAGAAAAACCTGTTTGCCTCCGTTTTGTCCAGCACAGATCACACATGGAGTGACCGGGATTTGAACCACGGACCCAGCGGTGAGAGGCCGGCGTGCTGCCGCCTAAGCCACGGAGGCTTCTATTATTATTATTATTAATAATAATTTTTAAATATTAATATTATCAGATACTGCTAGGCAATGTATTTTTTTTTAAATGTGGCTTTAGAGTGTTAGTAAAATAGATTGTATGCTGAGTAGCTTAGTGGACAAGCTGTTTGGAAACATAATTCAAATAAGAATAGTAAGGTTCCTGGATACCTCTTATTTGAAATAAGAATGATTTTAGGTTTAACTCTAATCTTAATGATGAGTTTGTCTCAGCTAATATAGATTATTAAAATAATTAAAATTTTAATAAATTTAAATGGATTACTTTAAAGAGGTTAGTTACTTATTTATGAATGTAAATATTAATTAAAATTATATATATATATGCCAAAGAGCCCCGATTAGGTTTTACACAATGTGAACTACTTGAAAATTAATTTAGATGAAAAAATTGTTTTTAAGAAATAATTACAATTTTATTAAGATAACTTATTATTATTATTATTATTATTATTATTTGAATGTTCATGAAAGAGCTCCGTTTAATTTTTCACGATAAAGAAATTAACTTATTATTATTATTATTAATTCTAAAGATTAATTATATGTAGATATCCCGTTTACATTCTCTACAAGTTTCTAATGACAATGATAGTTATTATTATGAATGATTAATGATATGTGGATATCCCGTTTAGATTCTCCACAAGGTTCTAATGACAATAATATTTATAAAATGAGAATGGTATTTCCTTCTGAAATAAGTTTGACGATTTAATGTGATGAAGATTTTTGTTTTTAAAAATATATTTAGTTTTCTGTTTTAATTCAGAAAGTTAATAAAGAAGTGTAGGGTCTGCTAGTCAGAGCGCACTTTGATTATTCTTTCTGAAAACGAAGCTTATTATTATGTATTTTATTATTATTATTATTATTATTATTATTAATTCAAATAAAATGGGAAAAACGACAGATCTTTCGATTAAGTAAAATCTCACTTTATTTGAAGGGCAGAATGAAGTTATTATTAGATTATAATCTACGTTTTAATTCAAATAACATGGGAAAGGCAACAGATCTTTCGATTAAGCTAAATCTCACGTTATTCGAAGGGCACTATGAATTTATTATTACTTATTGTCTACGTATTAATTCAAATAACACGGGAAAGGCAACAGATCTTTCGATTAAGCGAAGACTCGCGTTATTTGAAAGGCAAAATGAATTTATTATTAAATTTTTGCTCAACACAACTTAAAGACCATGCGTTCACTGCAATATTCAGGCATCACAAATAAAGTATTATTTTGTACTCATAGGCTAAGGGGAATCGGCAGTTCGGGCTTAATCTTCCTCGTACTGTGCTCCTCCTCTGGTGTCGTGTGGTGAAGGGCGTCACTTGGAACGTTGGTTTCTTCTGACGTTATCAGCACGCACGTACAGCATTGAAGTCGGTTGTTGGTTCCCTGATGTCGTGTGGTGAAAGGCGTTTCTTGGGATGTCAGTCTCTTGGAACGGTATCAGCTCGCACGTACATCAATGTAGAAGTTGTTAGTTTGAAAAGGCCCCTTTTCAGAGCTATCAGCTTACCTCCTTCCTTCAAGTCTTCGGTTCGTCGTCGAGAACTCAAAAAGCCCCTTCTTTGGAGTGGTTGGTTCTCTCGAACGGCGATGGCGGTTGGTGTCGAATAATGCGTTTTTCAGCGTTGTCGGCTACTTCCCTCCTTCAGCGTGCGTAGTCGGTTGGTTAGCGAAAGGCTCTTCTCTGAGCGGTGTCGGCTAACTACTGGCTACCCCAGCTCGCTGATTCTCTTGAGTATATTACTACAGAGTGTTTGCGGTGTGATACAGCTTCTTGGTCAAGCAACGAAAGGCGTTCTCTGAACGGTATAAGAATGCTTGATTCAATCTGCATATAGATCTGATAGATCATGTATCAATTCCGGCAAGGGCCCCCAGATAAGTTTTTCGTTGATCTCCGGCCAGTTGTCTAGTTGGAGAAGAGTGAACTTATCGACACTCACTTAATTTGAATATTGCATGAGGATCTAATATTTAGGTCCGCTCAAGTTCTACCGCGCTGAATATTGTTATACTTACAAAAGAATAGATGACGTTGAGAAGATGTTAATTTATTGGTTACCAACACCGTAAGTATCTTTACAATACACTTTACATGAAGCCTTAAATTATGAGGTGTCTGTCTAATATAAAGACAGCTCACCTAGCAGAGACTACTTAGTCTGGTAATGAAGAGTGACCACATGGTCTGCTGTATGGTTGTGAAGAGAGCATGTCTCCTAGAGAGACATCTCCTTCGAAGTGATTTGTTATGAAGAGAGCGATTATGAGCTCTGCATCAGTATATAAACTATAACTTTCTCTGGAGAGGGAAAAGCTCTCACATGTAGAGATTCACCAATGGCATGTATCTCTAGTGGTAAGAGAGGGTTGTAGCCAATCAGACCATAGGCGTTGGGGCTAGATTAGAATGACCTTAAAGTTTGTTGTGGAAACCTCAATACTAAGAATTATTATGAGGAAGGAACAGAAATATGTGTTCCTTGAGAAATCGTGGAGACAGTCTGGAAAGTTAAGAATGTTAGCTGTGACCAACTCCCAGCTTTGGCCTTCTAAGAAATATCTAATAGGAATATGTTCACTTAAAGTGCTTCTGTCTGAAATAGCAAGCTTTTAGTTTATACATGCTTTGCCTGTGGGCTTGGAGTGAGCTGTTGTAACATTCTGACTTCCTGAAGAAAATATACTCTGTCTCTCATGGACAGTAAGAATAATAATAATAATAATTATTATTATTTATAATAATAATAATTATCATTTAAAACCCAAAATTAGTAAGGGAGGCTTCTTGGTCATGGCTAGTAAGGGGTTTACTGGGCAATGGACATGACTCCCGGACCTCTTGATTCACAGACCAACACGTAATTTCATATGGATTGTGTTAAAATAGGTCATATTGATATGATAAATATCGTTTAAAATGATAATCTGGTAGCAAAAATATCTATGCTGTCCGGGATTCGAACCCGGGATCTCTAGATTCACAAACAGAGCCGCTAACACCACGGCTATTTCGACCACGCAAATATTATGCACAAGATTGTGACTTATTTCCACGTTCCTATAATTCTGCATTACGGAATAAAGTTTAATTTATATTTTGCTTGTTTCGATAATGATCATGCGCTAAATTGAGTTTAAAATGCCTTATGAATAGGCCCTCTTGTGAGTAAAGAGACTGTGTTCAGCAATAGTTCAAGAAGGCTTGTCTAGTTCCCGTATAAACTTGTGCTTCAATCAGTTGACACCAGAGTTCGCATGAGCGTTTACCGTCAGAATGTCAGTGAGCAAAGTTACTCGGGAAGTGGGTGCCGATCACTTTTATCCATAGATTGAAAAACAGACTCTTAATAAAGCATAATTGTTTTCAGCAAATATGATATAATGAATATTTTTACACCAAAGAACGACAACTTGAAGATGATTTATTGTATGAATATTTGTAATTTCGCCTCAAAACCTTGAAGTAATCCGTATGTCATATACATTCCTCATGGCCGAGAGTACGTCATGGTATCAATTTCCGACACCGCGCGCTCATTGTTTCCTCTGAGCACTGCCAGCTGGATCTTACCACTGCCAGCTGGCTGTATTGTCTTACACACTTCCATCATATCCACCACTGCCAGCTGGATCGTCCGATCCACTTCCGTTCCATTTTTCAAAATCAGTCCCACAAAAATATCCAGCAACCGAGTGGAAAGATGTTACACATCAATAAGAACGCTGAACCAGTTGAATCGAATATTGGATGTCACGTGATTTCTCCCAGTGTTGCCGTACCCATTTCGCGCCAAAAACCCTTCCTCCAATTGCCGTGTGGAGGCAACCCGCAGAAGTAATGAGGCAGTACAGTTTGTGTATTAAAGGAGGGAGAGGTGAGTCACGGCCGAGCCTGCTCATGTCTACTCTGAGAACAATGAGAGTTTGTTACGGAAAAGTTTATATAACAACTAACGGGCCCGTGCTAGAACTGTCGCATAATAGGTTGTGTGCGCCTCATGTGTACACACTACCCACCCTGTGCCCAACTCTAGGAATGGGTATTCCAAGTTTCAGACACCTAGATATCAAGGGAAAGGCTGTAGCCGCTTTTGAAAGTGGAGATATTTGAATATCGCGCTACATTGCTTCGAGAAGCATTTGGAAGAAATTTACCGATAGTTGGATGTCAAGTGACGTAGCGAGTAATAGCAGAGGTGGAGGCTATTTATTGATTAAATAGTTAACTATGGAGTAGAGACTTGAGATTGGGATCAGATTACTGGCACGGCCAAATGAAAGAGAACGCAATTAGTATCAAGTAAATCGGACCAGGGATTCAAGAGATATGAGGATTTCTAGATATCAGGCGATGACGCGTGACCCTGACCGTTTTGAATAAAAGCCAGCTGGAGCAGGCATGGTCAGCTCATTCTAACACAAGCACTTGGCAAGCAAGTTGCGTCTACGCTGAGCCAAGGCACATGGTTGCCGTATCTACGCAGAAGTTCTTTTCAAGTCGTGATAGTCACGAAAAGTGCTGCGCTACGAGTTGAGACTTAGTAAGTTTCTGGTGAGGAGAATCACTGAGGTGATTGTTTTTCTACAGACATTGGTGGAAATATTTATATTTCTGCAAGGACATATGCTAGACTTTGTCTAGAAAATAGTATTTTGTCACAGTCCAGTAGTAACTTAATACTTGGATGTTTAAATCCATTTCAAGTCAGTTTTCATTATTTGTAACTAGTTAACCACTTCGATCTGTCAGTACACTGAAGACTAGTCTATAACGGTGGCGTTCATTAGTCTACGCAAGGGAAACTGCAGGTTGCTTAGCGCATGGCAGATGGTGATATACAAACCATGCCCAGGGAACGATCTTCAGAACAGCCGTTAATTGCTCAGACTGTCAATGTTTTTCTTGTACTGATGAGATTACAGTGAGTTATGTTACAACTGACATATTTAAGAAGAGATCACTTAGATCTGACCCTATTTAAACAAACTGTTATGGCTTTGATAGAAGCTCATATTAAAATGGAACAACAGTCAATTCAAACGTCGAAAGATACTACCACTATGTCTGACTAGACGATTTGTGGGTCTACAATGGCGGCCGATACAAGGATTATACGTGCTTGTCCGCTAGGGCATGTCTATGGATAAATCTGGTACAGACCAGGTTTACTACACTTCAAGACCATCAAGAAATGTAAGCCACATTTGAATTATATTATGCCTAGCTAATTGGAACAAACTATTTTTCTGCAGATGACCAACACATTTTTTTCGTCGTATTTAAAGCTTGCAATGATTTACGCAAGACTTGTTAGAGTTATTCTGAGCATTTTCAGCACTCAGAACAGTTTAGGATCGATGACCGAGCATTTCGAGCATTTATTTGAATTTTTCATATTTTAAGGAAACCACGGAAAACCCCCGATGTAACTGTAAAAGTTAAATTTATTTTTGTTGAGGAATGGATATTTTTTCCATATTCGAAGGTTCGAACATGTGGATTCTCACATAATGAGATGATAATTAAACATATTTAAAATAATAATAATAATAATAATCCACTAATAATAATAATAATAATTTTTATAATTTTTCTAAATAATTCTTGGATATTATATTTTATAATAATCATATGTATTGAGAAAGAGCCTATGAAGTAGTTTAATCATTTCTAGTCTGGAACAGGAGATTTTCCGAAGGAGAGTGGTTAGCGCAAGCCCGCATTCAACCAACATGTCAGTTCTGGTTGAACAGTTGATATTTGCTATGAGCAAAGTACATTTTTCAGATAACACGGAGAGGCATGAAACGGGAAGCAATTGATATTTGTATCAAATAGGATATTTTTGTATTTATATAAAATCATGGCGTAAATACACTCGAAAGTGGAATAAAGCTTTTCATATGTATGGTAAATTCACGGGTTGAACTGAATGGTAAAATAAAATAAACTTGTAAGTTTATTAATCTTCCAGTGTTGATAACAAGCAGAGGCTTGATTTATTGTATAAATTTTGGGAAGAAAATTTATGTGTGTGGAGTAGTTGAAATGCCATTCCCAGGTGCGCATGTTAAGTCGCAGGAATGAAGAGGTTTTTTCGAGCATCAATCAAATAGCAGGTTCGATGGCTCAGGTTTATAGTAGGAGTATTGGAGCCACACATTTCGTCGTATGAATAACCCGAAGGTTATTTCTTGAAACCATCAGTTCTTATTTCAACCTTGTTTACGAATTCCATTTAGACTTTGATTTTGCTAGAACCCGGATTTGTCATGACAGTAGTTTATTCTTCTTCAGAGGAAGACCTTTGCCGTTGTTTTTGTAATATTGTGTTCTTACACAAATAAATAGAATGGGCCACTGCCAATTAAACAAATAATTCTTTAACCACGAATAATTTGAAGGATATTTTCAGTCCTAGTGCCATGAACTAAATGAATTCATTATAAAACTACAATTCTAATTTCCGCATTCTGTCGAAGAATTGCAAGTTGTGAAAGTTACTAGAAATGGCCATAAATATAAATATTTTTTTTTTCATAATGTTTCCAAGTGGAAAATCTAATAGTTGAATGGTTCTACCATTTATTGATCAAGTTGATGATTCAGAAATCATGTATTTTGTTTGGAACTTGAAGTTCATAATCGAGTCACTTCTCGAATGTTAAATGTCAGAAGAACAATTAATTGTTGTTGTGCTTCGCACAGTTCTTCGATGCTATGCTCAATGGTCAAATACTTTTCGGATGTTATTAATATGTATAAATAATTTGTGTTGCTTCGATGATAATAATATTTTTCGACGATATATTTTTGAAACTGGAAAAACAAGTGAAAGTTTAAGAATTCTATAAACATTTATTCTACGAGTGTTAATATCATGTAAATAGTCAAACAGTGATCTACGTTATTTCCAGTATGGACAATTAATTTTGAACTGGAATTAAATATTAATAATTTTGGAACACAGTCCACAGGACTATTAATCGGACTTGTGTTTCCAAAAAGATTGTCAAATGTGTTTGGAAGATTTCTGTATATTGTGTGTAAATAAGAGTGTGGATCGCCACACGTGGATGATGCTGCTTTGAGCATTCTTGCAGTCAGATTTTAACTTCAAAATAAACTGAGATAATTTTACCAGATGTGTTACTCCCAATTAAATCTCCTTCTATCCTTATTGTTGCATTGAGCCAAAAATCAGCAAAGCATTTTTTTAATTTGATGTCGTTTTTGCGATTTGCTTTAACCCATCTGGCGCTCCGGGATATTTTGATTCTCGTGCTGACTGATTATTGGTAAAATGCATATGTGGTCGTGCGGACTCCGGTCTAAACGGGCACATAAAATAAGATAGAGAGAGAAATGGCTTCGAACGTGGGTCCCGATTTTGACATGGTCAATCGCATGCCGATTTGAAATTGTGATAATTTTTATAGAAATATTTTGGGAGTTGAGAGATGTCTGGTTTGGATGAATAAATTAGTAGGAAACCCAATTAGTGGGGAAAATTAAAAATTTAACTTGGTTAATAATTAGAATGGGTTTGATTATTTTTGATAATGGCTTAACCATTAGGGCGTCAAGTAAATTCAGTAGTAAACGTTCGATGACTGGATATACACATTATTAGAATCCAGGTGGAGGATATTTGAGAACTTGCATATTTTTCTTGTGATATTATGGTAAATGTAATTCGTAAAAGTAGAGAATTTTGTTTTTCCATCACGTCGACATTAGGACAAAATCTCATTTTATTATAGTGTTCCAATTAGCTATTCATATTTCTTGTTCTAGTTATAAGCTTGTGTTTGCCACTGTTGTATACCCCTAAGTTTTGAATAATAATTGAAAATTATGGAAGAAATGATGAGAATGATGAGGAGTTTGGAGGAGAGTTCAAAAGAGGCTGGACGGCGTGTAGCCGCTATTATGAAAGAAAATACAGAGGCTTTAGAAAAGAAACTTAAAGAAAATTCTGATTCTTTAGAAAATAAACTTAAAGAAAATTCTGATTCTTTAGAAAGCAGGTTGGAAGATAACTTGAAGGAAAGTTTAGAGAATAAACTTAAAGAAAATTCTGATTCTTTAGAAAATATACTTAGAGAAAATTTGAATGATAAACTTAAAGAAAGTTCTGATTCTTTAAAAAGTAATCTGAAAGAAAATTTAAATAGTAAATTTAATTCAATGGAAAGTAAATTTAAAGAGAATTCTGAAATTTTGAAAATGACACTTGAGAGTAAAATGAATAAATTATGCGATAAAACACATGAGCTCGAAACTTCATTAGCTACTAACGCAAGTTTAATGGACGATAAATTTCGCGATGCCGATCTTCGATCTCAAAGCTTAGCTGATAGGATAGAACATGGTCTTAGGAAAGTTGGTGAAGACATGGTCAACCTGGAAGTCCGAGTGAAGAAAGAGAGTAATGAGATGGGAATTCTAGTTGTTCAACGTTTAACGGAACAATTCAAGGAACTTGTCATGGGAGAAATAAGAGAAGGTGTGATTAATGAATTGCAAACTGAAATCAAGACCACAGTTGTCAATGAAATTAAAGACACACTCAAGCTGGAGAATCAAGAGGGAATCAAGGAGATTAGGGAATCTTTGTCATCCCACATTGAAGTAATTGCCAAAGATATCCAAGCAACTCAGAAGGACATATCAGATATGACAGGGTCATTGAAAAGTCATGAGGCTGTTATGAACCAGATATCCATTGATGTTAAGGACAATTGTAAAGAAACTGAAGCAATTAAGAAGATGGCAGAAGAAAACCAGAAGGAACTTGAGGCTATGAAAACTCAAATAAAGGACGAGAAACAGTCTGATCATCTGTTAAAAATGCCGAACGTAAGGGGAAAGGAACAGATACAGATAAATCTAGGACCAGCTAGAGAGACTGATAGACAGGATGAGGTCAGGACAGTATTTCAATCCAACCCCATAACTGTATTTAAGAATATAGAGGATAAGCCTTCTAAATTTTCATGGCGAGATTCTGTGACACCCGTGGAATTTTTGAGAGAAGCAGGGGATTACCTGAAAGATTCTAAGATCCCTAAAGAAAGACAGATCCGAGTGATAGGGAAGTTCTTGGAAGGTCCTGCACTTCTTTGGTTTAGAGCATTTAGATCCACTCTAACCACGTTTGAGGAGTTTTCTCGTGGGCTATTGAAGAAGTTTTGGTCTCCGGAAACACAACAGCAAGTCAGAGCAGAGTTATATTCGAAGAGATTCTCGACGTCACAACCTACTCGATACTCTACGTACTTTTCTGGACAGCTGTCTAAACTCCAACATTTAGATCCGCCGATGCCAGATAACGAGTTGATTACTGCATTGATACGTCAATTTCCAGCAGACGTCCAGAGGACTTTGATCGCTGCTGATATCTATAATATGGAACAATTTGATGAAGTATTACAGAAGCTGGATCATACAAACGCTCAATTCTTCCATCAGAAGGGAGGAAAAAATAACAACGCTGTGTATGCTGTTATGGCTGATAGTTATTCTCAGACACCTCGAGAGATTCGAGAGGAGCGAGAAGAGAAAACGCCGAGGGAAGATCCAAATAAGAGAGGATGGAACCAGTACAGTAACAGATACAGTTACAAACCATATGCGAGACCGGATGGTGGTAATCGTTACAATACTCGATGGAGAAGACCACGAGATAGTCAAGGAAGGTACCAGGAAAGAAGATATTATGGTAGAAACAACTACAATAACAGAGGGAATGTAGATACTCGTCAGTCCAATGAAGAGTTTAACAAGGAGACGAGGAAAAATTTGGAAGCAAGACACCAAGATAACTTGCAATTTTTGGAGCAGAGGCCCAATGAACCAGGTCCATCGGGAACACAACAATCCCGGGGGAATGGTAATGAAAAAAAAACAACTTCGAATTCACAGTAGAAGATAGAATTTTGAATACTTTCACTTCCAGAATTATTAAATGGCAAGCAGAGGATGATGACTTAATTCAACAGAATGACGAACGAAAAGAAATGGGTACCAGAATTAGAATGCCAATCATATCATGCGAAGTATTCGGTATGCCTGTCGATACTTTGATCGATACTGGGGCTATGCTTTGTCTGGTGAGTGAGAAGTTTTATATTCTGTGGAAACTCAAAGAGAATTTAGAGGAAATTCCAGTATCAGGAATTAAGATCCAAGGAATAATACCCAATAAAATATCTCTGTGCAAAACACAATTATACTTATGTATTACGATTGGAGGACATGATTTCCGACATGTGTTTGTTGTAATGAAGGACATGGCTTTTGACATGATATTGGGAGCAGATTTCATTCAGAAATATCAAGCAGTGATAGATATGAAGACAGAGACGATTAGATTCAAGAATACCGAAGATATTAACTTCGAGGGAAAAGAAGAGGAAGACATCGAGGGAGATGCTCAATGGTCTCTGATTTTTCATGAAGCTGAAGGAAGAGAAGTCTACACTGAGAAGGAGTCCCCAGAGCTAGGGAAAATTTTGGAAGAGTATCACGATATTTTCGATATTAAACCTGGTGAAATTAAAGATTTTGAATATCATATTCGTGTAAATGATGATGCACCTTTTCATGCTAAATTGTATCCAGTAGCAGAAAAGCATCGGGAAAAAGTAAAAGTGCTTATCAAGGAATTGGAAAGCAACAATGTGATTGAAAAGTACACTACATCTTATGTCAATCCATTAGCAGTAGTGTCTAAGCAAGATGGAAGTCTGAGACTATGTTTAGACGCGCGAAATTTGAATTCAAGATTACTGCCAGAGTATGACAGACCACCTATCATTAGGGAACTGTTAAGGAAATTCCAAGGCAAGGTCTGGTTCTCTAATATTGATCTCACTTCGTCCTACCATCATATTAGGCTTAGTGAAGATTCTACGAAGTTTACAGGATTTATGTTTGACCAGCAGACATATGTATTCCGCCGTTTACCATTTGGAGTCAAAACATCTGGATCCGTTTTGATCAGAGCCCTGGAACAAAATTTGAGTCCTGAAGTAAAAGAGATAGCAATTCGTTATATTGATGATATCTTAATTGCATCTGAGACTAAGGAGGAACATTTGCTACATCTTCAGATGTTATTCGCAGATTTGAGAAAAGCGAACTTCAAAGTAAACCTTCGAAAATGTCAGTTCTTTCGAAAGGAAATAAAATTTTTGGGTCATATTTTGGATGGAGAAGGATACCGTCCCAATGAGACGAAGATACAGGCAATTGCAAATTTCCCTAGACCTACTAGAGTGAAGAATGTCCGCAGTTTTCTCAGGACATGCCAATTCTTTGCAGGGCATTGTCCAAACTTCACCAAGACAGTCGCGCCATTGCAGGAATTGTTAAAGAAAGGAAATAAATGGAAATGGGATAAAGATTGTGAACAATCATTTCAAGATGCCAAGAGGTTATTGGTAAACAGTGTGAAATTGGAGTATCCTGACTTTACCAAGAATTTCATCATAGAATCTGATGCATCCACCGTAGGGATTGGAGCTATTCTACTTCAAGAAGATGAAGACCACAAGAGACATTACCTGGCGTTCATTAGCAGGAAACTTCGTCCATCAGAGAGGAATTATTACACCACAGAGTTAGAAGCACTTGCTGTAATATTCGCTTTGGAGTCGTGGAAGAAAATGTTAATTGGACATTCAGTCATTGTGAGGACTGATCACCACGCATTGGAGTTTATTTTGAGAACAAACTTTGCCAGCGATAGAATAACTAGATGGTCACTTTTTATTCAGCAATTCAACCTAGTTATTGAACACACTCCTGGAAAGTTGAATGTGGGAGCTGATTTATTGAGTAGAGCAGTGGAGTCTACATCTAAAGTTTTTCAAGTTAACCTGACGCAGGAGGATGAAGATACCTTGAGAAGGTTAAGGTTATTGCATTTATCCCAGAGGAGAGACCGACGTCTTAGGAACATTTTTCGTTTTCTACAGGGAAACATGGATCCCAATGATGATGATTTTGTGGAAACTGAAAGAATTTCAAGAGATTTTATGACGTTAGATGGTTTAATCTACAAGTTTGCAGATCCCGACCATACGAAGCTGAGAGTAGTGATACCTCCACGATTGCAAAAACCCATTATTTGGATGGCACATAGAATCGCAGGTCATGCTGGAGTAGATAAGACAGTCAACATGATTCAAGAGAAATTTTCGTGGGAGCGAATGCGACAAACTGTCAGAAACACTATTCGAGAATGCGACTTATGCCAAAGGAGTAAACATAATTCTAGATTACTGAGAGAATTACCAAGGCCTATTATTCCTTCTAAGCCTTGCGAAATCTTCGCGACTGATTTATATGGTCCTCTCCCAAAGTCTAAAAGAGGTAACCGATATATTTTGGTGACTATGGATGTTTTCAGCAAATACACCATGTTACATCCAATTCAGAAGGCCAACGCAAAGTATTGTGCGAAGAGAATTAGAGATAGCGTAATTCCGGAAGCAGGCAAACCGGAATTCCTTTTATCAGATCGTGGACCTCAATTTACATCTTTGGAGTTTCGAACCATCATGAATAATCTTGGGATTAGACAATTGTTTTGTTCTATTAGACATCCAGAGAGCAATCCAGCGGAACGCGTGATGGCTGAGATAGCAAAATTTTGCCGCCTCTATTGTCCAAATGAGCATTGGAAATGGATGGATGTTCTTTCTTTAGCATCCGAATCCATCAACTCTACGATTCATGAGAGTACTGGAGAGATTCCCATGTTGCTTCATCATGGAATTAAACCAACACGATTATGGGATCGAATCATCTCTATTCCACCTGAGATTGAACCAAGTCGTCAGATGAGGGAAACTCTAGCTTTAGACAAGTTAAGGAGCCAAGCTGAGAAAAGAGAGCGCAGAGTGAGAGGAAAGCGTTTTCGCAGACCCTTGCGCGTTGGAACTCTTGTTTTAGTGAAAAGACCTACACCCTCTGACGTGCAAAATCGAGTGTACTCGAAATTTGCAAGCCTTTACGCTGGACCCTATCGTAATGTGGAAGTAAACAATAATGGAACCTATGAAATCGCTAATACACGAACTGGTAACATCGTGGGAACTTACAATGCATCGAATTTGAAGATCTATTATTCAAGAACCAGATGATTTAATGTGTAGATAGGAAAAATAAAAAAAAATCAATTTTTATTTTTTGCTAGGTGTGGGGTGGATGTGCCCAACTCTAGGAATGGGTATTCCAAGTTTCAGACACCTAGATAACAAGGGAAAGGCTGTAGCCGCTTTTGAAAGTGGAGATATTTGAATATCGCGCTACATTGCTTCGAGAAGCATTTGGAAGAAATTTACCGATAGTTGGATGTCAAGTGACGTAGCGAGTAATAGCAGAGGTGGAGGCTATTTATTGATTAAATAGTTAACTATGGAGTAGAGACTTGAGACTGGGATCAGATTACTGGCACGGCCAAATGAAAGAGAACGCAATTAGTATCAAGTAAATCGGACCAGGGATTCAAGAGATATGAGGATTTCTAGATATCAGGCGATGACGCGTGACCCTGACCGTTTTGAATAAAAGCCAGCTGGAGCAGGCATGGTCAGCTCATTCTAACACAAGCACTTGGCAAGCAAGTTGCGTCTACGCTGAGCCAAGGCACATGGTTGCCGTATCTACGCAGAAGTTCTTTTCAAGTCGTGATAGTCACGAAAAGTGCTGCGCTACGAGTTGAGACTTAGTAAGTTTCTGGTGAGGAGAATCACTGAGGTGATTGTTTTTCTACAGACATTGGTGGAAATATTTATATTTCTGCAAGGACATATGCTAGACTTTGTCTAGAAAATAGTATTTTGTCACAGTCCAGTAGTAACTTAATACTTGGATGTTTAAATCCATTTCAAGTCAGTTTTCATTATTTGTAACTAGTTAACCACTTCGATCTGTCAGTTCACTGAAGACTAGTCTATAACGGTGGCGTTCATTAGTCTACGCAAGGGAAACTGCAGGTTGCTTAGCGCATGGCAGATGGTGATATACAAACCATGCCCAGGGAACGATCTTCAGAACAGCCGTTAATTGCTCAGACTGTCAATGTTTTTCTTGTACTGATGAGATTACAGTGAGTTATGTTACAACTGACATATTTAAGAAGAGATCACTTAGATCTGACCCTATTTAAACAAACTGTTATGGCTTTGATAGAATCTCATATTAAAATGGAACAACCGTCAATTCAAACGTCGAAAGATACTACCACTATGTCTGACTAGACGATTTGTGGGTCTACAATGGCGGCCGATACAAGGATTATACGTGCTTGTCCGCTAGGGCATGTCTATGGATAAATCTGGTACAGACCAGGTTTACTACACTTCAAGACCATCAAGAAATGTAAGCCACATTTGAATTATATTATGCCTAGCTAATTGGAACAAACTATTTTTCTGCAGATGACCAACACATTTTTTTCGTCGTATTTAAAGCTTGCAATGATTTACGCAAGACTTGTTAGAGTTATTCTGAGCATTTTCAGCACTCAGAACAGTTTAGGATCGATGACCGAGCATTTCGAGCATTTATTTGAATTTTTCATATTTTAAGGAAACCACGGAAAACCCCCGATGTAACTGTAAAAGTTAAATTTATTTTTGTTGAGGAATGGATATTTTTTCCATATTCGAAGGTTCGAACATGTGGATTCTCACATAATGAGATGATAATTAAACATATTTAAAATAATAATAATAATAATAATCCACTAATAATAATAATAATAATTTTTATAATTTTTCTAAATAATTCTTGGATATTATATTTTATAATAATCATATGTATTGAGAAAGAGCCTATGAAGTAGTTTAATCATTTCTAGTCTGGAACAGGAGATTTTCCGAAGGAGAGTGGTTAGCGCAAGCCCGCATTCAACCAACATGTCAGTTCTGGTTGAACAGTTGATATTTGCTATGAGCAAAGTACATTTTTCAGATAACACGGAGAGGCATGAAACGGGAAGCAATTGATATTTGTATCAAATAGGATATTTTTGTATTTATATAAAATCATGACGTAAATACACTCGAAAGTGAAATAAAGCTTTTCATATGTATGGTAAATTCACGGGTTGAACTGAATGGTAAAATAAAATAAACTTGTAAGTTTATTAATCTTCCAGTGTTGATAACAAGCAGAGGCTTGATTTATTGTATAAATTTTGGGAAGAAAATTTATGTGTGTGGAGTAGTTGAAATGCCATTCCCAGGTGCGCATGTTAAGTCGCAGGAATGAAGAGGTTTTTTCGAGCATCAATCAAATAGCAGGTTCGATGGCTCAGGTTTATAGTAGGAGTATTGGAGCCACACATTTCGTCGTATGAATAACCCGAAGGTTATTTCTTGAAACCATCAGTTCTTATTTCAACCTTGTTTACGAATTCCATTTAGACTTTGATTTTGCTAGAACCCGGATTTGTCATGATAGTAATTTATTCTTCTTCAGAGGAAGACCTTTGCCGTTGTTTTTTTAATATTGTGTTCTTACACAAATAAATAGAATGGGCCACTGCCAATTAAAAAAATAATTCTTTAACCACGAAAAATTTGAAGGATATTTTCAGTCCTAGTGCCATGAACTAAATGAATTCATTATAAAACTACAATTCTAATTTCCGCATTCTGTCGAAGAATTGCAAGTTGTGAAAGTTACTAGAAATGGCCATAAATATAAATATTTTTTTTTTCATAATGTTTCCAAGTGGAAAATCTAATAGTTGAATGGTTCTACCATTTATTGATCAAGTTGATGATTCAGAAATCATGTATTTTGTTTGGAACTTGAAGTTCATAATCGAGTCACTTCTCGAATGTTAAATGTCAGAAGAACAATTAATTGTTGTTGTGCTTCGCACAGTTCTTCGATGCTATGCTCAATGGTCAAATACTTTTCAGATGTTATTAATATGTATAAATAATTTGTGTTGCTTCGATGATAATAATATTTTTCGACGATATATTTTTGAAACTGGAAAAACAAGTGAAAGTTTAAGAATTCTATAAACATTTATTCTACGAGTGTTAATATCATGTAAATAGTCAAACAGTGATCTACGTTATTTCCAGTATGGACAATTAATTTTGAACTGGAATTAAATATTAATAATTTTGGAACACAGTCCACAGGACTATTAATCGGACTTGTGTTTCCAAAAAGATTGTCAAATGTGTTTGGAAGATTTCTGTATATTGTGTGTAAATAAGAGTGTGGATCGCCACACGTGGATGATGCTGCTTTGAGCATTCTTGCAGTCAGATTTTAACTTCAAAATAAACTGAGATAATTTTACCAGATGTGTTACTCCCAATTAAATCTCCTTCTATCCTTATTGTTGCATTGAGCCAAAAATCAGAAAAGCATTTTTTTAATTTGATGTTGTTTTTGCGATTTGCTTTAACCCATCTGGCGCTCCGGGATATTTTGATTCTCGTGCTGACTGATTATTGGTAAAATGCATATGTGGTCGTGCGGACTCCGGTCTAAACGGGCACAACCCGGCTCTAGTGCTATGCGGACTGTACGCGACACAGTTCTGCCAGGGGCTATCATCTTTGTTATTTGTTTAAAAGCACTTTATCTATCTATATATATAAAAATCAATGTAACGTGATAGTTTGTCTGTGGGTATGTCTGTGGGTATGTCTCCTATGCGTTCATATACCATTCGTCCGATTGCGATGAAACTTGGGTGAGATGTTGAGTACACTCCAAGGAAGGTTTCTGACTTAGTAGATCCATTTTACAATAGGTAGCGCACGCGTAGATTCAACAAATGAGCGACGATGCGCGAAGCATTTCAACAAAGTCCCGTATGTGTTCATATACCATTCGTCCGATAGCGATGAAACTTGGGTGAGATGTTGTGTACACTTACGTGAAGGTATCAAAATTAGTGAATACATTTCACAGTAGATAGCGCACAAGTAGATTCAACAAATGAGCGACGACACGCAATGCGTTTCAACAAAGTCCCGTATGCATTCATATACCATTCGTCCGATAGCTATGAAACTTGCGTAAAATGTTGTGTACACTGCAGGGAAATTTTCTGGCTTAGTACATCCACTTTACAATAGGCAGCGCACGAGTAGATTCAACAAATGAGCTACGACGCGCGAAGCATTTCAACAAGGTCACGTTTGCGTTCATATACCATTCGTCCGATAGCGATGAAACTAGGCTGAGATTTTGTGTGCACTCCAGGGAAGGTTTCTAGCTTAGTAAATCCCTTTAAAAATAGGTAGAGCACGAGTAGAATCAACAAATGAGCAACGGCGCGCGAAGCGTTTCAACAAAGTCCCATATAATTTCATATACCATTCATCCGATAGCGATGAAACTTGGGTGAGATGTTGTGTACACTCCAGGGAGGGTTTCTGGCTTAGTACATACATTTTACAATAGGTATCGCACCAGTAGATTCAACAAATGAGCGATGACAGGCGAAGCGTTTCAACAAAGTCCCGTATAAAATCATATACCAGTCGTCTGATAGTGATAAATGTTTGGTGAATTGTTGTGTACACTCCAGGAAAGGTTTCTGGCTAAGTAAATCCATTTTACAATACGAAGCGCACGTTAAATTCAACAAATGAGTGACTACGCGCGAAGCGTTTCGACAACGTTCCATATACGTTCACATACCATTCATCCGATTGCGATGAAACTTGGGTGAGATGTTGTGTACACTCCAGGGAAGGTTTCTGGCTGAGTACATCCATATTACAATATGTAGCGCAAGAGTAGAATCAACAAATGAGCGACGACACGCGAAGCGTTTCAACCAAGTCCCGTATGCATTCATGTACCATTCGTCCGTAGCTATGAAACTTGGGTGAGATGTTGTGTACACGTTATGTAAAATTTCTGGCTTAGTAAATCCACTATAAAATATGCAGCGCACAAGTTGATTCAACAAATGAGGGACGACGCGCGAAGCGTTTCAACAAAGTCCCGTATAAGGTCATATACCATTCTGCCGTTAGCGGTGAAACTTGGGTGAAATATGGTGGACACTCCAAGGAAGGTTTCTGGCTTAGTAAATACATTTCACAGTAGGTAGCACACGAGTAGATTCGACAAATGAACGACGACATGCGGAGCGTTTCAATACAGTCCCCTATGTCTTCATATCCCATTAGTCCGATAGCGATGAAACTTGGGTGAGATGTTGTGGACACTTACGTGACGGTTGCCAACTTAGTAAATACATTTTACAGTAGGTAGCGCACGAGTAGATTCAACAAATGAGTGACGGAGCGCGAATCGTTTAAACAAAATCAGGTATGCGTTCATATACTATTCATCCGATTGCGATGAAACATTGATCAGTTATTGTGTACCCGCCAGGGAAGGGGACTTAGTAAATCCATTTCACAATAAGTAGCGCAAGAGTAGATGCAACAAATGGGTGACGACGCGCGAAGCGTTTCAACAAAATCCCCTATTGCGTTCATATAACATTCTTCGATTGCGATGAAACCTTGATGAGTTATTGTGTACACGCCAGGGAAGGGCTTCGACTTAGTAATACATTTCTCAATAGGTAGCGCACGAGTAGATTCAACAAATGAGTGACAGCGCACGAATCGTTTAAACAAAACCCCGTAGTAAATCCATTTCACAACAGGTAGCGTACGAGTACATTCAACAAATGAGTGACAGCGATGAAACTTTTGAAAGTTGTTGTGCACGCTTCCACGAATGGTTCTAAATTAGAAAATCCATTTTACGATAGCTTAGAGGCAGTTAACATGTTGTGTATCCAAAAGCACTTCAAGAAACAGAATTTCAACGCCAACACTTTCTTTGATTGGCATTGCAACGCATGCCGGGTACAGCTTGTACATACAGGGTTATTACAAATGATTGAAGCGATTTCACAGCTCTACAATAACTTTATTATTTGAGATATTTTAACAATGCTTTGCACACACATACAAAAACTCAAAAGTTTTTTTTAGGCATTCACAAATGTTCGATATGTGCCCTTTTAGTGATTCGGCAGACATCAAGCCGATAATCAAGTTCCTCCCACACTCGGCGCAGCATGTCCCCATCAATGAGTTCGAAAGCATCGTTGATGCGAACTCGCAGTTCAGGCACGTTTCTTGGTAGAGGAGGTTTAAACACTGAATCTTTCACATAACCCCACAGAAAGAAATCGCATGGGGATAAATCGGGAGAGCGTGGAGGCCATGACATGAATTGCTGATCATGATCTCCACCACGACCGATCCATCGGTTTTCCAATCTCCTGTTTAAAAAATGCCGAACATCATGATGGAAGTGCGGTGGAGCACCATCCTGTTGAAAGATGAAGTCGGCGCTGTCGGTCTCCAGTTGTGGCATGAGCCAATTTTCCAGCATGTCCAGATACACGTGTCCTGTAGCGTTTTTTTTTTTTTTTTTTTGCAGAAGAAAAAGGGGCCGTAAACTTTAAACCGTGAGATTGCACAAAACACGTTAACTTTTTGTGAATTGCGAATGTGCTGCGCGAATGCGTGAGGATTCTCTACCGCCCAGATTCGCACATTGTGTCTGTTCACTTCACCATTAAGAAAAAATGTTGCTTCATCACTGAAAACAAGTTTCGCACAGAACGCACCCTCTTCCATGAGCTGTAGCAACCGCGCCGAAAATTCAAAGCGTTTGACTTTGTCATCGGGTGTCAGGGCTTGTAGCAATTGTAAACGGTGAGGCTTCTGCTTTAGCCTTTTCCGTAAGATTTTCCAAACCGTCGGCTGTGGTACGTTTAGCTCCCTGCTTGCTTTATTCGTCGACTTCCGCGGGCTACGCGTGAAACTTGCCCGCACGCGGTCAACCGTTTCTTCGCTCACTGCAGGCCGACCCGTTGATTTCCCCTTACAGAGGCATCCAGAAGCTTTAAACTGCGCATACCATCGCCGAATGGAGTTAGCAGTTGGTGGTTGATGTGAGTGCATTTCAAGCACGACAAACGCTTTCTCGGCTCCTGTCGCCATTTTGTCTCACTGCGCTCTCGAGCGCTCTGGCGGCAGAAACCTGAAGTGCAGCTTCAGCCAAACAAAACTTTATGAGTATCTGTAGTGCGTCGTGACCATATGTCAATGAATGGAGCTACAGTGAATTTATGAAATCGCTTCAATCATTTGTAATACATAAATCATACTAATATATAAAAATGAGATGGTGTGTGTCTGTCTGTCTGTTACTCAATAACGCAAGAACCACTGGTCCGATTTAAATGGAATTTTTCATGGATGTAGCTGATTTACCTTGTTACATATAGAATACTTTTAATTTCGATATTTTGCACTATTAAAATATGGCGGCCTTTTTAGTGACGCCACTACACCCTTTGGTTTCAAAATTTCATATTTCCATATCAAATAAAAAGAGAACGCTAAGAAATAGCAAACTTTTGATGGCATATGCGAACTTTAAAATTTAATTTCCTATCCGAAAGGTCCTTATCACTTTTCGTGTATCTCCAACGGTTAGCGAGTAAAACCCACATATGTGACGTCACTACACCCTTTGGTTTCAAAATTTCATATTTCCATTTCAAATAAAAAGAGAACGCTAAGAAATAGCAAACTTTTGATGCATACACGAGATTAAACATTTAATTTTCTATCCAAAAGGTCCATATCACTTTTCGTGTATCTCCAACGGTTAGCGAGTAAAACCTAAATTTGTGCAATAAAACACGGTCAACACCGAGCGGTGCAGTATATCTCTACATAAGTAACAAGTAGTTCCGTGAAGAACTATACAGCCTATTTTCATATATCCTGCTCATGTTAATTGTCTCTATCAACATACATAATTTCAGTTTAATTGCCGTAACAGATTCGTAGATATTGAGAACCGTCTAAATATTTCATATGGTCGCCAGGATGGATTTTTATTTTTGTACTATTACATTAAGATTATTGTGTACGTGTGGTATTCAAACTTCAATCGCATAATTAGAACACAAGAAGTAAAAACGAGATTTTAAAAGTACGCACACCAGCCATCTTGTGATTATGCAAACAATTGAAATAAATTACATGCCAGTGGATCAACATTTGTATAAGCATTTAACGTGCAACGTTTCACGGCACTCGGATAGTTAATTCGCGAGAAACGTCCATTTAAATATTTATACTTCGCGTCACCACCATGTTGGATTTGTGCTCACCAGGTTACTGAAAGTCCTGTAGGTGGACATATGTTAATAGTCTCTATGAACATTAAAAAATTCAGTTTGGTTGATGTAAAAGATTCATAGATATTGATAACCGTCTAAATATTTCGGAAGCTCGCCATTTAGGATTGTTATATGTATAGGCCATAGAGTTATGTACCATTCAAGGACAATTATTGCTAGCTTCATTATTCAAACTTTCACTTCGATCGCATGATTACGACACAAGAATAAAAACTTAATTTTAAAATTTCGCACAGCCGCCATCTTGAGGTTATGTAAACAAATGAATTAAATTAGATGGCAGTGCATTACAATCTGCAAAATTATTTACTGTACCACATTTCACTGCGCTCAAAGAGTTAAATCATGAGAAAAGTCTATTAAAATATTTCAAATTCGCATGGTCGCCATGTTAGTTTTGTACTTGACAGGTTTATGAAATATACATAGATAAACTTGTATCAGTACCCTTTATCACCGTACAAAATTGCATGATGATATCTGTAATAGTTTCGGAGTTATAGAATGTCAGTGAAATATTTCGCACAGCCGCCATTTTGAGGTTATGTAAACAATTGAACTAAATTAGACTCCAGTGCATTACAATGTGTATAAACATTTGCTGTACCAAGTTTCATTACGTTTGGATAGTTAAATCGCGAGAAATGTCTATTTAAAAGTCTCAATTTCGCTTGGCCGCCATGTTGGTTTTGTAGTCACCAGGATTTTGAAAGTCTCATGGGAGAACTTCTAGTAGTGCCCTTTATTAACGTACACTATGCCAGGGTGATATCGGTAATAGTTTCGGAGATACTGAATGCTGGTGAAATATTTCGCACAGCCGCCATGTTGGATTGGTGAGACGTAACAAAATTTAAAGGGCACGGTCGAGGTCGCCGGGAATAGTGCTATGAACTTACCGAGTTTCATTGACATCGCTCCAGCCGTTTAGATTTTATTAGGGGGACACACACACACACACATACACCTGACACACACACGCACACACACACACACACACACGGACAAAAGGTGATCTCATAAGCCTATTTTTTCAAAATTGAAAATAGGCTAAAAATGAAAGTTTGTATGTTTTTTTCGCAATTTGTACGGAAATTTGTGTTATTTACGCGTTTCAGACTGTTTTATTATGGATGCGCACGAAAATAATTTTTTGGTCTGTCTGTCTGTCTGTCTGTCTGTTTGTTTGTTTGTTTGTCTGTGGACAATTTTTTTCCCTTATAACTCAAGAACGGCTGGTTGTATCAACGTAACATTTGGTACAGATATCCATCAGAGGCACGACACTAATCATTGATGTAACCCTTCTCCGTACCTCTCATAAAAGAGGGCTTACCCCCCTAAAATCCATGCTGAAATAGGAGTAGAAGGACGAGACAAAGATCATTTTCAGCCCCTCAATGTGAGAGACAAAACTCGGGGGCCCTACAGGGTCTCCGAAATCCACATTTTAAGGCCCTAAAACCAACCGTTTTTGAGATATTCCCAGAAAACTAATTTCATTTAATAAACTAATGAACGAATACAAGCCGGTAACCATGGCAACAGATTCTCAGAGGTCCATCTATTGCTGTAAGACGCAATGCAATTCCATTAATTACATTGGTGTGAAAGTTTGCAAACGGCTAGAACGTTATCTCGGAACCAAATATAGCTTAAAATTCATCAATACGTATAATGCGCTTAAGGGGGTCAAGGGGTTCACTAGAATTTTTTTCACGCGATTTACACCTGCGGGTGTGGTACTGTGCCCGTTTAGACCGGAGTCCGCACGACCACATATGCATTTTACCAAGAATCAGTCAGCACGAGAGTCAAAATATCCCGGGGCGCCAGATGGGTTAAAGCTAATCGCAAAAACGACATCAAATGAAAAAAATGCTTTACTGAGTTTTGGCTCAATGCAACAATAAGGATAGAAGGAGATTCAACTGGGCATAACACATCATGTAAAATTATCTCATTTTATTCTGAATTTAAAATTGACTGCAAAATAAAATGCTCAAAGCAGCATCATTCATGTGTGGCGACCCACATTACTATTTACACAATGTACAGAAATTTTCCAACACATTGGACAATTATCTTTGGAGACACAAGTCTGATTATCAGTCCTGTAGACTGTGTTCCAAAATTATATCCATTATTTATGATTAAATCCAGTTCAAATTTAATTGTCTTTACTGGAAATACTGTAGTTCACTGGTTGAATTTTTACATAATATTAACACTCGTAGAATAATTGTTCATAGAATTTTTAACTTTCACTTATTTTTCCAGTTTCAAAAAAAAATATTGTCAAAAAAAATTATTATCTCTGAATCAACACAAATTATGTACACATATTAATAACAACATCTGAAAAGTATTTGACCATTGTGCGAAGCACAACAAAATGAATTGTTCTTCTGACATTAAACGTTTCGAGAAGTGACTCGATTATGAACTTCAAGTTCCTAACAAAATATATGATTTCTGAATCATCAACTTGATCAATACATTGTTGGACCATTCAACTATTCGATTCTCCACTTGGAATCATTATTAAGAAAAATATTTATATTTGTGGCCATTTTAGTAACTTTCACAACTTGCAATTCTTCGACAGAATGCGGAAATAAGAATTGTAGCTTCATAATAAATTCATTTAGTTCATGGCACTAGGATTGAAAACATCCTTCAAATTATTCGTGGTTATAGAATTATTTTTAATTGGCAGTGGCCCATTCTATTATTTGTGTAAGAACACAATATCCCAACAACAACGGCAAAGGTCTTCCTCTGAAGAAGAATAAAATACTATCATGACAAATCCGGGTTCTAGCAAAATCAAAGTCTTAATGGAATCCGTAAACAAGGTTGAAATAAGAACTGATGTTTTTTTTAAGAAATAACCTTTGGGTCATTCATACGACGCAATGTGTAGTTCCAATACTCCTTCTTTAACACTGAGTCATCGAACCTGCTATTTGATTGATGCTGAAATAAAAACCTCCTCATTCCTGCGACTTAAACATGCGCACCTGGGAATGGCATTTCAACTACTCCACACACATAAATTTTCTTCCCCAAATGTATACAATAAATCAAGCCTCTGCTTGTTATCAACACTGGAAGATTTATAAACTTACAAGTTTATTTTATTTTACCACTCAGTTCAACCCGTGAAGTTACCATACTTATGATAATCTTTATTTCACTTTCGAATGTGTATCTACGTCATGATTTTATATAAATACAAAAAATATCCTAATTGATACAAATATCATTTGCTTCCCGTTGCATGCCTCTCCGTGTTATCTGAAAAATATACTTTGCTCATTGCAAATATTAACTGTTCAACCAGAACTGTAATGTTGGTTGAATGCGGGCTTGCGCTAACCACTCTCCTTCGGAAAATCACCTGTTCCAAACTAGAAATGATTAAACTACTTCATAGGCTCTCTCTCAATAAATGTGATTATTAGAAAATATAAGATCCAAGAATTATTTAGAAAAGTTATGAAAATCATTATTATTATTATTAGTGGATTATTATTATTATTATTAGTTATATTATTGTAAATGTGTTTAATTATTATTTCATTATGTGAGAATCCACATGTTCGATTCTTCGAATATGGATAAAAGATCCATTTCTCAACAAAAATAATTATTAACTTTTACAGTTACATCGGCTGATTACCGTGATTATCAAAAAAAAAATGAAACATTCAAATAAATGTTCGTTATGCTCGGTCATCGATCCTAAACTGTTCTGAGTGCTGAAAATACTCAGAATAACTCTAATATGTCTTGCGTAAATCATTGCAAGATTTAAATACGAAGAAAAATAAATGTGTTGGTCATCTGCAGAAAATGAGTTTGTTCCAATTAGCTAGGCATAATATAAAGTCAAAATGTGGCTTACATTTCTCGTTGGTCTTGAAGCGTAGTGAACCTGGTCTGTACCAGATTTATCCAGATACATGTCCTATCGGACACGCACGTCTAATCCTTGTATCGGCCGCCATTATATACCCACAATCTGTCTAACACGACATAGTGGAAATATTTCTTGAAGTTTGAAATAACTGCTGATCCATTTTAATGTTGACTTCTGTTAAAGCCATAGCAGTTTGCTTAAATGGGGTTAGATCCAAGTGATCTATTCTCAAATATGTCAGTTGTAACATAACTCACGGTAATCTTTTCAGTACAAGAAAACACTGACAGTCTAAACCAATCAACGGCTGTTCTGAAGATCGTTCCCTGGGCATGGCTTATCACCATCTATCATGCGCGAAGCAACATATAGTTTCCCTTCGTCGGCTAATGAACAACACCGTGATAGACTGGCCTTCAATATACTGAAAGATCGGAGTGGTTATCAAGTTACAATTATGAAACTGACTAATTGGACTAAAATATCCAAGTATTAAATTATTATTACTGGACTGTGACAAAGTACTTTCTAGACAAAGTCTAGCATATGTCCATATAGAAATAAAGTATTTCACCAGTGTCCGTAGAAAAATAACAATCACCTTAGTGATTCTCTCCGCCGGAAACTTACTATGTTCCACATGTATCGCAGCACTTTTGTGACTATTACAATTTAAAGATATCTTCTGCGTAGATCCGGCAACCATGTGCCTTGGCTCAACGTGGCAGCACCTTGTCATGCAAGAGCTTGGTTCGAAGTGAGCTGATGTTGCTTGGACCGGCCGGCTTTTATTCAAAACGGTCAGGTCCACGCTGAATCACGCTGAAATCTGGAAATCCTCATATCTCTGGTATCCCTGGTCCGATTCACTTGATACTAAGTGCATTCTCTTTCATTTGGCCGTGCCAGTAATCTGATCCAAGTCTCAAGTCTCTACTCCATGGCTAACTATTTAATCAACAAATAGTCTCGACCTCTGCTACTACTCGCTACGTCACTTGACATGCTCTTGGCTGCATAAAGTTTCCGTTCCCTTCTCGAAGTAATGGAGCGCGATATTCAAATATCTCAACTTTCAAAAGCGGCTGTAGCCTTTACCTTGATATCTAGGTGTCTGAATCTTGGAATACCCATTCCTAGAGTTGGGCACATCCACCCCACACCTAGCAAAAAATAAAAATTGAAAAATTTTTATTTTTCCTATCTACACATTAAATCATCTGGTTCTTGAATAATAAATCTTCAAATTCGCTGCATTATAAGTTCCCACGATGTTACCAGTTCGTGTATTGGCGATTTCATAGCCTCCATTGTTGTTTACTTCCACAATATCATCATCATTTGGATCCATGTCTCCCTGTAGAAAACGAAAAATGTTTCTAAAACGTCGGTCTCTCCTCTGGGATAAATGCAACAATCTTAACCTTCTCAAGGTATCCTCATCCTCCTGCGTCAGGTTAACTTGAAAAACCTTAGATGTTGACTCCACTGCTCTACTCAATAAATCAGCTCCAACGTTCAACTTTCCAGGAGTGTGTTCAATAACTAGGTTGAATTGTTGAATAAAAAGTGACCATCTAGTTATCCTATCACTGGCAAAGTTTGTTCTCAAGATAAACTCCAATGCATGGTGATCAGTCCTCACAATTACTGAATGTCCAATTAACATTTTCTTCCACGACTCCAACGCGAAGATTACAGCAAGTGCTTCTAACTCTGTGGTGTAATAATTCCTTTCTGATGGACGAAGTTTCCTGCTTGTGAACGCCAGGTAACGTCTCTTGTGATCGTCATATTCTTGAAGAAGAATTGCTCCAATCCCTACGGTGGATGCATCGGATTATATGATGAAATTCTTGGTAAAGTCAGGATACTCTAATTTCACGCTATTTACCAATAACCTCTTGGCATCTTGAAATGATTGTTCACAATCTTCATTCCATTTCCATTTGTTTCCTTTTTTTAATAATTCCTGCGATGGAGCAACCGTCTTGGTGAAGTTTGGACAATGCCCTGCAAAGAATTGGCATGTCCCGAGAAAACTGCGGACATTCTTCACTCTAGTAGGTCTAGGGAAATTTGCAATCACCTGAATCTTTGTCTCATCGGGACGGTATCCTTCACCATCCAAAATGTGGCCCAAAAATTTTATTTCCTTCCGAAAGAACTGACATTTTCGAAGGTTTACTTTAAAGTTCGCTTTTCGCAAATCTGCGAATAACATCTGAAGATGTAATAAATGTTCCTCCTTAGTCTCAGTTGCAATTAGGATATCATCTATGTAACGAATTGCTATCTCTTTTACTTCAGGACTCAAGTTTTGTTCCAGTGCTCTGATCAAAACAGATCCAGATGTTTTGACTCCAAATGGTAGACGGCGGAATACATATGTCTGCTGGTCAAACATAAATCCTGTAAACTTTTTGGAATCTTCACTAAGCCTAATGTGGTGGTAGGACGAAGTGAGATCAATGTTAGAGAACCAGACCTTGCCTTGGAATTTCCTTAACAGTTCCCTAATGATTGGTGGTCTGTCATACTCTGGCAGCAATCTTGAATTCAAATTTCGCACGTCTAAACATAGTCTCAGACTTCCATCTGGCTTAGACACTACTGCTAATGGATTGACATAAGAGGTAGTGTACTTTTCAATCACATTGTTGCTTTCCATCTCTTTGATAAGCACTTTTACCCTTTCTCGATGCTTTTCCGCTACCGGATACAATTTAGCATGGAAAGGTGCATCATCATTTACACGAATACGATATTCAAAATCTTTGATTTCACCAGGTTTAATATCAAAAATATCGTGATACTCTTCCAAAATTTTTCCTAGCTCTGGGGACTCCTTCTCAGTGTAGACTTCTCTTCCTTCAGCTTCATGAAAAATCCGAGACCATTGAGCATCTCCCTCGATGTCTTCCTCTTCTTTTCCCTCGAAGTTTATCTCTTCGGTATTCTTGAATCTGATCGTCTCTGTCTTCATGTCTATCACTGCTTGATATTTCTGAATGAAATCCGCTCCCAATATCATGTCAAAAGCCATGTCATTAATTACTACAAACACATGTCGGAAATCATGTCCTCCAATAGTAACACATAAGTATAATTGTGTTTTACACAGAGATATTTTGTTGGGTATTATTCCTTGCATTTTAATTCCTGATACTGGAATCTCCTCTACATTCTCTTTGAGCTTCCACAGAATATAAAGCTTCTCGCTCACCAGACAAAGCATAGCCCCAGTATCAATTAAAGTATCGACAGGCATACCGAATACTTCGCATGATATGATTGGCATTTTAATTCTTGTACCTATTTCTTTCCGTTCGTCATTATGTTGAATTAAGTCATCATCCTCTGCTTGCCATTTAATAATCCTGGAAGTGAAAGTGTTTAAAATTCTATCTTCTACTGTAAATTCGAAGTTTTTTTTCTTTTCCATTCCCCCGGGATTGTTGGGTTCCCGATGGACCAGGTTCATTGGGCTTCCGTTCCAAGAACTTCATGTTTTCTTGGTGTCTTTCTTCCAAGTTCTTCCTCGTCTCCTTATTGAACTCTTCATTGGACTGACGAGTATTCACATTCCCTCTGTTATTGTAGTTATTGTTTCTACCATAGTACCTTCTTTCCTGGTACCTTCCTTGATTGTCCCTTGGCCTTCTCCATCGAGTATTATATCGATATCCACCATCCGGTCTCGCATAAGGCTTGTAACTGTATCTGTTATTGTACTGATTCCATCCTCTTTTTTAGGCCCCTTAAAACAACAATTATCATCATCATCATCAACCATCCTCTTTTATCGGGCTCTTCCCTCGGCGTTTTCTCTTCTCGCCCCTCTCGAATCTCTCGAGGTGTTTGGGAATACCTGTCGGCCATAACAGCGTACACAGCGTTGTTATTCTTTCCTCCCTTCTGATGGAAGAATTGAGCGTTCGTGTGATCAAGTTTCTGCAATACCTCTTCAAATTGCTCCATATTATAAATGTCAGCAGCGATCAAAGTTCTTGGGACGTCTGCTGGAAACTGACGTATTAATGCGGTAATCAATTCATTATCTGGCATCGGCGGATCTAAATGTTGTAGTTTAGAAAGCTGTCCAGAAAAGTACGTAGAGTATCGAGTAGGTTGTGACGTCGAGAATCTCTTTGAATATAATTCCGCTCTGACTTGCTGTTGGGTTTCCGGGGACCAAAACTTTTTAATAACCCACGGGAAAACTCCTCAAAATTGGTGAGAGTGGACCTAAAAGCTCTAAACCAAAGAAGTGCAGGACCTTCCAAAAATTTCCCTATCACTCGGATCTGTCTTTCCTTAGGGATTTTGGAATCTTTTAGGTAATCACCTGCTTCTCTCAAGAATTCTACGGGTGTCACAGAATCTCGCCCTGAAAATTTAGAAGGCTTATCCTCTACATTCTTGAATACAGTTATGGGGTTGGATTGAAATATTGTCCTGACCTCCTCCTGTCTTTGACTATCAGTTTCTCTAGCTGCTCCTAGGTTTATCTGTATCTGTTCTTCTCCCCTTATACTTGACATTTTCAACAGATAGTCAGACTGTTTCTCGTCCTTGATTTGGTTTTTCATAACCTCAATTTCCTTATGGTTTTCTTCTACCATTTTTTTAATTGCTTCGGTTTCCTTACAGTTCTCCTTGACATCAGTGGATATCTGGTTCATAACAGCCTCGTGACTTTTCAACGACCCTGTCACATCTGATATGTCCTTCTGAGTTGCTTGAATATCTTTGGAAATTACTTGAATATGGGATGACAAAGATTCCCTAATTTCCTTGACTCCCTCTTGGTTCTCCAGCTTGAGTGTGTCTTTAATTTCATCGATAACTGTGGTTTTAATTTCAGTTTGTAATTCATTAATCACACCTTCTCTTATTTCTCCCATTACGAGTTCTTTGAATTGTTCTGTCAAACGTTGAACAACTAGAATTGCCATCTCATTGCTCTCTTTCTTCACTCTGACTTCTAGGTTGATCATGTCGTCACCAACTTTTCTAAGACCATGTTCTATCCTATCAGCTAAGCTTTGGGATCTTAGATCGGCATCGCGAAATTTATCGTCCATTAAACTTGCGTTAGTGGTTAATGAAGTTTCGAGCTCATGTGTTTTTTCGCATAATTTAGTCATTTTACTCTCAAGTGACATTTTAAAAATTTCGGAATTCTCTTTAAATTTATTTTCCATAGAATTAAATTTACTATTTAAATTTTCATTCAAGTTATCTTTTAAAGAATCAGAACTTCCTTTAAGTTTATCATTTAAACTTTCTTTAAGTTTATTTTCTAAAGAATCAGAATTTTCTTTAAGTTTATTTTCTAAAGAATCAGAATTTTCTTTAAGTTTCTCATTTAAATTTTCTTTAAGTTTATTAGAATTTTCTTTAAGTTTATTTTCCAAAGAATCAGAATTTTCTTTAAGTTTCTTTTCCAAAGCCTCTGTATTTTCTTTCATAATGGCTGCTACACGCCGTCCAGCTTCTTTGGAACTCTCTTCCAAACTCCTCATCATCCTCATCATCTCTTCCATAATTTTCAATTATTATTCAAAACTTAGGGGTATACATGTCGGCAGACACAAGCTTATAATTAGAACAAGAAATATGAATAGCTAATTGGAACACTCTAATAAAATGAGATTTGTCCTAATGTCGATGTGATGGAAAAACAAAATTCTCTACTTTTACGAATTACATTTACCACAATATCACAAGAAAAAATATGCAAGTTCTCAAATATCCTCCACCTGGATTCTAATAATGCGTATGTCCATTCATCGAACGTTTACTACTGAATTTACTTGACGCCCTAATGGATAAGCCATTATCAAAAATAATCAAACCCATTCTAATTATTAACCCATTTAAATTTTTAATTTTCCCCACTAATTGGGTTTCCTACTAATTTATTCATCCAAACCAGACATCTCTCAACTCCCAAAATATCTATATAAAAATTATCACAATTTAAATCGGCCTGCGATTGACCGTGTCAAACTCGATCCCCACGTTCGAAGCCATTTCTCTCTCTATCTTATTTTATGTGCCCGTTTAGACCGGAGTCCGCACGACCACATATGGATTTTACCAAGAATCAGTCAGCACGAGAGTCAAAATATCCCGGGGCGCCAGATGGGTTAAAGCTAATCGCAAAAACGACATCAAATGAAAAAAATGCTTTACTGATTTTTGGCTCAATGCAACAATAAGGATAGAAGGAGATTCAACTGGGCATAACACATCATGTAAAATTATCTCATTTTATTCTGAATTTAAAATTGACTGCAAAATAAAATGCTCAAAGCAGCATCATTCATGTGTGGCGACCCACATTACTATTTACACAATGTACAGAAATTTTCCAACACATTGGACAATTATCTTTGGAGACACAAGTCTGATTATCAGTCCTGTAGACTGTGTTCCAAAATTATATCCATTATTTATGATTAAATCCAGTTCAAATTTAATTGTCTTTACTGGAAATACTGTAGTTCACTGGTTGAATTTTTACATAATATTAACACTCGTAGAATAATTGTTCATAGAATTTTTAACTTTCACTTATTTTTCCAGTTTCAAAAAAAAATATTGTCAAAAAAAATTATTATCTCTGAATCAACACAAATTATGTACACATATTAATAACAACATCTGAAAAGTATTTGACCATTGTGCGAAGCACAACAAAATGAATTGTTCTTCTGACATTAAACGTTTCGAGAAGTGACTCGATTATGAACTTCAAGTTCCTAACAAAATATATGATTTCTGAATCATCAACTTGATCAATACATTGTTGGACCATTCAACTATTCGATTCTCCACTTGGAATCATTATTAAGAAAAATATTTATATTTGTGGCCATTTTAGTAACTTTCACAACTTGCAATTCTTCGACAGAATGCGGAAATAAGAATTGTAGCTTCATAATAAATTCATTTAGTTCATGGCACTAGGATTGAAAACATCCTTCAAATTATTCGTGGTTATAGAATTATTTTTAATTGGCAGTGGCCCATTCTATTATTTGTGTAAGAACACAATATCCCAACAACAACGGCAAAGGTCTTCCTCTGAAGAAGAATAAAATACTATCATGACAAATCCGGGTTCTAGCAAAATCAAAGTCTTAATGGAATCCGTAAACAAGGTTGAAATAAGAACTGATGTTTTTTTTAAGAAATAACCTTTGGGTCATTCATACGACGCAATGTGTAGTTCCAATACTCCTTCTTTAACACTGAGTCATCGAACCTGCTATTTGATTGATGCTGAAATAAAAACCTCCTCATTCCTGCGACTTAAACATGCGCACCTGGGAATGGCATTTCAACTACTCCACACACATAAATTTTCTTCCCCAAATGTATACAATAAATCAAGCCTCTGCTTGTTATCAACACTGGAAGATTTATAAACTTACAAGTTTATTTTATTTTACCACTCAGTTCAACCCGTGAAGTTACCATACTTATGATAATCTTTATTTCACTTTCGAATGTGTATCTACGTCATGATTTTATATAAATACAAAAATATCCTAATTGATACAAATATCATTTGCTTCCCGTTTCATGCCTCTCCGTGTTATCTGAAAAATATACTTTGCTCATTGCAAATATTAACTGTTCAACCAGAACTGTAATGTTGGTTGAATGCGGGCTTGCGCTAACCACTCTCCTTCGGAAAATCACCTGTTCCAAACTAGAAATGATTAAACTACTTCATAGGCTCTCTCTCAATAAATGTGATTATTAGAAAATATAAGATCCAAGAATTATTTAGAAAAGTTATGAAAATCATTATTATTATTAATAGTGGATTATTATTATTATTATTAGTTATATTATTGTAAATGTGTTTAATTATTATTTCATTATGTGAGAATCCACATGTTCGATTCTTCGAATATGGATAAAAGATCCATTTCCAAACAAAAATAATTATTAACTTTTACAGTTACATCGGCTGATTACCGTGATTATCAAAAAAAATATGAAACATTCAAATAAATGTTCGTTATGCTCGGTCATCGATCCTAAACTGTTCTGAGTGCTGAAAATACTCAGAATAACTCTAATATGTCTTGGGTAAATCATTGCAAGATTTAAATACGAAGAAAAATAAATGTGTTGGTCATCTGCAGAAAATGAGTTTGTTCCAATTAGCTAGGCATAATATAAAGTCAAAATGTGGCTTACATTTCTCGTTGGTCTTGAAGCGTAGTGAACCTGGTCTGTACCAGATTTATCCAGATACATGTCCTATCGGACACGCACGTCTAATCCTTGTATCGGCCGCCATTATATACCCACAATCTGTCTAACACGACATAGTGGAAATATTTCTTGAAGTTTGAAATAACTGCTGATCCATTTTAATGTTGACTTCTGTTAAAGCCATAGCAGTTTGCTTAAATGGGGTTAGATCCAAGTGATCTATTCTCAAATATGTCAGTTGTAACATAACTCACGGTAATCTTTTCAGTACAAGAAAACACTGACAGTCTAAACCAATCAACGGCTGTTCTGAAGATCGTTCCCTGGGCATGGCTTATCACCATCTATCATGCGCGAAGCAACATATAGTTTCCCTTCGTCGGCTAATGAACAACACCGTGATAGACTGGCCTTCAATATACTGAAAGATCGGAGTGGTTATCAAGTTACAATTATGAAACTGACTAATTGGACTAAAATATCCAAGTATTAAATTATTATTACTGGACTGTGACAAAGTACTTTCTAGACAAAGTCTAGCATATGTCCATATAGAAATAAAGTATTTCACCAGTGTCCGTAGAAAAATAACAATCACCTTAGTGATTCTCTCCGCCGGAAACTTACTATGTTCCACATGTATCGCAGCACTTTTGTGACTATTACAATTTAAAGATATCTTCTGCGTAGATCCGGCAACCATGTGCCTTGGCTCAACGTGGCAGCACCTTGTCATGCAAGAGCTTGGTTCGAAGTGAGCTGATGTTGCTTGGACCGGCCGGCTTTTATTCAAAACGGTCAGGTCCACGCTGAATCACGCTGAAATCTGGAAATCCTCATATCTCTGGTATCCCTGGTCCGATTCACTTGATACTAAGTGCATTCTCTTTCATTTGGCCGTGCCAGTAATCTGATCCAAGTCTCAAGTCTCTACTCCATGGCTAACTATTTAATCAACAAATAGTCTCGACCTCTGCTACTACTCGCTACGTCACTTGACATGCTCTTGGCTGCATAAAGTTTCCGTTCCCTTCTCGAAGTAATGGAGCGCGATATTCAAATATCTCAACTTTCAAAAGCGGCTGTAGCCTTTACCTTGATATCTAGGTGTCTGAATCTTGGAATACCCATTCCTAGAGTTGGGCACATCCACCCCACACCTAGCAAAAAATAAAAATTGAAAATTTTTTATTTTTCCTATCTACACATTAAATCATCTGGTTCTTGAATAATAAATCTTCAAATTCGCTGCATTATAAGTTCCCACGATGTTACCAGTTCGTGTATTGGCGATTTCATAGCCTCCATTGTTGTTTACTTCCACAATATCATCATCATTTGGATCCATGTCTCCCTGTAGAAAACGAAAAATGTTTCTAAAACGTCGGTCTCTCCTCTGGGATAAATGCAACAATCTTAACCTTCTCAAGGTATCCTCATCCTCCTGCGTCAGGTTAACTTGAAAAACCTTAGATGTTGACTCCACTGCTCTACTCAATAAATCAGCTCCAACGTTCAACTTTCCAGGAGTGTGTTCAATAACTAGGTTGAATTGTTGAATAAAAAGTGACCATCTAGTTATCCTATCACTGGCAAAGTTTGTTCTCAAGATAAACTCCAATGCATGGTGATCAGTCCTCACAATTACTGAATGTCCAATTAACATTTTCTTCCACGACTCCAACGCGAAGATTACAGCAAGTGCTTCTAACTCTGTGGTGTAATAATTCCTTTCTGATGGACGAAGTTTCCTGCTTGTGAACGCCAGGTAACGTCTCTCGTGATCGTCATATTCTTGAAGAAGAATTGCTCCAATCCCTACGGTGGATGCATCGGATTATATGATGAAATTCTTGGTAAAGTCAGGATACTCTAATTTCACGCTATTTACCAATAACCTCTTGGCATCTTGAAATGATTGTTCACAATCTTCATTCCATTTCCATTTGTTTCCTTTTTTTAATAATTCCTGCGATGGAGCAACCGTCTTGGTGAAGTTTGGACAATGCCCTGCAAAGAATTGGCATGTCCCGAGAAAACTGCGGACATTCTTCACTCTAGTAGGTCTAGGGAAATTTGCAATCACCTGAATCTTTGTCTCATAGGGACGGTATCCTTCACCATCCAAAATGTGGCCCAAAAATTTTATTTCCTTCCGAAAGAACTGACATTTTCGAAGGTTTACTTTAAAGTTCGCTTTTCGCAAATCTGCGAATAACATCTGAAGATGTAATAAATGTTCCTCCTTAGTCTCAGTTGCAATTAGGATATCATCTATGTAACGAATTGCTATCTCTTTTACTTCAGGACTCAAGTTTTGTTCCAGTGCTCTGATCAAAACAGATCCAGATGTTTTGACTCCAAATGGTAGACGGCGGAATACATATGTCTGCTGGTCAAACATAAATCCTGTAAACTTTTTGGAATCTTCACTAAGCCTAATGTGGTGGTAGGACGAAGTGAGATCAATGTTAGAGAACCAGATCTTGCCTTGGCATTTCCTTAACAGTTCCCTAATGATTGGTGGTCTGTCATACTCTGGCAGCAATCTTGAATTCAAATTTCGCACGTCTAAACATAGTCTCAGACTTCCATCTGGCTTAGACACTACTGCTAATGGATTGACATAAGAGGTAGTGTACTTTTCAATCACATTGTTGCTTTCCATCTCTTTGATAAGCACTTTTACCCTTTCTCGATGCTTTTCCGCTACCGGATACAATTTAGCATGGAAAGGTGCATCATCATTTACACGAATACGATATTCAAAATCTTTGATTTCACCAGGTTTAATATCAAAAATATCGTGATACTCTTCCAAAATTTTTCCTAGCTCTGGGGACTCCTTCTCAGTGTAGACTTCTCTTCCTTCAGCTTCATGAAAAATCCGAGACCATTGAGCATCTCCCTCGATGTCTTCCTCTTCTTTTCCCTCGAAGTTTATCTCTTCGGTATTCTTGAATCTGATCGTCTCTGTCTTCATGTCTATCACTGCTTGATATTTCTGAATGAAATCCGCTCCCAATATCATGTCAAAAGCCATGTCCTTAATTACTACAAACACATGTCGGAAATCATGTCCTCCAATAGTAACACATAAGTATAATTGTGTTTTACACAGAGATATTTTGTTGGGTATTATTCCTTGCATTTTAATTCCTGATACTGGAATCTCCTCTAAATTCTCTTTGAGCTTCCACAGAATATAAAGCTTCTCCCTCACCAGACAAAGCATAGCCCCAGTATCAATTAAAGTATCGACAGGCATACCGAATACTTCGCATGATATGATTGGCATTTTAATTCTTGTACCTATTTCTTTCCGTTCGTCATTATGTTGAATTAAGTCATCATCCTCTGCTTGCCATTTAATAATCCTGGAAGTGAAAGTGTTTAAAATTCTATCTTCTACTGTAAATTCGAAGTTTTTTTTCTTTTCCATTCCCCCGGGATTGTTGGGTTCCCGATGGACCTGGTTCATTGGGCTTCCGTTCCAAGAACTTCATGTTTTCTTGGTGTCTTTCTTCCAAGTTCTTCCTCGTCTCCTTATTGAACTCTTCATTGGACTGACGAGTATTCACATTCCCTCTGTTATTGTAGTTATTGTTTCTACCATAGTACCTTCTTTCCTGGTACCTTCCTTGATTGTCCCTTGGCCTTCTCCATCGAGTATTATATCGATATCCACCATCCGGTCTCGCATAAGGCTTGTAACTGTATCTGTTATTGTACTGATTCCATCCTCTTTTATCGGGCTCTTCCCTCGGCGTTTTCTCTTCTCGCCCCTCTCGAATCTCTCGAGGTGTTTGGGAATACCTGTCGGCCATAACAGCGTACACAGCGTTGTTATTCTTTCCTCCCTTCTGATGGAAGAATTGAGCGTTCGTGTGATCAAGTTTCTGCAATACCTCGTCAAATTGCTCCATATTATAAATGTCAGCAGCGATCAAAGTTCTTGGGACGTCTGCTGGAAACTGACGTATTAATGCGGTAATCAATTCATTATCTGGCATCGGCGGATCTAAATGTTGTAGTTTAGAAAGCTGTCCAGAAAAGTACGTAGAGTATCGAGTAGGTTGTGACGTCGAGAATCTCTTTGAATATAATTCCGCTCTGACTTGCTGTTGGGTTTCCGGGGACCAAAACTTTTTAATAACCCACGGGAAAACTCCTCAAAATTGGTGAGAGTGGACCTAAAAGCTCTAAACCAAAGAAGTGCAGGACCTTCCAAAAATTTCCCTATCACTCGGATCTGTCTTTCCTTAGGGATTTTGGAATCTTTTAGGTAATCACCTGCTTCTCTCAAGAATTCTACGGGTGTCACAGAATCTCGCCCTGAAAATTTAGAAGGCTTATCCTCTACATTCTTGAATACAGTTATGGGGTTGGATTGAAATATTGTCCTGACCTCCTCCTGTCTTTGACTATCAGTTTCTCTAGCTGCTCCTAGGTTTATCTGTATCTGTTCTTCTCCCCTTATACTTGACATTTTCAACAGATAGTGAGACTGTTTCTCGTCCTTGATTTGGTTTTTCATAGCCTCAATTTCCTTATGGTTTTCTTCTACCATTTTTTAATTGCTTCGGTTGCCTTACAGTTCTCCTTGACATCAGTGGATATCTGGTTCATAACAGCCTCGTGACTTTTCAACGACCCTGTCACATCTGATATGTCCTTCTGAGTTGCTTGAATATCTTTGGAAATTACTTGAATATGGGATGACAAAGATTCCCTAATTTCCTTGACTCCCTCTTGGTTCTCCAGCTTGAGTGTGTCTTTAATTTCATCGATAACTGTGGTTTTAATTTCAGTTTGTAATTCATTAATCACACCTTCTCTTATTTCTCCCATTACGAGTTCTTTGAATTGTTCTGTCAAACGTTGAACAACTAGAATTGCCATCTCATTGCTCTCTTTCTTCACTCTGACTTCTAGGTTGATCATGTCGTCACCAACTTTCCTAAGACCATGTTCTATCCTATCAGCTAAGCTTTGGGATCTTAGATCGGCATCGCGAAATTTATCGTCCATTAAACTTGCGTTAGTGGTTAATGAAGTTTCGAGCTCATGTGTTTTTTCGCATAATTTAGTCATTTTACTCTCAAGTGACATTTTAAAAATTTCGGAATTCTCTTTAAATTTATTTTCCATAGAATTAAATTTACTATTTAAATTTTCTTTCAAGTTATCTTTTAAAGAATCAGAACTTCCTTTAAGTTTATCATTTAAACTTTCTTTAAGTTTATTTTCTAAAGAATCAGAATTTTCTTTAAGTTTATTTTCTAAAGAATCAGAATTTTCTTTAAGTTTCTCATTTAAATTTTCTTTAAGTTTATTAGAATTTTCTTTAAGTTTATTTTCCAAAGAATCAGAATTTTCTTTAAGTTTCTTTTCCAAAGCCTCTGTATTTTCTTTCATAATGGCTGCTACACGCCGTCCAGCTTCTTTGGAACTCTCTTCCAAACTCCTCATCATCCTCATCATCTCTTCCATAATTTTCAATTATTATTCAAAACTTAGGGGTATACATGTCGGCAGACACAAGCTTATAATTAGAACAAGAAATATGAATAGCTAATTGGAACACTCTAATAAAATGAGATTTGTCCTAATGTCGATGTGATGGAAAAACAAAATTCTCTACTTTTACGAATTACATTTACCACAATATCACAAGAAAAAATATGCAAGTTCTCAAATATCCTCCACCTGGATTCTAATAATGCGTATGTCCATTCATCGAACGTTTACTACTGAATTTACTTGACGCCCTAATGGATAAGCCATTATCAAAAATAATCAAACCCATTCTAATTATTAACCCATTTAAATTTTTAATTTTCCCCACTAATTGGGTTTCCTACTAATTTATTCATCCAAACCAGACATCTCTCAACTCCCAAAATATCTATATAAAAATTATCACAATTTAAATCGGCCTGCGATTGACCGTGTCAAACTCGATCCCCACGTTCGAAGCCATTTCTCTCTCTATCTTATTTTATGTGCCCGTTTAGACCGGAGTCCGCACGACCACATATGCATTTTACCAAGAATCAGTCAGCACGAGAGTCAAAATATCCCGGGGCGCCAGATGGGTTAAAGCTAATCGCAAAAACGACATCAAATGAAAAAAATGCTTTACTGATTTTTGGCTCAATGCAACAATAAGGATAGAAGGAGATTCAACTGGGCATAACACATCATGTAAAATTATCTCATTTTATTCTGAATTTAAAATTGACTGCAAAATAAAATGCTCAAAGCAGCATCATTCATGTGTGGCGACCCACATTACTATTTACACAATGTACAGAAATTTTCCAACACATTGGACAATTATCTTTGGAGACACAAGTCTGATTATCAGTCCTGTAGACTGTGTTCCAAAATTATATCCATTATTTATGATTAAATCCAGTTCAAATTTAATTGTCTTTACTGGAAATACTGTAGTTCACTGGTTGAATTTTTACATAATATTAACACTCGTAGAATAATTGTTCATAGAATTTTTAACTTTCACTTATTTTTCCAATTTCAAAAAAAAATATTGTCAAAAAAAAATTATTATCTCTGAATCAACACAAATTATGTACACATATTAATAACAACATCTGAAAAGTATTTGACCATTGTGCGAAGCACAACAAAATGAATTGTTCTTCTGACATTAAACGTTTCGAGAAGTGACTCGATTATGAACTTCAAGTTCCTAACAAAATATATGATTTCTGAATCATCAACTTGATCAATACATTGTTGGACCATTCAACTATTCGATTCTCCACTTGGAATCATTATTAAGAAAAATATTTATATTTGTGGCCATTTTAGTAACTTTCACAACTTGCAATTCTTCGACAGAATGCGGAAATAAGAATTGTAGCTTCATAATAAATTCATTTAGTTCATGGCACTAGGATTGAAAACATCCTTCAAATTATTCGTGGTTATAGAATTATTTTTAATTGGCAGTGGCCCATTCTATTATTTGTGTAAGAACACAATCTCCCAACAACAACGGCAAAGGTCTTCCTCTGAAGAAGAATAAAATACTATCATGACAAATCCGGGTTCTAGCAAAATCAAAGTCTTAATGGAATCCGTAAACAAGGTTGAAATAAGAACTGATGTTTTTTTTAAGAAATAACCTTTGGGTCATTCATACGACGCAATGTGTAGTTCCAATACTCCTTCTTTAACACTGAGTCATCGAACCTGCTATTTGATTGATGCTGAAATAAAAACCTCCTCATTCCTGCGACTTAAACATGCGCACCTGGGAATGGCATTTCAACTACTCCACACACATAAATTTTCTTCCCCAAATGTATACATTAAATCAAGCCTCTGCTTGTTATCAACACTGGAAGATTTATAAACTTACAAGTTTATTTTATTTTACCACTCAGTTCAACCCGTGAAGTTACCATACTTATGATAATCTTTATTTCACTTTCGAATGTGTATCTACGTCATGATTTTATATAAATACAAAAATATCCTAATTGATACAAATATCATTTGCTTCCCGTTTCATGCCTCTCCGTGTTATCTGAAAAATATACTTTGCTCATTGCAAATATTAACTGTTCAACCAGAACTGTAATGTTGGTTGAATGCGGGCTTGCGCTAACCACTCTCCTTCGGAAAATCACCTGTTCCAAACTAGAAATGATTAAACTACTTCATAGGCTCTCTCTCAATAAATGTGATTATTAGAAAATATAAGATCCAAGAATTATTTAGAAAAGTTATGAAAATCATTATTATTATTATTAGTGGATTATTATTATTATTATTAGTTATATTATTGTAAATGTGTTTAATTATTATTTCATTATGTGAGAATCCACATGTTCGATTCTTCGAATATGGATAAAAGATCCATTTCTCAACAAAAATAATTATTAACTTTTACAGTTACATCGGCTGATTACCGTGATTATCAAAACAAATATGAAACATTCAAATAAATGTTCGTTATGCTCGGTCATTGATCCTAAACTGTTCTGAGTGCTGAAAATACTCAGAATAACTCTAATATGTCTTGCGTAAATCATTGCAAGATTTAAATACGAAGAAAAATAAATGTGTTGGTCATCTGCAGAAAATGAGTTTGTTCCAATTAGCTAGGCATAATATAAAGTCAAAATGTGGCTTACATTTCTCGTTGGTCTTGAAGCGTAGTGAACCTGGTCTGTACCAGATTTATCCAGATACATGTCCTATCGGACACGCACGTCTAATCCTTGTATCGGCCGCCATTATATACCCACAATCTGTCTAACACGACATAGTGGAAATATTTCTTGAAGTTTGAAGTAACTGCTGATCCATTTTAATGTTGACTTCTGTTAAAGCCATAGCAGTTTACTTAAATGGGGTTAGATCCAAGTGATCTATTCTCAAATATGTCAGTTGTAACATAACTCACGGTAATCTTTTCAGTACAAGAAAACACTGACAGTCTAAACCAATCAACGGCTGTTCTGAAGATCGTTCCCTGGGCATGGCTTATCACCATCTATCATGCGCGAAGCAACATATAGTTTCCCTTCGTCGGCTAATGAACAACACCGTGATAGACTGGCCTTCAATATACTGAAAGATCGGAGTGGTTATCAAGTTACAATTATGAAACTGACTAATTGGACTAAAATATCCAAGTATTAAATTATTATTACTGGACTGTGACAAAGTACTTTCTAGACAAAGTCTAGCATATGTCCATATAGAAATAAAGTATTTCACCAGTGTCCGTAGAAAAATAACAATCACCTTAGTGATTCTCTCCGCCGGAAACTTACTATGTTCCACATGTATCGCAGCACTTTTGTGACTATTACAATTTAAAGATATCTTCTGCGTAGATCCGGCAACCATGTGCCTTGGCTCAACGTGGCAGCACCTTGTCATGCAAGAGCTTGGTTCGAAGTGAGCTGATGTTGCTTGGACCGGCCGGCTTTTATTCAAAACGGTCAGGTCCACGCTGAATCACGCTGAAATCTGGAAATCCTCATATCTCTGGTATCCCTGGTCCGATTCACTTGATACTAAGTGCATTCTCTTTCATTTGGCCGTGCCAGTAATCTGATCCAAGTCTCAAGTCTCTACTCCATGGCTAACTATTTAATCAACAAATAGTCTCGACCTCTGCTACTACTCGCTACGTCACTTGACATGCTCTTGGCTGCATAAAGTTTCCGTTCCCTTCTCGAAGTAATGGAGCGCGATATTCAAATATCTCAACTTTCAAAAGCGGCTGTAGCCTTTCCCTTGATATCTAGGTGTCTGAATCTTGGAATACCCATTCCTAGAGTTGGGCACAGTACGGCAGGTCTATTATATTCCTATCCCTATATTATATTATTATTATTAGTATTATATTATGGCGTACAACGAGGAGACAAAGACCCTCGGTGCCAGAAACAAAACTTGGGGGCCTCGAAAACTACATTATACGGCTCTAAAACCAACAGTATCTGAAATATTCCCAGAAAACTAATCTATATATTTAAAACACTAAGCTGTTTTTTGTACACACGAGATTGTGAAAACGACTTAACCGATTGGCTTCGTAAGACATTCTAACGAAAGCTCTTGGCATGCAGATTTGCAGAGTTTCTTTAAAAGGAAAATATATGTTACGGTATATTTTTAAATGATTAAAGAAATATGTAATATTTGACACTCCCGCGCATGCGCACAATGGCCTTTCTCAACAAGGAAAATGGCGATTCCGGTCGCGTCTAACTGAGATCTTTGTTTATGAGAATTAAAAAAGGGTCTCCAATAATGTTAATTATGTTTTTACAATATGCATTGAATTAGAATTATATTAAATAAACCACGAATTGAAGTACTTAAACTGCAGGTTGAGCGTGTATACTGGTTAGATAGCTTAATATTGAAGCGGCCCATAGTTGTCTGGATGGTCAAGGGGATAAGGTTACTGCCTAGAAATATGTATTATGCATGATCGAGAGGGTTCCATTCCCACCTCGGATATGTTTTTTTATTTTCGTTTTCTGCCTTCCTACGATTGGTATTACATTTTAAAAACATATTTCACTTTTATCATTCCCGTCAAGTAACGAATTCATTGTTGCCATCCTTTGCATGGTCGAGAGGGTTCGATTCCCACCTCGGATACGTTCTTTTATTTTCATTTTCTTCCTACCTACGGTTGGTATTACATTGTAGAGACATATTTCACTTTTTTCATTCCCGTAAACTAACGAATTCTCTGTTGCCATCCTTTGCATGGTCGAGAGGGTTCGATTCCCACCTCGGATACGTTCTTTTATTTTCATTTTCTTCCTTCCTACGATTGGTATTATATTGTAGAGACATATTACACTTTTTTCATTCCCGTAAAGTAACGAATTCTCTGTTGCCATCCTTTGCATGGTCGAGAGGGTTCGATTCCCATCTCGGATATGTTTTTTTTTGTTTTCTTCCTTCCTACGATTGGTATTACATTGTAGAAATGTATTTCACTTTTATCATTCCCGTAAAGTAACGAATTCTCTGTTGCCATCTATATATTTAAAACACTAAGCTGTTTTTTGTACACACGAGATTGTGAAAACGACTTAACCGATTGGCTTCGTAAGACATTCTAACGAAAGCTCTTGGCATGCAGATTTTCAGAGTTTCTTTAAAAGGAATATATATGTTACGGTATATTTTTAAATGATTAAAGAAATATGTAATATTTGACACTCCCGCGCATGCGCACAATGGCCTTTCTCAACAAGGAAAATGGCGATTTCGGTCGCGTCTAACTGAGATCTTTGTTTATGAGAATTAAAAAAGGGTCTCCAATAATGTTAATTATGTTTTTACAATATGCATTGAATTAGAATTATATTAAATAAACCACGAATTGAAGTACTTAAACTGCAGGTTGAGCGTGTATACTGGTTAGATAGCTTAATATTGAAGCGGCCCATAGTTGTCTGGATGGTCAAGGGGATAAGGTTACTGCCTAGAAATATGTATTATGCATGATCGAGAGGGTTCGATTCCCACCTCGGATATGTTTTTTTATTTTCGTTTTCTGCCTTCCTACGATTGGTATTACATTTTAAAAACATATTTCACTTTTATCATTCCCGTCAAGTAACGAATTCATTGTTGCCATCCTTTGCATGGTCGAGAGGGTTCGATTCCCACCTCGGATACGTTCTTTTATTTTCATTTTCTTCCTACCTACGGTTGGTATTACATTGTAGAGACATATTTCACTTTTTTCATTCCCGTAAACTAACGAATTCTCTGTTGCCATCCTTTGCATGGTCGAGAGGGTTCGATTCCCACCTCGGATACGTTCTTTTATTTTCATTTTCTACCTTCCTACGATTGGTATTATATTGTAGAGACATATTACACTTTTTTCATTCCCGTAAAGTAACGAATTCTCTGTTGCCATCCTTTGCATGGTCGAGAAGGTTCGATTCCCATCTCGGATATGTTTCTTTTGTTTTCTTCCGTCCTACGATTGGTATTACATTGTAGAAATGTATTTCACTTTTATCATTCCCGTAAAGTAACGAATTCTCTGTTGCCATCTATATATTTAAAACAGTAAGGTGATTTTTGTTATCACGAGATTGAGAGAACGACAGAACCGATTTACTTCGTAGAGCACTCTAACGAAAGCTCTTGACCTCTAGATTTGCAGAGTGACTCTAAAATAAACAAATATATTACGGTATATTTTTGAATTAATATAGAAAATAGCAGAATTCTTTCCCCTCACGCATGCGCACAATCCGCCTGGGGTCATGACAAAATGGCGGTGAGAAGTCCATTAAAATGCAAGTTATTTAATAAGCTTCCATGTAATTGAAAACATACATTAACCAAGTTCTGACAATAAAATATAATAACAGTATGAACGTATACGAATGTGCAACATTTATTTGGATAATAAAACGGATTATTTCCTTCTGACAGCGGCTTTTGAAGATAATGAACGGCTGCGTCAGCTGCTGAACAAGAGTGCGCGAGTAGCTATGTGGTTAAGGCGACTGACTGTGGTTCCTAGGTTCACCGGTTCGATCCGAGCCCTCGCCGGTATAATTTTTTTTACCACTGAAATATTGTTTAATCAAGGAGTATTAGTAAGGTTTTATGTCTGTTAAACATACATATTTCTACATTCCCTCTCAATATGTTTTATTTCCGTTTTACCATTGCATTACAGCATGTGATAAAGAGAGCTAACTGTTGTCCTCAATACGCCGTTCGAATATCTGCAATCAGTTCCAGTAACTGACAACAGATGGCAGCACCATTGCATCGCTATATTTAAAAGACAAGACATGGTGCGTTTTCACGTGATGGAGAATTATAAAGGAGGGGAATATTTAAGAAGGGAAATGTTGAAGAACATTAACTGACAGTTGAATGTGTAGGCTATGTTGTTTATGTACCTCAATATTGCAATTCTTCCCAATGCTTCGGAGGTCAAGTTATTAGCGTCCTAGACTAAAAGTTATAATTATGCATCGTTGATATACTCTTAAATTATTAAAGAAAAAAGAAGTTTTCCAGGCACTCGCGCGTGTCCACAATATGCTCTCGCCACGAGAGACACTTGGCAAACATAATTCGTTTGAAGGGCTCCGACATCGTGGTCACTCAGCCCCGTGTACTTTGGTGTGTATGTGTAGAATTTTCTCTGATAACCTGCGTTATTGTGAAGGCTGCATTAATGTGTGTATTTGTAATTAAGGTGGGAAATGGCAAAGAGACGGCCAAGGCCTTAAGTAAGGAACCATCCCGGTATTTGCCTTGAGTGGAAGTGGGAAACCACATCCAAGATTGTCGAGGTGGGAATCAAAGCTTCCTCTTCTTAGTTATACCTCAAGAGACTGAATGTGCCCCGTTTTTGCCCTCAGACCCGAATTAAATTTCTTGGCAGAGCAGGAAATGTAACCCGGGTCTCCGAGGCGATAGCCAAGAATGGGTGGGCTTCCATGAGTTAATACGATTTTTGACATGCACGGGACATAGAATTCTAAAACTGCCTCCATTAGGGTGACTGCCGAAGTGAGTATTGAGTATAGGCCTATGGTCATTCCAGTAGTTGGCGAAGTGATTCTATGTTCCCCTGCAAAATGTACCGCCATAACCTATAACAGGTGATGGAAATTGCTTATTTAGAGCAGTTTTGTACTGTTTATAACAAAATGAAGAACGTCATTCTGAGCTGCGTTTTCAAGCTATTGCAAACAATTTCGTTGGCAGGAACAATTATAAGGAATTTATTTTAAGCGATCAGTCTCATCGCATTCTCCTCTCCAACCAACTTGAGTAAGAAAGTCTTTGGACGGTCATGTTGAACTTCATTGTATAATTTTCTCTGATGACCTGCATTAATGTGTGTATTTGTAATTAAGGAGGGGAATGGCAAGGAGACGGCCGAGGCCTAGAAACCGTCCCGGTATTTGCCTTGAGTGGAAGTGGGAAATTACGGAAAACCACATCCAAGATTGTTGAGGTGAGAATCGAACCTTCCTCTTCTTAGTTATACCTCAAGAGACTGAGTGTGCCCCGTTTTTGCCCTCAGACCAGAATTAAATTTCTTGGCAGAACAGGAAATGTAACCCGGGTCTCCGGGGCGATAGCCAAGAATAGGTGGGCTTCCATGTGTTAATACGATTTTTGCCATGCACTGGTCATAGAATTCTAAAACTGCTTCCATTAGGGTGACTGCCGAAGTGAGTATTGAGTATAGGCCTATGCTCATTCCAGTAGTTGGCGAAGTGATTCTATGTTCCCCTGCAAGATGTACTGCCATAACCTATAACAGGGGATGGAAATTGCTTATTTAGAGCAGTTTCGGACTGATTATATCAAAATGAAGAACGTCATTCTGAGCTGCATTTTCAAGCTATTACAAAAAAATTCGCTGGCAGGAACAATTATAAGGATTATATTATAGGCGATCAGTCTCATCGCATTTTCCTCAGCAACCAACTTGAGTATGAAAGTGTCTGGACGGTGAATACACTGGTCATGTTGAACTTCATTGTATAAAACAATATTGTTTAATGATTATTTGTTTAGAGTACTGAGTCTAACTACGCAGTTGATTTCGGTAATGGAAGTATTATTTGCCATTTAATATTTAGCGGCTCCGTTATTGCAGGACACTATAGTGTTATCGAATAATACGAACAGGCGATCAGTCTCATCGCATTCTCCTCAGCAACCAACTTGAGTATGAAAGTGTCTGGACGGTGAATACACTGGTCATGTTGAACTTCATTGTATAAACAATATTGTTTAATGATTATTTGTTTAGAGTACTGAGTGTAACTACGCAGTTGATTTCGGTAATGGAAGTATTATTTGCCATTTAATATTTAGCGGCTCCGTTATTGCAGGACACTATAGTGTTATCGAATAATACGAAGCCACATTTAAAATCCAATATAAATAGGCCATTTCAGAAACAATTCCAGATATTATGCAGACTATGCAGTACAGTGTACGGTCTTTGACGATCAAATGTAAACATTGTTCTAAATTGTATTTCTCTTGCGTAAAATCTACGCGTGGTTATTTTGGCCTTTACTGTTGTGATGGTAAAATTGATCTGCTGGAATATATAATACATGTATTTGCCAATTTGCAACAATGTAATGATATTAATTTAAAAGTCATTGAACTTATGTCCAGTAGTTCAAACACATACATCAGCGTTAACAAATTGGATACTGAAGATGAAAGCCAGCTACTTGATTTCCCTATTATAGAATTCTTCAATTCCTTGGAATTAAGTGATTCGCTTCCACATACTGCGAACGTTTGAGCCATAGTTATGCTCCTTAGAAATCTGAACGTTTCCCAAGGACTCATATATGGAAATATATTAATTGTAAGAAATATGTAAGAAATTGCTTGGATTCGGATATAATAGGTGTAGTAATATTAGGCAGAGAGCTCAAATCCTACGACTTGATTTAACACCTTCCGATAAAACACTTGCAGGTACAGTACATTTTCTTTTAATAGGCAACAATGTCTTATTCGCTCGGCCTACTTTATCACAATCAATCAAGCTCAAGGAGAAACTCTGGAACGTATTGGGCTCTTTACCTCATCACGTTTTCAGTCATGACCAGCATTATGTTGCAATGTTGAGAGTGCTATCCTTTGACGCCCTTTAAGTTGCAATAGTGCTAAAAAGTAATCGTACAAAGAATGTAACTTATATAAGAAGCTTCTTCAGTAAATATATATTTCCATTGTCCGTCATGTTTTGACGGGTTTCATCTAGTTTAATTTAATTTAACAAACTAATGAAGGAATGGAAATCGGTAACCATGACAACATTATCTCAAGGGGTGGCATCCAACTTTCCATCTATTTCTCTAAGAAGCAATGTAACTCCATTTATACCTTGCCACGGTGGGTGAGTGGATAGCGTGTCGGTCTACTAACCCCAAGATTGCAGGTTCACTCCTGGCCGTGGTAAGTGATTTTTGGAATCAGGCAAAAATACGACTCGCATGTCATACGATGTTGGCATGCCAAAGAACCCATTTGAAATCAGTAGGCCGTGTTCATAATGGCAAAATTAATCTCAGGAGTTTCCGCCAACACAAAGTTCCTCATGTCTCTACTAGAAAGCGCTATAGTGTTTAAGGAGCTTAGATATCTACCCTCCTTGACTTTCATAGTGATTCAAGGAACAACGAAATTTCGACATGCAAGCTACCCTCTGGTGTCAAATTACGAAGCTTGCACCTGGCACCCAAGGCCATACGATATTATTATTAGGCTACTCCATTTATTACATTTCTGTGAAAGTTTGCAAATGGCTATAAGGTTATCACGGAACCAACGTAGACTGTATAATTCGTCAATGCAATTAAGGGGGTCAAGGGGTAACTTAGAATTTTTTCATGCAATTTCACGCGCGACATATAGTACAGAAAGTCTATTATATCTCCAAACAGCAACATTATTTTCAAAAATTTCTGAATTGAATAAGCATTTTTTGCGGCTTTTAGGAATGTGGGCCATTTGAGGCGAAAGAACCTGAATTTGCATGCACCACAACCCTTTATAATAAATTTATGAAAGAGGTCTTCCTGTGTATGGGGACCTAACACAACGTAGAGGGCCTATAAATCGTGTTCGGATGTTTGGTACATCGTAAAAGTAGGTATGGTAAACATGAGTCAATACACTATTCATTTATAAAACTCCTCACCGTACTTTTCATACAGTAGAAGGGTGGATATAGGGAAAAACTTCTCAAAATACATGCTAAAATAGGCGAAATATAAAAAATTATCCTAGATGGACGATCAAAGCATATGTTGCGCTTCTCATTGTGAGACATAAAATTCGCGAGTCTATAAGGGGTCTCCGAAAATCACATTTTAATGCCCTTAAATTAACAGTGTGTGTGATATTCCCAGAAAAATAACTTCGTTCTGATAAACTTATGAAGGAATGACAAACCGCTAACCATTGCAACAGTAGCTCAATTGATAATGTCTGGTGTTAATATATAACACCGTTCGAAGAACGGGTACTTCTGCTAGTCTATCTATATAAATAAAAATCAATGTAACGTGATAGTTTGTCTGTGGGTATGTATGTCTCCTATGCGTTCATATACCATTCGTCCGATTGCGATCAAACTAGGGTGAGATGTTGAGTACACTCCAAGGAAGGTTTCTGACTTAGTACATCCATATTACAATAGGTAGCGCAAGACTAGAATCAACAAATGAGCGACGGCACGCGAAGCGTTTCAACCAAGTCCCGTATGCATTCATGTACCATTCATCCGTAGCTATGAAACTTGGGTGAGATGTTGTGTACACGTCATGGAAAATTTCTGGCTTAGTAAGTCCACTATACAATATGCAGCGCACAAGTTGATTCAACAAATGAGGGACGACGCGCGAAGCGTTTAGTCCCGTATAAGGTCATATACCATTCTGCCGTTAGCGGTGAAACTTGGGTGAAATATGATGGACACTCCAAGGAAGGTTTCTGGCTTAGTAAATACATTTCACAGTAGGTAGCACACGAGTAGATTCGACAAATGAACGACGACATGCGGAGCGTTTCAATACAGTCCCCTATGTCTTCATATCCCATTAGTCCGATAGCGATGAAACTTGGGTGAGATGTTGTGGACACGTACGTGACGGTTTCTAACTTAGTAAATACATTTTACAGTAGGTAGCGCACGAGTAGATTCAACAAATGAGTGACGGAGCGCGAATCGTTTAAACAAAATCAGGTATGCGTTCATATACTATTCATCCGATTGCGATGAAACATTGATCAGTTATTGTGTACCCGCCAGGGAAGGGGACTTAGTAAATCCATTTCACAATAAGTAGCGCAAGAGTAGATGCAACAAATGGGTGACGACGCGCGAAGCGTTTCAACAAAATCCCCTATTGCGTTCATATAACATTCTTCGATTGCGATGAAACCTTGATGAGTTATTGTGTACAGGCCAGGGAAGGGCTTCGACTTAGTAATACATTTCTCAATACGTAGCGCACGAGTAGATTCAACAAATGAGTGACAGCGCACGAATCGTTTAAACAAAACCCCGTGTACGTGCATATACAATTCATCCGATTGCGATGAATCATTGATGAGTTATTGTGTACACGCCAGGTAAGGGTTTCGACTTAGTAAATCCATTTCACAACAGGTAGCGTACGAGTAGATTCAACAAATGAGTGACAGCGATGAAACTTTTGAAAGTTGTTGTGCACGCTTCCACGAATGGTTCTAAATTAGAAAATCCATTTTACGATAGCTTAGAGGCAGTTAACTTGTTGTGTATCCAAAAGCACTTCAAGAAACAGAATTTCAACGCCAACACTTTCTTTGATTGGCATTGCAACGCATGCCGGGTACAGCTTGTATATATATACTAGCAGGTACCCGCGGCCTCGCCCGCGATCAAGACAATGGGGACGATGCATTATTGCTGATAAATGGTCTATTCTATTACAGCAATCGCGGCTATAGGTGTGTCCATTCTAATTCTGAATATTCTGATACATACGGTATATTGATATGATCAGCAAAGTGGGAATTTTATCGAGTTGTGAACGTCTGCAGGGTTCGTTGTTACATTATGTTAACACATTTTAAAATTACGTTGATGGTTTTGCCATCTTCTGCTGCTGAGACATAACGATTTTGTTGTCCGGATGCTCGCGAGCACGCCACATACAGTTGGCCATGGGAAAAAATTGTTTTGTCTAAATGTACACGTGCTACTGTTAAGTGTGTGTCATTGCGCTTTGTTAAAGAAATTGCGAATATTGTTTGAAGAGGGAACTGCACTCTTGCACACTGGAATGGCAAATCTATCGGAATATGGGGAATTAAATGTATTCTTACTTAAGCTATTCTGGATGTAATTTGGCCATACTAATTGATGATTTCAACGTAAACATATCCCTATTAATAGACCTATAGTTAAATATCGCTCTCATTGGCCGCTGATGTACATTATGCAGTCTCTTCCAGTGTTACATCCCAGGGATTGAAATTCTCCAACGACCCTTTTGCCCCACTTGCCTCTCTAAGTAATTAAAATTCCTGATTGTTGTTGTTTGAGTCTTCAGTTTTTTAACTGGTTTGATGCAGCTCTCCATGTATCCCTCTCCTGAGCTAATCGTTTCATTTCTACATAGCTACCACACCCTACATCCAAGGCAATCTGTTAAACCCTGGTTTACCCCTACAGTTCTAGTCTGCGACCCTCCCATCCATAACTACTGTCGACCAAACTATTATGTGTAGTCGAGTTTGAAGTTTGTTTGTGAAGTAACCGATAGACCTATATAAAATCCAATAACATCATCATTTTCGTCGTTCTATTCTACGTTAGATCATGTAGGTTTGGAATTTTTAATTTATATTTTAATATTTTTTATCACAGTTGGAACACAAGAAGTGCCTGTTTTTAAGCGTTTTTCAACCATGCGTCACATTTAAGAATTATTATCTCACAAACCCGTCATCAGATCGAATCCAAATTTTAACACAACATACACTGGAATGTTGTATAACAGGTTTATTAATTTTAATTATTTGTTGTGTCCAAGAAACAAAGTTGTTATTATTTTTGTAAGGTAACTTTTCCTCGGCTCGGGATGGTTTGAAAATGTAGTTCTTGGTCGCGTTGTAATCCTTATACATCAAAACGGTATGCTGTATGATTGTGAAATACGTAAATTAATTCACTTATTGTATATCGGTTTGTATTTGTACGGAGAATTAAGACATGGTTCACCAGTTAGCCGCTCCGGTGAAAGCAGTACATCATTGCCAAGATGGGCTACATCACGCGTCATGGCACGTCTCGCTCGGAAGTGATGGGCTCCATATCAGCAACGCTGTATAGCATTTCCCGGAGCGGCTAGCTGGTGAACCATGTCTTAATTCTCCGTACAAATACAAACCGATATAAAATAAGTGAATTAATTTACCTATTTCACAGTCATACAGCATAACTTTTTGATGTATAAGGACTACAACGCAACCAAGAACTACATTTTCCAACGACCCCGAGCCGAGAAAGAGTTACCTTACAAAAATAATAACAACATTCGTTCTTGAACACACAAAATTTTGAAATTAATAAACCAGTTATACAACATTCCAATGTATATTGTGTTAAAATTCGGATTCGATCTGATTACGGGTTTGTGAGATAATAATTCTTAAATGTGACGCATGGTTGAAACACGCTTAAAAAGGGGCACTTTTTGTGTTTCAACTGTGATAAAAAATATTAAAATATAAATTAAATTCCAAACCTACATGAACTAACGTAAAATCGAACGTCGAAAATGATGATGTCATTGGATTTTATGAAGGTCTATTGGTTACTTCACAAACAACCTTCAAACTCGAGTGCACATAATATTTTGGTTGACAGTAAGCTTGCTATTCCTGGGTGTCATAATATGTGTCCTACCCTCCTATCTCTTCTCTTCATTAGCAGTCGCCAGAAACATCTCTCCTCTCCCACTCGTCTTAATACCTCTTCATTTGTTACCCTAACTACCCATCTGATCATCATTCTCCCTTATCACCACATTTCAAAAGCTTCAATTCTCCTCTTTTCTGCTGCACCATTAGTCCATTAGTACAACTCAGCAACTTTTCTAGGTTTAAGCCGTGCCTTGTGCGGGGATTCAATGGCCGTGAAAGACAAAACAACAACTTTATTGAAATAAGTGTGCCCAATTCCTCAGTAAGAGTAATTAAGAAACAATAATAATTAACGTGACAGCCGGTAGAATACGACACATTCGACTGTGAATCAACGTTGCAGATCATGGTTAAAAACGAAAAAGAGCACATCAAAATTGGCAAACAAAAATATTCAGTTAAGAAAAAACAAATTTATAAAGAAAATGAAAGCATACCGTGCAAAAATAGAAAGTATCTTAACATTGTAAATTCGAGTAAACTTCTGAAAGCTCGCTTTCAACAACCAGCCGAAGGAGTATAAAATTAGACTCAAAATCACGATCGTATCCGAGCCCCGAAAGCAACCTCTATATATAAAATATATCTCATTTTACGCGTATAAATGCGAGGAGCAACGTTCGTGGTTAGAGGTGGGAACCGAACCCAGCGTTTTAAGGCCCTGAAACGAACGGTTTTCGAGATATTGCCAGAAAACTATCCCCGGTCTGCGAAATTTCAGCGGTTGCCATAGTAACGTTGATCTGTTTCTCAGAGGGAACACAGTTATTTGGGAATATATCCGAAACCGTTCATTTTAGGAACTTAAAAAGTGTGTTTCGGGGTCCCTACAGGACCTCCGAGTATTGTTTCTCGTATGTGGCGGCTTAAAATGAGCCAAATCCGAACATTTTACCGACTGTCCTTGCTCAGTGCCAAAGGGCCGAAAAAAGTCACTTACAAATTGAATTTTCAAAAACCGTTTCTTATTGGGCCTCTACATACTCGGATCAACCAACATGCAAAATTTCAGCTTTCTAGGTCTAGTGGTTTGAGCCCTTCATCGATGAGTCAATTTTGGATTGTCAATGCCAAAGGGCCGAAAAAAGTCACTTACAAATTGAATTTTCAAAAACCGTTTCTTAGTGAGCCTCTACATACTCGGATCAACCAACATGAAGAATTTCAGCTTCCTAGGTCTAGTGGTTTGAGCCCTGCGGTGATGAGTCAGTTTTGGATTATATATAAGAGATGAGACTTTCCGAGTCGATTTGATCGTAGAAATATGGATTATAGCTCTTTTTGCGCGTATCAATGTGAGGAGCAATGTTCGTGGTTTCCACTTCGAAGAAGTGGGAACCGAACCCAGCGTTTTAAGGCCATAAACGAACGGTTTTCGAGATATTGCCAGAAAACTATCCCCGGTCTGCGAAATTTCAGCGGTTGCCATAGTAACGTTGATCTGTTTCTCAGAGGGAACACAGTTATTTGGGAATATCTCCGAAACTGTTCATTTTTGGATTATATATAAGAGATAAATCAATTTTACGTGATAGTTTGTCTGTTTGTGGGTGTGTATGTCTCCTATGCGTTCATATACCATTCATCCGATTGCGATGAAACTTGGTGAGATGTTAAGTACACTCCAAGGAAGGTTTCTGACTTAGTAAATCCATTTTACAATAGGTAGCGCACGCGTAGATTCAACGAATGAGCGACGATGCGCGAAGCGTTTCAACCAATTCCCGTATGTGTTCATATACCATTCGTCCGATAGCGATGTAACTTGGGCGAGATATTGTATACACTTACGTGAAGGTTTCAAAAATTGTGAATACATTTCACAGCAGATAGCGCACGAGTAGATTCAACAAATGAGCGACGACACGCAAAGCGTTTCAACAAAGTCCCGTATGCATTCATATACCATTCGTCCGATAGCAATGAAACTTGCGTAAAATGTTGTGTACACTTCAGGGAAATTTTCTTGCTTAGTAAATCCACTTTACAATAGGCAGCACACGAGTAGATTCAACAAATGAGCTACGACGCGCGAAGCATATCAAAGAAGTCACGTATGCGTTCATATACCATTCGTCCGATAGCAATGAAACTAGGCTGAGATGTTGTGTGCACTCCAGGGAAGGTTTCTGGCTTAGTAAATCTCTTTAAAAATAGGTAGAGCACGAGTAATATCAACAAATGTGCGACGACGCGCGAAGCGTTTCAACAAAGTCCCATATAAGGTCATATACCATTCGTCCGATAGCGATGAAACTTGGGTGAGATGTTGTGTACACCCCAGGGAAGGTTTCTGGCTTAGTACATCCATTTTACAATAGGTAGCGCACCAGTATATTCAACAAATGAGCGATGACAAGCGAACCGTTTCAAGAAAGTCCCGTATAAGGTCATATATCATTCGTCTGATAGTGATAAATGTTTGGTGAATTGTTGTGTACACTCCAGGAAAGATTTCTGGCTTAGTAAATCCATTTTACAATACGAAGCGCACGTTTAGATTCAACAAATGAGTGACTACGCGCGAAGCGTTTCGAAAACGTCCCGTATACGTTCACATACCATTCATCCGATTGCGATGAAACTTGGGTGAGATGTTGTGTACACTCCAGGGAAGGTTTCTGGCTGAGTACATCCATATTACAATACGTAGCGCAAGAGTAGAATCAACAAATGAGCGACGACACGCGAAGCCTTTCCACCAAGTCCCGTATGCATTCATATACCATTCGTCCGATAGCTATGAAACTTGGGTGAGATGTTGTGTACATTTCATGGAAGGTTTTTGGTTTAGTAAATCCACTATACAATAGGCAGCGCACAAGTAGATTCAACAATTGAGGGACGACGCGCGAAGCGTTTCAACAAAGTCCCGTATAAGGTCATATACCATTCTGCCATTAGCGGTGAAACTTGGGTGAAATATGGTGGACACTCCAAGGAAGGTTTCTGGCTTAGTAAATACATTTAACAGTATGTAGCACACGAGTAGATTCGACAAATGAACGACGACACGCGGAACGTTTCAATACAGTCCCCTATGTCTTCATATCCCATTAGTCCGATAGCGATGAAAGTTGGGTGAGATGTTGTGGACACTTACGTGACGGTTTCTAACTTAGTAAATACATTTTACAGTAGGTAGCGCACGAGTAGATTCAACAAATGAGTGACGGGGCGCGAATCGTTTAAACAAAATCCGGTATGCGTTCATATACTATTCATCCGATTGCGATGAAACATTGATCAGTTATTGTGTACACGCCAGGGAAGGGTTTCAACTTAGTAAATCCATTTCACAATAAGTAGCGCAAGAGTATATGCAACAAATGGGTGACGACGCGCGAAGCGTTTCAACAAAATCTAATATGCGTTCATATAACCTTCTTCGATTGTGATGAAACCTTGATGAGTTATTGTGTACACGCCAGGGTAGGGTTTCGACTTAGTAAATCCATTTCTCAATAGGTAGCTTACGAGTAGAATCAACAAATGAGTGAAAGCGCACGAATCGTTCAAACAAAATCCCGTATACGTTCATATGCCATTCATCCAATTGCGATGAAACTTTTGAAAGTTGTTGTGCACGCTCCCACGAATGATTCTAAATTAGAAAATCCATTTTACGATAGCTTAGAGGCAGTTAACGGAAATTGAAAACATGTTGTGTATCCAAAAGTACTTCAAGAAACAGAATTTCAACGCCAACACTTTCTTCGATTGGCATTGCAACGCATGCCGGGTACAGCTTGTAGACAAATAAATATACGAGGGCTATTCCAAAACTGAGGTCCGGTAAAAAAACACACATCCCAAATCAAAATTGTTTCCAAAACAATTGTTTTATTGACATTCGTTACGTCTTTCTCTATTTTTCTACATAATTTCCTGACTTATTTACACATTTGTCACATCGTTCCACAAGCTTTTGAATGCCTAAGTCGTGGAACTCGGCCGCCTGCGAAGCTAACCAGTCTTTAACAGCTTCTTTGACTTCATCAAGTGTGTCGAGGCGCTTGCCGCCAAGAAACGTCTTTAGGTAGCGGACCAGGTGGAAATCACTTGGCGCCAAGTCCGAACTGTACGTTGGGTGGTCCATCTGTTCCCATCCAAATTTCTTGATTAGAGTTTGCGTGTCATTCGCAGTATGGGGTCTGGCATTGTCATGCAACAACAACACTCCAGACGACAAAAGACCACGTCGCTTATTCTGGATTGCACGTCGAAGTTTAGTCGGGGTAGCGCAGTAGGCGGCTTTATTGATCGTTGTCCCTGAAATAGTGAATCATCGATCTTCACGAATTTTGTCGTCAACCGCATGAACCAACTCGTCTGAAATCACTGATGGTCTGCCAGAGCGGGGTTCATCGTGCACATTTTCCCGTCCTTCATTAAAGGCTCGCACCCACTTGCGCACTTCACTGTCACTCATTATGTTAGGACCGTACACTTCAGTAATCTGCCGATGAATTTCTGCCGCAGAAATGTTTATTGCAGACAGAAACCGTATCTCTGCCCTTACTTCACAATCGGCGGGCTGATGAATTGTCTTAAACATTGTGAACTGACACTATCAACAGCACACAGCAACAGTAACAACGCTAATGGCGGCTTTTGCCGCGCAAGGCATGCCAGGAGTCGGCGCGCATGCGTGTTTTGCCCTTGGCGCCGCTTTCAAATATTTACGGCGAATCGGAACTTACTTTTGGAATTACCCTCGTATTTCCGTTGACCTTTCAAGAAATGCAAGATCTTTCCTGTACTGTTGAGACAATTTGGAAGATTTTGGTACAAACCACACCCTCTAACTCCCTCTGGTTTGGAGCTTGAGTTTTGTGAAACATACACCTTAGCGTATTATACAGGGTGATTTCCTCTACCGTATACAAACTCTAGGAATTGAGCGGAGAGAATACGGAACAAAAATGATCTAATGAACGTATGTCCGGAAAGCCATGTTGTCCGTGCTAGGGACCAGTCTTCCGTCCACGTTGCCTAACAAGCCAGAACTATCGACGTTTCTTGCGGGTGACTTTGCCTCCCTTGCTGGAAGACGTAGTCCTACCATTGATGATTCGCAGGGTTATGTGGCTGCTACATGATGGTGCTCCAGCCCACTTCGCCGTTAACTTCTGGACTTACCTCAAGTGTGTCTTCCCTGGTCGATGTATCGGACAAGGAGGTTCAGTTGCATGGCCTGCTCGTTCACCAGATAACAACCCGTGCGATTTCTGGTTATTGGGACACCTCAAAAGTTTCGTGTATGCAGAGCCCATTACAGACGTGGAGACACTGGAGCAGCGTATTCATGCAGCCTTTGACACTGTTCGGATTCAGCCTGGCCGATGTGAACGTGTTAGACAGAACATGCTATGGCGAGTACACGCATGCGTGGAGGCACATGGAAACCATTTTCAACACACACTGTAACTGTGGCTGCATGGTACTGCGCGTATTAGACCGCCGTCTCTGTAACAAAGAATGATCTAATAAATGGTACCTAGCAAACAAACTGTTTTAATCCCTTGGTTGGGGGTAGTTGGGATAAAACACGGTTGTGTCTGTGTGCTAATTTAGAAGGCTATTTCTGGATGAGAGTAGCTCCCCGTGGTTGGGAGAGACTACTGGTGTAGTGTGTTGGTGTTAGTGTTTAATCTCTTGGGGGCGTCCCTGCAAGACGCAAGTATCTGCTAGGGGATGGATCTCTAAGTGCAAGCTACTAAACTGGCCTGCCAGCTGAGCGGAATGAGTAATTCAATAAATGTGTAGAGTCAGCGGCTCGACGCTGTGCAGTCGAGTCGCGTGCCGTGAGTACAATGGAGTCTGACGAAGCAATTACTGACCGCTAGGGTCAGGGGCACTCAAGGCTAAGGTCAGGTGGGTATGAGGACGTGAAGTGGAGTGTAATCAGTAATACAAGTGTAGCTTACTGACCAAGTATTTGATGGCCAGTTGATGTAATGTTATGTCCCTCTTGGGGAGTCTGAACAGATATAAATGTAGTACAAAGTGTCAGGGTATGTGTTTTACAAAATAAAGGATTCTGAGCACAACTAGATTCTCACCTGGTGATTAACGGACGTCGGGCAAGGCCGCTGGCGAAGAACACTACAGAACAGATAATCCTTCCCTTGTGGGCTCTGTTCTAATACGTTGCGGCGCTGCTTGGTCAGCATTGCGTCAATGTAGCTGCCCCAGATAGTTGTTAGTGTAAATGTTTGTGTATGTTTTGCAAGTAGTTGGCTAACCTCCTAGGCTTAGGCGGCCGCCACTTGCTGTGTAGAGATATGTCCTGGAGTTATGGTGTTTCCAGTTGGGGTGGTTTTGGCGAAAGATGGGGGGGGGGGCTCTCAGGGGGTACTGCCCCCCCCGGGCTGTACAAAACCATGCATTTCCAGACATAAGCTCATTATGCCGTTTCTGGTCCGTATCCTCTCCTCGATCAATCCCTACAGTTTGTACACGGCGGGAAAAAAATCACCCTGAATAAGATTAAATCTTTGGTAACGCCCGAAGCTCCGAGCGTTGGATGAGAAATGCACCGCCGTGCTATGAGTGGCCAAAAAGGTTATGTTACCATGGCCAAGGTGGAGCGATGTAGATGTAAATTCTGAAAATAAACATGAATCAATGAGGGATTTTCAAACATCCTAGAAACATGAAACTTAGTACCAGTGAAGCTGATACTCACAATATCGCTATAAGAGTCTAACATTTTCTACATTTTTCGAGGGGACCGAGTTGGAGGGATTTGAAATGGCGGTTTAGGAGAAGAACGGTGTAAGCAAGCATGTTTTTCAACCGTATTGTTACCCCTTTTCCAAAGCGATGATCTACAGTTTTTGTGGACTCAAACGTTCCCCGAATGTCCATACTAACTTTATCATAAACTCCGAGGAAGTGTTGACGAAACTTTCCGAGATATTAAGGAGGTAATACCGAGGTGTAATGATGTATAATAAATACAAAAATGAAAATTTACGTGAATTAATGTAATACACTGACGAAAATGGATATTGCAACACCCAGAAGGAGTGGTGCTACATTGCTGCAATTGAACATGCCGGACGAGTGTTTGGTTGTGATTCGATGATTACACTTTCAGATCCCTCTGACCGCAAGTTTGGACAACAATAAAAACAGGATGTGCCCACCACTAGCTGCAATACATTGATGAATTCGGCGAGGCATGGAGTCAATAAAGCCCTGGATCGCTTCCTAGGGAATTGTGGCTCATGCTTGCTGCACTGCACGGGTCAGTTGTTCCAGAGTTGTGGGTGGCTGAGGACGGTTGGCCAGTTGTCGACCCATCATGTCCCACACATGCTCAATAGGTCTGAGGTCAGGGGGTCTGGCTGGCCACTCTAAGGTTGTGATGTCGTGGAGAGCTTCTCTGGAGATGCGTGCAGTGTGAACCCGGGCATTGTCCTGCTGAAACATCCCATTAGCAATGTTCGCCATCATAGGGACAACCACTGGATTGAGTACCCTTTCAACGTACTGTCGAGCAGTCATAGTGCCCTCAACAAGCACTAATTGTGATTTCACATTAAAGCCAATAGCTCCCCAGACCACATTGCTTGGTGTTGGCCCTGTTTGCCTCTCGACAATAAGGTTTGGGTGGCCCCTCTCCCCGGTATGTCGGCGCACACGAGACCGGTGATCACTGCGGGCAAGACAGAAGCGCGATTCATTACTAAAGACGACCCTATGCCATTCGTCGACTCACGTCGATCGTTCTCGACACCAGGCCAGCCTTACAAGTCGCTGTTGTGGGGTCAATGGAACACCTTCTGCAGGGACACGGGATCGTAAGCCAGCTGCACGCAGGCGATTACCAACTGTTTGTTGTGTAACGTGGGGTGCCACAGCTGCTCGAATTTGCGCTGCTGTTGCATGGGGTACCATCCGGGCCATCCAAATGATGCGGCGATCCTCTCTCACAGTTGTCTGTCGCGCTGGGCCTGTGCCAGGTCTACGAGTGTGGGTACCTTCATTTGACCACTTCTGCTATACACGTTGTACCGTAGATGCCTGTCGGCCAACAAGTGCAGCGACAGTCCTTAGCGATAATCCAGCCTCACACAGGCCAATTATCCGAGCCCTCTCAAACGGCGACAGTTATTGATAGCGTGCTCTTCTCTGTCGTCGAGGCATGTTTGACTGGGAACACTTCACTGCACAGACTGCAAGTCAACTACGCTACACCAGAGTCCGTATACTGGAGTTGATTCCTCCGCGACCAATCACGTGGGGAGACATGTAGCAACAATCCAATGGGTCTGAAACTTCGATCGTTTACATACCTACATGGCATCGTTCAATATCTTGAAAATCAACACAAATGACCAATGCTTTCGTGGTGTTGCAATTTACATTTTCTTCAGTGTACCTCCAGGTATCCTAGACACTTAAAACTAGGTTCCCGAGAAGCTGATGTTCTCAAGATCCCTAGAAAAATCTAAATATCAAAACGTTATGCTAGGAGGCCGAGCTGAAGAGCTTTAGCATTGGGTTTCAGAAGCAGTTCGGCCTAAGTAGGCCTACGCAAGCGTATTTTCACCTATAGGTTAACTTGCTTTCCAAAGCGATAACCTATAGTTTTCGTGAGCAAAAAGTTTTCTGAAAGTCCAAACCGATTTTTAAAATCAACCCCCGAGGAAGTGCTGAGGAACATTTTCCGAGATATTGTCGTGCTGTAACGATGCATAATAAATACAAACATGAAATTAGACATAAATTAATGCTACACTTCCAGGTATCCCAGAAACTTAAAACTAGGTACCGAAGAAGCTGATGTCCCCAAGATCCCTAGAAAAATCTAAATATCTTAATGTTTTGTTAGGGGGCCAAGCTGATGAGCTCTTAAACTGGGATTCAGAAGTAGTTTGGCCTAAGTGGGTCTATGCAAGCGTATTTTCACACTCAGGTTAACTTGTTTTCCAAGGAGAAGACGTATACTATTCGTGAGCTCAAACGTTTGCTGAAAGTCCAAACCAGCGGCTTCGGTGGCGTAGTTGGTAGCATGCTGAGCTTCTATGCACAAGATCGCGGGTTCAAACCATTCCGAAGGCGTCGGATTTTTAAGAGCGTTAAAAATCCCTCAGTATGCCTTCCTTCGGAGGGAAAGTAAAGCCGGAGGACCCATATCATAGATTTATGGCATGAAAAAGAACCTTCCACTAACTACACTAAAATTTGTAGGTTAGTTTGATAACGCTTGATTAGTTCCAACATTCGCCGCCAGGTGGTGATTGCAATGGCATTTAGTAGTCACGTCCGCAGCTAGATGTCGTGGACGGTAGCATTTGGTAGCAAAAGTAGGAACTACTTGAAAACTTGATCGTCTGCAGTCCTTACCTGAATCACAGGTAACACACACTAATACAGCCATCACAATTAACACCGGTTATCAGACAGATTCTACACACACCCGAAGTACACGGGGCTACATGACCGCGTTGTCGCAGCCCCAAAACTAAGGAACCAACCAAAGTTCAAACTAACTTTTAACATCAACAAACCTCGTTAGAGATATGCTAATTAAATCCCAAATGCACAATTTAAACTAACTACTAACGTCAATATCCACCATGTCTTTAAATCAATATTGTGACCTTGGAAGGGAAACTATGTAGAATATTGCATTGTTCTGTGTGTCGCAATATCTATTATTGCAACCAACAATACTACACAACGTTTTGACATCGTTTCTGTATAAAATAATAGAATAAATGCTCGTACGTTTATGTTGTAGTGGAGACTCGGCTAAATCCGCAGTATTAAGGGGATGCTTGTAAACAAGATAAATAAAGGGAAAGGTTTCCAAACAAATAACCTAGAAATTAAATGACTACGTAGCCAGTTTGTGACAAATTCAATTCTTAAAATTGTTGTTTAAATCAATAATTGGTAGCCTAACACTTTCGAAAATATTTGAATTTGGTAAATTTTATGTATTTTTTTATCCTAGTGGTACTAGGACTAAATACGCGACATCTTGTCTAAATCTACAATACCGAATAATATGCTTCATTACTACCACTACGGTACCTTATAAATAATAATAATAATAATAATAATAATAATAATAATAATAATAATAATATCGTATGGCCTCGGATGTCGGGTGCAAGCTTTGTTATTTGACACCCAAAGGGCAACTTGCATGGCGAATTGTATCGCTCCTTGAAGCGCTATGAAAGTCAAGGAGGTTAGATATCTAAGTTCCTTGACACTATAGCGCTTTCTAGTAGAGAAATGAGGAACTTTGTGTTGGTGGAAAATCCCGAGATTACGTTTGCCATTATGAACACGGCCTACTGAATTCAAATGTTTTTCTTTAACATGCCAACATCGTATGACATGCGTATCGTGATTTTTGTCGCCCTTCAAAAATCACTTACCACGTCCACGAGCGAACCTACAAGCTTGGGGTGGCAGTCCGACACGATAACCACTCACCCACCGTGGCAAGCAACACAACTGGTGAGATGAACTCATCTCTTGCACCGAAGTATCTTTGCAGAACATTATATATTTCAAGTACTGCGGAATTAGCCGTACTGCGAAGTTACCAAAGTCTTCCCCCACATCAATACTCAGCTGTTCGTGGCATGTAGCAGCTTCTCGGAACGTCCGCTTACAGCAGCACTTCAGTATACGCACGGAGTCTAACACGAGTTTACTTATACCCCATTTAGACGTCTCGGTCGCGATCCCGATTATCTCTGATCTGGATAATGTCCAATCGCGATCAACGGCATTTGACATTGGTACGTGTTTAGACGTCCCATCATGAAACAACAGGATAATCGAGTAAAACAGCATGACATCGCTAAGGTCTGCCAACTTTAGAATTCCAATTGTTATAGCAGAAATTTACAGTAGTTTGTTTCCTCCAGTTTTGAATTATTTCAGTTATATTTTATACATAATTCAACCTGCTAATGCATATTCTTAAATATATACAAATCCTGAGGAGACGTGTAGGCAAGGCCTACCCTTGGTGTGGAAATAAAAATATTTTGAAATATTTATATACAGATCTAGGCTATTTATTGCATAAATACTTCTTGTTCGTCCAGAGTTATTTGGACCCAACAAAATCCCTTCTATGTCTATGACAATAAATTTATGTCTTTATTAATCGTCTTCATCGAATTTCCCCAACGCTAATATTTTTTTTTCCAGCGTTTAAACACTGGTACAGGCCGGACGTTTGTTTTAGACGATTGACCTTGACCTTGAAGCCTGCGGGTGAGCCTACACACACTCACTCTCTCACCCTATCGCTTCACACTTGTCACCACCGATCTGATGTAATGGAATTCCAGACTTGAGCAGACAGTACAGTTCACGTCGAAGTATTGTGTGACGTGGAAGTACACGTTACGTAGTTACGAACAGAACGTCATTATTTTTGCCAATGACTGTACTTCAGGAGTAGTGTGAAACAGATTTGTCAATCAGCGGATCGCTTGGGGCAGCTGATAACAACACAGGTACGGTAGTAACTCGCCTCCAGACTTCCATTAAGATTTTTCACTCGTCTAAAACAAACGTCCGGCCTATATGTTTGTCTCCATCCATCATTTCGTTTCTCTCAATCTTTATATATCTCTATCAACCAACATAAATACAACCATCATGGCCAAGATTACGTACATCTCGCTTTCTAAACACAAGATAATACAAAATGGCCATCATTTCCACTGCCTACTTCACTCACACAACAGGAGGATAGAACACACCGACGATCGCAATGGCCGCGAACGCGATTATCTCGTTGTGGGAACGAGATCGGGATGATCTTGTTGGAGGGAAAGTTGATCGCGATAATGTTATCCTGTTGCGATTAGACGTCCCAACTTAATCTGGATCGGCGCCTGATCGCGATCGCAACCGGGACGTCTAAACGGGGTATTAGGCTGTGTCCCAATACTCAAGTTGTCTGCTATTGACTAGCTGCTAGCTACTATGTGCTATGTGCTATGCACTACGGAGATTTGGGACAATGTCTGCTTGATCACAGCCTCCTTCATAGGTTGGTTGGTTGGTTGGTTCTTAAGTTTAGGGGCTGCGACAACGCGGTCATGTAGCCCCGTGTACTTTGGGTGTGTGTAGAATCTGTCTGATAACCGGTGTTAATTGTGATAACTGTATTAGTGTGTGTTATCGGTGTTTTAATTTAAGTACTGCAACTTAGAATTTTTCAAATCGTTCCTACTTTTGCCGCCAAACGCCACCGTCAACGACTACTAGGCCTAGTTCAGAACTTAGCTACTAGACGCCACCACAGTCGGCTCTTGGCAACGAACGTAGAAACCTAAGAGCGTTGTTTACATTCCTAACCTATCCAATTTAGCTTCACACAGGTGCAATTATTGGAAGGTTCTTTAACATGCCATAACTCTGTGACATGGGACCGCCGGCTTTACTTCCCCTCCGAAGGAAGGCATACTGAGGGATTTTAACGCTCTTAAAAATCCGACGGCTTCGGCCGGGTTTGAACCCGCTATTTTGGGCATAGAAGCTCAGCATGCTACCGACTACGCCACCGAAGCCGCCAGCCTCCTTCATAGACTTGTGTTCTGAAACGCACTGGACTTACATGCTGGTACCAAACCAACACTCAAGATGGCGGTGATCTGCTACTCCGTGTAAGCCCTTTGCGCTTTCATCAGCTGTTCATGGATGCGTCAAGAAGATCTCTTTTTAGCCGAGCCCTAATTATGGTTTGTGTTTCGCGTAAGTCAAAGACAACCTACAATTCCGATAAGCTACAATTTCTATAACTTCCTTGTCGTAGTCGACAATCTAGCATGCACTTTCGTTCACTAGATGCTACAGACTTGATTGCTATGTGCTAAGCAGTATTGGATCAAGACTTCTGACGGTCACATCCGGTAAAGTAGTCGACTATCTAGTTCACTACGGCTGAAATTGTACTATTGGGACATAGCCTTAGTAATGCTAAATCAGATAACCTCCCCGAGTCAGTGCTAATGGATACTAAGTGCCTACCCGTGTCTGAATCACGAAATAAAATAGCACGCGACAACACACGTGTCGCTGGGATTGATCCTAGTGTGACCTGACGGCTCTGCTTTGCAGCTAACACTATAAAAATCCAGTAGTTGATCCAGGAATTTGCTGTACTTTTTGAGGGGTTGATTCCTCAGTTTATGGGCTGTGACAACGCGGTCTTGTAGCCCCGTGTAATTTGGGTGTGTGTATAATCAGTCTGATAACCGGTGTTAATTGTGATGGCTGTATTAGCGTTATCTGTTTTTAATTCAAGTGAGGACTACAGACATTCAATTTTAATTAGTTCCTACCAAACGCCACCGTCAACGACAACTAGTTCTGAACTTGGTTACCAGATGGCACTGCAGTCGGCTCCTGGTGACGAACGTTGGAACTTAAGAGCGTCAGTCAAATCTAACCTATAATTTAGCTTCACACAAGTGTAATTAGTGGAAGTTTTTTTTAATGCCATACATCTATGACATGGACCTTCCGGATTTACTTCTCCTCCGAAGGATGGCCTACTGAGGGATTTAAAAGCTCTTAAAATATCCGATGACTTCGGCCGGGTTTGAATCCGCGACCTTGGGCATATAATTTCAGCATGCTACCAACTACGCCACCGAAGCCGCCTATTTTGAGGGGCTTAGGCTAGGTGCACCAGCAGGCTCTTGGCACACCCTTCTCGGACCGCCACTGGGGTAGTGGACTCAATAGGGATGGAATAATGTTGTGGGAGATCTCAGTTCCCGCAGCGCGTACTTCTTTAAAATAACAATCAAAATCATCTAATTTTCACGACATCCCGTGGTTAAATCGCGCACCACGGCCGTGAGGACACCTTCAGCAAGTTCGGTGATCGTACGTTCGAATCGCGGCCCTGACTGTGGTTATCCTGACCGTAATTTTTCGCCGGAGTTTTCCACATTCTCTCTAGGCCAATCCTGGGATAGTACCTTACTTCAAGTCTCGGGGCGCCTACCTCATCCCTGTCCGTAATGCAGTTACACACACTGCTAGAGTCACCACACAAATACAGGTTATTAGACAATGTGAGGTTTTGAAGTCATTCTTTCAGTAGCATGTACAAACTCTCAGTTACTCTTCAGTCGATCAACGCGAATCTGCCCAATGACTGGGCGGGATACAATATGCATGTGTTTTTGCTTGAGTCTCCAGTCTTTTGACTGGCTAGATGCAGCTTTCCATGACTCCCTGTTCTGAGCTAATCGTTTCATCTCTACATAGCTACCACACCCTACATCTGAGGCAATCTGTTTGTCATATTCTAACCTTGGTCTATCCCTACAGTTCTTGTCCTCGACCCTTTCTTCTATAACTAACTTTGGTATTCCTGGGTGTCTTTGTATGTGTCCTACCAACCTATCTCTTCTCGTCATTATCAGTCACCAGAAACATCTCTCCTCTCCCACTCGTCTTAAGGACACCACGTACTCTTGCCCGATGAAAAAAATCAATTTTTTGATTTTGGCGCCATAAAATTCTTCATTCTTTTCAGAATCCAATTATATATAGTTTGTTGGGGTTTTGATGTATACAAGTACCTTAAATTCGTTGTTTAAAATTAGTGTGCCATTCTCTGAATAATAAACTTTTAACTTTGCCAGCTGTTTTCCGTTAATACTCATTTTTCATGTTTAGGTACCAATAAATAGCAAACCATTTAATATAGAGGGCTATTTTTTTGCATTAACTTACCTAATGGAGTACTTGAATGTTAACCTATTTTCACTTCCAAAACATAGTAGACATGGATTGGGATGAGAAAAATTGATACATATTTTTGAATAAATTTAAAAAGAAAGATTTCGTTTTTTTTCTCGCATTCTGTCCCAATAATAATGAAGCAACGTAGTTACTCATCTGCCATGATCCATTCCAAGTATGTGAACAAAATTTGAGAGTATTTGATTGAAAAACAACTGAGAAATGTGTACCTGAGGCAACTTATACAACATTTTTTGGGAAATGTATCTGTCCAAATTTGTATTCATGTCACACATCCTATAAAATCAAAGTAGCACTACATTGTCAAAAACAGCCCAGAATATACCGCTTCTTATATGTTACAAGAATCATAGCTGTACCTTTAGCATAAACCCAGAAAATACTTAGTAAAGTGATGCCACAGAAATAGACTTTTTCATCGTATAAGAGTACGTGGTGTCCTTAAAATCTCTTCATTTGTAACCCTATCTACCCATCTGATCTTCAACATTCTCCTGTAACACCACATTTCAAACGTTTCAATTCTCCTCTTTTCTGCTGCTTACTGTTCCGCGTCTTAAAAGAACAACTAACAATAACTCTTATCTGTATACGAAATTCCCACTAACAATGTGTGATTCCTCAAGCTTACACCTCATTTCGATAACTTGAACAGTTCAGCCTCCTGAGACAAAACTGAGAAGAGGCGAGTTCAATTCCTACCTCAGCCATCCTGGAAGTGGTTTTCCGTGGGTGCCCACTTCTACCCCAGGCAAATGCCGGGACGTTTTTTTAAAGAGCGTTAAAAATCCCTCAGCATGCCTCCCTTCGGAGCGAAAGTAAAGCTGACGAGCCCATATAATAGATTTCTGGCATGTAAAAGAACCTTCCACTAACTACAATTGTGTGAAGCTAAATTTGTAGGTTAGATTTGATTAACACTTATTAAGTTCCAACGTTCACCACCAGGTGCCGGTTGTGGTGGTATCTAGTAACCATGTTCACAGACAGGTGTCGTTGACGGTAGCATTTGGTAGCAAAAGTAGGAACTACATGAAATTGTTCGTCTGCAGTCCTTACCTGAATTACAGATAACACACACTAATACAGCCATCATAATTAACACGGGTTATCACACAGATTCTACACACACACAATGTACACGGGGCTACATGAACGCGTTGTCGCAGCCCCGGAACTGAGGACCCAACCACGGCAACTTCCCACCCAAATCCTACCTCAATATTCAAATACACACACAAGTACAGACATCACAGTAACACAGGTTATCAGACAAATTCTACACACACCCAATTACACGGTGTACATGACCATGATGTCACAGAGCCTCTAAAGCAGTGATCTTCAACCCGCGGCCCACCACGCATATTTCAGCGGCCCGCAAAACGATTTAGTTTCAATAATTCATATTTGATGGTATTTCGATAGCCACAACAGTGTTATGTTGATGTACTGATGATAAAAAAACAAACAAAGAGTTCAGAAGATTGCATCATTTTGTTGATTTTTAAATGTTATGTTACTTCGTAGGCAGTAGTAGGGAATTTTGTAAACGGGGAAGCAAGTGTGGCAACCCTGTGACTCAAGGTCAGTCAACTGAGACTGATTTCCACGGTGTACTAATCAGTATCACCAGATCTCTCCTAGGGAGTGAACGCTTGTTTATGTTTTGTGAATAATGGCTATGAGTAGTAGCACTGCCATCGTAATGTACAGGCCGTAAGGCTCCTACTGTGACGTCACGCCTAGGGTCGTTATAGTCGCAGCAGCAAGTCAGATAGCTCCCTTCACACGCAGTCTCTTCAAACCTAATATAAATTACGCTCCCGCTTCAAGACGTAGAAAAATAGCAATGCTATTTAGGGCTGATTGGTACTTCCATCCGTTACCACTACATACGCCTAATTATCTCTCCGCTTGTTCGAATCCGGCCGATGTAGCTGGTATTTTTAGAGTGAACAAAATGGTACATTGCCGGTACATTTACTAGGACGTTGAAACACACAAACAGGGCTAAATTGCAGTAATTTGACGTCGAGAATAAGATCTATTCTTGGCCATTTCCTCGTTGTTCACCGCTTTGAAAAGGTTTATGGTAGATGCCTGAGAAAAACCCACATCACTCTTGGCTATTCAACAGATCACGTCCTAAACTGCTCGTGGATGACAAAGCACAATGTAACCTATCTCTAACTGTAATCAATGCACAGGCCACCCCACGGTGACTTAACCAGGGCCTATCCTAACAGCACTTATTTTCTATGACTCAATCTAACTTGTTTCTTGCATCAGGAATTTACAATGGGTTGTAATTTTGAAATCGGGTATCAATAACCTACAGTGCATACACCAGGTGCTAACAATCCCTTTAATGTAAATACAATAGCCTACACAAATGCTGCCACGAAAACATTACCATATTCACTTGAGCTTGATCGAGAGACTATTCTCACAAATAATGTAACTTGAACTGACTTCAGTAGATACTGAATACTGGATAATGCTTCTCTGATTTACATACGGTAAGTAACTTAACCTCAGCATTATCATATTAGAAATATTTCCAGTCCTAGCATATGCTGAAGTTTGGGAACTTCTTACAATAATTGAAAGCATATTAACTAACAACCTACCATCAAGGCGATTAGCTCTTCTCTCCCGAAGAATGGTATCTTACCATCAGGGAAATGTTAACACACACTCTTGTATTCCCCGTAATGTACAAATAATTTCTAGGAATGTTGAGTATGCATTGCTTTCTTAAATTGTCGTGGTGAGGAAGGAGGAGCAAGCCACATTATCATTTCTTTCATAATACCGGTAGTTGCTATAAACAAACTTTAGACATACCTGCGACCTAGGAAGGAGGTTTCCTGAACTAACAACATTTTATTACCACCCAAGAAACCTTGTATGAGTCGAAATAATAAGTGATATTGAGTTCCTAACTAAAACATAACCTGCGTGATGACAAACGTGCAACGCAAAATTTTGCGTAGATACAATAACCTACCTAAAAATGAACATTTGTTTCAGAAAATAAATAATCCTCATTCTAGATGACGTAAGTAGAAGCGTTCTCAAGTATCAATTTTCACGCGGATACTCATTCATAAAAGATATAAACAACACAGCACAAAGCAAAATGGTCGCCATCTCTACCCCCTACCGATCAGCAGATCAATCGTTAAGAGTCTCTGCATGATGGCCTGTACATTACGATGGCAGTGGTAGTAGCAAACGGAAAATTGCTATTCTGTACTCCATTTGGTGTGAATGTGGAAGACTATCCCGGAAACATACAAATGGAACTTTTTGATTTTCAGTGTAATAGCGATTGGCAGGCGAAATTTTAATATTTTGGACTTTTGGAGTTTTACTGATTGTAAGTTGAACAAGAAGTTCCGTGACGAACTAAAGAGCCTACTTTTCTTGAAATTTAAGATTCATGCCAATGATTAATCTATATGGATCTATCTAGAATAATGACGAAATTAATTGGTAATATCGAAATTTCTAATTAGTTCGAAATACTGTATAGGCTACCTGGCATAATGTAGCCTAATAGAGAACTACAGTTGGCAGCCCTGGTGACTGAATATATTCTTAGTTCTATCTCTTAAGGTACAGAATAAAAAATTTGGTTGAAGTCCAATGGATTGCATGGACGTTACATGCAGTTAAACATTGGATCTAACAGCGCGCGTAAAATCATGTTGGCAACAATGACATACATGTATTGGCCAGAAATAATCTGAAATAATATGATATATTGTTGTGCCAATTTTCAATGAAATCCATTAGTTAGTATAGAAGTTACATGCATTTTAAAATTGGACCTATCAGCAGGCTTAGAATAAAGTTGGCAGCACTGACGTATATTCGTTACTCCAAATTAATCTAGAATGCCAGGTACTATACTTGTGCAAAGTTTAGAGCTATTGGCTTGCATACTTTCTGATATATTGATATTAGGGTAACAAAAATAGAGACAGTATTTATTAACAGTTGGCGGCCCTGGTTAGTCTTAAGAATCGGCATATTCATATCTGTTATAGTACACATAGCACACACGAAATTTGGTTGACATCCAATTGATAGTATAGAAGTTACATGTATTTCAAGTTGGACCTCTCAGCAGGCTTAGAATCATGTTGGTAGCACTGACGTATATAAGTTACTCCAAATTAATATAGAATGTCAGGTGCTATACGTGTGCATAGTTTTAAGCTGTCGGCTTGCATACTTTCTGATATATGGGTACTTGGATAAAAATAATTGAGAGCATTTATTAACAGTTGACAGATCTGGTGGCTCTTAAGAATACGCTCAGTCATATCTGTTTATGTACACATAGCACATACGAAATTTGGTTGAAATCCAATTGATATTGTAGAAGTTATATGCATTTAAAATTTGGGCCTATCAGCAGGCTTATAATCATTTTGGCAACACTGCCATGTATGGCCTCCTGGAAATTAAACTGCTGTATTATTATCTATACATGTGCCAATTTTGAAATAGCTCCCATTCATACCTTCCAAGATATCCAACATGGAGCTCAAATTTCAATTGCGATTTTTCAGCAGTTGGTAGGACTGACATAATTTTCAAATATGGCCGTGAGTTGATATGGGGGGACACACACACAGCCAGACAGACAGACAGACAGACAGAAGGACAGACAGACAGACAGACAGACACACATTTGCCCGATCTCATAAGTCTTCTTTTTCCTCATTTTTGCAAAATGTGAAAAGTAGGCTAAAAATATCAATTTCCAGCAATCAGATCTCATGCTCTGTCGACAGCATCCCCTTTTGGCAGCACTTACATCTGCGAGCAGCTATTTTCCAAAATGAAGAATGAGTAGTCAAAATCGTGTTTCTGACACTCATTTAGAGAACTCGCTTCGAATTGCTTCATCCAACATAAAAGCCAATGTTGACAGATTAGTGAGAGAAAAACAGTATCAGATTTCATTGTACTAAAAAAATACCATTTTGATATTGTTAATCTATTTTGTATTTTGTAACATATTTTAATATTGATTTCACTGTAATTTTAAAACAAAATAAAACATTATTAAAAAAATGATGTTTTTTCTTCCATGTTGAAAGACAATATATAGATATATAATAAGATTAATGCGGCCCTCAAGGCATTTCATAACAAAAATTTGGCCCTTCATTAAAATAAGGTTGAAGACCACTGCTCTAAAGGAATTAACAATTAATGACGATAACTTGAACCGTCGCACAGTGTTCATTTTTCACGATCTTGGTGCACAAAAATACTTACTTAGTCGACCGAAGGTAAGTACCACAAATTATTATTGACTGTTTGAGGGATATCATCCAAGTTATATTAATGTTGCTTTGGTTATGCAGACGAGGCAAAGATAGCGTTATCTCCAACTCCTGCCCGGCAGGTCGGCAGTAGTGCTAGTGAATGTTTCATATTGTAAGTGGCAGTGAATGAAAAAAGTAAGTATTCTACATCATAGAAAATGTTCACACAATTATGCTCTTGTGTTCTATGTGCTCATTTTGAACAGTCATCGCAGGATAGCTTTGCACTATGGACATAAATTATGTAGCGTCAAAATTGTTGCTTTATACTGGTTTATTAAAGTAGACTTTTAGTACTTGGAATCACCATAATTTTGATAGGTATTATCTCTATCGAATGTCACTATGGGTAACTATACAAACTTGCGCACATTCGAAATTAATTGTTTTTATAGTCCAGTCAAATTAGACCAAAATGATGCGTTTGCTGCATTAAATCATTTAGTTCCAAATGTTTTGGGAATGTGTAGGAGGAGGTCCCCTGAACAACACGTAATAAAGTCCCGTCAATTTCAGGTACCGTGGAGGAGGGCAAAGGGGGGCTTTGTTAGTTTTTGACGCATAACTTTAAAACGGTGTGTCGCACAGAAATTATTATTCTTTTTAAACATAAAGGAAATTATATGACCTACAAAATAGTATATTCATATGTATCTTTATGTGTTACTGTCGCCGAATTATGAGCCGGTGAACATGGGACATTTGAAGAAAAATATGTAGCGCCTCACGTTTCTCGTCTAACTTGCCCTTACAATCCGTATACCTTCCATTTTACAGGAAACCCATGGGGAATGAAGTTGTAGAGCATTAAATTTCCTTCATGAATATATATAGGCCTACCTAAGCTAATTATCTTCGATCTGTCGATCGTTAGAGCGTTTTGACGTTTGGGGGTTGGTTTTCGTGATTTTGCTAGTTAACTGCTCATCATTTTACTGCCGTTTTCAACGGCTTTAACACTCTGTATTACCTTATTTATTGATTATGCAAAAATATGGTATTTATTACCCATATAACTAATATATATATGAACGTATGTGTGTCAACTGCTAATTTGGAACACTAATGAACACTAAAAATCTAGCTTAGGCCTTTCAAACGGCGAATATTTTTTTCATATCCTTTTAATATGCTTGTATAAGACCGCTCCTCGTCTGAAATAGAATGTACTTAATACACTGTGTACATAATATTAAGATACGTAGGCCTAAGTTTATTATGATATTGTATTCTATGATATCCCACAAGTAAGAATATAAGAAAGAAGTAGAGGAAAGAATTGATACTGGGAGATAGTAAAGACAGAGACGGCGAAACATCGAATTAAAATCCGTCAAGAGTGGACAGCAGACGACCTAAACGGAAGGAATAATAATATTCCGGGAAATCTGACGACCCAGGAAAGGAAATAATCTTCTGGAATGTGAGATACCATGCGATAGGACAAAGTGACTGATCCCTTTCCCAATCCGGTACGGTTGAAAACTCCAGAGATTTTCATAGATCGTGGCTATTTCAACTGATACACCGATGGGTGGAGTGTGGTCTGATATGGCGATTGAAGTGACACTGATGTGTGATGTGAAAAGTGAAGGGGGACTAACACGAGGGAGAGGCGTGAGTGATTCTGTGTTGGCGAAATGGGTTGAAGGGCCCTTGGAGGGGCTCGAACAGGTGCAGCCATTTGTTCTTCATTAAGCTTAGAGCAGTTTGCCGGCGTACATTCAACTTTTGAGCATCACGAATGAGCACAGAAGACCAGGACAGAAGAAAGCATGCACAGTAGTTGGCTGATCATCCGACTTTTGCTGTACGTGATTCTTTGATGTCCCTTTCAACCGGAGTAATAGGACCCAGCAACATCAACTACTGTTACCAAGCATTGGAAATCGGAACCCCCTACAAAGGGAACTTTTGTTGGAAGTAACTTTGTAGAAATTAAGCAGTGTAAGAAAAACTCAGTAGTCCATTTGGCTGCTATGAGCAACACTATCAAACTGGACAATGAAGTAGTGGTGGTCGAGCCTTTAATGATTTTACAGAGAACCTTAATTAACAAGAGAACTTCTTTTTTAGCGTATGGCTTTCAGTGCCGGGAGTGTCCGAGGACATGTTCGGCTCGCCAGTTTTGTAGCTGCTTCGAGACGGACACCCAATGGGTGAGCTACAAGTACCGTTGGGAAGGAAAGTTTGAATGTAAGGACAAGGAGTTGGAAGGTAGCGGCTGTGGCCTATAGTTAGGGACCAACTCCGGCATTTGCCTGGAAGGAAGATGGGAAACCACAGAAGACCATCTTCAAGGTTTCCGGCGGGGGATTCGAACCAGCTCGCCTCCCGGATGTGAGCGACTGCCATCAGTCATGCCGTAACGACCACGGCTAACTCACTCGGTAACAAGAGAACTGAAGGGGATGTAGAGGAGCTGTTGAAGTGTGAGTTAGCCCCATATCCCACGACTCCTTTTGACGAAGGGATCATGAGGAAAACGAAAAAGTCCGCTCTCTACTATGCCTTTCCTTCATTCAGTCAAATAACCACACTGAAGAACTGTTTCGCGGTAATCGATGGTGGCGTTCTTCTTCATAGGGCAAAGTGGAACAACGACACTAAGTTCGCCTCCATCTGCAACCAATATGTGTCTTACGTTATCAACCATTACTGTTACAACTCTGCTGTTGTGTTTGACGTTGATGAAGACACAAGTTCCACGAAAAGAGGCCAACAACATCGGAGGGCATCAAGTAAAACATCAGTGGATACAGACTTTGATGAGAACATGGTGGCTACTGTTCAGCAGGAAAACTGCCTTTCCAACGAATAGAACAAAATTAAGCTGATAACTATGTTAGCGCAGGCCTGGGGTGCAAAAAGGTATACAATTCACCATAGCCAAAGGAGACGCTGACTGCAGCATTGTCAGGCGTTGATTACAAAATACCCCTCATTCGACTGTGTTGGTAGTTGTCGAGGACGTAGACCAGCTCTTCTTAGTCATGGCACTCACACAACGAGGCACGAATGTCCTTTTCATGAAGCCTGGACGAGGCAACACAGATGACGGACTGTACTCCTCCCAACCGTCTAAATATTTCAGATGGTCGCCAGGTTGGATTTTAAATTTTTAATATTACATTAAGATTATTGTGTACGTGTGGTATTCAAACTTCAATCGCATGATTAGAACACAAGAATAAAAACGAGATTTTAAAATTTCGCACAGCTGCCATCTTGTGATTATGCAAACAATTGAAATAAATTAGATGCCAGTAGATAAACATTTGTAAAAGCACTTAACGTACAACGTTTCACTGCAGTCGGATAGTTAATTCGCGAGAAACGTCCATTTAAATATTTATACTTCGCGTCGCCGCCATGTTGGATATGTGCTCACCAGATTACTGAAAGTCCTATAGGTGAATATATGTTCATAGCGTCTATGAACATTAAAAAATTCAGTTTGATTGCTGAAAAATATTCATAGATTTTGAGAACTGTCTAAAAATTTCGGAAGCTCGCCATTTTGGATTGTTATATGTATAGGCCATAGAGGTATGTACCATTCAAGGACAATTATTGCCTAGGTTCATGATTCAAACTTTCACTTCGATCGCATGATAACGACTCAAGAAATAAAAACTTAATTTTAAAATTTCGCACAGCCGCCATCTTGAGATTATGTAAACAATTGAGCTAAATTAGATGCCAGTGCATTACAATATGTAAAATCATTTACTGTACCACATTTCACTGCGCTCAGAGAGTTAAATCACGAGAAACCTCCATTAAAATATTTCAAATTCGCTTGGCCGCCATGTTCGTTTTGTACTTTACAGATTTATGAAAGTTACATAGATAAACTTGTGTCAGTACCCTTTATCACCGTACACAATGTCAGGGTGATATCTGTAATAGTTTCGGAGATATAGAATGTCAGTGAAATATTTTCACAGCTGCCATATTGAGGTTATGTAAACAATTGAACTAAATTAGACTCCAATGCATTACAATGTGTATAAACATTTGGTGTACCAAGTTTCATTACGTTTGGATGGTTAAATCGCTAGAAAAGTCTATTTAAAAGTCTCAACTTCGCTTGGCCGCCATGTTGGTTTTGTAGTCACCAGGTTTTTGAAAGTCTCATAGGTGAACTTCTAGTAGTGCCCTTTATCACCGTACACAATTTCAGGGCGATATCGGTAATAGTTTCGGAGATACTGAATGCTGGTGAAATATTTCGCACAGCCGCCATGTTGGATTGGTAATACACAATATAATTTGAAGGGCACGGTCGGGGTCGGCCAGAATAGTGCTATGATCTTACCGAGTTTCATTGAAATCGCTCCAGCCGTTTAGAAGTTATTAGGGGAGACACACACACACCTCTCTCTCACACACACGCACACACACACGGACAAAAGGTGATCTCATAAGCCAATTTTTTTTCATAAAATGAAAATAGGCTAAAAATAAAAAATGTCACTTATAACTTATAATTCTTAAAAGAATATAAACAACCAAATATAACGAACTTTTCAGAACATATGTACACTCCAATGGGCTGGACTGTAAATTATTAGATCTTGATCATGTATTCATTCCCATAAAAACAAAATTGTTTTCCGAAATGTTGGGCTCCCCCGAAACATAATCCTATATACGCCACTGGGCTCATATACTTTGTAGGTATATATTATTAGTTATATGTTTGATAATATCATCTATGTTTACATAGTCAACAAGATGTTCAGTAAAGAACATATAGCCTACTTTCTCCTAAATGCATGGGTATTGTTATAACTCTTTGTCCTTTTCAAGGAGTATAATTGAATGTTGGTTGTAGTAGCTTGTTGAAATACAACGTGCTATACGGATATTAAACATGAATACGAGGTGCCCTTTGCTAGTGATACCTCTGTAAATAATTTCATTCAATTCGGTTTCACCGTGTTTGAATGGTATTGGGAATCGATTTGCACACACACACATGGCCGCTATCTGCATACTATTGGTCTGATGATCTAGTAGTTCAATCAAAAGATGCTTCCCACAAAAAGGTATGTTGATGCAAAATTTGGTAGAGATTAAATGATTAGGTTGGTCGTAATTTGATTTAAGCTTTGAGCATTTGGGTAGCCGCTATTCCGTTTCCGTCAAGACGGCGGTGATTTAAAACATGACACTGAGGTGCCCTTTGCTAGTGCTACCTCTGTACCAAATTTCCTTCAATTCGGTTTCACCGTGTTTGAATTGACAGGGGGAATCGATTTGCACACATACATGGCCGCCATCTGCAAACTATTGGGCTGATGATCTTATAGTTTGGTCAAAATATGCTTCCCACATAAAGGTATGTTGTTGAAAAGTTTGGTAGAGATCAAATTATTAGGTTGGTCGTAATTGGATTTAAGTATTTAACATTTGGGTGACCGCCATTACGTTTTCGTCAAGATGGCGACAATATAAAACATGATATTGAGGTGCACATGGCTAGTGCTACCTCTGTACCAAATTTCGTTCAATTCGGTTTAACCGTGTTTGAATAGATAGAGGGAATCTATTTGCACACATACATGGCCGCCATCCGCAAAGTATTGGACTGATGATCTTGTAGTTTGGTCGAAAGATTCTTCATACATAAAGGTATAATGTTGCAAAATGTGGTAGAAATCAGATGGTTAGGTTGGTCGTAATTTGGATAGCCGCCATTACGTTTTCGTCTTGATGGCGGCAATATAAAACATAACACTGAGGTGTCCTTTGCTAGTTTTACCTCTGTAACAAATTTCGTTCAATTCGGTTTGACCGTGTTTGAATTGATAGGGGGAATCGATTTGCACACATACAAGGCCGCCATCTATTGGGCTGACGACCTTGTAGTTTAGTCAAAAGACGCTCGCCATATAAGTATATGTTGTTGCAAAATTTGGTAGAGATTGGATGATTAAGTTAGTCGTAATTTGATTCTAGCTTTGAATATTTGGGTGGCCGCCATTACGTTGCCGTCAAGATTGCGGCGATATAAAACATGACACTGAGGTGCCCTTTGCTAGTTCTACCACTGTACCAAATTTCGTTCAATTCGGATTCGCCGTGTTCGAATTGATAGGGGGGACAGACATTCCGAGTACACACACACTCACTCACACACACACACACACACAGACAGACACGCATTTTTTGGCCCTGTGTAGATCTCATAAGTCTACTTTCATTTTTTGCAAAAATCGAAAATAGGCTAATAAATAACGTGATACAGAGTTAAAGCCGTTGAGAACCAAAGTAAAATAATGAGCAGTTCACTAGCAAAATCTAGAAACTGACCCCGTAAAGTCAAAACGCTCTAACGTTTGACTGGTCGATGATAAATTAGTATAAGGATATATAATATGGAAATAAATGTAATGCTGTACGACTTCCTTCCCCACGAGTTTCCTGCAAAATGGAAGGCAAACGGATTGGAAGGGTAAGTTAGACGAGAAACGTGAGGAGCTACAAATTTTTCTTCAAATGTTCCATGTTCACCGGCTCATATCTCGGCGACAGTAACACCTAAAGATAAATTTGATGATACCATTTTGTATGGCATATAATTTCGTTTAAGTTTAAAAGATATAATAATTTCTGTGCGACACACCGTTTTAAAGTTATGCACCATCGCTGCACCTGAAATAGACGAGACTTTATTAGGTGTTGTTCAAGGTACCTCCCTCTACACATTCCTGAAACATTGGAACTGCATGATTTAATGCAGCAAAAATTCCTAATTTGACTGAACTATCAAGTACTGTAGTTCGCCGTACGATAAGCCGGCGTGATGTCTGGTTGCAATCAAAGATAGAAACACGGAACGAAGATGTTTTTACCACGCTATCAGAACTTTAGGTCCAGATAACAATCCAGAAGATTCTAAAATTATATTTGACTTCCTTCAAATGACGATTGCATAAGTCATAGCATACGTATGCTGCGAAGCTCTCCAGCAAAAGCATCACAAAACAGTCACGGTAGCACTAATTGCAACGTTGTTATCAGTAGTGCTTCGCATCGGCGACGACTCTTCATCTCAAGACGCCGACTGCGATACTACAGTAGAAACTCATAATAAATACCATTTATATCAAATTTTATTTCACACTTTAGGCTAGCACAATACAGACTCTGAGCTTCTATGCCCAAGATAGCGGGTTCAAACGCGCCCTTGGAGGCGTGGTGGCTCAGCGGTCTAGCTGTATGCCCCTCACCAAGGCGGTCTGGGTTAGATTACCGGTCAATGCATGTGAGATTTTCGAAGTGAAATGCCATGTCCTGTGGTTCGGATTCCACGTTAAAAGGAGGTCCCGTGGCTCATGATCTCAAGATTAACGGTCACGTTATATTACGAACTTCCTTCCTTCCTTCAAACGCGCCCAAAGTCGTCTGATTTTTTAAAAGCGTTAAAAATCCCTCAGTATGCCTTCCTTCGGAGGGGAAGTAAAGCCGGCGGTCGCATGTCATTGATTTACGGCATGTTAAAGAACTTTCCACTAATTACACCTGTGTGAAACTAAATTGAATAGGTTAAGAATGTAAACAACGCTCTTAGGTTTCTACGTTCGTTGCCAAGAGCCGACTGCGGTGGCGTCTAGTAGCTAAGTTCTGAACTAGGTCTAGTAATCGTTGACGGTGGCGTTTGGCGGCAAAAGTAGGAACTATTTGAAAAATTAAAAGTTGCAGTCCTTACTTGAATAATAATAATAATAATAATAATAATAATAATAATAATAATAAAAACAGATACACAACAGATACATAAACTAAGGAACCAACCAACCAGAACAGAGACTAAATTTGAATAATTCGTTTGATTTTTTTTTATTTTTTTTTTATTTTGACCGATTTTATATTTGGATTTTTTGACCTGGTTGTCACTAATTTTGACTAATTGTGATTGTTTATCTTTTGGATTTTGTTGGTTGGTTCTTAAGTTTAGATGCTGCGACAACGCGGTCATGTAGCCCCGTGCACTTTGGGTGTGTGTAGAATCTGTCTGATAACCGGTGTTAATTGTGATGACTGTATTAGTGTGTGTTATATGTTTTTAAAATTTAAGTACAGACTGCAACTTAGAATTTTTCAAATAGTTCCTACTTTAGCCGCCAAACGCCACCGTCAACGACTACTAGGCCTAGTTCAGAACTTAGCTACTAGACGCCACCGCAGTCGGCTCTTGGCAACGAACGTAGAAACCTAAGAGCGTTGTTTACATTCTTAACCTATCCAATTTAGCTTCACCCAGGTGTAATCAGTGGAAGGTTCTTTAACATGCCATAAATCTATGACATGGGACCGCCGGCTTTACTTCCCCTCCGAAGGAAGGCATACTGAGGGATTTTTAACGTTTTGGATTTTGACTAACTTTGTTTTTTTATGTTTTTGGACGTTTTGAGCTGGACTAATTTTGATTGAAATTTTTTGCATTTTGACTAATTTTGATTTTTTGTTTTCTTTTTAATTTAAGTTTTTTTTAGTTTTTTGTGTGTTTGTTTTTAGAGCTCTTTTGACAAATCATGTTGACTACTTTTGATTGTTTTTTGGCGTTTTATGGATTTTGACCAGTTTTTATTTGTTTATTTTCACTAATTTGCTTTGTATTTTAGGTCTACCAAACACTGGTGGGGATTGGACGAAAGGGAGAAGTGGGGGAACCTCGAGGGTATCCCCTTTTCGTCGCGGTGACGAACGTTACCATTCTAGGATTGAAAAACCAAAAAACAAAAAACATTATACAAGCCTTACAGTAGTCGCATATGGTGTGTAACATGTGGCATGTTATCCTACTATGTGTGTCCCGGGAGCGCAAATCACTTGTTAACAGTGAACTCTGTTGGTCATTGAAATAACTATTTGTAAAACTCCAGTGCCAAATCCTGACCGTAATGAATCATAATTGTTATTTGCCGTGGCGGAAACAATCCACTGCCTACTTGATGCGAGCTGCGCCCTATACCGGCCAGTTAGTGAACCCATTCCAGCGATGTTATTGAAAATGGCCTCGTTTTGCCGATCAGCGCACTGCCAAGTACAGGCGCGATTAAAAATTAGGTGTGTGGATGGTATATTAAATGTGTTTCTTCCAGTGATATGTTTAGACCAACAAAGTTTCAATTATTGTTTGTAGTCGGCGTTAATATACTGAATTCCTACGTTGTTTGGAGTGTTTGTTGATGCGATATAGATTCCACATAGCCACATGGCTGGCAGTACATCCAGTGCTTACATTAAATAAGAATACAGCAAAATTATGAAGATTTAATACATCGTAATTGTTTTCAGCAAATATGATAAAATGAATATTTTCTCACCAAGAGAACGATTTACTGTAGGAATATCTTAAATGGGGTCTCCAAACCTTGAACTAAACTGTATGCGATATACATTCGCCATAGCCATAAGGCCTACAGTACGTCGTTGTACCGATCTCCGCCATCACGCGCGCTCATTGTTTCCGTCCCATGCACTGCCGTCCCATACATTTCCGTCCCATGTATCACTCCCACAAAAATGTCCAGCTACCGAGTGGAAAGATGTTACACATCAATAAGGATTTTAATATTATGACTGTGCCTGTCATAAATGTTGTTCCCCCAGGGGCTCAATCTAGTGGGACGTCGATTGGCGACCACGAGACCCAGCTGGTCGGGCATTGCTTCCACTTACTTGTGCCGGGCTCCTCTCCGTCTTCTTTCTTATCAACCTCTCTTGGTCAACTCTTGTTCTCTTCCAATCCCGACGGTATTAGGGTATCCGAGGCCTAGGGTGTCTTTCACCTTTCCTCCTTAATTGGCCCTTGTCTCATCTTTCCTGCTACTCTCGTTCTTCGAGGGGCAGCCTTCTTTTTCTTTTCATGTTATCTCCGGCCTTCTGCACAAGGCCCTCAAGGAGGCAGGGTGTATGTAGCCCCACCACTTCTGGTGAACCCTAGATAATGCTACACCCTCAATGGCTTACGGCTGGTGAGTTTGGGAGTTGGCGATCCCGAGGGATTCCTGCTGGGTCCATTGGCCCCTTTTTCCTCTGACCTTGGGACGGGCCCTCTCCTCTTTGCCTTTCCTATCTGTCTTTCATGGCTCTCCTTCCATCCAAGTCCCTCAATCCTCATTCTTCGAGGGTTTAGAGCATTTCTTTATTTGCCTTATCCTTTATTTGTTTACAATTTCTTCTTCTAGTATAAGCGGCTTCGGTGGCGCAGTCGGTAGCATGCTGAACTGCTATGCCCAAGATAGCGGGTTCAAACCCGGCCGAAGTCGTCGGATTTTTTAAGAGCGTTAAAAATCCTTCAGTATGCCTTCCTTCGGAGGGGAAGTAAAGCCGGCGGTCCCATGTCATAGATTTATGGCATGTAAAAGATCCTTTCACAGACTAAACTTGTGTAAAGCAAAATTTGTTAGGTTAGATTTCGTCAGAACGCTCTATCAAAGTTCCATCGTTCACCACTAGGTATCATTGATATCTGGTGGCGAAAGTTGGAACTACTTGAAATTGAACGGAACTTGTAGCTCACCCTTTAGGGTATCCGCTGGAAGCAGCTACAGACTCAGGCGAGCCGAACATGTCCTCGGACACTCCCGGCACTAAAAGCCATACGATAAATAAATAAATAAATAAATAAATAAATAAATAAATAAATCTTCTAGTATGTAAGTTTGTAGTTAGTATTAGTTACAGTTTTCATTCTCATCTCATCTTTCACTATCACCCAAACCATTAGGGGCCAATAACCTAGATGTTAGGCCCCTTAAAACAACAATTATCTTCATCATCATCATATAAATGTTGTTGAGGTTATTGCACACCCCTGACTACCATCTATTCTAATGACTGGCGTCTAATAGGCTTATTGAATAGTGAATCATATACCCATGGCTAAAAGGGGAAAGTCACCGATTAACCGCACGTAAGATGCTTATCAAAACACATCAACAATACAGACCCTGCTAATGGATTCTGTTATACTTCCCCGGTATGAAACTGGTCATACCATCCTGTTGCAACTAATCTAGAAACTTCCGTAGTACGCGCACATCTTTCAGGTAAGTGACATCATTGAATATTTCACCAGCTTTGAGTACCCGTTGTTAACGGCAACTACCACGTCATCTGCGCGAACCAAGAGAGTTGATTGGTTGGTTCCTCAGTTTAGGGGCTGCAACAACGAGGTCATGTAGCCGCGTGTACTTTGGGTGTGTGTACAATCTGTCCGATAACCGGTGTTAATTGTGATGACTGTATTAGTGTGTGTTTCTGTTTCTTAATTCAAGTAAGGACTGAATACTTTGAATTTTTCAAGTAGTTCCTACTTTTGCCGCCAAACGCCACCGTCAAGAACTACTAGTTCAGATCTTGGCTACTATACGCCACCGCAGTCGGCTCCTGGCGACGAACGTAGGAACCTGAGCATTGTTTACATTTTTAACCTAAAATAGCTTCACGCAGGTGTAATTAGAGGAAGGTTCTTTAACATGCCATCAATCTATGAAATGGGACCGCCGGCTTTACTTCCCCTCCGAAGGAAGGCATACTGAGGGATTTTTAACGGAACCAAGAGAAAGGGAACGAAAATCGCATGATAAAACAAGAAGTTCTGTGAATAACTATATAACCTATTTTCATTTATCCTAATGGTCTTCTCTATTAAATATTCTTCCGTCTATTAAAATAATCGCCATGTTGGATTGTTCTACATGTAGGCCGTAGAGCTGGCCTTCTCAATTAGATCTTTCTCGAGAGCCACATATATTAATTTTACGATTATTATTTAAGGTTCCTGGGGGCTGGAAGTGAATTAAAGAATGCAGAATTTAGATCAAACATCTAACCAAAGTCGCAATAGCAAAATACTACTGTGTTATGTTCCATTAACTTAGAACAACATTTTACAAAACTAAACATATTGCCTGGCAACTAGCCTGACAGGAACTTTAGTATGAAAAGTGATAGATCTTTTTCTGCATACGCTCCGCATATACAGGGTGATCACTTTCGTGATGTTTTTAATGTGTGTTTATTTCTTATGCCGCATTTGTCGGTCAAATGCTTTGGGACCACCGAACTATTAATGTATTTAATCACATTTATGTTTATAATATATAATGTAATTTTCGAGTGATTACTCGTAACAAACAAAATTTCTAAGACACATACCTCAGCTGTTCATAGATGTTGACTCTCCGAGCCACAAGTGCACTACTGCCAGGTGTTGCTCCTTGCTAGCCGCTACGTGAAGGACTGTCGTCACATCTCCGCTTTAGCCAATCAGTCGCCGCCAGCCAGTGCTGATTTCTCGATTGTTCTACGCCCTATTTAAGAAGCGGTTCTCCTCTTCAAGATTCAGAACCAGCACGACAGAACCAGCACGCCAGATCCAGCACGACAGTACCGCATCACTTCATGGAGTCTTCCAAAGCTTCGTTCCATGGGGCAAATACCTAACGGCATGCTACAACATAAGACGGTGTACTCAGCACGTCACACCGCTACGCTGGAGATTACTACGCATCAAAGCCACACCTAGATGAGCTGTTGCCAGGCTCAGATCACAGTTCTCACCGCTACGCAAGATGAAAGCTTGCTTGTTACTTTCGCTCTTCAGTGAACTTTGGTTCTAAAGAAGAACCTTTCTTCAAGCCGATACTTTATTTCGAGATGCTGGACATCGAAATCACAAAGTATAGTGTTCGTAAACTATAAACTACAACAGCAAACCAGCAAGTTCTGGCCACGGCCGACCTGCAGCAATGAACCTCTCTAGTCAGCATGAATAGCAACGGAAGATAAGTTACGTTCTTTTATTCTCTATTTTTTATCAATAATCTTATATGTTTTAATGGTTTTAATATTGCTTGCAAGTGCAGTTATTTTCAAAATAGTGTGTCTTTAAAATGAACTCTTGTAAATAGCACCAAGTTGTGCCAACCTACTAATTTTTAAACCCAAAGGGTTTCCAGTAATGTATAGAATTTATCACTTGTGTCAAAAAACAAATAAAGTTTATATTATGTTAATGCTTAAATGTTCAGTGTTAAATTTAAACTTAAAGTTGAGTATAAAGAACCAGGCCGCACTCCCCTAGCCCAAAATATTCAGTCTAATAGCTCCTTTCACAGTAGTTATTTTGTCCAGGCATTTGCCTGATGCTTTCTCCCGTTTATGAGAACGAACGTGGGCTGTTCTTCACATAACCACAGGGTGTACCCGTGATGATGTTACAAACTGTCAGAGATGATGGAGGAAGGCAAATGGATCCATTTGAGATAAGGACCCATCGCCCGGAAACGATCGAGTCAACAGTTATTAATAATCGCAATTATTTAACGTCCGTCCCCAATTCTAGTTCTTAACAGACGCGAGGGTGCAGAATTTCGTCCCGCAGGCGTTCTTTAACATGCCGGAGCCAACGACATGGGGTAGGCACGTGTAAACACCTGTAGACGCCACCAACCACAGTCGGGTTTGACCCCGCTAATTTCGGATTAGTAGACCAACGCCATATCCACTTTGTGGCCAGCTCGTTCACCTAATGTCATCCCACTGGATTTATTCTTGTGTGACCATGTGGAAAGTATTGGGTATGAGGCACCTGTCGAGACGAAGAAGGTTCTCCTAGCATGAATTCTCGTTGCCTGCGACGCTGATCAAACGACAGCGAGAATATCTGAACGGGTACGACAGATTTTGTGCACCGACGCTATGCCTGCATTGACGCAGGTGGACGCCATTTTGAACAGTTGTTGTAAATGTAGCAGCCTGTGAAACGTGTGCAGGTAAACGATATTAAATGAGTAGTATTTTATTAAAATTATTCACACTTTTGGGATATTGCCTTTCAAAACGTCTAGAATTTTGAATTGTATTTTCACATGGCAATATCCCAAAAGTATGAATAAGTTTAATAGTATTCCGGGCCATGAAAGCCTTAATCTACATATTCTATCAGCATTTTGTTTATAATTGTCACCTCCGTGCTGTAGTGGTCACCGTGCTTAGCTGCCACTCCGGAGGTCCTTCGTTCGATTCCCGGCTCTGCTACGAACAGTTTGAAAAGTGGTAGGAGTATTGGAGCGGAGTCTGCTCAGCCATCCTTGAAGTGGTTTTCCGTGGTTTCCCACTTCGTCTCCAGGCGAATGCCGGGATGGTACTGTACCGTTTTCCTTTATTCGGCCTGGTTTACGGTACATATATCTATACGAACCGCTACACCACACGGCAGGTTTTGACCTAGTTTTGACAGCGCGCATAGCCATGTGATCGTTTGCTCAGCTGTTGTCTCATCAGTAACCTTCGGAAGGGAGTGTTTCGCTTGTACGCCGCGAGGATGCGCAGGTGTCCTTGAGCTGGCAGGAGTGGGAGATTGACATGTACATTTGAATTTTGTATTTGGAAATGAGATACAGATATGATGTCAAGTATATTCTGGACTTCGATTTTACAGCAGAGAGGGACAATGCAGTCGTGCTTTTTAGTTATGGCATCTGTAATATCAAGAATATAGATTTATATATATCGACCTGTCTCAGAGATCGTCCTGTCATGCGCAGTAGAGACAGTGCGTGAGTTGCTTCCTGCAGGCCGTCACAGGGGCGCGACAGACAGAACACGTTTCAACTCAGACGAATTCACGCCTAAGCGGAGCTTGTATCGCAATGTTGTTTCGGCTGGAAGAAGTGTCAAGCTATTTGGAATTCACGGCGGTGCTAGTTGACATTTTATACATCGTGTGGTGACGGATTAAGGTCATTATCATAAAAGTTCAGTGTCGAATGAGAACTTCAGTCGTCAGAGCGCCTGGCATTGTATGCGGGCAGTTTTCTATTAGTGGAATCACTCTTTTCTCGTGTTACGGAACGAAATGCAGTGATTCATAAAGGAGGCTTGTTTCTGAAGTCTATGCATACTGAGAAGGTGTGCTATCTTTTCTCACGCCAAGACTATTGCAACTAAATATCAAGTACATTTCCGAGTGAAGTTTTTTAAAAATGTACAGTGATTGGAAGTCCGAGGTGTTGGGGGAGATATTTAGAATGCATATAAACATATTAGCCATGAGCGGCTAGGCATTTTAGTGTGGACATCGCTCTCCAAGCAAATGCAGCGGACGTCACGAGTAACCACAATGCATGTGTGCGAAGTGGATCATAGCATATTCGCGACGCGGGCTATTGACTTGTGCAACATGAACTTTTGGTAACATGCAGCCGAAAATAACTCAGGCTACCGTCATGTATTCACTTGCTTATCGAAATGTTGCATTCGCACGCGTGTTGTATTTCCGAACCGGTCTGGAACTATTCGAAATACGGGCTAGGACAATTTCCGAGATGAGGAAGCAGTTCGTTTACTACCAGTGGACTTGGGACATTGAAGTAAGGGATCCCCAGCGCGTTCAATGGAAATTGGAATGGAACCGTGTAGTCTCGCTACACCATGGTGGAATCAGATGGTGGGCGTCTTCACGCTCCATATTGCCTTCGAGAATCTCCAGCCAGGTAGAGAATCTACTTTTCATGTAGCGTTGCAAGGTAGATAGTCCAGTTTAAACACTTTGCCATCTATTTTCTTTTTTCATTTTGAGTAGTATGATTGTCGAGTGGAGTTTATGCATGGCTATTCCATGTCATGTGTGACTTCATTTCCAGTCGAATTTAGGCCTGATTTCCCAGGTGCACTCATTTCATAATATTTTATTATGAAATAATTGTTCATTTTTCAACTTAATAATCTATTAAATTAAATTCATTAATGTACTCCGAACTTCTTGATTGTGAAGAACAGATCTTCGTAGGGGAAGAAATCTACGTTTTTCTCATAGGGAATTGTTACTATTTTTTTTTCTTCATCAAGCTTTGGCTTGAGGGGTCATCGTTCCCTTATTTTTGTGTTCGACAATTGCGAGCTTTGAATTTTTCCTATGCACTCATGTATTATTATTATTAAATTACAGTATAGAATGTGGAATTTGATCATTCTTTTAGAATGGGAATTTTCTTTTCTTTTGAGGGTAAGCAAGGTCATACTGCAAGTCTAATGTGTCAACAGAATTTAACTGGAGTCGTTATCTGGACACATGCTGTAGATTCAGTTTGATTTTCGTGAATTCTCTTGAGGGGACATTTCTATTTTTGTCTGATCAACGTTAACGTTTGATTTTGTAGACACGTGTACTTGGATACACCTCGTTAATTTTTATATTTATTAACATTGCTATAACTGAACTTTAATTCAGTATTTCGAGTTTATCTTGTTTAGAACATTGCTTTAAAGAACTATTTGAAGAACAAGAATCTTTTAGGAGACAGATCCCAGGGATTAACTTTAAGGGGAAATGAATTCTTATCTGACTGTCAATACAACTCTGTAAGGTAAGCTTTCTGTGATCCAGTGCACTTGATTAAGTAGCCACTCATGTTAAATTTATGTTGCATTGGATTGAGAAATAATAATTAAGAAATACAGCTGATCATGTCTGATCACTAATTATCGAATAAAATAATCACCATGTGGGTGATAGTGTGTGAAGAAACGTCAATGGGCGTGATATATATTTACGATGGTACTCGTTGAAGTACGTTCATATTAAAATGATAGTAAAAGCATCATGTGTAATGCAATTATAAAATATAAACTTGGTAATGTTGGTGGTTATGCCCACCGTTTTCAGAAATCGAGGTCATGAGTGACCATTATTATGACAGTAATTCTTTTGTAAAGCCTCAGAATTTGTTTTTGTGTGGCATCCCCATTTAATTAATTCTTCGGTTGTGTTCAGTTTATAAGATTTAGGCAATGCTAGATATGATTCACGATCGTTATATTTTAAATTCTGGATGAATTTAAATAAGTACATTCATTCTGAAATATTATTAAATCTTTAGAGATTCTGAATTACGAATTTCACATCTTTTTAGCTTGAGTGCTTGATTGATAACAAGTAGTTCCTTGAAGAACTATACAGCCTATTTTCATATATCCTGCTAATGATAATTGTCTCTATCAACATACAAAATTTCAGTTTAATTGCTGTAACAGATTCGTAGATATTGAGAACCGTCTAAATATTTCAGATGGTCGCCAGGTTGGATTTTTATTTTCGTTCTATTACATTAAGATTATTGTGTACGTGTGGTATTCAAACTTCAATCGCATGATTAGACAACAAGAAGTAAAAACGAGATTTTAAAATTACGCACAGCAGCCATCTTGTGATAATGCAAACCATTGAAATAAATTAGATGCCAGTGGATCAACATTTGTATAAGCATTTAACGTGCAACGTTTCACGGCACTCGGATAGTTAATTCGCGAGAAACGTCCATTTAAATATTTATACTTCGCGTCGCCGCCATGTTGGATTTGTGCTCACCAGGTTCCTGAAAGTCCTATAGGTGAACATATGTTCATAGTCTCTATGAACATTAAAAAATTCAGTTTGGTTGCTGTAAAAGATTTATAGATATTGAGAACCGTCTAAATATTTCGGGAGCTCACCATTTAGGAGTGTTATGTGTATAGGCCATAGAGTTATGTACCATTCAAGGACAATTATTGCCTAGGTTCATTATTCAAACTTTCACTTCGATCGCATGATTACGACAAAAGAAATTAAAACTTAATTTTAAAATTTCGCACAGCCGCCATCTTGAGGTTATGTAAGCAATTGAATTAAATTAGATGGCAGTGCATTACAATCTGCAAAATCAATTACTGTACCACATTTCACTGCGCTCAGAGAGTTAAATCACGAGAAAAGTCTATTAAAATATTTTAAATTCGCTTGGTCGCCATGTTCGTTTCGTACTTTACAGGTTTATGAAATATACATAGGTATACCTGTATCAGTACCCTTTATCACCGTACAAAATTGCAGGGTGATTGATATCTGTAATAGTTTCGGAGATATAGAACGTCAGTGAAATATTTCGCACAGCCGCCATTTTGAGGTTATGTAAACAATTGAACTAAATTAGACTCCAGTGCATTACAATGTATATAAACATTTGCTGTACCAAGTTTCATTACATTTAGATAGTTAAATCGCGAGAAAAGTCTATTTAAATATCTCAACTTCGCTTGACCGCCATGTTGGTTTTGTAGTCACCAGGTTTTTGAAAGTCTGATAGGTGAACTTCTAGTAGTGCCCTTTATCACCGTACACAATTTCAGGGCGATATCGGTAATAGTTTCGGAGATATTGAATGCTAGTGAAATATTTCGCACAGCCGCCATGTTGGATTGGAGAGACGTAACAAAATTTGAAGGGCACGGTCGAGGTCGCCGGGAATAGTGCTATGAACTTCCCGAGTTTCATTGAAATCGCTCCAGCCGTTTCGATTTTATTAGGGGGACACACACACACGAATCACACACACACACACACACGCACACACACACGGACAAAAGGTGATCTCATAAGCCTATTTTTTCAAAATTGAAAATAGGCTAAAAATACATTTTGAATACATTGCTAAGGCAATATGAGTTATATAATTTCAATTTTGACAAAGCAGATAAGGAGTACTGAATTACATGTTTGGAAAGGCATTTACATCTGTGGGTGTAATAACATAAATAACGATTACGCTGTAAATAAGTAAATATGTATATATTGAACCCTTATTGATCTACGATAAATAAGTATTCATATTTATTATTATTATTACTGCGGCCCATGCAGTACTTGAGAAAGTGGACATGGATAAATGGGAGGCTAGCGTTTCGTAATGATTGCAACAGGAGCAGAGCTGGTAGCTATTCTTGGGGGACGGCCAGATTTAGCCGGGTTCAAGGCCAAATTGAGCAACTACTTGCACCAAAATTGGAAGCCTAAAGGAATGATCACGAGTCACTTGCAACGAACATACGATTGAATCAGCCAATCACGAGAGACCAAGCCATGATCACGCGATGGACAGCGTCAGTAGTAAAAAGCCCGCGGAATTGATTATCTAAAGAACCGCCGAACGGACTGATCTCCACACGAGTGCATTGAGACGTTTGATTTATTCAAAGAAGAATGACACTAGTCCCATATTTGTGAGATAAAAACTCTGGAAATTTTTATCCAATTCCACCCCACTCCTCCGTCCCCTGTTAGTTTCTAATAAATAGTTTGGCATGACGCTACTCTAAGTCATTCGTTTTGGAGCCTTGAGAGGCTAACTTCACGCCCGTTTGCATCGTGATTTTGACGCTCTGATATAATTAGAAGTCATTCGTTTTGGAGCCTTGAGAGGCTAACTTCACGCCCGTTTGTATAACGAATTTTAACGCTCTAAATTAGTTGAAGTTATTTTATTTGTGAGCTCTGAGGAGCTAAATTCACATCAGTTGTAATAACGAATTTTAAAGCTCTAGTACATGTTATCTGAAGTCAACTTTATTTTTTCGAGCTATTATTTCACGCAGTGTGCGTGGTGACTTGTAACATTTTTCTTAAAGACGACCATTTCAGCTATGAGGGGCAAGTCTTGTAACATCATAATTAGCGCTCACCAGAGCGAAGGTCAACAGTACAGTACGGAAATACCGAGCAAGATAGCGACTGCCTGTGCAGTCAAGATTTTAAACTTATTATCGAGCCAGTGACGTGGTCTCGAAGTGTATATTTTATGTACAAATTTCAGTGTATTTTTCATGTGTTTATTGTGCGTGTGTGCGAGATATCTAGGGAAAGTCTTCGCAATTAATCGCATTAGGACAATTTGCGGGCGAATTGAGTAACCTGCAAGCGATTATAGCTAGGTCATAATAATTAACATTGAACTTTTCTGCCAAGGAGTCGATACCAAGATGCTCAACATGTGGTTTGGAGTTGGGATGATCTTCAACGATTCAACGCAGACGACCACGATGGAGTGTTAATCTGTCCATAGGGAAATGGGCTGAGAAGGATGTCTTAAGTTCTACAAGCTGATCGGTGATGTACAACAATTGGATTATTACAATTATGTAGTTAGATTTGGCCGGGGAACTTTTGTAAATAGTCATGTTTCTTTTCTTGTTGTTTAGAGTTTTCTTGCACCGACACTAAATGTTTTAAATGTCCGTTGGCGCGTGGCCAAAGTGTTTGTTGCATATTTGTTTTTCTTTGCGTCATACTTAATGTGCGCGGCGTGCGTACGTGATTTTTATCCATGCAAATGCGAAACCCGTTACATTCGATAAATGCTGCTTTATTAACGTTAATATTTGTGATAGGAAAGGGAGGTAATTACTGTAAATTATTTGCTGAACAGGTTATTATTCATATTAGGGTTGCCAAGCGCACCAACTTAAAATGTAATTTGTAGAACACCTTCGTTCTAATTTTGATAGATTTTTTTGGAGTCCTTTTCAGGTTAACTAGTCGCGGCATAGAACGGTGGCGCCAGCATGTGGAAATTATTTATGTCTTTTTATTTCAGGATCTGTCAAAACCCATACGTGTGATTCTGTGTGTGTTACTGTGTCAAGTGTGTGTTGATTCTACGTGAGGAGGGGGTAGAGGTCCTATCGCCCTCATATTTTTGCTGCTGTTGTATTTTTTTTTGATGGAAAGACAGGGTGCTCTAGGGAGACCGCTGTTTCTTGTCCATATTATTCTGACACACACACATGTATTAATGTGCTTTGGGGCACACTTCTTCGAGATTCGACCCCATGTCCTGGGAGGTCAAGATTATTGACACGTGGGTTGACAGATATGCAGAGTTCCACAAACCGCCCGTTTTGCCTGGTGACTTATTTTGATAGGCAGTCCTGATTGTCCGACTGGCCCCCGTAAGCTTTCATGTAGCAAAACCTGTTCATTGTGATGGTTATTTTTTTTAAGCCATGATTAATTGGGGAGTTCGCCATGTGTGTAACGGCTTATTGTATGTTGTATGGGTAAAAGATTGTATTAATAATGTAAATGTTGGCTGTGAGCCTATTGCTTTGTTTATGACTCGATTCATGTAATTTTAGTGTGACACCTGTGTGTTGTAGTGGTAGAGTACTTGTAATTTTGACGGCGGTCATTTGTGTATTTTTTTAATTGGTCACGTGTTAATGTACTTGTGTTGATTTGTATGAGAAGTCCTAAGTTTTTAGGCAGTAAATGTTGCTACGGCAATTTGAGTCCAATTTCACACGGAAATTTTTGTGTTGTTTATATTAGGTCTAGGAAGTGTCGGTTTAATTTTAGGTATTGTAGTTGTGTTCCCCCGTGTCGGTCTAGCTCTAAGAAATGTGGATTCGTTGTCTGAATGATTATTCTGGATGATGACGAATCACGCATTCATTTGTACACATCGTGATGCATGTAGAACGACATACGCGCATACATAGTCACTTTTGTTATTTTATCTTCGGGACACTTGGTCCATGTAATTAATCTCCCCAGAGATTTTGCCTAGTTTTTTGGCATTTTTATTAAGTGGGAGTCATATGGGAGTTTATTTTGTTAATTGTTGAGTGTAAATATGGTGATTTGTTTATTAAATTCATTTGTTTTAACCCTGGCTTCACTCTTTCCTGCATGTTATTTTGTTATATGTTACCCTGCAAGTTAATAAAGCGCCTTGACAACAACTTACGATATGAACCGATTCACCCCCCGAAACTGAGTCTCATATGCTTCTTTGCAAGGGTTCATAAAACAAAAATGGCTGCCCAAGTGGGGATTGTTGTTGTTGTTGCTTCGCTGCTCTCATATTTATTTCGTTGAGAAATGATGCCAGGTCAAGCGGACATGTAAATTCAGTAAATTGAGGCGATGTTGTACCGCCATGTGCATTAGTAAAATCACTGAGTTCCTAAAGTTAGAGATATTGAACAAGGTTAGAATTTGATATTGTATTTGTTATAAACCTGTTCTGGCGCCCGGCATTAAAATTAGAAATTTGCATTATTATTGAACTCAGTCAAAGTAGGAAGGTGTTGACTTATATTTGACATTTAATTGACTTCGGTTAATTGGTGTTTCGTAAATTCTGTTGGTTAGGAATTTAAAAGCAGATCACTAGGGGTTATTTTGTTGTTTGGGAATAAGTGTAACTTTATTCAGTAAATTTTGTTACTGAAATTTTCATTAAATTAGAGCCAGTAATATTTAAATGTTGTGACATGTATGCGTGTATATGACTGAAATCTTGGCCCATGACCCTGTTTTCTCTGTATATATTTGTGTGTGTGAAATGGCGAGTGTTGATGAAATTAAGGCATTGTTGGATTAGATGTCCGTGAAGACGGAAAAACAATTAAAAGAACAATTAGGAGCTCAGCGTGAGCATAGTGAAAAACAATTAGAACAAATGTCCGCGAAAACAGAAAAACAATTAGTGCAGATGTCCGTAAAGACGGAAAAACAATTAAAAGAACAATTAGAAGCTCAGCGGGAGCATAATGATAAACAATTAAGTGACATTACGGTCCAGTTACAAGCGCAGAAGATAGACTGTGAAAAACAATTATATGACATGAGCGGTAGTATTTCGGTCCAATTAGAGGTCCAGAAATTAGACACGGACAAACAATTAAATGAACTAAATCACAAATTATCACAACAGGCGGTAACACAAACCGAACAATTAGGAAAGATCACTAATGCCATTAATCAGAGCGTTAAAAAGGTAGAGAAACTGGCAGGCGAGGTTGCGGAGAACAACGTCAAACAGTTAGGCGAAATTAAGAAGCTGGAGGCGAAGTTTGATAACAAATTAGTACAATTTGACGAGATGGTGGCAGATAAACTCAAGCAGATAGAGGCAGCATGTGTCAATAACACCGCGGGAATGAAGAAAACTCAAGAAAAATTGCAGCAACAAATTAATTCGGTAGACAGCAACGTGCTGGAATTAATAAAAGAAATTGATAAAGTCGAGGTTAAGGCCGAAACCGAACGGATGCACTTGCGGGAGAACTTGGAGGAGCAATTAGGCAAAACACAACAGCAAATACAAGAAGTAGGAGAACAGCTAGTAAAAACACAAGAGATCATAAGAAAAGAGGTAGGAGAACAGCTCGTCAAGACTCGGGATAATCTGGAAGGCCAACTAATAAAAACACAAGAGGTCATGAGAGAAGAGGTTGGGGAACAACTAATTAAAACACAAGAACAGATACGTGAAGAGCTAGAGAAAAATCAAGAAAGGAACGAGGAGAAAATTAACAGCTTGAAAAGTAGGATCCGGCAAGATTGGGACCAGCAGGCTCACGCAAATAAGGAAGACAGGCTGACAGTTTTAAAGCGAATGCAGGCATTGGAGGAAAATGTAAAGTCAAAATTACAGGAACACTCAGATTTAATCATCAAAAACGAGATTAGATCTTTAGAAAATGCGACATTATTTTCGGCTGAAAATATACCGGAGAAGCAGGGAAGTATTGGAAGTCCTGCAGGCTTGAAGTTGGCTGAGGATACCAGCCGGGGTCATAGTCCCAGACTAACGAGTAACGCATTCCAGCAATACAGGGGAGAGACTTCAACACCACAACCGAACTTGGCATCCGCCCAAGTCATCCAAGTCATTCTGGGTAATGATTTCAAGCCCGATAAATTTAAGGAACATTCAGGAACCACTCCTAAAGCATTTCTACGACAGTTAACTGATTACTTTAATGACCAGCACATCGGCCCTGAGAAACAATTAAGACTAGTGGAGAAATTTTTAGAAGGACCCAGCCTAACCTGGTTTTTAAGCTTTAAGTATACTTTCACAGACATGGCTCAATTCCGCGAAGCATTTTTAAAGAAGTTTTGGAGCCCTTCTTTACAGCAGGGGTTGAGAATGGACCTGTACACGCGAAAATATCTTAGTACGCATCCAACCCGATTTTCAGAATTTTTCAGCCAACAGTTGGTAAAGTTCCGAGATTTTGACGACCCGCCTAGCGAGCAAAATATGGTTCTAACCATCGGGAAACAACTCCCAATGCACATCCAACAACTATTAGTCGCAGGAAACATTCAAACCGCAGTCCAAGCCGAAGAATTACTCAGACACTTAGACGAGACGAGTATGGTGAGCACACAGACAGGAAGGAGGAATATGGAATGTGTCAACACGGCTGAGGTAGTTCAGGGACTTCAAAATAACCACAGCCAGGGGAACTGAACCAAGACTCAGTCCACAGGGACACAATTCACACCGAGAAGGCAAGATTTTGACGGCCGAAACCAGTTCAACAATAATATACAAAACTATCAGAATAACCGCGGGAGATACCATCAGAACAACCAAAATCAGAACAATCAATGGACGTACCAGCGGGAGTACACACATTGGAGGGGAAACCAGAGACAAGGTAGACCTTACCAAAGAAATGGAGATGGTAGATGGAATAACGTCAGGGACTATCGCCAAGAAAATAGGGGAGATTATCGGAATAACTGGGACGAGCGATATATTGAATCACGAAAATACTTGGATCAATTAAGTGCCGAAGAAACGGAGAAGGAGAAGTGGGGGCGTGCCATGGCGAACAGACAGAGCCCAGACAATCATCAAGGAGAGGGGGCAGAGAGTTTATTGAGACAACAGGAGCGACAGAGTGATAACCGGCGAAACACAACAAATGGGTCCCGGGATAAAAAAAAAAGCTCCAAATGAACTGAAAAATGATAGTCTGAAAACGGAGGTTGCCAGGGAGCGAGAAGAGATGATAGTGGCCAATATAGAAGAGTGGGTAGCATTCCCGGACGACTGCCTGGAGGAAGTGGTGAAGAACCGTGAAAATGTTATCAGACAACTACCAATTATTTACGCGCATGTCGGAGGCATGAGGGTGAGATGTTTGATTGATACAGGTAGTCAGGTGAGCTTAGTCACTGAAGTTTTGATAAAATAAATAGGAAGAAAACAAACTGTTCCAATTATGCCGGTACCGCTAATGAAAGTCAGAGGGGTTATTCCTGACAAAACTATAAATTGTAAACAGCAAGCATTTTTAGATCTGGAAATATTGAACCATACTTTTTCGCAAACATTCATTGTTATTCCAAAGATGAACTACAACATAATTTTAGGAGCCAACTTCATCTGCGATTTTCATGCTGTAATTGACTTACATAACAACACTGTAAGTTTCAAACAAGTAGAGGGGTTGAATCATGTGGGTTTAAACATGGAAGAGAGTCCGTTGGAGAGAGAGGCAAATACTTGGGTCGTTGAAGAATGCACTAATGAGGCCGGAGATAAGACCTTGACGGGGGAGAGAGTCAGCCAGACAGCAGTGGTAGAAATTGACAGCCGAGATATTTCGCAGGAACTTTGGGTACATTTGGCGGAAGAAGAAATTAGCGGAACCAAATTTGAAATTCTACTTCAGGAGCGACTTAAGGAGGCCATCGTAGGGGAACCTGATAGAAGAAAACTGGAAGAAATTTTAAGATTACATAAAGGAGCTTTTGACTCCATACCTGGAAAAGTTTTAAATTTTCAATATGCCATGCAAGTGACAGACTGGACCCCATTTAAAAGTAAATTGTACCCGATCCCAGAGAAACATTTTTCTCAGGTGAAGGACATTATTACTAACTTATTAGATTCTGGCATGATAAGGAAAGCGGCAACCCCTTACCTGAACGCAATATTGGCTGTGGCCAAGCCAAATGGATCAATTAGGCTATGCCTAGACGCGCGAGTTTTGAACAGCAAACTGCTAGTTGAGCATGACCAAGCACCTAAGATCAAAGATGTTCTGAAAGGCTTCCGTGGGAAGAAGATATACTCAAGTGTTGATTTGACGAATAGTTTCCACCATCTTGAACTTGAAGAAAAATCCCAACTGTTGACGGGATTTTTATTCGATAATCAAAGTTATATCTGGTCTCGAATGCCCTTTGGCGTGAAAACTGCGGGCTGTGCACTCATTAGAGCACTCGATAGAAATCTGACTGAGGAGGTCAAGAGCTTCACCACGAGATATGTTAACGACATATTAATTGCATCTGAAACAATGGAGGAACACCTGATAAATTTAAATAAACTTCTGGACAACTTGAGAACCATGAACTTCAAAATTAACCTAAAGAAATCACAGTTTTGCCAGAGCGAGATTTTATATTTGGGGCATATAATTGATGTCGAGGGCGTTGGGTAGATTATAGGCTAAGGAATAACCCACCCACCAAGGGAAGATGATTAAGAGAAGGAAGTAGATTTGGGATTGGAGAAAAAGGATAGAAAAATAGGAGGAGAGTCCCACAAAATTAATGAGTTCAACTTTAAATACCTTTAGAGGCAGTTGCCACTGAAAATTAACACCTTGATACCTAAAGTAGGTACGAGCTTGGTCGAGGCTAACGGGAACCGTAGCTAAGACTTGGGCAGTTTGCCAGAGAGAGGCTTTAGTGTGTTTCCTTCCAAGCACGAATAAAAGTACTATAGGGAAGGGTGATGGTCTGGCCAGACAGATAGTAAAAGCTTTATTGAACATAAACGAGGGCATAAACCTAGGAAGAGCTAGGAAAGCCAGGATCCTGCCTAACTGTAGTATCAGAGAAATGATGAATCCAAAAACAAATATTTAATTTATTAAACAATGCAAAGAAGTTTGAGGGAATTAACAAGCATGTAATATAATTTGGATAAACATAGTTCATTTGAACTTTTTAACAAATAGGGTCGCAGACCTCTCAACATTAAACGGTTGCTCCAGGCTATTGACAATTTACAAGGTTTCAAACCTTACATGTTTCTAAAATCTTTATAAGATTTAAACCAATAAACAATGAAATAATTAAAGCTTGAACGTGAATTGGAGTACAAAAAGTGTACCTTAAGAAATTCTTTAGAGAATGTTCTAGAGAAAATGATAATTTTGAAAATGACGATAATAACAACATGAAAAATAAGATAGAAGTTCCTACAACTTCTTATTTTTATACAGAATTATTATATGAGAATTATACAAAGGAGGACAGGTCACTTACTGTGAAACCTGGAGAAAGTGAAAAGGAAGTTTCTAGACTTCCTATGTTTAATTAGGAATCACGAGCAAAATGGGGCAGTTTCCATTTCGTGAAACCTGAACATGACCCTCTCAAGAGTTTAAGGAATTGTTTTTCCTGATTATAGGAAAGGAACAATGTGATTTAAAACTTGTATCACACAAGCAATTATGCAGAATTTAATTAATGTTAAACTAGCAAAGTTGCAAGGGCACCTCGTGAGTAACACCTTATAGAAAGTTACAATTTTATAAATAATGGTTGTTAGTAGAAGGTTAAGGAAAGATCATTGGGATATAGGATCAATATTCATGGCCGTATTTAATATAACCGGACGATCGCGACGCGGTAGAAACGTGGAGAAAGCACTGTTTATCACTGTAGTCTATGAAGATGGATGCAAAGTTCACTATAGAAACACTGAAGTTTATGAGAAAAAAAAGTTATTGCAATTATGGAAATAACTGATTGCACTATATAGGTGAGAGTCTATTTCTTGAAAAAGTTGTGATTTACAATTAAATGCGCCATAGAATGTTCCAGAAGTTCCAGCGGTGGAAGAAAGTTAGCTATTACAAAAATTTGTAAGGAAGATTCCTCATTTTAACTAGCATTTTCACAAGTGCGTGAACAATACTTGACGGCAAGACTCGCAGATAGAGAACAAGATCTCGAAGGTTCCAGAACGACCTTAGCAGAAAATGGGGTTGAGAAAATCCAACGGCGGAACTAGCTTTATAATTATAGACAGCGGGTATTAGATAATATCCCACGTAGCGAGAGGATTTCTCGTTTGAATAGCTTAAGAAAAGCTCTTTTTTAGTAAGGTTGGCTTATACAAGCAAAAGCTCAACATGGCAAATCCCACGAAGAATGATTATTGCCCCAGAGTAAATGATTTCACACTGTCTATAAATTATAATTAAAAGCATGTGGAAGTTAAAACCATGAAGATGAGGTTAAAACTTTTAAAATGGTACTTATCTTGATTTCATGTTGAAGTAGAAGTTTCCGTTGATGATTACTTAGCCAACATGGCGTAAAAGAGGGTGAGCCTCTTGGTTTGAGGAGGCAAGCTCGAGCGGAGCTTTGACTGAACGAGTCAACTGCAGACGGAGAAGTGAGTGCTGCTCAACGGAGCACGGAGAGACCGAGGAAGGGGAAAAGAGTGGGGGGTAGGAGACAAAAAGAGAACATATAAACATTGCCAACTTTAAAGAAAAAAATAATCTTCTTTTGCTGAGCTGGTCTTCAAAGAGTTGACAACAGTATCTGGTAGCCAAATGGATATGGAATTCCTCTTGCGCGAGGAAGAGTTGAAGAGCTTCAGAGATTCGTTGTTATATGACGCTAGGTGGGTCACAGAATATATATCTGGAACAGACTCATACAAAATATAAGAGATTTGCACATAAAGGAGAAAACAAATGATCACTGTTGGTGTTTGACAAAAAGGAAGGAAAGAACGTGCAAAAGCATTCAAAATTATAATCTCAGGTACCGTGCATTCCAAGAATGCACCATACTGGGAGGGGCAGACACCAACAGGGAACAAATAAGCAATTAAACATTTAAGAGTAATACAGTAATTGAAGAGAAGTGGTCTTGTGATCTGACCATTAGTGGTCAAGGCTCTGAATACCCTGACTCTCCTATCTCCTCCAGGGTAACACTCGGTCACTTTTCCAAAAGGCCAGACTAGGGGGGGGTGAAACATCCCTAACTAAGACCAAGTCTCCCACTTTAATGTCGGGACTGGAAAGAAACCACTTCTGTCTCCCTTGCAAGGAAGTTAAATATTCCAAGTTCCACCTCTTCCAAAAAGAATTACGGAGGGCTTCAAGTTTACGCCAAACAATAGGTAAATCAAAATCCCTGAAAGAAATGGGAAGGGGAGGAGGGGCAGAGAGAGAAGGGCGTGTAAAGAAGCGACCAGGTGTAAGTGGAAGGAGGTTATCAGGGTCATTGGAAAGCGGAGTTAAAAGGCGGGAATTATCAACACTTTCAATCACAAAATAACTAGAAGCTGAGGGAAATAAAGCACTAGTAAAGATTGCGATGCAATGCAAAAGGAGAATTAACAAGTTTAAACAAAGCGTATAGAAACAAGTACATCTATTCAGGACAAGAATATACCAAATAAACAAAGGAACTATGCGAGTAGAAAGCAAGAACGCCATAGGTAACAAACGAGTAGCCATAAACAATAACCTCAAGTTATAATGAGTATCAAAGGGGTTACTCAGAAAAATACTTAAGTCAGCGAAAAACGTGACATGACAAGTATGAATACAAAAACACATCGAATGTGACGACGAGAAAAAACCAGTTTGTTCATCAATGAACATTAAGATCGCAAAATATGTAAGCAAATTGCAATACATAAGCGCGTGAGAAATACGCAACGAAGTTTTGAAACAGGGATCGAAGCAGTTATAGAATACGAGCATGAGTAAGTGAGAGACGTAAACAAGCACGACCTTGACACACATAGTACAACGAGATAAGACATATAAATAGCTGAAAGAGTCCTTAACTAGAACAAGTTTATTTTTGGAAGTAGGTGAACGGCTTCCGAGATTACGGTAGCGGCTCGCCAGACAATGGTTGGCAATCAGCCAAAGTTGAGATAAGAGAAACTTGCTTTGAACTGTGTCAAGCGTACAGGAAATAAACAACAACTTGGCCTTCCTCAGACTAGTATACAAACAAGTCTGACACACAAGCGGTTCAAAGTACGCAAACAACATTTGGTGAATCAGCTGTAACTTAAAGCAGATATTCAGGTTGACCGGAATGCAGTCAATCGTAACTTGGACGTGAAAAAGCAATTTAAAGCTATATGAAATAAAGTAGGAAATCAATTTCGCATAATTGAGAGGATCACGAAATCGGACAATTTTCAGCAAAAAGAAGCTTAATTCTTCCGAGCAAAGAAGACAAGCTGGGACATTGAGACGAAGGTTATGCATAAGAATAGTTATTCTAGATGCAATAGAATTCAGATTTTCAAGCGGTTTCAAAAGCGACTTCCAATTGTGAGGAAGGAGGGAGGAGCCGGCCGTGGCCATCCTTCTACATAGCGAAAGAAGTGAAACATAGCGTACAGCAAAGTGATGGTGACTGATAGCCATGGTTTTACACAAGGGGAAGATAGTTTTCGAGAAAAAGTTTAAGCAATTAACTGCTATAAAAAATGACATAAGAAGATAGACGAAATAACACAAAGCAAGGCGAACTTGAATTGCTATCTTGTGCGGGAAGAAGAAAAAACCATTTAAACAACTTACAGAGGTAGTGTAGTTGTTCACGATAAGACATCGTTTCGACAAGTGGTTTTCAAAAATATTGAGATCTGAAACATGAGCGTTCTCTTTTTCAGAAATGGGATTTATGTCAGCTGTAACGAAATGACATTGCGCTTTGGTTTGAAGACTGGGTTGTTGGATTTCACCAGTTATAACCCAACAAAAATCGGTGTCTCTGGCGACCACGGTTGAAGATAACTTGCGTGTTTGTTTGCGAAGGCACTTCCAAAAAACATTGGCACTGAAAAGTACATCAATGGGACCTTGAGCATTAAACTGAGGATCAGCTAACCTTAAGTGCGAGGGAATCTTTAATCCGGAGGTATTAATAGAGTGACTTGGAGTGTCCTTGCCAATACTGGTAAGAATGAGACAGTTTAAATTAAGATTGGTGTTTCTTTGGCAAACGTCTCTGATTTTCAATTTTGAAGACTGCAAGACTTGAGTTTTCAAATTGTCAATGCCGGTCACATTGATAGAAGTAGGCGATGACGAAAGACCTAGTTTTTTAATCAACGATTGCGAAACAAAATTGTGCGTTGAAGCGGAATCGAGAAGACCACGGGTTCTAAACCAATTTCCAAATTTATCTTGGATTTCGAATTGTACAGTGGTCAAAAGGGTTTGCGCACTGTGAGAAGGTTCGGCATTAGAAATGCAGGAAGAAGCATTAGTTTGTTCGGAGCTGCTCTGCATGGAGCTTGAAGAGGCAGGTACTGATGACCTCGATTTATCGTGAACGTGCAATAAAGAATGATGCGTTTTTTTACAATGGAAACAGAGATTTGATGACGTACAGTTCGAAGAAGAATGCTTAGGTGATAAGCAATTGAAACAATGTTTGCTATTCAAGACAAGCTTTCTTCGATCTTCGACAGACAATTCTTTAAAGGATTTGCACAAATACAATGTGTGAAGCTTTTTACAGAGCGTGCATTTTAACGATTTGTTAAGCGGCCTGATATGTTCTCTTGAATTATTGAAAGAAGAACGGGTTTGCTTGTTTTCGACAGATGGGGGCTGATGACCCTTTGAAGAAGCAAGTTTTTTTTTTCAAAAATTTGACACTGAGGATTCGTTTCGACTTTTTCGCACTGAAATGCGAGTGCTGTAAGGAATTGACATCGACTGTTGAGAAACGAGATAAGGTGTTCGAACGAATGTTCCTTGTTGCAGGCGAGTTCGATCTCCCAGGCCTTCAGTGTCGAAAAATCGAATCTTGATGTAGCTAGGTGAATAAGTATGGTGTCCCATGTTTGGACAGGCTGTTTTAGTTGGTATAACGCTCTGACATTTAACTGCATAGAATCTAAGAGGTCTCTTAAAGATGTGACGTCATTAGGTTTGACGGCTGGTAAGTTGAAGAGACAGCGGATATGACGAGCTACACTCAAACGTAAATTGCCATATCTCTCTTTAAGGAGATTAAAGGCGATGTGGTAGTTGTCTGCGCTTAAAGGCAGTGACTCCACTAAGGCTAAGGCCTCACATTCCAAAGAAGTGCGGAGGAAGTAAAATTTATGTATGTAGGGGATCTCAGCATTTTCATGAATTAGGGAGCAGTAAAGTTCGTAAAAAGAATACCATTCACCTTCCTTGCCTGAGAAGTGCGGTAGGCTTATCTTGGGAAGTAACGGTTTCGGTTTGTTCTTGTGAACTGAAGCGGGTGCGAACTGGGCCGGATTGATGACCCTAGTGTCCGGTTCTGAGATATTACGGATCAGTTGGTGGGCCTTTGCAATTCCTTCAAAGTACAAGGGTTCGACCTCGTCCCGATCCGATTGCAGTTCTGGACAAGCGGATTCAATCTCGGTTTGAATTTGGTCATAATAATCATAAGACCGTTCGTACAACTTAAGACGATGTGTTAAGATATCTAAATCACACTCGGCGGGATTTAACTTGTTGATGAAATTTCGGAATCTAGTGAGTTGCCCTTTATAGGAAGAACGTCTAGCAATGAGAGTTTCATCTTTTTCAGTAGGAGCCATGATAAAGAGAATAAATTGAAATACAACTCACGAAACTGTAGAACCTTGGAGATGCTGTCAAGCTTGCAGCAGCAAATGGGTATAAAGAACAGGACACCCCAAAGGAGACAGGAGCGGCCACTTTTCCGTTCACAGGCTTTGCATGACGTAGATATAGCTGAAAGATCCAAAGCAGATATTAATAATTTGCCAAGTATTGTCAAATGACACTTGACAAACAATGGACATAGCAAATGGACTCTCCCGGGTTTCTGGTACCAATTTTTGGGTAGATTATAGGCTAGGGAATAACCCACCCACCAAGGGAAGATGATTAAGAGAAGGAAGTAGATTTGGGATTGGAGAAAAAGGATAGAAAAATAGGAGGAGAGTCCCACAAAATTAATGAGTTCAACTTTAAATACCTTTAGAGGCAGTTGCCACTGAAAATTAACACCTTGATACCTAAAGTAGGTACGAGCTTGGTCGAGGCTAACGGGAACCGTAGCTAAGACTTGGGCAGTTTGCCAGAGAGAGGCTTTAGTGTGTTTCCTTCCAAGCACGAATAAAAGTACTATAGGGAAGGGTGATGGTCTGGCCAGACAGATAGTAAAAGCTTTATTGAACATAAACGAGGGCATAAACCTAGGAAGAGCTAGGAAAGCCAGGATCCTGCCTAACTGTAGTATCAGAGAAATGATGAATCCAAAAACAAATATTTAATTTATTAAACAATGCAAAGAAGTTTGAGGGAATTAACAAGCATGTAATATAATTTGGATAAACATAGTTCATTTGAACTTTTTAACAAATAGGGTCGCAGACCTCTCAACATTAAACGGTTGCTCCAGGCTATTGACAATTTACAAGGTTTCAAACCTTACATGTTTCTAAAATCTTTATAAGATTTAAACCAATAAACAATGAAATAATTAAAGCTTGAACGTGAATTGGAGTACAAAAAGTGTACCTTAAGAAATTCTTTAGAGAATGTTCTAGAGAAAATGACAATTTTGAAAATGACGATAATAACAACATGAAAAATAAGATAGAAGTTCCTACAACTTCTTATTTTTATACAGAATTATTATATGAGAATTATACAAAGGAGGACAGGTCACTTACTGTGAAACCTGGAGAAAGTGAAAAGGAAGTTTCTAGACTTCCTATGTTTAATTAGGAATCACGAGCAAAATGGGGCAGTTTCCATTTCGTGAAACCTGAACATGACCCTCTCAAGAGTTTAAGGAATTGTTTTTCCTGATTATAGGAAAGGAACAATGTGATTTAAAACTTGTATCACACAAGCAATTATGCAGAATTTAATTAATGTTAAACTAGCAAAGTTGCAAGGGCACCTCGTGAGTAACACCTTATAGAAAGTTACAATTTTATAAATAATGGTTGTTAGTAGAAGGTTAAGGAAAGATCATTGGGATATAGGATCAATGTTCATGGCCGTATTTAATATAACCGGACGATCGCGACGCGGTAGAAACGTGGAGAAAGCACTGTTTATCACTGTAGTCTATGAAGATGGATGCAAAGTTCACTATAGAAACACTGAAGTTTATGAGAAAAAAAAGTTATTGCAATTATGGAAATAACTGATTGCACTATATAGGTGAGAGTCTATTTCTTGAAAAAGTTGTGATTTACAATTAAATGCGCCATAGAATGTTCCAGAAGTTCCAGCGGTGGAAGAAAGTTAGCTATTACAAAAATTTGTAAGGAAGATTCCTCATTTTAACTAGCATTTTCACAAGTGCGTGAACAATACTTGACGGCAAGACTCGCAGATAGAGAACAAGATCTCGAAGGTTCCAGAACGACCTTAGCAGAAAATGGGGTTGAGAAAATCCAACGGCGGAACTAGCTTTATAATTATAGACAGCGGGTATTAGATAATATCCCACGTAGCGAGAGGATTTCTCGTTTGAATAGCTTAAGAAAAGCTCTTTTTTAGTAAGGTTGGCTTATACAAGCAAAAGCTCAACATGGCAAATCCCACGAAGAATGATTATTGCCCCAAAGTAAATGATTTCACACTGTCTATAAATTATAATTAAAAGCATGTGGAAGTTAAAACCATGAAGATGAGGTTAAAACTTTTAAAATGGTACTTATCTTGATTTCATGTTGAAGTAGAAGTTTCCGTTGATGATTACATAGCCAACATGGCGTAAAAGAGGGTGAGCCTCTTGGTTTGAGGAGGCAAGCTCGAGCGGAGCTTTGACTGAACAAGTCAACTGCAGACGGAGAAGTGAGTGCTGCTCAACGGAGCACGGAGAGACCGAGGAAGGGGAAAAGAGTGGGGGGTAGGAGACAAAAGGAGAACATATAAACATTGCCAACTTTAAAGAAAAAAAATAATCTTCTTTTGCTGAGCTGGTCTTCAAAGAGTTGACAACAGTATCTGGTAGCCAAATGGATATGGAATTTCTCTTGCGCGAGGAAGAGTTGAAGAGCTTCAGAGATTCGTTGTTATATGACGCTAGGTGGGTCACAGAATATATATCTGGAACAGACTCATACAAAATATAAGAGATTTGCACATAAAGGAGAAAACAAATGATCACTGTTGGTGTTTGACAAAAAGGAAGGAAAGAACGTGCAAAAGCATTCAAAATTATAATCTCAGGTACCGTGCATTCCAAGAATGCACCAGGCGTGAGGCCTAATCCAGCCAAGATTGATGCTATTAAGAAATTTCCCACACCTACTAAAGTCAAACATGTGAGAGCGTTTTTGGGAGTGACAGGCTTCTTCAAAGAAAATTGCCCTGCTTACACAGAAACAGTAGCACCTATGCAGGAGATGTTGAAGAAGGCAAATCGATGGTCGTGGAACGAGGAGTGCGACAGGTCTTTAAAAGCCACGAAGGATTTATTGGAAAACTGTGTGAAACTTGGATATCCGGATTTTGAGATGCGATTCATTATTCAAGCAGATGCTTCATTGATTGGAATCGGTGCTATGCTGTACCAAGAGGACGCTGAAGAACCCAAGAATAAATCCTATTTGGCATTTACGAGTCGTAAATTAAGGAAACATGAGAGGAACTACACCGTTACGGAACTTGAGCTGCTAGCAATTCTATATTCTCTTCAACAGTGGCGTAAGATGATCTATGGTTATTCCATCATTGTTCGAACCGACCACCATGCACTGTCATTTTTATTCAAGACAACAAAGGCAAGTGAGAGAGTTTCGCGCTGGTCCATATACATACAGCAGTTTGATATTACAATAGAGCATTGCCCTGGAAGGATGAACGTCATACCAGATGCCTTGAGTAGAAATCCTGAGGACGGAAACGAAGTAACAGCGGAAGTTCACAATATTACATTAACACCTAAGGCTCGTGAGTTTTTGGCGAGATTGAAGGATATTCGGAAGGAGCAAAAAGCAGACCCATGGATGATGATGATGATAAAATTCTACAGGAAGGAATTAACACCAGATTCACCTGAGTACCGAGAAGCCCGTGCTAAAGAAGCGAGATTTCACTACTTAAATAACTTGTTACATAAGTACGTGGATGAGCATCATACTAAACTGCGAATCCTAGTTCCAGCATCACTACAGAGGGGATTGACTTGGCATGTTCACGAGAGCCTAGCACATATCGGCACGGATAAGACTGAAGCTGCGATAGGGGAGACTTTCACTTGGCCTAAGATGCGATTCACCATTGTTGAAGTAATTAGAACTTGTGACGCATGCCAGCGCACGAAACCGAACAACTTCATTCTGAAACAACCTCCAAGACCACTTTTACCTCAAAAACCATGCGAGATGCTCGCTATCGATTGTTTTGTTCCTTTAGTAAAAGGAAAGCGTGGATGCCGACACCTTCTGGTGTGTGTCGATGTATTTGCGAAGATGGTCGTGCTATGTCCTATCCAGAAGACGACATCAAAACAAGTCCTCAGTCGAATTCAGAACAAAGTTATTCCGATGCTTGGGAAGCCGGAATCCATTCTATCAGATCATGGAACCTATTTCACGAGCAATGTTTTTAGGCAAGGTTTGGAGAGCCTAGGAATAAAACACGTATTTTCAAGCATTCGTCATCCTTGTGGAAATCCGAGCGAGAGAACAATTCGCTGTGTTGCCAAGTACTACAGAGTAATGATTCCTAACGATCATAATAAATGGGTTGACAAAGTAGGGGAAATTGAGATGTGCATGAACACCACGAAGCACGAGTCGACGGGTCAAGTCCCACTGATTGTACACCACAACAGATTGCCAGAAAGAACTTGGGACAAGATTATTCCATGCCCAAGGGATCCACTATTAGCGCATGACTTGCGAATCCAGCGAACGAGAGAGCACATGAGGAACCAAGCGGACCGAAGGCTGAGACGGTACCGAGGAAAGAAGTTTCACCGGGAATTACAAGAACAAGAGTTAGTGCTGGTTCGTAGACCACCGATATCCGACCCTAAGAACAAAGTCTTCGCAAAATTCTGTCCAAAATTTATTGGCCCGTTCCGTGTAATTAAGAATCTGGGTAACAATGCCTACAGGCTTGAGGAAGTGAGCACTGGTGCAAAATCTGTTTTTAATAGCGCCAATTTAAAACCTTACTACAGAAGGGAACCATTTGATGACTAGGAAAGATGATGTGTGCAGAATCGGTATTGCAAAAATTTTATTTTGAGAGCCAACACTCAAATATACGTGGAGCGCCAGTGTACGCACTTTGTTTGAAAACAACGAGCAGCTGAGACGACAGGAGTGGCAATCACGTGAGGAGAAGGGGGAGACCTAGTGAGGAAGTATGAATGACATTCCAGCGAGGAAGAGAGCACACTAATTGAGTCAGAGGGGCGTACACTCGAGCAGCTGAGCGAGGTATTAAAGAGATGTGTTGTTACTACAGTGGATTTTGTTTTTGAAATCCAAATCAATAAATTGCTTCGAATTTCAAAACCTTGCTGAGGATAAATGAACCCTTATTGATCTACGATAAATAAGTATTCATATTTATTATTATTATTACTGCGGCCCAGGCAGTACTTGAGGAAGTGGACATGGATAAATGGGAGGCTAGCGTTTCGTAATGATTGCAACAGGAGCAGAGCTGGTAGCTATTCTTGGGGGACGGCCAGATTTAGCCGGGTTCAAGGCCAAATTGAGCAACTACTTGCACCAAAATTGGAAGCATAAAGGAATGATCACGAGTCACTTGCAACGAACATACGATTGAATCAGCCAAACACGAGAGACCAAGCCATGATCACGCGATGGACAGCGTCAGTAGTAAAAATCCCGCGGAATTGATTATCTGAAGAACCGCCGAACGGACTGATCTCCGCACGAGTGCATTGAGACGTTTGATTTATTCAAAGAAGAATGACACTAGTCCCATATTTGTGAGATAAAAACTCTGGAAATTTTTATCCAATTCCACCCCACTCCTCCGTCCCCTGTCAGTTTCTAATAAATAGTTTGGCATGACGCTACTCTAAGTCATTCGTTTTGGAGCCTTGAGAGGCTAACTTCACGCCCTTTTGCATCGTGATTTTGACGCTCTGATATAATTAGAAGTCATTCGTTTTGGAGCCTTGAGAGGCTAACTTCACGCCCGTTTGTATAACGAATTTTAACGCTCTAAATTAGTTAAAGTTATTTTATTTGTGAGCTCTGAGGAGCTAAATTCACATCAGTTGTAATAACGAATTTTAAAGCTCTAGTACATGTTATCTGAAGTCAACTTTATTTTTTCGAGCTATTATTTCACGCAGTGTGCGTGGTGACTTGAAACATTTTTCTTAAAGACGACCATTTCAGCTACGAGGGGCAAGTCTTGTAACATCATAATTAGCGCTCACCAGAGCGAAGGTCAACAGTACAGTACGGAAATACCGAGCAAGATAGCGACTGCCTGTGCAGTCAAGATTTTAAACTTATTATCGAGCCAGTGACGTGGTCTCGAAGTGTATATTTTATGTACACATTTCAGTGTATTTTTCATGTGTTTATTGTGCGTGTGTGCGAGATATCTAGGGAAAGTCTTCACAATTAATCGCATTAGGACAATTTGTAGGCGAATTGAGTAACCTGCAAGCGATTATAGCTAGGTCATAATAATTAACATTGAACTTTTCTGCCAAGGAGTCGATACCAAGATGCTCAACATGTGGTTTGGAGTTGGGATGATCTTCAACGATTCAACGCAGACGACCACGATGGAGTGTTAATCTGTCCATAGGGAAATGGGCTGAGAAGGATGTCTTATGTTCTAGAAGCTGATCGGTGATGTACAACAATTGGATTATTTCAATTATGTAGTTAGATTTGGCCGGGGAACTTTTGTAAATAGTCATGTTTCTTTTCTTGTTGTTTAGAGTTTTCTTGCACCGACACTAAATGTTTTAAATGTCCGTTGACGCGTGGCCAAAGTGTTTGTTGTATATTTGTTTTTCTTTGAGTCATACTTAATGTGCGCGGCGTGCGTACGTGATTTTTATCCATGCAAATGCGAAACCCGTTACATTCGATAAATGGTGCTTTATTAACGTTAATATTTGTGATAGGAAAGGGAGGTAATTACAGTAAATTATTTGCTGAACAGGTTATTATTCATATTAGGGTTGCCAAGCGCACCAACTTAAAATGTAATTTGTAGAACACCTTCGTTCTAATTTTGATAGATTTTTTTTGAGTCCTTTTCAGGTTAACTAGTCACGGCATAGAACGGTGGCGCCAGCATGTGGAAATTATTTATGTCTTTTTATTTCAGGGTCTGTCAAAACCCATACGTGTGATTCTGTGTGTGTTACTGTGTCAAGTGTGTGTTGATTCTACGTGAGGAGGGGTTAGAGGTCCTACCGCCCTCATATTTTTGCTGCTGTTGTATTTTTTTTGATGGAAAGACAGGGTGCTCTAGGGAGACCGCTGTTTCTTGTCCATATTATTCTGACACACACACATGTATTATTGTGCTTTGGGGCACACTTCTTCGAGATTCGACCCCATGTCCTGGGAGGTCGAGATTATTGACACGTGGGTTGACAGATATGCAGAGTTCCACAAACCGCCCGTTTTGCCTGGTGACTTATTTTGATAGGCAGTCCTGATTGTCCGACTGGCCCCCGTAAGCTTTCATGTAGCAAAACCTGTTCATTGTGATGGTTATTTTTTTTTAAGCCATGATTAATTGGGGATTTCGCCATGTGTGTAACGGCTTATTGTACGTTGTATGGGTAAAAGATTGTATTAATAATGTAAATGTTGGCTGTGAGCCTATTGCTTTGTTTATGACTCGATTCATGTAATTTTAGTGTGACACCTGTGTGTTGTAGTGGTAGAGTACTTGTAAATTTTGACGGCGGTCATTTGTGTATTTTTTTATTGGTCACGTGTTAATGTACTTGTGTTGATTTGTATGAGAAGTCCTAAGTTTTTAGGCAGTAAATGTTGCTACGGCAATTTGAGTCCAATTTCACACGGAAATTTTTGTGTTGTTTATATTAGGTCTAGGAAGTGTCGGTTTAATTTTAGGTATTGCAGTTGTGTTCCCCCGTGTCGGTCTAGCTCTAAGAAATGTGGATTCGTTGTCTGAATGATTATTCTGGATGATGACGAATCACGCATTCGTTTGTACACATCGTGATGCATGTAGAACGACATACGCGCATACATAGTCACTTTTGTTATTTTATCTTCGGGACACTTGGTCCATGTAATTAATCTCTCCAGAGATTTTACCTAGTTTTTTTGGCATTTTTATTAACTTAAGTGGGAGTCATATGGGAGTTTATTTTGTTAATTGTTGAGTGTAAATATGGTGATTTGTTTATTAAATTCATTTGTTTTAACCCTGGCTTCACTCTTTCCTGCATGTAATTTTGTTATATGTTACCCTGCAAGTTAATGAATCGCCTTGACAACAACTTACGATATGAACCGATACACCCCCCGAAACTGAGTCTCATATGCTTCTTTGCAAGGGTTCAATATATATATATCTCTGAAATAATTCACGTGTTCTTTAATGTTGGAATGGGTGGAAGAACCATTAAGGTGATTTGTTTAATTTTTTGGGGGTTTTTCTATTGTTCTCATGATTAACATTGTCTATTGAGGGTTAAATGCACTCTTGGTCCATGGGGACTGGTAATGCATTTATTGGCATGGTTCTAGTGCCCAGTTTTTTCTGTTTGTGTCCAGTCAAGGACAATTTGGTCTGACCTTCTGTCAGGTCTCTTTTGAAATAAATATTTTGTCAGTTCTTTTAATCGCGTGATGTGGTGATTTATAGAAGTATAAAGAGGTCGCATTAAGGGGGCCACAGCTAGACATTTCTAGAGTTTCCCACACTCCTGAGAGGGTGTTTGCCCACGATTCTCGTGTTCTTAGAGCTGTTCGCTGTTATGCTTTGGTCGTGCTTAATGCCACCTCTGTTAGGTTTTACTGCACCCTATTACTCCTTTTCCCTGTTGGTAGGATTTGGGGACTTTTCTAAGCCGGGGGGTTTTCAGGTCCTACGATCCAGATACCTTCGAGGGATTTCAACAGGTAAAGGGTAGGTATTTAGGGCACAGTACCTAACGAAAGGCCACGGCCGCCTACTTCCCTCCTCCTTGCCTATCCCTCCCAATCGTCCCATCCCTTCCCATCCCTCATGAGGCCCCAGTTCGCTTTGCAAGTGAGGCTGCCTGGGTCAGGTGCTCATCCCACCTCCCCAGTTGTATTCCCCAACTTGAAGTTCCAAGCTCCAGGACACTGCCCTGGAGGCGGTAAAGGTGGGATCCCTCGCTGAGTCCGAGTGAAAAGCCAACGCAGGAGGGTAAAACTACTAAGAAAAAAAATGTTTATAACTTGTGACTTGATCGTTTCCGTACTGTAGTTCGCTATCCCACATTGATCCATTTGCCTTCCTCCATCTTCCCTGAAAGTTTTGCAATATCACCACAGATACATCCTGTATAACTAGCGCAAGAAATGAGCTGCAGGTTTTCAAGGGTTTCGTCCCTCAAACTAGTACTGTTGTTGCATTTGATGGTAGTCATTGCACTGAATGTGCTCTCACAAATCCATGTTGATCCAAACATTGTTAGTATCTTTGTTCCTATTTCTGTGATAACTGGATTTCTTTTCATAAAAAATATATAGATTTTACCCTCCAGGGTGGTGGCTCTCACGAACTCAGCAAGGGAACTCACACCTACCGCCTTTTTCAGGCGATGTCCTAAAGCTGAGAACATCTGGTCGCAGTGGATGCAACTGGTGAACTGGGATCAGCACTCGCCCAGGCGGCCCCATCTGCAAAGCGAACAGGGGTCTCAAGAGGGAAGGGATTGGAAGGTTAGGATGGATAGGCAAGGAAGAGGGAAGGAGGCGGCCATGGTCTTACAGGAGGTACTGCACCCGTAACCACGTGGTCTTACCTGTTGAAATCCGATGGAACAGCTGGATCGTAGAATCTGGAAGCACCCGGCTGAAATACCCCACAAAACTCTACCAACTAGGATCAACCAGGGATAAGGATACCTCTCTTATAAAGAATGCGATAAGAAGATGGCAGTGGTCGATGAAATAAAAACGAAAAATAGCTCAAAGTGAACTAACAAGACTCTGAAAATAATTACACTAATCTCGTGCGTGGTGCTAGGCATTCAAAAAACTGACCCACTGGTCCTCGTAGCACATCCTGTTTCTAGTATAAATGATCAAGACATCCGAAGCATTTAAAATCAACCAACAGTTTATCTATCCAAAAACTGCTGCAAAGTGGAATACCTCTCCACAGAACAAAAATAATCTTTCTCCACTGAAGCGTAATTACGTCTTAATGACATTAGCAACGAATCTTGTTGAAAATGCTATTAAAATTATAGCATCATAACCGCATGTAAAACAATTTTAATACATTTTAAACATGTTTATATACCCTTGTTACACATATTAAATAACCCTTGTAAGTTTATGACAATATTTACATTTTTACATTTTAGTTCACGTTCAAATTATTCGTGTTTTATATATTCAACTCCATCAATAAGTGTTCTAGTGTACTTGTTAAGTTCAAATCATGTCTTATTCGATGAACGGTTAAGTTAATCGAACGCATTGTCATTGCATAAAAATGTTAACAGCATTTTAAATCTCACAATTAATCATATTATTATCTCTTTAGCATTCAGTCATTATTATTACATGATTATACACATATTATTACTCGTCTTTCCAATTAGACCTTTCTTCAAAAACAAATGTCATCAATTTGAACAATCCATTCTAAATTAATTATTACAATGCTAGTTTTACTTAAATGTTGGATTCATTAACTTTATACTAGCCTTCTAGTATCTATTATCGTGACTATACTGCACGTTCAAAATATACACATAAGTTCACTCAGTAATAGCTCAATAGCTAATTTATACTGAAAAAATATGATATAGACCTTCTATCGATGTCTAATATCCCCTTATTACAATCAAATTCCGCAAACAATCATTGCTTTATTCATACATAAGCTCTCAATAGCTTGTAGATATTTTTCCAAACATTATTAAGATTAAATAAGCTTTTACATAATAGTCGTAAAATATCATGCTTCAAATTAACATAAGTTAAAGTATCATGGACAATTTTTATCAGAACTGAGACAAATATAATGTAATCAGCTGTTCAAATAACAGTGCTTGAGAATTTTCAACATCATCATTTCGCTTTGTAACGAAAACATTTTTTACAATCTTTCTATAATATTTATTTATTTCTCAATATATTCTCATGTTCATAAATATTTCTTTCAAGAAATTGTAGATAGATCACTGTAAAAAGAACGATTCAACCCTCTACTAAACAAAATTCGACTGGAGATCCTCCCCCAAAGAAACACGAAAGATACTACAACATGGTAAAGAGTCTGTCTTAAGAAGGTACACGTAGACCATTAGAATATAACTCTTAACTAGGATGGAGTTCAACAAACGAATCATAAAATATAGAAAAACTGAACGAACTAAACAGTGTCTAAAAATACAAAAAGAAAATCTCAAAAATTGTGGATTGCCAAAAATTTATCCAAAAATCGCAAATATCCACTCTAGAAATCATTATGTTTCCATATTTATACTGCAGTCGACGAAAAATAGACCCACACGTCTATTAAAGAAACTTACATGTAATGCATAAGTATTCAAATTCAAAGTTCAAAATTTGTAGAAGTGTCTATTCAAATAATCTTGTGACGTGGCGTATTGGACATCTGCTTGCTAACAACTATTCTTATATAATGTTATCGCAGTCTTCTTCCTACTCTTCATATGTGTCTTCTCAACAAACTATATTGTTCTATTAAATGCCCAAAATGTAATAAGAAAAAGAGTAAAGTAATGCATTGGAAATAGCATTATAAAATATTAATGTTAACTACAAAATAAAATATACTACAAGACAGAAGCGATGAAGTATCGGGTCTAGCCCTGAAATGCATTTTCTAACTACTCAAGAAAAATTGGTGAAAAAGGAACATTCTAGAGTATGTCTAATCCATACTGTCTACTTGTGAAAATGGTTGTCAGCTACCTTGTACGATGCTATCTCGTTGAAATTGGAATATGCTTAAATAACACTGTTCTCGTTCTGGAACTGAACCCTCGTTCATCAGGTCGCGTAGTTCTCGAAACGACTGGATCTTGAAGAGAACCGAACCCCGATCCCGAATGGCTGAAAAATAAAAACAGCTGTTTGCGCAACAAGTTCATTGTTCTCACACGTTCCTATGATGTTCTGTAGCCTATTCGTGGAATGCCATTATAGTTCATGTAGTCACAGTATGAATGTACAGTCAACTTTTCCAAGCGCCTTCCATCTCTTCTTAAAAAGCTTTCTGCTGTTGTAGTATTTCATAATTGATGTTAGTGATCATCCTAGGTGGTCAACTCCACTATTGTATTGCATTCCATCTTTCCTTTCTAGCCCGTTCGTGACATTAACATGTCGTAATGAAGTACTCGTTCATTCAACCTCTGTTCTGTAGTCATGATGATAATATATAGACTGTACTGAAATATTGTAGAATATAGTATTGTATTGGCATTGAAATATCACAAGTCCTAGTGAAGACTGAGTTCATTGCTCCTTAATAATGAAGACTAACACAATCTCAAGCTATAACAAGCCGAGACAAAAATGCTGCGTTACGAACTGTCTAACTGCACTGGTTTCAACTTCGCGTCGAACGTCTAAATTTTAAGTGCGTACACGACCACGTTGCTTGCGCGAGACGGGAGTGTTGTACCCCAAGCAAAGTAAAATTTGATCTGATCTTTCTGCCTTGCCAGATTTTTCACACTGCTCTTGCGAGACCCATAATGCTGTTCGTTGCGAAACGACATTGACAATCGATACCGACACTGGCTAGTGTTCGATAATACTCTGATATTCTGTCATATGCATTTATCTATGTGTAAAATACTCTCAAGTTTCCTCTTCTTTTAATATAATGCATTTACCAGTTGCTGTTCTGTTTCATATATACTGTATCAAAATGTATCAGGTTGCATCAGTATGACGTTACTGCTGCCTCCATTTTGTAGTCATCTCTTGTACTAAAAACATAGCACATGTTCGAAGGATGTAGTGCGGACTGCCGAATTGCTCCTAAGCTCGTCACAGAGTATCAATGCGCTGTATGCCTTGTAAATAGAGCCGCAGGAATTCATCTGAGTACACACCTGTACAACATAGATCCGACTCAATGCAAAATACGGTCTCAGTACCATCCCGGCATTTGCCCGAAAACGAAGTGGCAAACCACGGAAAACCATTTCGAGGATGGCTGAGGTGGGAATCGAACCCCCTCTACTCATTTGGACCACCCGAGGCTGAGTAGACCTCGTTCCAGTCCCCAAACCACTTTTCAAATTTCGTGGCAGAGCCGGGAATCGAACCCAGGACCCCCTGGGCGGCAGCTAACCACGCTGACCACTACGCTACAGAGGTGACCTTCTTTTCATTTTACTTAGTTCAATATAAACGTTTTTGTAGTCTATGGAAGTTTTAAAGAGTTAATGCACGCATAACTGAACAGAAAATTTACGATTAACCTGATACAGGTACAATTGTGTGTGTCTCTACACTGCCAATAAGGCAAATGGTTTGCGGTTATCTCATGAATTATCTAACGTATTCCGTTTTTACGGAAGTGGCAAATTTGAAAACATGAAAGTATCTAACATTTAGAATAATTTTCTTTGAATTATTCAAACTCAATTCTTCTCGCATTTAATGACGGGCCAGCAGAAATCTTTCGGTGGGCCGGATTTGGCCCGCGGGCCACTTATTGAGAAGGCCTGTTATAGAGTTATGTACCAGTATATGAAAAATATTGTGTTGGTTCATTATACAAAATTTTCCCTTTACGTGATCAGGATGCAAAAAAATAAAAATTAAAACTTTTGCACAGTTTATGAAAACGAATTAAATTTAATACCGGCAGATTCAATTCTGTATAAACATATACCATATTAAATGATACAGCACTCGGATGATGAAATAGCGAGAAAACTCAATTTAAATATAACTTATTTTAGTATTCTCTATCACCATAGAAGACAACCAGGTTGGTTTGCACCTCCGAAGAGGCAGCTGTAGTATACTTGCGGTCAGGTAGCCAGTTAATTTGCGCCACTCCTTCCATTCCCTTCCCAACAGCACGTGGTACTCCAGAACCGGTGACACATCTAAGTTGTGACCACGTTCAATGTTGCTTAACTGTGGAGATCGCAAGGGTTCCGGTGTTCAAACATGGTCAAGCAGTGGAGGACATTACAGTACAATAACTAACCAACTAAATCAAGCGGAAAGTACGTATTAACTTTGCAATAGGGGGCAATCGGTTAAATTCGCAATATTGTGCCCTTGCGAACAATTAATACGTGATCATAGTTCCGTCAGCTCAGTGGTTTTCCAGGGCGGAGTGCTTTCTACCAATCTAGGATACACGTATCTTGGATCAAAAGCATTAGGTTAACACTTGTAATAAACATCAAAAATCATGTTACAAAACTATTTAATATAATTCAAAATATAGGCGCTACAAAACATGAAATACATATAAAATCAAAAATTATAATGTCTACTTTACACTTGCTCTCAAATGAAAAAAGGGATCATTATAAAATGTATTTTAAGTCAACAGTTACGGTCCCATCGAACCTGACACAAAGTTCATGTAAACTCTCACTTCAATAAAGTTCTTCCTTCTATTAGCACAGACGAGCTCTCCATGGCTCCGTGTTTACTTTACAACACCAAACATTGTTAAACACGCTTTTACTCACTTAGTTGAGTAATAAATTACTGTGCAAAAATTAGTCTTTATAATGATAATAATAATTCTCATTTCAATGGGTTCCACATAAATTCAAGTTCCCACCTCTCTCAATACCACTTGTACAATACTGTAATTCTGGAAAGAATTCGTGCCTCCCCCGGGTTTTGGAAACTACTGAAAATTTTCAAATTAAAACAGACTCCCCAGACTGTTTAAGATTTCCATGTACTCGGGAATAGTCATTCTTGGCTTTATCATACACAGGGATGTTACTACAATCTATAACAATCAGTCTTTGTTTATACGGATCTGAACGATATTTAGCAAGAGTACTTCTAATAATTAGATCTCGGTGTTAATTACCGGATCATTTCAATGTTTATAAACTTCCTTAGACCACGTGAAGACACGGGCTAGTACTTGACCAACCCTAATACATTAGTGGCGACCCTCATAACTGTCAAGGCACTCAGGGTGATTTGCGAGCTGAGACGTGCGGTCTCTTCTGGCTAGACGGGATTTTCTTCATTAGACCGGCTGGCTGTAAGTTATCATCGTTCCTTTAAAACTCGAAAAGCACACACAATTGTTTCTTTCACATTACATTGATGCGGCCATATTATCCGCTCATACTGGCTCAGGTGAGATCACTAATTGCAAAGTATCCACATTGGCTGGTGTAAGAGATTGATGCAACAATAACTAAAGGGGCTTTCGAAGGATATGAACGCTGGTTCATATCTGGTCTACCTCCTAGGCAGTTATCCATCTTCGGAGGAATTAGAGACACTTTATGACGGAGCGGGAACATTTAACACCAAGTCGTCCTCATTTTAGCGACTTTAGGGCGGTACACGACGCGGTCCCCTGCGCTTAACACAAATGCAAATATAGCACCCTTTCCAAATTTTGCCTTAAGCAAATACATTCAAATCTACTTCACCGCGCTCAACTTCACCTCGCAATCAGTATGGCCTGGCATTATTTCAAAGCAATCGTACCTTGAATATTATATTCGCTACACTAGCGTTTTAACATATAGTATTTACATGACGCTTTTCGAGTAGGATATTATCTCCTATGCGCCTTTTAAATCTCCGTTCTTTAACATTATTTGCCATTTACAATTTGCCCTGCACTGATCATTAATTTAATCTTTGACATTTCTCAACTGGAACATAATAGTTCAACAACATTTATTTATTATTTCTGGAACATAACGGCTTCCACCTTCTCATTTATTTTGAATATTGCAATTCAACAATTATTAATTCATTAATGAAGTTTTACCTTATAATTCTTGCTTCTATAGTATTTAACATACCATTACATTACATATAATGTTATTCCGAAAGAATATAAATCCACTGAGTTTTAATTAACACTTATTAACTTGTTAATTTCACAATTAATGTATCTTTCAAAACCGCATGTTTCATTACACACGCTTTGTTTCATGAATTCCTGTTTTTATATGAGTATGATTTTCTCATTATTTCCATTGGCACGAATTCCGCCCAAAACAACACATAATCAAAATCTGGTACTTACATGACCTCTGAAATTCCTCCCGGATCCCAATGATTCGGCCATTTCACCCACATTCTGGGTTTTAACCTTCCATTACACTCTTCGTGGCACTCGTTACATTCACTGATTCTCTATGAAATTTACACATTTTCATTACACTTATCACCTCTTCTTGAGGGATCAAAATCATGAATAAATACACTTTAAACACTAAATATTTCTAATTCTAACACAAGAATTATCAAGCTTAATACACTGCTTGCTTTTAACCCTTTTTACACTGATTTTACTTCTTTCACCTCCTCCTAGAGTGTAGATACTAGCGCTGCCTCCTCCTAGAACTAGCTCCTAATTGGGTTACTTGAAAGTCTCGTTCGCTGCTTCCCTTAGCTGGTACTGTATACTTATATCCTTGTCCTGGCTTCTTAAGTGATCGGCACTAAGTTAGAGTATTGGCACGATACTATTCTGGTTCGGTTAAAAGTTTACTGTTTTGCAAAATCTCTCTGCTAGACATAAGTCCTAGAGTCGCAGTCTACTGTTACTAATGCGCTATTTTAATGTTTTTACTTCCGTCCACGTTTTACTTTCTTACTGGAATAGTATGGTATTCTATCGCTGGACGACTTCTGAAGTATTTTCACTTCTTTAATTCGCACTTACTGGGTTTACTTCGTTCTTTCTGACCTATCGTCACTTTGGGCACTAACCTCCTAAGCACAGGAAAGTTAGGCTTGTTATCCGACGTTCCAACCCTTATCCGGTTCTTTAACGCACTTGGATACACTTAGAACCTTTGATGCTACACGGATGTCTCGTTTATTGGCAAGATATTTCCATACTTTTCTACGTTCACAGAGTCTATTTATAATCGTATTTTAAGGCTTTTACTAAATCCTTGTCGGCTGAATATGTTTGTGGTCAAAGTAGAATACTTTGCCAAGTCCCAAACATTGGTTACTTATGTGTCGTAGCCCGACGGATTTCTGACGATACGTTCCTCCCCACATGGGTTCTCAGTTGATGGCTTGGTGATACAGCAAGACCCTTCACGGCCATTCGAAGACTGCATGATTTCATTTGGACGGGTTGCCTATTTATTCGTTTCAGCTAAAAATAGTTCATTTTTGCTTCTTCTCAAAACTATCTTTTAAACTAAGCGTCGTACGCTTGTGAAAACATTATGTACTTATTCATCATGACCTAAACGTTTCAAATTTACTTTAATTTTCGAATCTCGATCGTGACAAATATTTATAAAAATCAATAAGTGCTCCTGTTCAGCGTGGATGTAATTTCTTTTTATCCCACTCTCCGAGAGACTAGCTGGCCCCTCCTCCAATGACGTTATGCACAATCATCACTTTTAATCTGTACAGTGATTAGAGATTCTTACACTTCCAAAAATTCTAATTTCCAGAGTTATAATCATTGACGTTCCCAAAATCCAATAATTTTGCGTGGTTTCTAAAAAAAGGATTATTTCACAACAATTTCGGGCCTCGCCCTCCGCAGCGTTGCCAATAAAGTGCTGACTAGTCACCCTTCGGTGAATCCCTTTGCTTCCTGCCTGAGTGGAAATTTTCTCTGTAAGTTGCACCGTCAGGCTAAATCCACTCTGCATCACGTATGCCCAGTGACTCACACACGGGTTGCGTGCTATAACTCAGATTATGAGGCTTATCGCTCCTGAGTCACGCATAGATTGCTCAATCTGACCACCTCTCTGGCCTGCACATGTATTCAAATCTAATGAATATTCCTTCTTTACTTAAATTAACATGGGTTCGATTCTTGTATACCTCAAATGGGTACAATATTAAGGGATCGATGGGAAGCATAATACATTTAGGGGGGTTTTAACCAACTTTTTACTAACGATTAGTTAGTTAATTCCTATTTAACTTAAATACAGAGATAAGAAATGGTTATCCTCGATGCACTTCACGAGGCCATTCGGGATCGTAATTACTTAAATACGCTTTACGCTGCTCGCGCATGCGTAGACTCGGTCTCATCCTGGAGCAACATGGCAGACAAATCAAGAATCGTGTCGCGCTGATCGTTTTTTGCTATACTTCCAGGAGACTTTCTGGAACATAATTATAAAGGAAGGGAAATACAGAAGACCTTATCAACGGCAAGTCAAAAGCTTAAAATGATACGAAAAAAGTATTTCGGAGAACTGGCAGTTGTGTGTATGCCTACTCAGCTAAATAGGACTCGCTCTCTCTGTTGTCTTCGTAGCGTGACCTCACCATCTATGCATAACCGGAAGGATTTCGAATCCCACTACGGATGTTTTGTACAACTTCCGTTTTTTTCTTTCTTGGTATTAGTGACATGTATGATATTTTATAATTTCTTCGTCATAAACATATTCTATATTCATGTGGATGAAAACTAGCGTGAAACTTGGACACAAAACCAATTCTACCGTCATTGCAAGATTCGCGAGGGTGTATTTGCGTAGGAGTCCATGGCCTTAATTTAGACACCGTCCTTGCTTTGCCTGGATTATGGAAAACCACAGCTGAGGAAGTAATCGAATCGATTCTTTTCAGTTCTACCTCACGATGTTGAGTGAACTCCTTTTCAGCTTGAGACTAGAATTAAAATTCTTGGCTGAGCCAGGAATCGAACCCCGACCACCAAAAATGCTAGCCACTACGCCAAGAGGTGGCCTCTTCCTCAGGATACTGTTCCAACAGTTGACAAACGGCAACGAGCATTCAGTAGTCGTTTAAATATTGTGAACTTATAATATTAAATTTGCATCATTAGCTAGAACAGCACAACACACATCAACACTCCAATCAACAATTTGAAAAGCTTTTAGCGCCAGAATACTGTCACAAATTGGTCTGTTCTAAAAGAAAGCCAGTTGTATTGAAGCACTGGCCCACTACCGCATCCATTGTGGAGCGGATTTAACATTTTTAAGACCATCACGGTGAGAGCAGAAGTTGGATTTTAAGACTCTTCTATTCTGGTTCCAAAACTGATTACAAACTAGGAGGCACGCTGAGAGCCGACTGAATTCGATACGGCGCTTGTGATGCAAATAGTGAATGGTGAAGCGTAAGTGACTGGTTCGGTGAGTTATTTTGGTATTGTACCCGTTGTCACCTGGATTGTATTGTACGATATACAATGAAAATGAAAATCCACAGCCTGCTTCCAGTCTCCGACCGGGTCAGAAATCGAATGAATGAAGCTCCGAACTAGCGGCGAGGATATGAACTGTGCCGGCTGCCGAAGCCTGTCACACTCCTCTGGGGCAAAGATGAAATGAATGACAGATGAAATGAAATGATAGTGGGAGTGTTGCTGGAATGTAATTTTGACAGGGAAAACCGTAGTACCCGGAGAAAAACCTGTCTGCCTCCGTTTTGTCCAGCACTGATCTCACATGGAGTGACCGGGATTTGAACCACATACCCAGCGGTGAGAGGCCGGCATGCTGCCGCCTAAGCCACGGAGGCTCATGATATGCAATGACCCGGCTAAAAATCACTGCACATCGCCGAAAATAGAACACACCCCCTTATCTTTTGAAAATTATTTATGCTATGGGATCTAATTTGGAAATAATTAGGCTATGCCAGCGCTGTAGGTCGAAATCTTGCAATCTCAAGACGTGCCGGGATTGTTGGAAAAGTGGGTTTTCATCAAATTAAATTATCCATAGCACAAATCTAATTGCCCAGCTAAATAAAATCAAACTACATAACCAACACCAATATTTATAAAAATAATATAAGGACATTCATTTTCGGTTATTATCAAACGATAACACACAAAGATACAACCCTAATTAATAATGGCTGAACCCTAACATGCTCATAAACGAATTTATAAATTGTTGTTTCAAGAATGCTTTTCAGTCGGTCAACACGTTAGTACCCAATTGTAATGGGTGTTTCCTTAAACCTGATAAAGAAATAGATTCATAAATTTACTTGGGTAACCAGTTTCGATTACATAAGCCCAGCTGGTAGAAGAATGGACACGAGAAACAAAGAATGCAGAAATGGGATAAAATACGGGACACACTCGGACGTATGCGAACATACAGTATCTATGACGCGGGATACAGATTCACGAACATAGAAACATCACGAACTTAAAGGAAGAACCCTCGACATAATGGAAGCAATCAAGATACACTTAGCTAAAATACACAACCCAAATAATCTAAACGAACACACATTCATGGAGAATTCACCTCTCTTTACACTCCGAGAAAACATCCCACGCAGGAAACGAGAAACAACATAACGATGTAGCCAGGCTAGATAAGGAGGCAAACAGGGAAACATGTTAATGGAATGGGGTGTACTTTGTACCATAACTTCAATAAACCAAGGCCGTCATTACGGCAGTATTAAAGAGTTCAAGGCATTCTCAATAGACCCAGTGCGCTTAAAGAGGGCTGTTTAGCTTACGCGTTGCGAGAATGTAGTTTGGTCTTTAATAGTTGAAGATGTTCAGAATACAGAAACAAACACCATGTCAGGAAGTCCTAGACTTGGCCAGCACAAAATATGTCACATTGAGGAAAGAACATATACAGGAGGGAATGCGAGGAAAGGCCAAGGACGGGAAAGGGGAGCAAGCAGCAAAAGGAAATCCTTCCAGTTCAGTGTAGACAATGTTAGTTGAGGCTGCTGCACGAGAACAAATCCCACATCGCTCAAACAACCAGCTAAGTTGTTAATCCATTCCAATACAAACATCAACCAGACTATTCACTAACAATCACAGATATCACACTAAACAAGCAAACTTGAAGGTCAATAACCACTAAAAATATCTTAAGAAAACATCACATATAACTAACAAATCTTACAAGTTGCGCACGGTTATAATAACTGCTGTAACTATATATGTGTACATATTGTAAATACCGTCACTCACATACTTGTAGACATAGATTAAATAGTCTAAGTGTAAAGGATCTGATGATGATCGCTTGACGATAGAAACTGGTCAACCAAATAAATTTATTAATCACATGTAATTTTTCTTTCAGGTTTAAGCAAACTCCCATTGCAATTGGGTAGAATCGGTTGACCGACTTAAGAGCATTAAATCTTGATTACACTTGATTACACTGAAAAATGGCTTCCAATACGATAATAATTATTTTTGTTTCTCAAAATAGTTCGAGGTCCTACACTGGTTCTACTATCAGGGGATTGAAATGAAACAAATGGAAAATGAATTAAAAGTCACTAACTAAAAGTAGGGATTTATAATTTATTATATATAATTTTTTCTTAACCCGTGGCTCCTGATCGGACGATTGACGGTCACGTAAAATTACCAGCTTCCTTTTATTAAACTAAGGTGTATGACTTACACAATGCACTATGCCATCCCTATATAACCAAATGTACCACTGGGTTCGATGTAAAAATCTACCTTTCTCCTTAGATGACATCAAATCAACAAAGAAGGAGCAGATGACCTCATAGTTCCGCCCCTTTAAACAACAATAACTAACTAAATCAACAATTACCTCATCATCTAAGATTCGTCCAGAAATTAAAAATCGTATCCACAACAATTAAGGGAATCTAATCAAAGACCTTTGAAAGAGCCAATGAACCCCTTCCTTCAACTACAAGAAATAAATATATACTGTACTAACAATATTATATTTTAAGAATATTCCACGATGTCTTCCGCATTTCCCTGTGTGGAACACATATCCACAATTGTGACTAAACACCTATTAAACACATTTTAAATTAAACATTTATAATTTTTGCTCAAAATTTCAATTAAATTATTGACACTCAGAGTTTAATTTTATTTTTACTGCAATTGAAATATCAACATTATCTGAAGTTGATTACAAATAAATAGAAACTTTTACTGACGGCTTCGGTGGCGTAGTTGGTAGCATGCTGAGCTTCTATGCTCTAGATCGCGGGTTCAAACCCGGCCGAAGTCGTCGGATTTTTTAAGAGCGTGAGAAATCCCTCAGCATGCCTTCATTCGGAGGGGAAGCAAAGCCGGCGGGCCCATGTTATAGAATTATGGCATCTAAAAGAACCTTCCACAAACTACACTTGAAGCTAAATTTGTATGTTAGATTTGATTAACACTCTATTAGTTCCATCGTTCGTTGCCTGGTGCCAGTAGCATGTTCATGGCTAGGTGACGTTGATGGTAGCATTTGGTAGCAAGAGTATGAACTACTTGAAATTGACCCTTTGCAGTCCTTACCTGAATTCAGGGCTGGCATGCGAAACTAAATGCATGGCTGTGGGGGCGAAAATAATTTAATTCTGCCGTGAGCGCGATAATCAGGAGCGAAATGATAATGATTGTCGGAGCGTAATTAAGTCAAAGCGAAACTTAATTCGAAGTGAAATAAATTTCGTTACAGACTTTTAATTTCGCTCCCTGCGCGAAATTAATTTCGTTCCAGACTTTTAATTTCGCTCCCGGTGCAAAATTAATTTCGTTCCAGACTTTTAATTTCGCTCCTGGTTCCAAATTAATTTCATTACAGACTTTTAATTTCGCTCCCGGCGCGAAATTAATTTAGTTACAGAATTTTTAATTTCGCTCCCAAGCGGTATTTAGTCCCCCTCCCTCCACCGACGTGAATTTAAAATGCATGAAACATTTTATTTCGTTGTTGAAATTAAAATATATTCGTTTCGAGAGTTAAATTATGTTCGGTACGATGTTCAAAGTCCCGACGTTGGCAACAGTGTTAGCGTAGACCACCTGCACAAAATGCTGGACCGCAACAGCAACGTGAGTCTTTCAATGGTCTTCACACCAGTGTAGGAGAAAGTCAGTGCAATGGCATCAATATCAGCATCGTTGTCGACTGAACCTCGGACTCGTGGCCGTCCCTGACGTTCATAACGCAGTACTTTGTGTAAAATGAGGCAACAAGTACCTTTACCTGTTCCAAAGCGGACAAGAAAAATGTGCCGTGCGGACAGACATTGAAGGCAAGAGAGCAACCCCCATTTGGCTGCGTCGTCTCGGGGTGCCGTCCCATTATATAGAATGGGGTGGTGTGGTGTTGAGGTCTTGCCGATTAACCGGTTTTGGTGTCGCCAGTAGGTAGAGAGAGAGAAGGAAACACTCGGTTGAGTCGGGAGTAGATGGTGTGCCACGAAAGGCACTTAATGGCCTCGATGTAGGATTTTGACTCGCCGAAGTGACAGTCTGTGGTGCTGTAGGAAATAGCGGTCACGGTTCCATATATATGAAGTGTAGTAGGAGTGAGATAAAGTGAGGAGACGACGTGCCTTGGGTAGGATAGGGGCGGCGGGACGGGGTCGTTGGGATGAGGGGGATGGCTAGCTGGGAGGCTTGTTGTAGTGTAGTTTCTATGTGTGCAGTATATGCATCGATCGTCGTCTGGCCATCCAGTGGGAGATCGTCCGTACGGAGGTGATCATTGATGTGCGCGCGGTATTCCTGCCAGTTTGCTGTGCTGAAATTCTGGACCATACTGGTAGGTGATAATGGGGTATTGCGGGGGGGGGGGGGAAAAGAGAAGATGAGCCAAACGGGGGCGTGATCACTTCCTATGAGAGGGAGGACAGACACGTCAAACAGATGGAGGAGGGAGTTACAAGCAATGACTGCGTCGGGGGTGGTATTGGAGGAAGGACGGGTATGTTTCGGGAGAGGGACGAGGGTGGCGTCGATTTGACGTAGGTAGATGTCTAGGCTACGAAGTTCTAGGGTCGAACAGGAATGAAGGTTGAGGTCGGTCATTAGAATGAAATGGGAGAAGACTTCTGCCACGTGGGCAACGAAGTCTTTGGGGATGGGGTGGTAAGGACGAATGTAGATTGTGGCTAGGTGTAGGACGCGGGAGGGGAAATACATGGAGCAAATAAGGCTTTTGGGGAAGAAAAGAGAAAATTCATTTTAGACACGAAATGAAATGTTCCATGCATATTAATTTCAGGCCGGGGACGGAGACTTAAATGCCGTGAAAGAAATTGATAGTCGTTAACAAATTTTATTTCGTGCCAGGAGTGGAATCAAAAGTCTTTAACGAGTTTTATTTCGCACCAGGAGTGAAATTAAAAGTGTGCCAAGAATTTTATTTCGCGCCAGGAGCGAAATTAAAAGTCTGTAACGAATCGTATTTCGCGCCAGGAGCGAATTTTTTTTTTTGGTCGTGTAGCCTCCTGAGAGGCCGAGTGCAGGTCTTTCTAGTCGACGCCCGTGGGCGACCTGCGCGTCGGGATGAGAGATGGAATGGATGAAGATGAATGAAACTGGGCAAGGATGTGGAAGGAAGCGGCCGTGGCCTGTCAGAAGGTACTGTCCCAGCATTTGCCTGGTGTTGAAAATGGGAAACCACGGAAAACCATTTCAAGGACAGCCGACGGTGGGGCTCGAACCCACGCGTCTACCGAGTCTGCAGAGAGCTTGGCCCCTTGACCTAACGCAGCGCTTTAGCCCGCGTAGCCACTACTGTCGGTTAGGAGCGAAATTAAAAGTATGTAACGAATCTTATTTCTCACCAGGAGCGAAATTAAAAGTCTAAAGAATATTATTTCGCGCCAGGAGCGAAACTAAAAGTCTGTAACGAATTTTATTTCGCGCCAGGAGCGAAATTAAAAGTCTGTAGTGAATTTTATTTCACGCCAGGAGTGGAAAATAAAGTATGTAACGAATTTTATTTCAGTAGGGGAGTAGTGACAGTTCTGCCCCACACATTTTATTTGTACCCAACTGTACATGTTAAAATAATTAATATCACTCGAACCCATGGTCCGATTTTGACAAACGAGGTGTCGTTGGACTCGAGCTGATGGGGGCTTTGCTATGAACCACCTATTATATTTTTCAAAAAAAGTTTGAATTTTTGTTTTAGAAAATAGGTGATAGTTTGAAAACCAAACATGGTAGTACGTTGTGCCATCGTTCAAACGAAAGGTCTCTATGTCCTTTATTTTCCTCAAAAAAACTGTTTTATTTTTTATGCTTTTTTGAAAACAGTCCAATTTTGAAATTCCTATATTTTGGAAACTAGAAATTTTACGAAAACGTTTATTTGACGTAAATCAATGGTCCCTACCCCCTCCACCCTCAAAATGAATTTTAAGTCACTAGGATAAAAACCTGATAGTAGTGTGGTAACACGGGTTCTGCTACACTTAGGAAGTTGTGAGCCCTTGCGACCTTGGAATGGAAGGAGTCATGCTAGGAGGGCGTGCTCGGATCCGTTTTTTCGTCTCGTTGTGCTCTTTACGAGAATGTCGGTGTCGAAAAGGTGAAAATCTGGAAACATGGTTTTTTGGGGGCAAAACCGTGATTTTAGACTTTTTGCTCTATATCGCGACCCAATCATGCCAGAGGCGTGTACGACGGGTCCAAGGACTAGGGGTGACGTCCTCTTTGCTGTGGACCACTCGGTATATTTTTAAAAAAATTTGGAAACTCGATTTTGGGGTAAACAAGTGTTTTTTGTGATTTTTGCTGATTTCTCGCAAACTAATAACGCTAGAGACATGTACGAGGTGTCCTAGGACTCGGGCTAACGCCCCCTTTCAAATGTGGTAGATATTTTTTCCACAAAATAATTCACAAAGGGCCTAACGCCATACATGTTGAAAAATCTTTTTTCTTTACCTGTTTATAAGGTTTATGAAGCGTGGTGGTTGAGAGAGACGATACTGTTGGGTGTGTGTTTCAACGAACCTGTCGCTAACCACAATGACTATGCTTAATAGAACAATCGCTCTTTCGGCGGGTCGGTGTATGACAGAGCGAGGGTTCGTTTTTCTGATATTTTACCTTTAACGTGTAAACGGTGATGAGAACTTGGTTCTATGTTGGTTGAAGCGAGTACAGTAAACAAACTTGCAGAGGAGCAGACGAGCAGGAGGTGAATGTCATTTGAGCTTATTGGAATGCGCTGAACTGACTTGACAACAGGTGCAATGGAAAATGACAAAGACGCAGCGGATGCTTGAAGGTGAAATAATCTGACAACCGTGATGGCAGGGAAGAGCGAAATGCATGCATACACGTGTGAAACCTCATGTACGCTAAACAAGTTACATCCTGTTTGCTTCGTACGTGACAAAATGCAAGTCCATGTGAAATTTGATCTGCCACAGGTGTCCACTTGGGACGTCAGCTGTCCACGTGTTCGATAACAGGATGTTCAAAGCGTGTTTTTTTTGTCGTGTAGCCTCCTGAGAGGCCGAGTGCAGGTCTTTCTAGTCGACGCCCGTGGGCGACCTGCGCGTCAGGATGAGAGATGGAATTGATGAAGATGAATGAAACTGGGCAAGGATGTGGAAGGAAGCGGCCGTGGCCTGTCAGAAGGTACTGTCCCAGCATTTGCCTGGTGTCGAAAATGGGAAACCACGGAAAACCATTTCAAGGACAGCCGACGGTGGGGCTCGAACCCACGCGTCTACCGAGTCAGCAGAGAGCTTGGCCCCTTGACCTACCGCAGCGCTTTAGCCCGCGCAGCCACTACTGTCGGTCATGGGAAAAAATGATTATACATGCAACGTAACATATATAAAGACATGTCGTTATCATTTCCACTATCACTTAGGTGACTACCTTTGTACACATTGCGTTGCGTGAAACCCCTGGTCTTGTTTAACAGTTTTGGTGTTGGTGGAAAATACTTAACCTTGTTGTGGGGTAGGTATTTATTTATATATTTATTCATTTATACATTTATTGACATATATATTTTTACATGCAATTATTTATTGATTAGGTAATTAATGATTTTATTTATTTGTTTGCAGATAACTGGTAGACCTTACATGTCTGCGAGAGAAGAAGCCATTGCACATTTGAGCCCACTAGAATGAAACAGCAACAAGCCACTGCAAGTGAAGGTGAGATTATTTTTTTAAACTAACTTGTTTCATGTTTTTGTTTCATATTTTTATTTTATTTAATGTATGTATTAACCTAAATTTAGGTATTTATAGCGTTTTATTTTATTTATTTTTAGAAACTTGGAAAGAAAAGCCTTACCACTGTAGCAGTTGCTGAAAACCCGAGACGCAGTAGAGCGAAACCATTGTTTCCAGGCAGTGAACTATTGAAAACTCAGGTAAGCCTAACTTAAAATGCTATTACATTTTGCCACTACTGAAAAAAACTCTTACACAAAAAAAATTCATTACCTGTACATGACGGGGACAATGATTGCTTTCTTAATTAATGGCTATGTTGTTGTTGACTGGGAAAAGTACAAGGCCATGTTGGATTTTCTTGAAACAAAAATTTAAATTTAATTTATGGGTGGTTCCCTATGGACTCAACGAATATCCACAGGTTTGAACATGATAATGTGAACAAAATGACATGACATTCATTTTTGTTTATATATTGTTTAAAGTGGGGGGGGGGTTATAAATGACTGTAGCTTTATAAAAAGAAAATAAGTACATGGGTTACTGTTAGTGCCAACATACAGTTTATTTTTAATGGTGTTTTGATATATTAATGCCAATTAACGTTAACGTTTTATTTACAAGTATTGATTGATTGATTGATTGAGTGATGGGTTATTTTGTTTGTTTTTAGGTGTCGTAATGCGCCATTAATGTTGTGAACAGACAGTGAAAATGGCATACATTATGCTTTAAAGTACTCTGTGCAAGGTTAATAACTTACAATAAGAAAAAGTTTTATTATAACACATGGCATTAGTACCAAATACAACAAGTGAGCAAGTTGGTTTACCACGTGGGTTAAATTTAAAATCAGAACATGATCGTTGGTTAACATTTGAATCCTGGCCTGTAGGCTTTTTGTCGACACATGAACTTGCAAAAGCCGTTTTTTTACTTGAACCGAGAAGATGTGGTGCGCTGTGTGTTTTGTAGTATTGAACTTTCACACTGGGAGGAAGGGGATGATCCCTTTAGAGACCATTTGCGATGGTCTCCTTGTTGTCCTTACATCCTTGGAAAACAAGTGGGTAACCTACCAGTGTATCCATTTTACCGAACCACAAGGCCATTGGCTACTACTTACGTTGCTGAATAACAAATAAATAATAATAATAATAATAATGATATATTACCAGCCAACAACGGTAGTGTCGATATATGTGGTCCATATGCCATAGACAGTGTTGAATTGGCGTGTGCTATTGAAAAATTGGGAGTTTGCAAGACTAAAGCACTAGCACACCCAGATAACAGCTCTGTTGAAAAACGTTTAGAATCTTATAAAAATGTTTGGCCATTAATATTAAAACACCTTACCAAACAGCTAAGTGAAGCTGGATTTCTTTATACTGGTGAAGGGAATAAAACAATATGTTTTTATTGTGGATTTGCTTTAAAGTATTGGCAAATGACTGATGACCCTTTTGTGCAACACGCTCGTTGGTTACCTAACTGTAAATACATGGTGTTGCTTCAAGGTCAGGAATTTGTGAACACTATTCGTAAAGAAAACATGATTTCAGCACAAGACTTAAAATTGCCTTTTAGAGTTAGAAAAAACAATAGGTGCATGGTTCGTAAAGAAAACATGATTGCAGCACAAGACTTAAAATTGCCTTTTAGAGTTAGAACACGTGGAGCAAATACACGAGGCTGAAAGAAAAGACTTGTCTCGCGAACAGATACAAAAGTGTGACCAACAATTATGTAAAATTTGTTATCAAGATGAACTAGGTGTTGTATTTTTGCCTTGTGGACACATGATAGCCTGTGTCAAGTGTGCATTAGAACTTAATACTTGTGCTATATGCAGAAAAGTAGTATCTGCTACAGTTAGGGCATTTCTTGCATAACTAGTATAATTTATTCGCCATGCATAGTGCAAAATCCCTAATTGCACAATATTATTAAAGCTGTTTTAGAGTGTAATAGATATGATTTTGTTTTGTTTATAGACTACTACAATGATTGTTTTGAATGCTGTAGGACAATCATGTGGCTTAGAGACAAAGAAGCTCAGCGAATTGCCAACGCATATACCATTCCGCATTATCAAGATTCGGAAATTGAAAACAGCATATGGTGATCGTGTACATTGTGTATGTGAAAATCTTGAGACATTTCTGCCTATACGGTTTAATGATATCTAGGAGAGTGTTTTTGATGAAGTCAATAATGCTGTGCAACCTATACATTTAATTTAAGATGGTTTTAAAAACAATAGGTGCATGGTTCGTTTTATTTAAATAAAAAAAAAACAAATGTCAAGTAATATTAATAATGGAAGATATAAGTGATGACAATGGACTGAAAGAAAAATATGTGTATAGAATAATAATGTTCTAGTTTTTAGTATTGTCTTAAAACATATTATCATGAAACCAAAAACATGTATATAAAGTTTGTAAATAAATGCCAAATGATGTTACAATGCTGTTTTATTTTATACAAAGTTAGTATATTTAACATTGCAGAGTATACATGATTATGACAATAGATGCACACTGAATACAAGCCTTTCTCTCTTTGCAATAGTCTGTTATAGTTTTAAACACAAGATCATTTTATAGCAATGTCCATTCACTGTTGTTTTTGAAAACTGGGGAAGCCGCGATGGTTGTATAGGCATAAAAACCTTATTGTTATTACTATTTAGTCATTTTGACCCTCTTGCATATCAAGAGCAGATGACCTAGTTGTTCCACTCTTTAAAACAACGACGACGACAACAACAACACTACCTCTTGCATAGTTTGTGATGTTGATGGCTCTTGCGACGTGGAAGATGGATTAAAATAACTTTTAGAACAGGGGTTAAACGTTGCACATTAAACAATGCACTATTTTGAGTACCAATATGGTTTTTTTGATGTTTTGTCGACGGCAACTGTGTTTCATGCAGTACACTACATTGATGATCACAGACATATCCATTAATGTATTTAAAGGAAACAGTTTTTTGTTGGCTTTCTCAAATTGTTGTTTTTGTTGTTTTCTGCCAACAGGTGCTTACTGCGTATGACAAGGCTGTACACTCGTGGGATAGACAGCCTTTCTTGCTAAGGGTCTCCTATATATCTTAAACATGGCTATACATGTTAGTTCTGAACATTTAGTGGTTAATTGTATATTGAGTTTAAATAGAGAACTTATACAAGCACGTCTTGCATGTGGTTAAACTTCACAAGTGTCACATGCAACACGCAAAGTATGTTTCCGCTACCTAGCGGTAAATATGAGCACTACCTGTACTACTAGCATCCTACCTAGCGGAGGATATGAACACTTACTAGTAATATCCAAAGTGAGCTGAGGTTAGGTTAGGTTAGGTAAAGTTAGGTTAGCCATCAAAATAAGTTACCAAAATAAGCCATCAAAAATAATTGTTTTTTTTTATCCCTGAGGTCTTGGGTTCCAACTCGACTATGCACAGAATTTAATTAACATCTGAGAGTTGAAAGGTTAGGTTAGGTTAGGTTAGGTGAAGTTAGGTTAGGTGAAGTTAGGTTAGGTTAGTGAGCTGAGGTTAAGTCTTTAAATATTCCCTCTCTTTCAACTACTTTCCAACACCAAGAAAAAAATCCACTAAATACATTGACACAAATAACTTATCAAATAAGCCAATACAAAAGCCAATGCTAAAGCCAACACAAAAGCCAACACGAAATGCCAACACAAAAAGCCAACACAAAAGCCAACACAAAAAAGCCAACATGAAAAGCCAACACAAAAAGCCAACACGAAAAGCCAACACAAAAAGCCAACACAAAAGCCAACACAAAAAGCCAACACATAAGCCAATATATAAGCTTATGGTAGGTCACTCCATCAGCAAAACAGTTGTAGCCTTTGTAGTGTGAACATCGTACTGACAGGTCAGTTACTACTATGGAACTTATTACAACCAACAAAGGTAGGCTACGTGCTCTCTATCAAGGCTACTCCTATAACTATAATCGCCAGAATGTGAATGGAATAATATTCTGGCGATGCTCAAAAGAGAGGTCAACAAAATGTCGAGGCAATCTGAAAAGTAAAAATGGAAAGGTTTTAAGTGTGAGTGTTCATCAATATAGTGCTCTAAACGAATCACGCTTGCTGTTTACAAACAATTTTCAAAATGCTAAAAAGCAAGTTCAAGAAAACGATATTGCGGCTAATGATAGTGCAGTGTTTGTTCAAAAGGATTTATCATGTCCTCAAAAAGTCATGCTAAGACAGTTGTCAACGTCCATGAAACCTTCAACACTATCAAAATGAACTCAGACTATAAATGAAGTGGTATTACAAGAGGATCAGAAAGGACTATATAGTAATAGTGATGATGATAATGATGATCATGATGATGATAATGATATTGGTAATGCTTAGTTTACACCTAAAAATCCATTTGTTAAATTTGTATACTGGAACAAACCCAGTAAGCTAATTCAACGGCTTCGACAATTGCATGCTTTACAACAAGCTGGGCATACCGGTCACGATTGGGAAATCAAAGAAATTGAACAAGAGCTTCGTCGTGCTGAAATTATTGTGTAATGGGTCTACCACTTTGCGACCTCTTTTACCCCCACTCTTGGTTCTTATATTTGCTTATTTGCTTCCACTTTTACCTGAACTCTTTGGATCCATATTTGCTCTCACATTAAACTATTATTCTTATTACCAAGTTGACTTTACTAGAGCTTAGTCTATGCTTGACAGTTGACATGGAAGTATCAGTGACTAGGTATGGTAAGCCTTACGCATACTGTAAAGGATATTCATATATTGTGAAACGAACCAATAAAAATGGAACTGTTATTTGCCGTTGTTCAAAGCAACGTTCCAAACATTGTCGTGGTGACCTAAAAAGTAAAAATAGTGAGGTTTTAAGTGCCAGTGATCATCAGTAGTATAGGCGGCGGTATGGGACAGACAATTAAGTGTGGTTAAAAGTACCATTAAAATTCTATTAAAAAATAATGGAAAAAATAACCTTAAACTTCTTGAAAAAAATTGTCCAAAGAAAATATGGTTATCTTAACCATTACATTTTTTTTCAGATAAATTATGGTTAGGCCTAACCATAATTTGAATTACTTTTTATGGCTAAAGATAACCATAAAAAGTACCTATAATTTCATATGAAATTATGGCTACAACCAACCATAAAACACTATCAAATTTATGCTTAAAATTAACCATTAAATGTTCACCAACTTTTAAAGAAATATGGCTACTACTAACCATAAAACGTAATTAATAATTATCGATAGTAATAATGGTTATAACTTACCATAAAACACTATTTAACTTGTGGTTACCATTATCCATAAAAATTAATGATAAAAAATAATAAAAAGTTATGGTTAACGTATCCATAAGATTACAAATTATATTTTCAAAAATTATGGTTAAAACGTGCTATAAAACTGACTCTAAAAAGTAATTCTAAAATTAAGGCTAAAATTATGCTTAAAATTAACCATAAAAGTAATTAAAATTAACCATGCAGACATCAAAAATCAATGGCTACAGCTAAGGCAACTTTTTAAAGAATTATGGAAAGAATAATGGCTAAATTTAAGGCTAAAATTACTAGTGACTTTTTAAAGAATTATGGATAAAATAATGGTTAGAACAAGGCTAAAATTACTAGTGATTTTTTTAGAAATTATGGCTAAAAATTATGGTTAAAATAATGACTAAAATTACCAATAACTTTTTAGAAATTAGGGAAAAAATAGTGGTTAAAACAAGGCTATAAATTCTAGTGACATGTTTCTTTTTGGGGGGCAGAAGAACCAGTGACTTTTTAAAGAATTATGGATAAAATTACAGTTAACAAAATTTTTGCAAAACTCCGGCATTTCGGAGAAACCCCCAGGGGTGTTTCGAAGCCAGCGCTGGTTTTTAATTTCTCTTCGTTGTTTCCCCTGGGGGTTTTTTCTTTGTTCTTTGTTCTCCTTCTCTCGCTCTTTGAGTGGCCACTCTTTTTTACTTTGCATCTCTCAGGCTCCCTTATGTGCCTGGAGAGCATTTGCTCCTTACTCCTCTCCTCTCTCTCCATTAATGACTCAGTTATTTTTTGAAAGGATTGAGTGGGATTCGAACCATAGAAGCAGGGCGCCTCCGCTTCTAAGCGAACAAATCACAACAAACCAAACACTTAGCCTCCTGAGCTACGAGGAAAGCGATGAAAAAGCGCGTTTGCGGCTTTATGTGGTGCAATTGCTTACGAGAAGTGCACTACGAAGAGCTTTTATTGTTTGCTAATAGATTGCGCTACACATACATACTACGTAGTTTCTTGTTTTGCTACTAGTGCTTCCGGTGTAACAAGACTAACAGCTGGGGTCTAAGTAATATTTAATTTAGCACATCACTTGCATGCGAGCGAGCGGACGGAACTGAGAGAGTGATAGCAAGGTTATCTTATCGACTAAGAGTGTATCAAGGCAAACGGAGTTTCCTGGTCAAGTTCACTGATAACTTATTTTTAACTTCTTCCTTCTTCTTCCTCACTGTGCTCAGCCAAAACTATTAGCTTTTCCACTTGTTCTTCTAATTCATCTAAGGCATTACCTATTTCCATGAAATCACTGTCATCACTAACGCGTTCTAAGATTGTCAGTTGCAAATTTTGCAGCTTGAGGTAGTAATCGAAGACTATTTTCTTAATACACTCAGGCACATTATTTACTTTGGTGGGTGTACGCCCGCTAACGGAGGGTGTGTGGGAAGCACAACCCCCTTTTAAAATATTTGTCAGGCTGCAAGGCATTATATTATATTCGGGTTTCATATTTATTAACTGTTTTTTATATCTATAAACAACAACATTTCTGCAGACTTAATTGCCTTTTCACCTAAAATAGCATTTTCTTAATTCTTAGCTTTTAAGTTCAATTGAACTTAAAAACTAAACTCTTACTAATTTATTAAAATGAATAACAACTACTATTCTTTCGCACTGTGGTCAGCCGAAACAAATAAAGTGATTTTAGGCACTACTTTTATGTATTAGTTTATCTACTTGCTCTTCTAATTCCATTAATGCCTCACCAATTTCTTCACAGTCACTTTCATCACTAACGCGTGCTAAGATCGTTAGTTGCAAATTTTGCAGCTTGAGGTAGTAATGGAAGGCTATCTCCTTAATACACTCAGGCAAATTATTTACGTCGACGCAACGGACGCCATCGGAGTTATATTCGGGTTTCATATTTATTAACTGTTTTTTATGTCTATAAACAACAAAATTTCTGCAGACTTAATTGCCTTTTCACCTAAAATAGCATTTTCTTAATTCTTAGCTTTTAAGTTCAATTGAACTTAAAAACTAAACTCTTACTAATTTATTAAAATGAATAACAACTACTCTCATACTTCACCTGAACATTATAAAAATTTTGTTATTGAGAAACTGACCAATGATGAGTTGGTGGATAACAAAAAAAATGGTTCTATTTCAACATTTTTAACATATGAAGGGTTATTAAAGGTTATTTATAGCTCGAGGAAATCCTGTAGTTCAAAAATTTAGAAAATGGGCAAAAAAGGTTGTTTATACCTCTCACTTGGGAACAATTGAACAACGACAAGAAATGTCCCGTAGTACACTCAGAGGTGCAAACCCAGAATCTATAAGTGATGTCTTAGGTTGTTCTTTAACCTCTACTCCATGTATATATGCATTTAATTTAGGTTGTGTAAAAGACCTTAAAAAATCAGATATTTTTAAATATATATTACAACCATATTCTAATAAAGATTATGTTTTAAAATATGGAAAGTCCATAGATTTAAAAAGACGTTCTGGGGAACATAAAAGGTTATTTTCTCTATTTAAAAGTTTTCAGTAACTATTCCATGCTTAGCATCATAGGTTAAATTCTTTTTACCGTACATAATTATATAAGCAAGCGTATTTTCTGGTATATTGGCATTAAATGTTGCTACCAATTTCATACTGGTTTTCTGAGGTGTTACTACATTTCTACGCCGACTTATATTGATAACATAAATAGGATAAGAAGCAATGAACTCTGTTGGGGTTACAACAACATCATACTTTAGCTCAGTTATTCGCTTAAAGTCTCTAAAAGCATAATAGGCATTTAGATAAGTATTAGGAGGATTAATATTCCACATTTCTTCCGGAAACATTTCGTTTCTTCCGTTTTTCATGTAAATATTTTGAAGCTGAACATGATCAAATTTGGAACTATTCATATCTTGGTTACCTTTTCTATTAGTTTGAAACACAACAAAAATAAAATATGGCAGATCAAACTCCATTGAATTGTAGTAATTAGTAATATCTATTTCAAAATTCTTTTTACCACTTAGGCCTGAAATTTCTTGAGTTTGAAGGTCAAAGAATGATATAGGTATTCGAGGTTCTTTTAGTATTTTTTCTCTCAGTTCAAGCTCATAATTCGGTTCGTATTTAACAACAGGAATTTTTATCTCCATTGACTTTACGGTAACTTTTCCTTTCTCCGGGAGAGTTCCAGCAACATTGCCCCCATCGGGATTCTTAGTCCACCATCTATACAAAGCATCGGTCGCATTTTGACTCCATGTAAATGTAACAGTTAAATCTCCTTCCCACATAATCTCTTTAAAATCCTTAAAAAAGCCACCAAGAAGACTTAAAGGGTACCTTAACTCATTTGATTTTTTCTGCAATTTACCATTATTAAGAAAATTACCTGAATATATCATTTTATCACTATAAGAGGCTGTTAAATTAAACAGAACCGTTGAAGATATATTTGGATGGTCAATTCGATAGATAGTGTGTCCTCGTTTTTTCACGGTTACAGTGCTCCAAAATTGAGTGGGGTAATTGTCAATTAGCTTTACATTTGACTTTCCTTCATAGTTAGTGTAATCAGTTCCATCAGCATGAGTTACATCGAAAGTAATATACAGGTGCGCATTATTATCAATCCAACCATCACCAACTTTAATATCTATTTCCACGTCCTTGTTTGGCAAATTTAAATTGTTTTTAGTCTTTTCATTTACAGGAAAAGACTGCCACTGGTAACTTTCTACTTTGTTCATTTATTATAAGAAAAATAATAGAAAATTAAATGAAGAGGAAATAATTAACTCATCTCTAAAATTACAGTAACTGTTGCGCCGTTGAAATCTATTACTTCGTCATTCTCATTGGTCACAGTAATTTTTAAATTCTGAATTTTATCGAAAACTGGGCAAAATATAGGATAATTCGGCTCATAAATTATTGGAGCACTACATTCTAGGGCTGGTTTAAATGATGCAATAATATTCGTTTCACGGTGAAAATGCTCCGAGTCTTTTACAAACATTCCATCCGCTAAATTGAAATGAACGCGGATATTTTCAAACGGAATTATTTTAGGTAAGTTCCGAGCAAGTGTTTTGGTTTTTGGTTCTACAATTTGATTATTAAAACCTAAAACCGAACCAATACTTTCTTCTTGGTCAAAATATATTTTATAATCACTAATTATTTCCAATCTGTTTAGAATTTTATTTTGTTCAATACTAATCTTAGGTTCTTGACTTTGAATAGCTGTTTGTAAATTTTCTACATTATATTGACCTGGTGGAATAAACATTTCAGTTATCGTACCTGATACTTTTTCATAGTGTACTTTATTGCTTTTTGTTGTAATATTTGGTGTTAGGAAGGTTGAGTAAAACCCTATTAATCCAACTTTTCTAAATTCATCTCGCAATGGAACATTTAACCTTTTCTCTAAAACCGAAGTTTTACCACTTAGTTCAAAAATTCTCTTCATTTATTAATTCATTCATTAATTAATAAAATAAACGAAAATGAGTAAACGAAATGTTGTAGATTGGGACCCACAAGTAAGACTTGTAGAAAAGCAAGTAAAGAACAAACATGGCAAATTATTACCGAATTCCATTCGTTGTGCTATAATAGGCCCCAGTAATTGTGGTAAAACAACCTTAATGATTGACAATTATATTTTGGCACCTGGATGGTTAAACTGGGAAAAAATAAACAACCTTTACATCTTCTCTAAAAGTTTAGATCAATCTAAGTATCAACAGTTTATGGAAAAATGTAATAAAATCGAAGAGAAGTTAGGAAAGTCCATTGCACAATTTATTCATGACGATGAAAGCATAATGCCCCTGGATAAATGTGAAGATAGGTCAGTTGTAATTTTCGACGATTTCATACTGGAAAACCAAGACATAGTTCGAGAATATTTTACACGAGGAAGACATAAAGGGATTGACTGTTTTTACTTAGCTCAAACGTATTCAAAAATACCAAAACAATTAGTTCGTGATAACTTAAATTTCTTAAACATATTTAGGCAAGATAATACCAATTTAAATCATAATTATCAAGAATTTGTTGGTGGCGATATGAAATTTGAAGACTTTAAGAATATTTGCAGCAAATGTTGGAATGAGGAGTTTGGTTTTATTACTATTGATATGAATCGCAAAGCTAACGATGGTAAATATAGGAATAAAATTAAAACGTTTCTAAATGTTGGGTAACTACTCCAGGGGTATTGGCAGGTTTTAGGTTGAGTATTCTAACACCAACGTCAGCGTACAACGTTCAGCGTCAATGTCAGCGTCAACGTACAGCGTCAATGTCAGCGTCAAATGTCAAACGTCAATGTTAGCATCAAACGTCATTTTTTTAAAAATTTCACCTATAATAAAGATGTTTGCGAAATACGATCAAAAGGTAGTTCAACAAGCAAGAAGGAATAGGAAGAAATTTGAAGAATTAAAAGACGAATTTCGAATATGGAAGAAGCAGCCTATAACGGAATACGAGAAGTATAAAAAAGAAGATCAACCTGTTATCGATGCTGTTAATGTTTTAGGCAACAAGTTAAATGACATCGGTGAAAATGTTATTAAAGCTATAGAAGAAAATAGAGAAGTGGAGAAGCAATTAATTCCTTACAAAATTGACTATAAAGAAGACTTTCCTTCAGATTCCGAAGGTTCCCATTTCTTGGATGAATATGATGTCACTGATGAGCAAAAAGAAGCTTTAAAATCGGCAAGAAAGGTCAGAAAGAATTTAGAGTCACAACTTCAGAAAGAAAAAGGGAGGAGTTTATTTCAAGAGGCCGATGAAGAGTATGATAAAAGTGAAGAAAATGTTAAGAGGAAAGGCATAACTGATTATTCTACGGTCCACTTAGGGGTAATAATTTCAAAATATTTACCTAGAATTAGTGACCCTAAATTTGGAATAAGGTATGATAAGAACTATCAGGGTTATTATATAGGTGACTCAAAAGTTGAATTCAGTAATGACGATATTATAATTAAGGGTAAGAATTTTAAAGCTACAAAGGGTTTAATGCTATTTTTAACCTTAAATGATATACCTAACGATAATGAGTATACAGACGAAGACCGCAGCACATATAAGACTATTTTAAAAATTACAAATGCTATGTATCAAAACAATGACCCAAATAGCACTAAACCTAAAAGTAGTGTTGGCAAAAAATATAATATGTTGATAAAGGATATATGGCTTTCAGAAAAAGTTAATAGAAAAGAAAGAGCTGCATCTCTAACCACTCCTCCTAAATCAGGATTTGGTTTTGTAAAAAAATATTCAAAAGCACCGATTGAATATGTGTGGATGGATGATGTAAGGGAATTAATAGACAGATTAATGGTAATTCATGGCGAAGAAAATGCTGGAAACAACGTCTATCGCAATGAAAAGGTTGGAATAACGAAGATGCTTACGAGTAAGTTTAATGACTTCATTGTTAATAATCCTAAAGGTATTCCATATCTAATTAGGTTTTTGAATAACATTCCCCATACATTCTGGGAATCTGAAAAACATGGAAAAGGATTAGTTAATTGGATGATTAATAAAATAGGTGAAAATAATATTGACTTAACACTCCCGGGATATAAATTTTGTGGTCCTGGTAATCCATTAGACAAGCAACTAGCCGAAGGAGTTCAGGGTTCTAACCCATTAGACGAAGCATGTAAATTACATGATATAGCATACCGCGACCATACAAAATTAGAGCACAGACATCAAGCAGATAAAGAATTACAAAAGGCTGCAAAAGAGAGAATATTCAGTAAAGATGCTAACTTGAGTGAGAGACTAGCAGCTACAGCCGTTACTGGAATAATGTATGGAAAAAGAAAAATGGGAATGGGGTTAGATGAAAATGGTTGGGGCGTTTGAGTATAAATTTGTAAAATTTTTGTTTATGATTTTTTTCATTAAATAAATGAAAGGATTTAGTATTGATTACAACGTTTCCCAAAAAGGGAAACTAAAACCCAAAGCTATTAAAATAAAACTCTCCAACGAAGATCTGAAAAAGCATGACTATCTAGATGAGTACTTGACAGATACACAAAAGAAGCAGAAAGCAAGAAAAATTCAAAAAGGTGGTAGCTTACTTATAAGTTTGTCCATTCCAATTGTAAAGAAAATATTCGAATATCTCAGTAGGAAGAAAGAAGGTTCTGGAATTAATGAACACCAAGGAGGATTTTTGCCATTAATATTAGCTGCATTGGGTGCCATTGGTTCGCTGGCAGGTGGCGCTGCAGCCATTACAAGCGCTGTTCATAAAAAGCAAAAAGAAGATGCGGAATTGGCTGAACAAATTAGACATAATCTGGTGATCGAAAAAAAGACTGGACAAGGTTGTTTGGGAATAACTAAAATTAAAAAAAAAATCATCGATATTGAGTGATATACTTTCCAACTATAAGCACCCTTTAAGTAATTTCGATATTCTTAAAATAATACACGAAATGAACATAAAGCATTTTCGAAATGTTTTTATGATTGATGAACTGCCTACAAAACCTAATGATTGTGAATCAGGAATTGTAAACTTGGATACGTCGGATCATGCAGGTACTCATTGGATTTGTTACTTTAAAAAGGGTTATCAAAAACTCGTCTTTGACTCATTTGGTGGAGATGTTCCTGAAAAACTAGTAAATTATTTGGGAGCTAGCAACCTATTTTATAACGCCGAAAGAATTCAAATGTTTGATGAATATATATGTGGTCATTTATGTGTCCTTGTTTTAAAGTTGTTTTCGAATTTGGGTTCCCCTAATCCCGCTCATTTTAACGAAATTATAGATTTAATAAATGGACATATTTGGAAATAAAATTATAAACGGAGAGAGTAGTTCATTAAATATTAAAGCTAACACAAAGGATGATTTAGAAAAACGATTTTCAAGGCTAGTTACGGCTCTAAATAAACGCCTTAGTGAGCTTTTTTTTGTTTCAAAAACATGGATTGATTTTCAAGGTAAAAGGATAGCGAATATTGAAGATCCAATCAACAATAAAGATGTCGTTAATAAGCAATATCTCTTAGAAAAGCTCAAACCATTTACTACTGAAGGGGACTACTTCACGAAAGAAGAAATAGAAAAATTGTTCTCGGAATATACCACTACTTGTCTTGCACCAATATCAACATTTACAGAAAAGGTTGACAACTTAGAAAGAAAGGTGTTTGATAGGATAATATTACAAAAGGACCTTTTTGCAGAGAAAGATAAAATTAAGCATATTTTTACATACAACTCAACGATTAGGAAAATATTTGTTCGTATCGTAGACCCAGATAAAGTATTTACTTCATATAGAGATGACGCTATTAAAACAGTATTAGACGTTTATATTGCACGTTCCAAAGAAGAAAAAATTATGGTAGATACTAGTAAGCCCTTTAACGTTAAATCTGGTGATACTTTATGCTTTAAAAATAAAATGGGCAGCGTAATTTTAAAACTTCCAATAAATGTTAGTGTGACGATGTTTGGTGAAGTAATACTTGATGCATATGAACCTCATCCTGATGAATCGGTCGAATAACACTAATGTTAAAATGTTTTAGTTTTTAATGGAGAAAATATCCATTAAAAACATTTTAATGTAACAGGTTTTTATACAACATCTCTATTGTTCCTTTAAGAAGATCAGGAGTAAATGGAATGTTGAAATGGTTTCCCGAATAGCTAATTTTTATTTGTTCTTTCATAAGCACATACAACCTTACGCTATTAGGATCATTATATTTTTCATAAACTATCTCACAATCGGGGTGCCGCCTGCATATTTTTTTGATTGCTTGATTCACCTGTTGTCTCTGCGCCCTTATTGCATAGTACCTGTACTTTTCGTTTGGTTCATGCTTATCTATAATAAGCAGACAATTATTCTTACTAGTTTTAAGTGCAAGAGGTGTGGCTAATGGGGTAAGAGATTCGTTTTCTGCTTCCTTTATTTGAAGTTTCTGCATTAACCCAACTAATTGGTTCTTATATTCTTCTTTAATTTTGTATTCTCCGTACTTTCGAATTGATGGAAGGACTTCTTTCGTTACCCATTTCTTAAATTTTTTAGCTTCCTCTTTTTTAGATGATAAAATAAGCGAATACAAACCAGATTCATTAATAAATATGGTTTGAGGATGTATATTTTTTAACCCCGCCAAAAGGGCGGGGTTATTTAAGGTATCGAATGTACCTTTGTCTTCAATTGCAACGTGTTTTCGAATTGCTTTATCTGTATCTCTATACTCCAATATTAAAGCAATATCTTTAGCTTTAAACCATGAATCGTTATTTTCATCAATAGCAATAACCACTTGTTTGCTATTATAGACAAGTTTGCTGTTTAGAATATCGGTATTTGATTCCATTTATTAACTAATTAATTAATTAAAATATAAATATAAAAAAGTTAATTTCCTCAACAAAGGGTAGACCCTTGTTTCTTGTAAGTTAGTTTGCGTTCTTTAATGTTGGGTGTCTGAGTAAACCAATGCTTATTTTATAATTAATTTTAATTAATTAATTAGTTAATAAATGAATAATCACATTTGGTGTTTAAAGTGCAAAACGTTTACTCAAACACTGCATCCTCACACCCTTTCGACAAAAAATGGTCGAACTAGAATCGAAGGTTTATGTTCCGAGTGTGGGAGTAAGAAAAGCAGGTTTGAAAAAAAAAAGTTAATGAGAGTGTAGAAATAAGAGGTTCAACCCAAATTAGGGAACCACCCGTTAGCATTCGGGAGGAAATTATAAACGAAATTCATAAGCCCATGAGGAAGAATTTTCCGAGAAGGAGGGTTACAACTCATGGCATTGATGACATTTGGCAAGCGGATTTGGTAGAAATGGACTCTGGAAAAATAAAGGGGATATCGAAGCTTAATAAAGGCTACAAGTATTTGTTAACAGTCATTGATGTATTTTCAAAGTATGCCTGGGGTGTTCCAGTCAAAGATAAAACGGGTAAAAGTGTTGCTGAAGCGTTTGATGGTATTTTAAAAAACAGAAAACCCAAAAATCTTCAAACAGACAACGGTAAAGAATTTTACAATAAAGAATTTTCAAAATTGATGAAAGAGTGTAGTATCAATCATTATTCGACTTTTACTGAAGTAAAAGCTTCAGTTGTAGAACGATTCAATAGGACCTTAAAAGAGAAAATGTGGAAGCAGTTTGATATTCAAGGAAACTACTGCTGGGTTGGCATTTTACCAAAGTTAATTAATGGCTACAATAATACGACGCACACAACTATAAATATAAAGCCAAAAAACGTAAACAAAGCTAATGAAGAACATTTGTTGAAAACTGTTTACACTGTAAGCGTAGGAGCGGAAGAAAAAGCGAAATTTAAAGTTGGCGATCATGTCAGAATTAGTAAACTAAAAGGTATATTCGAAAAAGGATACACAGGAAATTGGTCGGCTGAAATATTTAAAATAAAAGATATCGTTTATTCCGACCCTATTACGTACAAATTGAAAGATGTAAATGCGGAAGAAATAAAGGGAAACTTTTACACCCGAGAATTACAGAAAACAAAGTATCCAGAGGCATATCTTGTTGAAAAAGTTTTAAGAAAGAAAGGAAATCGGGTATATGTCAAATGGTTGGGTTTTGATAATTCTCACAATAGCTGGGTTAATAAAGAAAATGTTATATTGTAATATTTCTGTATAAATAAATGGATGCCCGAGTAAAGCGAATAACCCTTTCTTTCTTCCTGTTTTTACTACATCCTACTGAAAATGTAGAAGTATTTATAAATCAGTTGTCTGAGGATAGTATAGATTATCTTTTTGAACTTAATGGTGATGACATAGATAGCTGTTACAATTTTCTTAAAGCTACAAAAGAATCCTTAATTTTACGTTAATTTTGGTATTTGATTTTAATGGTTATTAACCATTAAAACCATACATTTTAAGTAGAAAATTTATCGGGGTGTTACGAAAATTTAAGATTGTGCGCTTTGTTACAACAATTAACTTCTTTTGTGCCGTGGTATACCATTTTCAACCCTGTCATTTCTGTATTCCATCTTCCCAATTTAGTACCTTCGCATATCTATCGGGTAATATAACCTTCAATTTACTATCAAGTTCTAGAAAAGTTTTATTTCCATATTTTGTATTTATATCTTCTGCATTCGTTATAAGGTATTCGTACCCTATTTCTAACTCACTGAGATTCTTAAACGGTTTTTGTTCGTTGATGCTATTGAGCTTCTCAAGAAATTGTTTCTTTTCCATTTATTACCTATAAAAAATTAAAAAAAATAAAAATATTTTACTATCATTTCTCTCGACCCCGAAAGAGTAATGTCTTATAATAATGTCTTATAATTATTTTTATTTAAAAAATGAAATTTTTAATTTAAAAAAGTTATATAATAAATGGATTTAAAACAAAATATTAAGCGCCAAACAGGTGCAACTGTAAAGGAACTAAGGGTTCTGGCAACGGAACTCAAACTAAAAGGAGTATACAAGATGAAGAAGGCTGCTCTTCTTGAAGCTGTAAGCAGTGCTTGGAGTAATGCCGGAAATAGTGCTTTGTTTACGTATCAAGAATCAGAGCTGCCTAAGAAGAGCGTTCGTGAACTAAAACAAGTCGCCAGAGAAAACAAAATTAAGGGCTACTCAGTAATTAATTCAAAGAAAGGGTTGCTAAATTTGATAGCGGAAGAAAAGGAACGTTTGGACAAAATCAGGCATTTTGGATTTGATCAAGACCTCTTTGAAATTAAGAAGGAACCAACACCTGTTCAATCTAAGGACTTAAAAATTGTAAAGCAAAAATTAGGCCAAATTTTTCCTTTTAAGAAAAAAATATTTAATGAAACAGTAGCTAAAAAGTCACCTTTCGAAATTCATCAAGGTAATCGTACTGTGCTGCACAAAAAGTTTAACGTATGGCAGACAGCTTATACTATACACATAAAAGATTTGCAAGGAAAACCAATAGAACAAATGAAAGCGGTCAGAAAAGGTGTGCATGCAGCCATAAAAGAAGTAAGAAAACTAACTGATTTTAAGCCAGGTGATCAAATGAAAGTAGTTGCAGAAAATAATAATTTTAACCATATGATTTCATCAAAAAGAAAAAGAAAAGTTAATGCTTCACATCTACTTGACCAGATTGAAAGAATAATAACATCTAATGAAAATGTAGATATCAACAATACCACTTTTCACTTCGAGGTTTACAAAATACCCAGAGGCAAAGGAGCAAAGCGTAAGAAAATAGTCAATATTGCTAAAGATGTTATGGCTAAAAGAAGCATAAACAAAATAACCAACACCGATAAACTATGCGGACCAAGAGCAATAATCACAGCCTTAACCTATGAAACTAAAATATATTGGACAGGACATTAACTGATAATGAAATTACCTACATTAGGAAAGGACGGAGTTTGCAAGAAAAATTAGCAAAAGAGTTATGCACAAGATTCGGAATGAACTGTGAAGATGGGTTTAGTTTAGACGATATTAAAAGTGTTGCATATCTCATGGGTGTTCGGATTAAAGTTGTTTCGGCTGCCCATTTTAACAAGGTAATCCAGGCCTCAGGTGTAAATGACGCGATAACAATTTATTTGTACTTGCATAACGACCATTATGATTCCATTAATAATATACGAGGTTTTTATGGAAGTTCATATTACTGCAAACAATGTGATATACCTTACGATCATCAGGACAAGCACTCGTGTAAAAAAGATACAAATGTGTGTAATTTGTGTTTGTGCCCAAAACATGATTTCCCAGAAGGTATGCGACCCCGAGTATACTGTAAAAAGTGCAATAGATATTGTTTTGGTAAAGATTGCGTTAATAACCATGAGCGAGTGTGTGAGGTAGCTTACAAGTGCAAAAAGTGTAATAAGATATGTAACAGAAGTGATAAGCACAATTGTGGGTACTCTAAGTGTTGGAATTGTAATGATATCGTGAAAAGAGAAGAGCACCAATGTTATATGCAAGGAAAGAAAAACCGTGGGGGATACTGTATGGAAGATTGTATTTGCAATGGAAAGGCTGATAAGCGATATAAATGGTGCACTTACACGGAAAACGACTACTTTTTCGATTACGAAGCTGAACAAGATACCGGAGTACACGTCCCAAACTTTGTATCCGTTTATGACTTTAATGGTGTTAGGCGGGCTTTCCTAAAAAATGACGAATTTTGTCAGTGGCTAATATCAGACAACCACAAAGGTTTTACGTGTATAGCACACAATGCAAAAGGTTATGATGCGCATTTTATTTTACAATATTGCGTCAATAATGGCATTAAGCCTAAAACTATTTACCAAGGGTCTAAAATTATGGAGCTCAAAATACCAGCCCTAAGGCTCAGAATAATTGACAGCATAAACTTTATCCAAGGAGGTCTCGCATCCTTTCCCAAAACATTTGAACTAAAAGAACTAAAAAAGGGGTATTTTCCACACTTTTTCAACAAAAAAGAAAATCAAAATTACGTAGGGTCCATTCCAGCTACTAAATACTATGGTGTTGATACAATGAAACCTGATGCTAGAAAAGTATTCTTAGAATGGCACGCTGAGAAAGTGAAAGAAAACTACGTGTTTGACTTTAAGAAAGAATTAGCCGAATATTGTCATTCAGATGTCGATATATTACGGCGAGGTTGCCTCGCCTTTAGACAGTCATTTTTAGAAATAGCAAATATAGACCCCTTCCAATACATAACTATAGCCAGTGTTTGTATGGCAATTTACAGGTCAAAATTCCTTAAAGAAGACACGATTGCTGTAGTCAAAGAGCAAAAAAAGGAAATGTTCAGTAAGGAGTCTATAGCATGGTTAAGTTCGTTCCCTAATGTTCGACACGCATTAAACGGTGGCGAGGTCACAATTTGTAGAGCCAAAGTCGATGGGTACGACTATAAGACTAAAACTGTGTACCAATATCATGGTTGTTTTTGGCATGGTTGTCCCGACTGCTACTCAGGTGATACTATCAACAATGTAAACAATGAAACTATGGATGACTTGCTTACAAAAACTATAGAGCGAACACAAGCTCTTAAAAATGCCGGGTACAAGGTTGTTGAAATGTGGAGCTGTAAATGGAAAAATTCTAAAGACTACAAAAGGAGTCTAGATAAAACCATAGATGTTGTGGAACCTTTAAACCCCAGGGACGCATTCTTTGGTGGTAGGACAAACGCATCAAAGTTGAAAGTTTCTAGAAAAAAGCTGAGATATATAGATATATGCAGTTTATACCCAACAGTCATGTTTTATGACTGGTACCCTGTAGGGCACCCTACTAAAATATTTATGCCAGAAAAATACAATACCGACTGGTTTGGTTTAGTTAAATGTAAAGTTCTTCCTCCAAGAGGCCTTTATCATCCAGTGCTTCCTGAGAAGCTAGATAAGTTAATGTTCTCTCTTTGCGGGAAATGTGCAGAAGAAAAGGCAGGACGTTGTAACCACAGTGATAAAGAGAGGGCGCTTCTTGGGACTTGGACCACAATCGAACTTAATAAGGCTCTTGAGAAAGGCTACAAAATACAGGAAATTTACGAAGTATGGCATTTTGAAGAGAAAAGTAATGAGCTTTTCAAGGCCTATATTAAAACCTTTATGAGAATTAAGCTAGAAACTAGTCCTTGGGATGGTGATTACAAATCTAAAGAAGAATATGCAAGGGTTATAAATGAAAAGCAAGGCATAAAGCTTGATATTGACAAAATTGAACCCAATGCTGGGAAGAGGGCAGTGGCTAAAATATGCTTAAATTCTCTTTGGGGAAAGTTCGGCCAGAGGCAAAACATGTCACAAACAGAGTTCATTGATGATCCTAAGAGGTGGTACGAATTGTTATTAGACGATAAGATAGAAATTACTAATGTAATGTACATCAATGAGGAAGTAATTGAGGTAACATACCACTACAATGATTTCTATGTAGAAAATGACACATGTACCAACATATTTGTGGCAGCTTTCACCACTTCCAATGCTAGAATAAGGATATACGATATGCTTGATAGATTAGGGGATAAAGTAGTTTATTACGACACTGATAGTGTTGTTGACATAGATGATGGAACAAATACTGTAGAGACCGGATGTATGCTCGGTGAATGGACTGACGAATTTGGCAAAAATGATCATGGTACTGATTGGATAAGCACAGGTCCTAAGAGTTATGCGTACGAAACATATAAAGGCAAACAGGTTACCAAAATTAAAGGATTTACTCTCAACCACGAAAATGCCAAAAAACTTAACATGAAGACAATGACCGAGTTAATACAAGATTCTAATAATAAGGTTGTTATAAGCAATAACATGATAACAAGAGATAAGAAAACAAAAAACCTTGTAAATAAAAATATTGCCAAAGAATTTAAAGTCGACTACGACAAGCGTATGATCCTAAAAGAAGAAGACAACATAATTGATACACTTCCTTGGGGGTACTAAATATAATAGTGTACACATCATTTTTATAGCTATTTACACCCTTGTATTAACCATTATTTTATCCTTAATTCTTTCCATTGTTTCTAAAAAATCACTGATAATTTTAGCCTTGTTCTAACCATTATTTTATCCATAATTCTTTAAAAAGTCACTAGTAATTTTAGCCATTATTTTAGCCATTATTTTATCCATAATTCTTTAAAAAGTTGCCTTAGCTGTAGCCATTGATTTTTGATGTCTGCATGGTTAATTTTAATTACTTTTATGGTTAATTTTAAGCATAATTTTAGCCTTAATTTTAGAATTACTTTTTAGAGTCAGTTTTATAGCACGTTTTAACCATAATTTTTGAAAATATAATTTGTAATCTTATGGATACGTTAACCATAACTTTTTATTATTTTTTATCATTAATTTTTATGGATAATGGTAACCACAAATTAAATAGTGTTTTATGGTAAGTTATAACCATTATTACTATCGATAATTATTAATTACGTTTTATGGTTAGTAGTAGCCATATTTCTTTAAAAGTTGGTGAACATTTAATGGTTAATTTTAAGCATAAATTTGATAGTGTTTTATGGTTGGTTGTAGCCATAATTTCATATGAAATTATAGGTACTTTTTATGGTTATCTTTAGCCATAAAAAGTAATTCAAATTATGGTTAGGCCTAACCATAATTTATCTGAAAAAAATGTAATGGTTAAGATAACCATATTTTCTTTGGACAAATTTTTTCAAGAAGTTTAAGGTTATTTTTTCCATTATTTTTAATAGAATTTTAATGGTACTTTTAACCACACTTAATTGTCTGTCCCATACCGCCGCCTATACTACTATCATCAATGTAGTGTACTGCATGAAACACAGTTGCCGTCGACAAAACATCAAAAAAAACATATTGGTACTCAAAATAGTGCATTGTTTAATGTGCAACGTTTAACCCCTGTTCTAAAAGTTATTTTTAATCCATCTTCCACGTCGCAAGAGCCATCAACATCACAAACTATGCAAGAGGTAGTGTTGTTGTTGTCGTCGTCGTTGTTTTAAAGAGTGGAACAACTAGGTCATCTCCTCTTGATATGCAAGAGGATCAAAATGACTAAATAGTAATAACAATAAGGTTTTTATGCCTATACAACCATCGCGGCTTCCCCAGTTTTCAAAAACAACAGTGAATGGACATTGCTATAAAACGATCTTGTGTTTAAAACTATAACAGACTATTGCAAAGAGAGAAAGGCTTGTATTCAGTGTGCATCTATTGTCATAATCATGTATACTCTGCAATGTTAAATATACTAACTTTGTATAAAATAAAACAGCATTGTAACATCATTTGGCATTTATTTACAAACTTTATATACATGTTTTTGGTTTCATGATAATATGTTTTAAGACAATACTAAAAACTAGAACATTATTATTCTATACACATATGTTTCTTACAGTCCATTGTCATCACTTATATCATCCATTATTATTATTATTAGGCATTTGTTTTTTATTTAATTAAAACGAACCATGCACATATTGTTTTTAAAACCTTCATAAATTAAATGTACAGGTTGCACAGCATTATTGACTTCATCAAAAACACTCTCCGACATATCATTAAACCGTATAAGCAGAAATGTCTCAATGTTTTCACATACACAAAGTACACGATCACCATATGCTGTTTTCTATTTCCGAATCTTGATAATGCGGAATGGTATATGAGTTGGCAATTCGCTGAGCTTCTTTGTCTCTAAGCCACATGATTGTCCCACAGCATTCAAAACAATCATTGTAGTGGTCTATAAACAAAACAAAAGCATATCTATTACACTCTAAAACAGCTTTAATAATATTGTGCAATTAGGGATTTTGCACTATGCATGGCGAATAAATTATACTAGTTATGCAAGAAATGCCCTAACTGTAGCAGATACTACTTTTCTGCATATAGCACAAGTGTTAAGTTCTAATGCACACTTGACACAGGCTATCATGTGTCCACAAGGCAAAAATACAACACCTAGTTCATCTTGATAACAAATTTTACATAATTGTTGGTCACACTTTTGTATCTGTTCGTGAGACAAGTCTTTTATTTCAGCGTCGTGTATTTGCTCCGCGTGTTCTAACTCTAAAAGGCAATTTTAAGTCTTGTGCAGCAATCATGTTTTCTTTACGAATAGTGTTCACAAATTCCTGACCTTGAAGCAACACCATGTATTTACAGTTAGGTAACCAACGAGCGTGTTGCACAAAAGGGTCATCAGTCATTTGCCAATACTTTAAAGCAAATCCACAATAAAAACATATTGTTTTATCCCCTTCACCAGTATAAAAAAAACAGCTTCACTTAGCTGTTTGGTAAGGTGTTTTAATATTAATGGCCAAACATTTTTATAAGATTCTAAACGTTTTTCAACAGAGCTGTACTCTGGGTGTGCTAGTGCTTTAGTCTTGCAAACTCCCAATTTTTCAATAGCACACGCCAATTCAACACTGTCTATGGCATATGGACCACATATATCGACACTACCGTTGTTGGCTGGTAATATATCATTATTATTATTATTATTTATTTGTTATTCAGCATCGTAAGTAGTAGCCAATAGCCTTGTGGTTCGGAAAAATGGATACTTTGGTAGGTTACCCATTTGTTTTCCAAGCATGTAAGGACAACTAGGAGACCATCGCAAATGGTCTCTAAAGGGATCATCCCCTTCTTCCCAGTGTGAAAGTTCAATACGACAAAACACACAGCGCACCACATCTTCTCGGTTCAAGTAAAAAAAACGGCTTTTGCAAGTTCATGTGTCGACAAAAAGCCTACAGGCCAGGATTCAAATGTGAACAAACGATCATGTTCTGATTTTAAATTAAACCCACGTGGTAAACCAACTTGCTCACTTGTTGTATTTGGTACTAATGCCATGTGTTATAATAAAACTTTTTCTTATTGTAAGTTATTAACGTTGCACAGAGTACTTTAAGGTATAATGTATGCCTTTTTCACTGTCTGTTCACTACGTTAATGGCGCATGACGACACCTAAAAACGAACAAAATAACCCATCACTCAATCAATCAATCCATCAATCAATACTTGTAAATAAAACGTTAACGTTAATTGACATTAATATATCAAAACACCATTAAAAATAAACTGTATGTTGGCACTAACAGTAACCCATGTACTTATTTTCTTTTTATACAGCTAGAGTCATTTACAACACCCCCCCCTCCCTTTAACCAATATATAAACAAAAATGAATGTCATGTCATTTTGTTCACATTATCATGTTCAAACCTGTGGATATTCGTTGAGTCCATAGGGAACCACCCATAAATTAAATTTAAATTTTTGTTTCAAGAAAATCCAACATGGCCTTGTAATTTTCCCAGTCAACAACAACATAGCCATTAATCAAGAAAGCAATCATTGTCCCAGCCATGTACATGCAATGAATTTTTTTTTTGTGTAAGAGTTTTTTTCAGTAGTGGTAAAATGTAATAGCATTTTAAGTTAGGCTTACCTGAGTTTTCAATAGTTCACTGCCTGGAAACAATGGTTTCGCTCTACTGCGTCTCGGGTTTTCAGCAACTGCTACAGTGGTAAGGCTTTTCTTTCCAAGTTTCTAAAAATAAATAAAATAAAACGCTATAAATACCTAAATTTAGGTTAATACATACATTTCATAAAATTAAAATATGAAACAAAAACATGAAACAAGTTAGTTTAAAAAAATAAAAAAAATAATCTCACCTTCACTTGCAGTGGCTTGTTGCTGTTTCCTTCTAGTGGGCTCAAAAGTGCAATGGTTTCTTCTCTCTCAGACAAGTAAGGTATACCGGTTATCTGCAAACAAATATATAAAATCATTAATTACCTAATCAATAAATAATGTTACGTTGCATGTATAATCATTTTTTCCCCACGCTTTGAACATCCTGTTATCAAATACGTGGACAGCTGACGTCCCAAGTGAACACCTGTGGCAGATCAAATTTCACATGGACTTGAATTTTGTCACGTACGAAGCAAACAGGATGTAACTTGTTTAGCGTACATGAGGTTTCACATGTGTATGCATGCATTTCGCTCTTCCCTGCCATCACGGTTGTCGGATTATTTCACCTTCAAGCGTCCGCTGCGTCTTTGTCATTTTCCATTGCACCTGTTGTCAAGTCAGATCAGCGCATTCCAATAAGTTCAAATGACATTCACCTCCTGCTCGTCCACTCCTCTGCAAGTTTGTTTACTGTACTCGCTTCAACCAACATAGAACCAAGTTCTCATCACCGTTTACACGTTAAAGGTAAAATAACAGAAAAACGAACCCTCGCTCTGTCATACACCGACCCGCCGAAATAGCGATTGTTCTATTAAGCATGGTCATTGTGGTTAGCGACAGGTTCGTTGAAACACACACCCAGCAGTATCGTCTCTCTCAACCACCACACTTCATAAACCTTATAAACAGGTAAAGAAAAAATATTTTTCAACATGTATGGCTGTTAGGCCCTTTGTGAATTATTTTTTGGAAAAAATATCTACCACATTTGAAAGGGGGCGTTAGGCCGAGTCCTAGGACACCTCGTACATGTCTCTAGCGTTATTGGTTTGCAAGAAATCAGCAAAAATCACAAAAAAACTTGTTTACCCCAAAATCGGGTTTCCAAGTTTTTTAAAATATAACGAGTGGTCCATAGCAAAGAGGACGTCACCCCAAGTCCTTAGACCCGTCGTACACGCCACTGGCATGATTGGTTCGCGATATAGAGCAAAAAGTTTAAAATCACGTTTTTGCCCCAAAAAAACCATGTTTCCAGATTTTCACCTTTTCGACACCGACATTCCCGTAAAGAGCACAACGATACGAAAAAAACGAATCGAAGCACGCCCTCCTAGCATGACTCCTTCCATTCCAAGGTCGCAGGGGCTCACAACTTCCTAAGTGTAGCAGATCCCGTGTTACCACACTACTGTCAGGTTTTTATCCTAGAGACTTAAAATTCATTCTGGGGGTGGAGGGGGTAGGAACCATTGATTTACGTCAAATAAGCGTTTTCGTAAAATTTCTAGTTTACAAAATATAGGAATTTCAAAATTGGACTGTTTTCAAAAAAGCATAAAAAATAAAACAGTTTTTTTGAGGAAAATAAAGGACATAGAGACCTTTCGTTTGAACCATGGCACAACGTACTACCATGTTTGGTTTTCAAACTATCACCTACTTTCGAAATCAAAAATTTCATTTTTTTTTTGAAAAATATAATAGGTGGTCCATAGCAAAGCCCCCATCAGCCCGAGTCCAACGACACCTCGTTTGTCAAAATCGGACCATGGGTTCGAGTGATATTAATTATTTTAACATGTACATTCGGGTACAAATAAAATGGGTGGGGCAGAACTGTCACTACTCCCCTACTTATTTCGCGCCAGGAGCGAAATGTTATTCCATTGAACAATTTAATTTCGCGACGATAATTTACATCGATAAGATAAATCGTTTCGCATGCCAGCCCTGCCTGATTTACAGATAACGCACACTAATAGCCTACAGCCATCACAATTAACACCGTTTATCAGACAGATTCTACGCACACCCATAGTACACGGGGCTACATGGCCGCGTTATCGCAGTGCCTAAACTGAGGAACCAACCCACCAACCAGAAACTTTTATCAATAATAATTAAGTTTCAAATTGGGTGTTGACCAAGTGTCAATAAAAACAATTTACGTAGTTATAGGTTTTATAATTTATACGTCAATACGGATATTGTTCTCATAGATATTATGAATTGCACAGTTAAACACGTAACTCTTGATGTTCGCAGATAGGTGACTCCATGTGTTGGACCGTCCTGTTCTTCCCGCTGGTCTGTTTCCCCACACCTCACAGAGCCATGCATCAGAGAGGGAGCCTCATTGTAGCACTGTACGCTCATTTCTACCCCGTCGCTGTTATCTTCCCAGTACAAGACATTCACGGTGAGTAGAAGAAACTCCAGATAGATGCGAGGGACCTGTGCCAGTAAATTTACTGGCTCGTTAGAGATCCCCGTCGGGGCGAAATTCTGGCACCCCGGAGTCTCTAAAAGCCGCATTAAATAAGAGGGACTTAAAGCAATAACATTAACATATTAATCTACGTCAGATTAGAATTTCGATACGTGATTAAAACTATCAAACGTTTAGTGGAATCTGAGCCCAGGGGACTGAGAGAGCCTCTATGAGAACGAAAGAAGGCACTCAAGAAATACTGGGAGGAAGTCAAGGTCGGTAGAAGAACAAGGCCTAAAAAATAAAATAAAAAATAAAAAGGACTGTTCCCCGAGTCGAGACAGTGGAAGTAAACACAGCTGTGTGCGAGATTCCAGGGCTGCTCGCAAGGGTTGCGTAGAGTTGTGCCTATTGAACGTACGCTTACATGTGAATCGGGTGGGTGCGATTTCAATTGTTATTCGGAGTTATGGTTTTATTATTTATTGTTAATTGTTAATTTATGTCCTTAATTAACTAATTAGTTCTGAACTGCTTACGATTAGGCAACAATTACTCTTGATCGTGAGTAAAGGATTTTATACAGTCGGTGTTCCGTCGTAGACTCATCAGGAGACAATGCAAGTGTTATTACGGTACTCCACCAAAGAAGCAGCTGTAGCGAAAAGCACTGACAAGTGAGTAGCTCTGAAAAGCATATTGTGCTAAACACGTAGGAAGGTCGAATTGGAAATTCATCCCACTGCACTAATTTCTGCTATAGTAAGGAAAGCAGACCATTACATGGGTGTCAGTGAAATCTGTGTATCGAATAGTTCGAGAATATAAAGCTACCCACAGTTTACAATCGCCTACGAAATAGTAACCAAGGGCAAAGATTGTGGAGAGAGTTGATGAGTTTGATAAGAATGCTATGTCCTCCAGTTCTTCTTTCCCAATGAGCTGCCTGCGATCGATTAAGTACGTATCGCTGTGAATGAAGACACAAATTTGTCAGGTTTATGACGAACAACATTTTATAATTTATTGAAGGAACTAAACTTCGAACATGTTCGACGAAGACCAGAGAGTATGCTCATTGAGTGGGGTGAAATAGTTGTATGGAGACGTAGGTATTTGCAAACAATACGACGAATGAGACAAGAAAGGAGTAAAATCTAATTTTTTAGATAAAACTTGGCTAAATACAGGGCCACAGTATAGCGCTTGTCTTTTCTAGGGCTATGGCTTGACGAACTATCTCGAATCATCTTGGCTAGCCCTGTCCGTCTGAGCCAATCACGTGAACTGGGCGTGTTTCCCTGTTCAGGCAGCCAGGTGATCTCGTGCAAGTATTTACCTGCACTATCTCGACTCGGCGAATAGACTTTAGGTACAAACGAAATTGATTGTTAATACGCAGTCCATAGAAGCTCAATTCAAATGTAATTTGATGATACTCGTAATTTTCGTGTACTTCAATCTCTCGCTCCAGTGCAAGAAGACGTGTATTTCATTCATGTTTAGTGCACTATGTTGGTCATATAGCTGATAGGTACTGAAGAATGTCAAGTTAAAGCATTGTGATTCTTCGAAAGTGATGTGTGTTGTTGCACGCCAGCGTCATAGGACAATTCGTTTTAACGGATAGTACCGTTAATTCACAAAGGTACATAGACATGTTGGCGTTGTACGCTTTGCCACAACTTCCTCGTGGTGTGATTTTCCAACAAGATGGTGCGCCATGTCATTATACTGTGAGAAATTTCTTGGACCATAACGTTTCAGAGCGTTGGATTTGAAGAGGTAGTCACCGATATTTTGACCCCGTAGAGTTCCCAGGCCTTACGCCACTTCCTGTGGGATTTTGTCTAGAATCAACTGTACCAAACACCAGTTCGTGATCTACCAGATCTATGCCATCGCAATCGAGCAGCTATCGCCTTCCTTCGGAGGGGAAGTAAAGCTGGCGGTCCCATGTCATAGATTTATGGCATGTAAAAGAACCTTCCACTAACTAAACTTGTGTGAAGCTACATTTGCAGTTTAGATTTCGTTGAAACGCTCTATCAAAGTTCCAACGTTCACCACTAGATACAAGCTTGCCACGGTGGGTGAGTGGTTATAGTGTCGGACTACCAACCCCAAGATTGCAGGTTCGCCCCTGGCCATGGTAAGTGATTTTTGAAGGCGACAAAAATCACGATACTCATGTCATACGTTGTTGGCATGTTAAAGAACCCATTTGAATTCAGTAGGTCGTGTTCAATGGCAAAATTAATCTCGGGATTTTCCGCCGACACAAAGTTCCGCCATTCTCTAATTGAAAGCGCTGTAGTGTCAAGGAGTTTAGATATCTAACCTCCTTGATTTTCATAGCGTTCAAAAGAACGACGAAATCCGACATGCAAGCTACCCTCTGGGTGTCAATTAACAAAGCTTGCACCAGGCACCCGAGGCCATACGATATTATTATTATTACCACTAGATACATTTAGTAGCGAAGTTGGAACTACTTGGAACAAAACGGAACTTGTAGCTCTCCCCATGGGTGTCCGCGTTGAAGTAGCTAAGCCTCAGGCCAGCCGAATGTGTCCTCGGACACTCCCGGCACTAAAAGCCATACGCTAAATAAATAAATAAATAAATAAATAAATAAATAAATAAATAAATGAGCTATCGCAAATGTTACACCTACAATGGTACAAAACACATGGAGACAGGTGGAACACAGATTCGACGTCTGTCGCGCCACTAAATGTGCACATATCAAGTTGCAGTAGCTATGCAAGAAAATAGCTTTTCTATAAACAAACCACATCCAAATACATCCAAGCCGACACGCTGTACTTAAAGACAATATTGCGTTCTTAGAGATAAAGCAATATCTTTTGTAACCGCATCACACAAAATCTGTTTTTAAAATTCTTGCCATACAAAAGTTTCAAGAAATATGCATACGGGCCAAGAATCAAGAAAATCTCTCGAATACTAAATCTTTTGGGAAATGTGTGCTTGCTGGCGTATGAAACAAGTCTTAATAAACACGTTTGTTCTTCTCACAACTGAGATAACAACTGTCAATACTTTTATTATGGAAACATTTATACGTTACTCCTATCTGTTTCACTACTGGTATCGTATACCACTGCTTTTTTTGCCTCTCTTATCAGGTATTCAACAAGGGAAGTACATCAGACAGATGGAAGGGTATCTACAAGGAAAGAATATCCTTACAGCCACAGTAGATGTCACCCAGATCAACTCAGCAGTAGCTCGAGCTCTCTACGTTATCCTGTCGAACGGAGATAACACCATACAGAAGGTTAGTCAAACTTGTACCACTTATGGTTGGCTAGGATGTTACTCAGATGAAAGCATGTGGATTCAGATCCTCGTTCTGTATTCTTGCACCATTAGTGCAATATTCAGAAGAGACACTGAAGGTTAATATTTATGTTCCATTTTCAGATTTTCTCCAGGGTCTACCCTTCTGACTCGTATTGGCTCGTGTTCAAGGACGACAGGATCGCTACTGTTGACCAGTTACTAGGGGCCATGGACGTCCCGTTTAACTGCGAGTTCCTGGTGGCTGTGGAGAATCAAGAGGCTGTGGAGACTCAGGGGGCTGTGGAGATCCAAGAGGCTATGGAGATTCAAGAGGCTGTGGAACTAAAAGAGGTGTATCGAGTGCACGCGACTCGGCCGCTTAGGACGCTGCCTTGGGGCAGCTGGAGTTATCACTCAGGGCTGAAGGCTGCACCCGGTTTCTACGAGCGTAGGAGTAATCTACAAGGGATCAATATCGTAGGGCTTATGAATAATGTAAGTGCTCCTCCTGGCGATCGCTCTTCATGTTGTCTAACATCCAGATGCAATAATTAGGGTACGTTAAAGTCTAGTCATAGTAAAAGCTTGCATATGGGCGTATACACACTAGGGCAGAGGTGTTCATAGTGTACGCCAGTCGCGCTTCTGGCGCAGACTGCCTTTGCAGCGATGATTGGAGAAGACTATATGTTTGTCCCTCTCGCTCGCTTTACCGTCTCTCCCTCCCGTACTGCCTTCGCTGTGTTGTGGCTGATCAGTCAAAAGTCAAACGGTATTCAGTATATTGTAAATATGAAAAAAGAAAAGAAAAAACACGAAAACAAGGAGAAGAAAATAATGTGACCAAAATTGCAATGCCTAAAATGCGTTCCATGGTACTTTATCTGTATGTCTGACTCCTTAATGCATCTTCAAGTACCGGAACTTGGAGATACGCGCTAAACACAATGTAGATGTGTCGGACAACCAACGCATTGTATGTTAGTTTGATTGTTTGGTTGTGTACATTACGTCCAGTGCGCTAGCGATCCCAACTTGACTTGGTCAGACGCGACGAAGTGTTGTCACAACTCCATCAGTCAGGGCACGTAGCCTTGCCAAGAGAGGCAAGAGCCATCCTGCCGGCGTGCAGCGCAGCATGGCTAGCAAACCGAGCATGGAAAGGTTGGACGCCGCTGCAATTGGCCAACAAACGACAACTAACCACTTCGTTTGGCGAGATTTGCTATAAGGGAACTCTGGTAGCGTCTACCAACCGATCGGATTGTAATTAGCCGAGGATACTCTTGGAAGGTCAATCTATACGATATAACGTTAAGCCTCTATTTAAAGCAATTTAAAATGGTGCGAAACAGGAAATGGAAGGCTGGCAGTTGCCTAGTAGCTTCAACAAGGCAGCATGCGGACGGCTACCTTCCACTTCCACGCGCTGACTCCTTGTTCCGCGTCCTTTCAATCTATTTAAATAGATAATGCTAATTTTAGACGGTTATTTTAACTCCATCGCACAAAATGGCCTTCCAAGAGTATCCTCTACCAATTACAGTCCGATCGGTCGCTTTCTTTCGGGAAAAATTGTGAAACAGCCCATATTTACATTCAGCTTTACAGCTTTGTCCCAACACACCGGTCCCTACTTTTGAAAAGAGAGGTTATCTACCAGCGTCTTCACTAAATTCACTAAATTTGACAACTGTTGTACAGCTACAAACGATCTACATGTTTAGCATACGAGAAGCCCCATTTCTTATAAATATATTATAGCCTACTGCTACAGGGTCTTTCACTCAAAGTGCGGCCGACCCAGCGCTCTAGGTAGAACATGCAGCTATAAAGGTCAGACGAGCATATCGCAGTGCGCTGCTGTCACAGCATATGTCATAATTAAGATAAGGATAACGCTGGCATTTTATGTTTGATCTGGCCGGACCAATTTTATCTCATTAATTGATAATTAATCTGATCAAACGGAAATTAACATCATATTCCCATTTGGGAATGTTCATAACCTGTTTGGATTGCCAAGGTAAGGTTTTTGTTTTATGAAAGGGAGCTTGATTTCCGTAGCACATTGGCATCGCTCGTGACGTCAATACTACTTATATTTTGTGTCTTGTGATGGCCTTCTCAGCATGTGCTAGCCATGCGTATTGGTGAGGTGTGTCTGTGCCAACTGACGAGCCCAACGGCACACTGGGGCGAAACGCTGGCATTTTATGTTTGATCTGGCCGGACCAATTTTATCATATTAATTGATACGGTAAGGTAGGATTGATGCCTCGGACACTCGACCCTAAGCTCAGCGAGCTGCCTCTACGCGCCGCGCGTACTAGCACAACTACCGACCAGCTGGACAGCTATATTTGTCTCGTCTGTAGAACTACACGGCTGTCAGAACAACATCAATATTGCTTTGATAACATCCGTAGTACAGTCAGCAAAAATACCTATCTTCGGCTTCGCTCTTCCCTCATCAACTTGGCATCTTCATCGAGAACAATTTGCTCATCCCATGCCGTAAGTGTGGGTCATTTCAAAAAATCTTCCAGACAAAAGTTTTAGGTATTGTTTAGATGACTATTGACCATTTTGAACGGTTTTGATATTGTGCCTTTTAAGGGAGGTATAATTTTAATCTCAAACACTCAATTTCTTCCACCCCTTTGATCAATGGTTAGTGCTATCAATACGCTTTATTAGGATAAGATTTTAGCCCTTATCCGAAGAATATTATGAACTTTGAATAAATTCGATTTTTCACATTAAGACAGTCATAGCATTATTTCAAGGCCCCTCATTCCCACCCACTTGGTCCGATTTTGCCCATTAACGAACTCGGGTGGATTTCATAGGGTAATATTTTATGTATATATTTCAAAGTGTTTTATGGAGAATGGTGGTAGTTATCGTGTCCATAAAAGAGTGATAGCCTACAGGGTCATAGATACAATTTTTTCCAGGGGGGGGGGGGGGCTGACTTTCCTGGAAAATTGTGAGTATTCTCAGGGGATTGTCACCGCAAAATACCCAGAAATATCAACCAATATCATAGAGCATATAACTCTGTGTAATTATTTTAGATAAGATTCAAAGTTTATATAGCCTACAATTAGTGGCAATACAAAAACATTGTAAAATACAACAAAACACACAAATAAAATTGTATACTTAATGAATTTTCTATTATGGCCTATGGAGTGTGAATGGCAAATATCTAAATAATTTTCAATTTACTAAGCAGAAAGGTAAATATATATATTTAAGTTTATAATTTATTTCTCAAAAGTACCGTACCGGTACTGTGGAATTCACAGTTTTACCTCACAAGGCTGAGTGTACCCCGTTCCAGCCCTCTGACCAGAATAAAAATTTCTTGGCAGAACCGGGAATCAAATTCGTTCCTCCGGGGTGGCAGCCTAGAATGTTAGCCACTACACCACGAGTTAGTCTAATTTCAATCTTAATATTGTTTAGAACTTAGCCAATAAGTTAAGATTAGGGTACAACCAAATTTACAATATTATTTTATGCTCTTACCAAAGCAACACTTTCTTAATTTTTATTGGCTCTTTCCGGGGGGGTGGGGGTCCGATCCCCCTCAGCACCCCCTTATATACGCCCCTGATAGCCTATATATATAAAGATATAAATTATATACAGTCAGTATAAACTTTTGAACTGAACATACACAGCTCATGCCTCGCCCAACCTCCGCCAAAAATGCTATATTTTCTAAACGCTTGGCAATCTGGAGCTCCCAATTCTATTACTTTCCTTTCTGCCCAAGCCCTACATTTAGGTGTTGTTGTTTTTGTTTCTAGGGGCTGAACTACGAGGTCATTGGTTAACATATTCTAAAGTAGAAGGAACATAAAAGTGTCCATAAATTTGTACAATAGGCCTATCGGTGATGAGGAGTATGCGCGGTCCCCTTGTCAGCTCACAATGGCGTATTGACGTTGTAGGTGGTGATAGTTATAGTTAGATCCCTGCTCGGATAAACAAAACATTATCCGCATCCGCCCTGTATCCGCACGACTGTTATCCGCATCAGCCCCGTATCCGCACGACTGTTATCCGCATCCGCCCCACGTCCGCACGACTGTTATCCGCATCAGCCCCGTATCCGCACGACTGTTATCCGCATCCGCCCCACGTCCGCACGACTGTTATCCGCATCAGCCCCGTATCCACACGACTGTTATCCGCATCCGCCCCACGTCCGCATGACTGTTATCCGCATCAGCCCCGTATCCGCACTACTGTTATCCGCAACCGCCCCACGTCCGCACGACTGTTATCCGCATCCGCCCCGCATCCGCACGACTGTTATCCGTATCCGCACGTTTATTATCAAAATCCGCTGACATTACAATAATATTTTTAATTTATTAGGTAAAGCAACTCATTTAGAAATATGAGGAGAAACTCGTTCCTCTAGGCTATGGGTGAATCGCAAGACAATGTTGATTGAGTTTTGTCCCTCTGAGTTACGGCAAGTTAAACAGCGGGTGGCTAATTACAGAACCTACTTAGTCGTCGGATATACCCACGGAGGCAAGTGCAAGTGTAAAGGACTTTTCTTTTGGCCAAAGTCATCACTAGGGCTCGGATCGATATGCTCGATAAAATCTCCAGATATGCTCGAAAACCAAGTGTTTTATGCTCGATAGATATGCTCGAAAAACCCATTATATGCTCGATAGATATGCAGAATATGCTCGAAAAACATCGTTAAATAAAATAGAAAGGAAAGTGAAACGAAAAAAACTAATAACATACCTTTATATACGAGCTTTATTTTCTAATTGTATGTACGATACACTGCAATATACTCGCATTCAAGTTTTTCAAGTATATATTGTACCCGATTGTCACCATGTGGACCATGTGTTCGTATCCCAACTAGCTCACGGTCTTTCGAGGTATGGGACGTTCATGCCCACAATACGACCACATGTTCAGGATTTGAGTCTACCAGGTAACTACTCTACAGGAAATACACAACATTCCTATGAATAAAACATTTACTGGTCTAAAATCATGGCTGTACAACAAATACAAAACAAAGGACAAATTACAATTAATTCCCACAAATAAATAGGGTTATTCTGTGAGCTTTCTCCTTAAAAATAGCGCTACAATGCACTCAAACCTACTTCTAATATCCTGTCAATAATAGTTCAGATTACAAGGTTTTCATAGTGTCCGTCATGTGACACAATTTTATTTAATGGAAGTATCTTAACACAAAAACCACATGTCACAAACATGAATTTCTAAGACATTATTCCGTCTTCTACGACATATACTTTAATTATCATTACTTCAATGTTTCCTACATTTATTAGCAAATATTTTTGTTGTGTCGTGCGAATCATCTTCCTTCTTTCCATCCCTATGAACGCTCTAGGAAAATGAGTCATGCTTCTTAATCATAAAATAAACATAAACATGGATAGAATATTTATAGTTTCACCATATAACGATTATCTGGGTCTTGTCGGACTTATTATAGATACAACTGTGTCATGTTCTGGGAAAAACACATACCCGTTTTTCCTAAATTAGCATAAACTGGCAAAATGCACTTTAAAGAAGATGCCTACATTATTTTGGTTCAGCCTTCCCCCTCAGAGGATAACTTCGCCAAATATCATCTGATTTCTATGGTTCAACCACGTATGTGAGTTGCCATACACCATTTAATTCCATTTGCATCACTAAAATACTCATATTTTAATTGCATTATTGAATACCGAGACCTCTCAGTGTCCTATTGTGACCGTAATTGACAAGGGATCGGTCGAGCGACCTCTCTCCCCTCAGCAGGTCATAAAATTAGTTCCAGACAGCTCTCCAAGATGGCTGCCACGGAAATGGTCTATATTTCCTGTCTCTCTCTACCGTCAAGGCCATCCTTGTTTACAATTTTATAACAATAAAGATCCGCTAGGCATGGTCCTAAGTAATTGAGTCATTTAATTAATTAACACCTAACTTTACAGTGTATTTGTCTCAAATGGCTCCTATTAAACATTCATGGCAGGGGTGGAATTCTAATGATAGCATTGCCTTTCTAAGGTGATTACTGTGGCTTATAAAGACGCGCATCATAATGAAACCCCATGGTTATCATCAGCAGCTGTCATTACATATATATATTTTTTGGAACCACGTTCCTCGTCGACGAATATGATTCTACCTCTCGGGCAGACCATAAGTAAAAATGCTCACCGCGCCTCGCTGGGCGTCCGTAGTGGCTATAATTCAATGCAAGCGTTGGCAATAGACAGACTCTATCCAAATCGCTGCGTAATACATACAGTATGCACAAAGGCGATACTTCTCGAAGATTAAGCCCATTTTCACCTCACGCGCAAGCTATACTAGTCTTTCCCGTGCTTATCTTACGTAAATCACTGGATTCTACGTTAATCTGCACGCTATATGCGGCTAAACAATATTTCACATATATGACTCCATTATCAAGGTACCTGCGTTCTTCATGTTATATTATTTAAGCCAAAGCTTTACATAGCTCCTAACACAAATGTATAAATATACTGGCTTACTTTAATTTCACATATTCATTCAAAATTTTCACTGACACTGAGAAAAGCTCTCGTATTCGCGATATTCCACACTACATTCTTTACTGTTTACCAAATGACAGTATCTTAAATTAGACATGACACTATTTGAACATTACTTAGGCTAATTTTGCCCTTACTTTATGATTGCCGACCCCAGTTATTATTATTATTATTATTTTAACGTTTAGATCCATCACTATTTTTGATCTACATGGTCCTAAGCAAATCACCTTCCAAGTCATACTTTATTCAAGACGAGTGGTGAAAACTCGTTCAGTAAGTGACTATTACTTCTTTAATTTCAAAGTGATTAATCGTTACATGGTGAACTATGCCATTATAATGTTATTATTTGCATGTTTACTCACGTTTCCTTCTGGCTGGAAAGTACCAGTATCTCCGCCTGAGCTCTACCATGACGATTGACTTAATCCATCATGATATCCAATACACAACACTGAGATTCACACTTTTTACACATGATGCACATATTACCACAAGTGGCCTTTACCACTGATAAACACTGAATATTAAACATTAAACACATTAACACTTTAAATTATTATTTCACAATTTATACACTTCATCTATCATTTCACATGTTGATCCTTAATCTGGATTTCACCTACGCTTGACCTCAGAGATGCGATGACTTATGATAACCGCTAGTCTCCGTGAAATCTAGTAGCGTTTTTATAGATGTTCGATCCTAGTTCCCTGCACTCCCGTTTACCTCACTGTCCTGGATAGGTGGCAATAACTTCCACTCTCCCATCACTGGAGTGTTCCTAATGCTGATGTCATATAATTGACAATACCTTCCGGTATACGAACTGTTCCAAACATTATCAGTTCCTATTCGCTGTAGCGAATTTATATCTGTGTCAGATAATAAAGCAATATCTGCACTTTGTTACCTTTTATGCACTTCATTATCACTGATGAAGCTTACAATTTGCCTCCATTGTCTTCAACGGCGGTACGCTGATATCTTAATAATTGGCGTGCTTACTGCAGAGCGCTTGTAGACAAAGAACTAACTTCCAACTCGAGCGACCGTCTGACGTCTTCAACTGCTTTCCACTGAACCATCACAGACGTGTAACTGACTTCGACTGACCATAACTGACCAACAAGTGACTTCAACTGACCCTTGGCGTAGGGTGCTCTCCCCTTATATTGGTTTCTTGCACAAAATAGTTCACGGGACACGTGAGAGCGACTCCCTTCTCGAAATACTCCGTCTTCAGCCGAAATAACAACTGCATCTTGTTTATCTAGGCGTGGAGGTTTTAAAAACACTCGCGTGCCGGCGATCGCTTCGGCCAATTAATTACAATTAATTGCCTTAGTTCAGCGCGTGGGACGCTACGGTAGGGATTTCCCGCTGGTTGGTTAAAGTATCCATGCTCTCGAGCGTGAGTTAGGTTGTAATGCGGTCATTTTGAGAAATAGGCGTAATTTTAGGTGAAAAACCACTTCTAAATTACTCCTCCGTGAATACATTCATCTATGTGTATGTTCCATCGCATTACAATGCTCCATTTCTCTGTAATTAATTAATTTCTTGTGGGCTTGGTCCCGCCAAAGCTTCGCCCGTTGTCGACCGGTGGATTCCCGGGTCATTAATTTTGAGCTGTCTGACCGCCCTAGACAGAAATAGTTCCGTAGGCGCCAAGGCTACTCCGCCTACTTTTAAAAGTCATTTGTCAGACTTCAATACTAGCCTCTTTCGACTTCGTATGCACTGAAAACGTACATTTCCTTGCATTTTGCTTACAATTTCTCCTTTCAATTGCTATGATTTGCACCTAAATAATCGTGAAATCACGCTAGACTATTATGTGTCAGTAGACCTCTCATTGCTCTGTGGGTTCCATATAATGGCTCCCCCTTAGAGACCACTGGTTCGACCTTAGGCATAACCATTTGCCTGGTCTTTTCTGATAAGGCCCTGAGTTCGATACCAGACTGCCGTGACCAGTTGGGCACATCTTTCTCCTGCTAAGTTCGAAAAATTCATTTCATAAGTGAATTTTTCGGGCCTATCAGCTGGTATCAACTCCTTGCAGTGTTTGCTTTAAGCGGTCATTGCTCTTGGCAATGGGCTTTCACGTTTTCCCACTCCACTCTTGTCTGCTGTCTCGTAGACTTTCGTTTTCCTGTCTCAATTGTTCATTCATCTCCTCTAACTCTACAGCGGCTCCCTTTAACTGGTCGTAAAACTCCTGCAGTCGACAGCTGCACTCTCCCCTCGTGTCCGCTGGGCTGGCGAGCTGTTTCCTTTTCTTCGACCCTTCTCGAGTCTGCAAGCTTTTCTCCGGAACCTTTCCGTGCATACGTAATGATTCCTCGTTCACTTGGGTGTGTGTAGCTTGCTCTTCTCTCGCTTCATAGTCTTCTGGTGGACTATATAACTTCAGATTTGCGGCATTTACCACAACTTCTCTACCTGTTGCCTCATCTTTAATCCGATATGCGTTATTCTGCAGATCCCTTATAATCAGGTAGGGTCCGAGATAAGCGTGCTGAAATTTCTTATATTTCCTGCTCTCTGGATCTGAACTGGCGGGTTTTTTCAATAAGACGTATTCTCCCACGAGTAGCGGTCTATGATAACGTTTTCTCCTGTTTCTCCGCTGTCGTTTATCTGCTTGTTTCTTGAGATACTCGAACGTCCTCTGGATTCTCAACTCACGTCCAAGTTGTGCATCGACGGGTGTCTGGATGACATTATTCCATGGCCTCTCGGGTCTTCTGTCGAGATGTAGACTCACTGGCACCTCTCCTGTAGCTTCGTGCACAGTATTGTTGATACAATATTCAATAATCTCAAGCACGTCAATCCATTTCCAATTCTCAGTAGAGCAGTATATCTTCATGTATTTTTGCACCTCCCTCATAACTCTCTCAGCTGAGTTCGACTCCGGGTGCCTAACCGTGGACAAAATCTGTCTTATGCCCAGATTTTCCAACTCCCTGCGAAATTCTACGCTGGTAAAACAGCTTCCGTGATCTGATAAGATGTTTTCTGGCTGTCCTAATATAGGAATGATTCTTTCCTTCAGCCTCTTAAGTACTTGTTTTGTACTGGTTTTCTGAATTGGACACAGGACTACCATTTTGGAAAACACGTCTAGTGCAACTAGGATGTGTTTATTTCCTCTTCTAGCTCTAGGCAGGGGCCCAAAGTTGTCCAGCGCCAGGAGCTGACATGGCTTCTCTGGTAAGAGTGGTATAGGTTTCTGCCTCATTAAGTACGAGTTAGGCTTTACTCGTTGGCACATATCACATGTCCTGATAGTATTTCTGACTGTTTCTCTAAGTTTAGGCCAAATAAACGCCTCTTTAAGCAGGGCAACAGTCTTATCTACACCTGAATGTCCAAAAGCTCGGTGTGCTAGCCAAACTAGCCTTCTCTGCAATGCTGGTGGTACAACAATTCTAGGTTTTGTGTGGTCAGAGTCGCTCCATTTATGTAGCATCTGGTTAAACCATAGATATTCCGTTGAAAGTGCTTCAGCTTCCATATACATCGGGGTTCCTCTATTCAGCTTTCCCTCGAAGTAATTTATCATCAACCGTATCCAGGGATCTTCACGTTGAAAAACGGTGATGTTCCTCAGATCATCTAAGGTCTTCTGATCTCTATCTTCTATTTCAATAGCTAGAGTTTCTTCTTCCTCTGCTGTAGGGTATCTGCTTAGCAAATCAGGTATGATATTGTCCTTCCCCGGGCAATATTCTATTTCCACTTGAAATTGTTGTATGTATAGGGACCACCTTGTCAGTCTTTGACTCGACAAGTCAGTTTTCAGCAGGAACGTTAGGGCTTTATGGTCTGTTCTCAATATAATTCTAAAACCATAAATCAGCTTGTGCCAATACTGTAATGCATACAGTATCGCAAGTAATTCGATCTCCGTGACCGTATAATTCTTTTCATTAGGCCTCAACCTTCTACTGATGAATGCGATATAAGTTCTCTCCTCTGGCCTGTCCTTATTTTCCTGATACAACATAGCTCCAATGCCTACGAAGGATGCGTCAGTCTGGATGATAAATTTCTGAGTGTAGTCAGGATATCCCAATTTCACATAATCTAACAGCATCTGTTTAGATTTCACGAAGGCTTCCTCGCATTGCTCCGTCCATCGCCATCTTCCTCCCTTTTTAAGTAAGTCTTGGAGTGGTGCTACAGTCTCGGTGTACTTCGGACAATGGTTCGAAAAGAATCCAATAACGCCTAGATATTGCCTGACGTTCTTCACCTTCGTTGGTCTCGGGAAACGTTTTATAACTTCCAGTTTTCCCGGATTAGGCCTAACTCCTTGTGCATCGATTACATGACCTAGAAATTTAACTTCTCTCTGAGCAAAGTTAGACTTCTTTATATTGACCTTTAAGTTAGCCTGACTTAGGTCATATAACAACTTGCGTAGATCTCTGACATGTTCTTCAACTGTTTCAGAGGTCAGTAGTATATCATCTACGTAGCATATGGTTGTAGCTTTTACTTCTTCGGATAGGTTCCTATCTAGCGCTCGTATCAACGCTGAACCTGCTGTTTTTAATCCAAATGGAAGACGGACGTAGGAGTACGTGTGCTGGTCAAATAAAAATCCGGTTAACAGACTTGTTTTCTCTTCCAAAGCAAGATGGTGAAAACTTGCCGTGAGATCAAGATTTGAGAATACAGTCTTTCCTTTGAACCTTCTGAGTACCTCCTTAATGGGTGGAACTGTATCAAATTCCGGTATAACCTTGGAATTCAAATTTCGTAGGTCCAGGCATATCCTCACACTTCCATCCTGTTTCGGTACAACTACCAGTGGGCTGACATAAGGTGTGGCTGTCTTTACAATGACGCCTGCTTCTAGCATTTCCTGTATCGCTTCTTTGACCTTTAAATAATGTTTCTCAGCTACAGGATACGGCTTCTGTTTGAATGGCGTCCAATCGCTGACTTGAAACGCATACTGGAAATTCTTGATCCGGCCAGGTCTCGAATCGAAGACTCCTTTATACTCGAATAGCAGTTCACTTAGCATTTTCTTATATTCTGGACCAAATTTAGCTTCCTCAATCTTTTCTTCCAGGCATTCTTCAAATTTTGGTTCGAGATCTTTTTCAATGTCTGCGGCCAGTGTTGCCAACTCTTCCTCAATATCTTCTATTGTCGACACTGCCTCCCCAGTCATATCTCCGTATGTATGCCATACGTATTCTTCTTGTCTCGCTTCATTATGCCTTAATGAGAGTTCTAAGTCTTCCTTTCCCTCACTTGCGCGAAACATTACAATGTCTTGCGAGAGATCTATAATAACTTTATACTCTCTTATGAAATCCATCCCAACAATAAGGTTATATGGCAGCTTATTTACAAGTAGGAAGCTCTGTGAGAATGTAGAGTTCCCTATCTGCAGATCTAAAAATACTTGGTATCTGCATATCATAACTTTGTCTGGTATGACACCTTTTATTTTCACGCTTGAAATGGGTATTTTCAATACGTGGATTTTACTCTGGATTTCATTGTATAATGCCTGGGTTATCAAACTCACTGTTGATCCAGTATCGATGAGACTTCTTACTTTCGTTCCCGCAATGTTTACAATAATAATAGGTAGTTCCCTTCTTACATTGACCGTTCTTTCATCGAGGTCTTCGATAAGCTCCTCAGGTTTGGCAATCCAGTTAATAACATTTACTGTATTCCATCCTGAACCTATCTCTCTCTGGTCATTTAAAATTGGTGTTTTTTTTTTTCAATTGCTCCATTCTTTGTGGAGTTCTTCTGCCTGTCTTCATGCTGTTGAAGTTCCAGACTTTTGGCACCATCATCATTTTGATATATGTCGGGTGACCTTCTATTTCGAATCGCTTCATCCCAGTGAACTCGCGATTGTCTTGGATCATCTCCGCGCTCTTCCATGTATCTTAAAGATGCATGATAGCGTTCTTCCGCCTCTTCATCGAACCCACGACTCTGCTCTTGGGATCTCCATCCTTGGTTATTCCCATTTCGGCCGTAATTTCTTCTGTTGTCCAGCTGCTGGTCTCTGGTACCACGCTGATTCCAGTTTTTCCTTCCTCGGTTACCACGGTTCGAACCTCCTCGATATGCTGGCCTCCAATTTTGGTTTTCGCGTCCTTCGCGCTGCCAGTCGGATTTTTCTGTTTCGGTGCTTGTAGACTTGCATTTCGTCTGCACCTTCGTTGGCTCGATCGGCGTATTCGTCATATTAACCTGTTCCACATGTCGGCTTTGTCTTGCGTGCTGCACTGTGGTTAAATCAAGTTGTCTCAGCACCTCCTCCATATCGATTGCAGTTTTGGCGTTTGCTGAGATTAGCAGGCGCTGCACTTCATACGGCAGCTGCTTAGCTATAGCTATGCATAAGTCTGACTCTCTGAGTCCTTCGTCGAGCTCGCGAAAACGGCATAATTGGTTCACAAAAAACTCTCCGTACTTGGTCGGGTTACTAGTACTGTAACGCCTGGAATACAAGTCCAGTCTGAGATTTTGTTGTACGCTCGCGTTCCAATACCTGCTTAAAAATGCTTGGCGAAATTCCTCCACGGTGTCGAACGTGTACCTAAAACTTCTAAACCATAGAGCACACTCTCCTTCGGTGAGTTTTTCAATCGCTCTCAACCTGCGCTCTGGCGGTACTTTTGCATCATTCAAGTGCTCGGAAACTTCTTTAAGCCAGTACTTGGGTGTCATATTAGAATTACTCCCAGAGTATTTCTTTGGTTTTTCATCACTAGCCCTTATAACTGTGACTATTTGGTTCTGTACAGCATTTTCATGCGGTGTTGACATAGCCATTGGCATACCAGGTGTGGCATACGGGCTGTCACTTGGCATTGCTGCATTCTTTGGAGTGGGCTGTATTTCTATCTCTGCCCATTTATTCCTCCTATTCTCGTCTATACTTCCTTCGCTAGACCTAGGATTCCGCAACATGGATTCTTCCTGCGCTATCATTCTCGTTTCTAACTGGCTATGCCTGTTTTCAGTCCTTTCCAAACGAGCTAATACCTCTCGTTCTATTTTCTCGAGGCGATCTCGGTTTCTTTCTGCCATAGAAAATACATTTTCTTTATTATCCTTAAGGTTTTCCTTCAGGTGGATAATTTCCCCTGCTAGACTTTCTCTTACTTCGGCAAGAGTCTTATCACTGGCTTCAGTCTTTAAGCCTTCTCGAAGCTCTAACTCTTCGCGTAAGCCTGTAACTTCCCGTTGAATGTGACCTTGTATATGAGAGATTTCAGTCCTTATTTTTGTGATTTCTCCTTGGTCTCCGTCCTGTCTTTTATGGAGAACTGCTAAGTCATTCTGAGTATTTTCCAACTCTTTCTGCACTTTTCCAACTTGTATCTTCATATTAGACATTATTTCCTTATTATCTCGATCAGACGTCTTTATTTCCTGCATTTCCTTGCATTGGTCAAGGATATTCTGGTCCTGCTTTTTTAAAGCTTCGTCCACAGCCTTGGCATAACCTGCCATTCGCGTATTCCATTTTAGTTCATTATCCTCGAACCTATGATCCACGGTCTGAGTAAACGTGTTAAATTGTTCTAACTGACGTTTCGTGTTAGCTTCATTCTGACTTTGAATGTCTTTAAGCTCCCGGGACATACTGTTTAAATTATCGTTAATTTCACGCTGTGACTCTCTGCACATTTGCAAATTGCTTTCTAATTTTAATTCAATAGACTCAAAGCGTTTTTCGTTATCATTTTGCATTTCTGAGATCACGCTAACAATATTCTTAGTTACCTGTCTCTGGACAGACTCTTTAACGTCGTCCATTTTCTTATTAACCTCTCCTAGGTTTAATTCTAACTGTGTGTTTACATTAGTTTGACTAGCCTCTAGTCTAGTATTTATTTCGGCTTGATTAGCCTCTAGTCTAGTATTGACTGTAGCCAACATCTGGCTTACCTCATCTTTAAATGCTTTGGATTCTTCCTTACTTTTATCATTAGTAACATCGAAATGTTCCCTTAACTCGGCGATACACCTGAGTACCTCTTCCGTTCCGGCCATCCTGTACTACTTAATTTGAGATTCAGGTAGGCCCTAGCTGAAGACACTGGCGCGTTCTATTGGAAAGAAAGGATTCCGATCCCGCGACAACAACAACAACATATTATAAAATGTCAAAACTAACTATGGAATGGGTATAGACCCTCGTACCCGTCTGACAACATTTGTCTGACGTCTGAACATCATCTAGAAAGACTCACAATCGCTCAAACCAAGTTTGAGGAAAAAAAATATTTCTATGGTTTTCCCCATGAAAACCATGCTATTTATTATGGGGTTTTTCTAAATCCCATAAGCCAACCACGTACGGGCGCCATGTTAATTTAGAGATGTCATACATAGTGGCCATCGTAAGACATCGGCCATATTCTAATTTACAGTTAAAACTGTCCAAGGAGTGGTTTTTACTGCCGAATGCCCCACGCTGGGCCATGCCATGTTAAATTAGGGTAGTCAACATGCTTATTTATGCCATGCTCATGATGCTTAAGTGGAGGTTACCTGTATTTTAAACTGGCCCCACATATCAGCGTCATGTTATTTTATATGTGTTATCTATGGCTATGGTTTATGAAAGTTACAATTATATAAGCATGTCTTATGGAGGATTAACAATTATTTTTAATGTGGTGGCTTATTAACAAATGGGATGCGGTCTTCCTATTCTGTCCTAATTTCTATGTTATTATTTGCTTCTACCATTAATACCTTGACCGACTTAAGTAATAACCTGTGACTCAACCCAAGTACAGAGACAACACCCCCATGTACCCGATTGTCACCATGTGGACCATGTGTTCGTATCCCAACTAGCTCACGGTCTTTCGAGGTATGGGACGTTCATGCCCACAATACGACCACATGTTCAGGATTTGAGTCTACCAGGTAACTACTCTACAGGAAATACACAACATTCCTATGAATAAAACATTTACTGGTCTAAAATCATGGCTGTACAACAAATACAAAACAAAGGACAAATTACAATTAATTCCCACAAATAAATAGGGTTATTCTGTGAGCTTTCTCCTTAAAAATAGCGCTACAATGCACTCAAACCTACTTCTAATATCCTGTCAATAATAGTTCAGATTACAAGGTTTTCATAGTGTCCGTCATGTGACACAATTTTATTTAATGGAAGTATCTTAACACAAAAACCACATGTCACAAACATGAATTTCTAAGACATTATTCCGTCTTCTACGACATATACTTTAATTATCATTACTTCAATGTTTCCTACATTTATTAGCAAATATTTTTGTTGTGTCGTGCGAATCATCTTCCTTCTTTCCATCCCTATGAACGCTCTAGGAAAATGAGTCATGCTTCTTAATCATAAAATAAACATAAACATGGATAGAATATTTATAGTTTCACCATATAACGATTATCTGGGTCTTGTCGGACTTATTATAGATACAACTGTGTCATGTTCTGGGAAAAACACATACCCGTTTTTCCTAAATTAGCATAAACTGGCAAAATGCACTTTAAAGAAGATGCCTACATTATTTTGGTTCAGCCTTCCCCCTCAGAGGATAACTTCGCCAAATATCATCTGATTTCTATGGTTCAACCACGTATGTGAGTTGCCATACACCATTTAATTCCATTTGCATCACTAAAATACTCATATTTTAATTGCATTATTGAATACCGAGACCTCTCAGTGTCCTATTGTGACCGTAATTGACAAGGGATCGGTCGAGCGACCTCTCTCCCCTCAGCAGGTCATAAAATTAGTTCCAGACAGCTCTCCAAGATGGCTGCCACGGAAATGGTCTATATTTCCTGTCTCTCTCTACCGTCAAGGCCATCCTTGTTTACAATTTTATAACAATAAAGATCCGCTAGGCATGGTCCTAAGTAATTGAGTCATTTAATTAATTAACACCTAACTTTACAGTGTATTTGGGCTCAAATGGCTCCTATTAAACATTCATGGCAGGGGTGGAATTCTAATGATAGCATTGCCGTTCTAAGGTGATTACTGTGGCTTATAAAGACGCGCATCATAATGAAACCCCATGGTTATCATCAGCAGCTGTCATTACATATATATATTTTTTGGAACCACGTTCCTCGTCGACGAATATGATTCTACCTCTCGGGCAGACCATAAGTAAAAATGCTCACCGCGCCTCGCTGGGCGTCCGTAGTGGCTATAATTCAATGCAAGCGTTGGCAATAGACAGACTCTATCCAAATCGCTGCGTAATACATACAGTATGCACAAAGGCGATACTTCTCGAAGATTAAGCCCATTTTCACCTCACGCGCAAGCTATACTAGTCTTTCCCGTGCTTATCTTACGTAAATCACTGGATTCTACGTTAATCTGCACGCTATATGCGGCTAAACAATATTTCACATATATGACTCCATTATCAAGGTACCTGCGTTCTTCATGTTATATTATTTAAGCCAAAGCTTTACATAGCTCCTAACACAAATGTATAAATATACTGGCTTACTTTAATTTCACATATTCATTCAAAATTTTCACTGACACTGAGAAAAGCTCTCGTATTCGCGATATTCCACACTACATTCTTTACTGTTTACCAAATGACAGTATCTTAAATTAGACATGACACTATTTGAACATTACTTAGGCTAATTTTGCCCTTACTTTATGATTGCCGACCCCAGTTATTATTATTATTATTATTTTAACGTTTAGATCCATCACTATTTTTGATCTACATGGTCCTAAGCAAATCACCTTCCAAGTCATACTTTATTCAAGACGAGTGGTGAAAACTCGTTCAGTAAGTGACTATTACTTCTTTAATTTCAAAGTGATTAATCGTTACATGGTGAACTATGCCATTATAATGTTATTATTTGCATGTTTACTCACGTTTCCTTCTGGCTGGAAAGTACCAGTATCTCCGCCTGAGCTCTACCATGACGATTGACTTAATCCATCATGATATCCAATACACAACACTGAGATTCACACTTTTTACACATGATGCACATATTACCACAAGTGGCCTTTACCACTGATAAACACTGAATATTAAACATTAAACACATTAACACTTTAAATTATTATTTCACAATTTATACACTTCATCTATCATTTCACATGTTGATCCTTAATCTGGATTTCACCTACGCTTGACCTCAGAGATGCGATGACTTATGATAACCGCTAGTCTCCGTGAAATCTAGTAGCGTTTTTATAGATGTTCGATCCTAGTTCCCTGCACTCCCGTTTACCTCACTGTCCTGGATAGGTGGCAATAACTTCCACTCTCCCATCACTGGAGTGTTCCTAATGCTGATGTCATATAATTGACAATACCTTCCGGTATACGAACTGTTCCAAACATTATCAGTTCCTATTCGCTGTAGCGAATTTATATCTGTGTCAGATAATAAAGCAATATCTGCACTTTGTTACCTTTTATGCACTTCATTATCACTGATGAAGCTTACAATTTGCCTCCATTGTCTTCAACGGCGGTACGCTGATATCTTAATAATTGGCGTGCTTACTGCAGAGCGCTTGTAGACAAAGAACTAACTTCCAACTCGAGCGACCGTCTGACGTCTTCAACTGCTTTCCACTGAACCATCACAGACGTGTAACTGACTTCGACTGACCATAACTGACCAACAAGTGACTTCAACTGACCCTTGGCGTAGGGTGCTCTCCCCTTATATTGGTTTCTTGCACAAAATAGTTCACGGGACACGTGAGAGCGACTCCCTTCTTGAAATACTCCGTCTTCAGCCGAAATAACAACTGCATCTTGTTTATCTAGGCGTGGAGGTTTTAAAAACACTCGCGTGCCGGCGATCGCTTCGGCCAATTAATTACAATTAATTGCATTAGTTCAGCGCGTGGGACGCTACGGTAGGGATTTCCCGCTGGTTGGTTAAAGTATCCATGCTCTCGAGCGTGAGTAAGGTTGTAATGCGGTCATTTTGAGAAATAGGCGTAATTTTAGGTGAAAAACCACTTCTAAATTACTCCTCCGTGAATACATTCATCTATGTGTATGTTCCATCGCATTACAATGCTCCATTTCTCTGTAATTAATTAATTTCTTGTGGGCTTGGTCCCGCCAAAGCTTCGCCCGTTGTCGACCGGTGGATTCCCGGGTCATTAATTTTGAGCTGTCTGACCGCCCTAGACAGAAATAGTTCCGTAGGCGCCAAGGCTACTCCGCCTACTTTTAAAAGTCATTTGTCAGACTTCAATACTAGCCTCTTTCGACTTCGTATGCACTGAAAACGTACATTTCCTTGCATTTTGCTTACAATTTCTCCTTTCAATTGCTATGATTTGCACCTAAATAATCGTGAAATCACGCTAGACTATTATGTGTCAGTAGACCTCTCATTGCTCTGTGGGTTCCATATAATGGCTCCCCCTTAGAGACCACTGGTTCGACCTTAGGCATAACCATTTGCCTGGTCTTTTCTGATAAGGCCCTGAGTTCGATTCCAGACTGCCGTGACCAGTTGGGCACAATATAAGATAAGTTTTCTTCTAAAAGTTACAGTTTAAAAGTTCATTTACAAAATGTTCAGAATTAGGCGAGTCAATGAAGTAGATCTGCATTGGTCTGTACAACAAGATTTTTTTCTATGTTTTCAGTTCGGAATTATTTTCTTAAATCAGTCAATAACAGTTTCATTGACGAGAACGACCTCACTAAAGGTAATTCGGGGGTGATTCGAAGAAGAACAAACTATTCGGACGAAAACCACAAGAATATGCATTTATATGCTTCTATTCTGAAAACCGCAGTTTTATGCATTTATATGCTCGATAAGTTTGAATCTGTTGGTCCCTGAGAGGTGAAAATACCACCGAAAGGCTTCTTTCAATGTGTACTATTCAGGAAAAAAATACGCAAATATGTTCGAATCCGAGCCCTAATCATCACTAATTGAGGGCATTTCCATGACTGGCTTCTCTCACTTCTCTATTATTCTCATACAATCCAAGCGAAAGCAAATACGGAAATAACAAGAAACTTGAAAGACGCAGATCTTAGCAAAAAACTAAAATTATTTAAGAAAAAACCAGTGCAAGATTGTATTCTAAAAACTCTCCGCAAATTTACTCTAAACATTATCTGCAGCTTATCCACTATCCGCACAGTCATGCAAATTATATCCGCAGGGCGTAAAATGATGCGGATATCCGCGGATATCCACAACCTCGCAGGGTTTTAGTTATAATGCGGGAGATGCGCAGTCGCTCTCCGAGCATACTCGCCTCCTCAGGGCCGTGGAAAGCGACGACGGTCCCTGGGGCTGGAATCTTCCGGGCCCCCAAGACCCAAAAATGAATGAACAGGAACTCTAGTTCAGTTCACTGAACTTCATGTTAAAAGGGGTGGAAGGGGTATACTTTCAACTGTGCAGTACTACGGCCTCAGTGACATATGACGTAATCTCTTTTAGGTAGATTTCATTAGAAAGCTAACTATTGCAATGGGTCCCATGTTTCGACTTCCGGAAAATTTCGACATATCTTCGCGTTTCACATCCCCCAGACCCCAAAACCACCGTCAGTTCAAAAGTGTATATATAATTTATGTATATATGTATCTATCTATCTATCTATATATATATATCAGTTTCTTGTGGACACGATAACTGCCGTAATTTTGCACCAATCACTTTGAATTTTTTACATAATATGTATCCCTATAAAATCTCGGTCGAGTTCGTTAATGGGCAAAATCGGTCGAAGGGGGTGAAAATGGCGGGCTTTTTTAGAAAAAGTGAAATTTCGCTATAACTCTCTTAATACGTGAAATATCGAATCCATTGACGTTAGTATTTGGTACAAAATTAGGTACTACTACTTAAAATTGACCGTCTGCAGACCTTACCTGAATTACAGACTAATACAGTCATCACAAATAACACCGTTTATCAGACAGATTCTACACACACCCAATGTACACGGGGTTACATGACAACCTTGTCGCAGCCCCTAAACTGAGGAACCAACCAACATCTCTGCGGGAGATAAAATTTTGCGTGAAGAAGTAACAGACTGTTAGATAGTTACACATCAGTTCCAAACCTTGCATAAGGACAGTGTGATCACAAGTATAAAAATTAACCCCAAATGACAAGAAGGTTACCATCCCCATAAGACAGTAAAATGTTAAAAGTATGCATAGAAAGACGAAAAAATGTTAACTAACCTCCAATTGTAAAATACTTTCTCGCAATAAATGGGGTCTGATCCTCCTACGAAAACCTGCATATTTTGCCTATTATAGCCTATCCCCTAGTTTGCCCGGTGAAATCTACCTCCGCCTTCCGGCGTGCCGAGTGGAATTTTTCATAATGAAAATATGTTTTTTACACAAAATCAAGACGTATTTTAAAATACGTTTTACATATAGTGTTTTTATGTTGACATTCTTAAAACTTGCTGTCTTTGAAGAATCACGCCCTTGGGTCTAAGCCTAAACACTGATAAGTGTTTTGGTTGAACGGCGATCACACATCAGTGTACAATAAACAAAGCGAAATATATTTTCATAATTAACCACAGGTATACTCATACGTAAGTCAAGTTATTTATTATGTGCTATCAGTAGATTGCAGCTGATCAGTGATTGTTTTCACAAGAGAAGAAAATGTGTATTTGAACTATATTTTGTAATTTGCAGTCAGTGGACTTCTTATAATTTAATACTGCTTTGCAGTAAGCAAACCCAGAGCCAGGTTCTCCTAAAACTCCCCAATCCTATCTATGACTGGTGACCATCTGGGGCGGATTTAAGCCAATGTTATGGGAAATGGACACACCGGGGATCTGGGGGAATGGAATATCACCAAGCTCAGAGTGGGGTCCGGGAGTCCTCCTCCGGAAAATTTTGCAAAAGTTAGGTCCAAATTATAGAGTTATAGGCCATTTGGGTGATTATTTTTGTGATATTTTGGAGTAAAAATTTGGTGACCATTGACATTTAGTGGCTATAGAAAAGACTCTCCGTTATTGAAGTAAAAGCTCTCGCACCTCCAAGTAAGACCCCGCGGTGTAGCTGACCAATGACCGTGATGGGGGTCTTCAGCAAGTCTGAAGATCAGAGGTTCGAATCCCGGTGCAGACAGCGGCTATCCTGAGTGTGGTTTTTCACACTCCCTCCAGACAAATGCCGGGATAGTACCTTATTTCAAGTCCAGGGACACCTACCCTACTCGTAACCCTAATAATTACAGTAATAGTCGCGACGGGCAACTCATTCCCACTTTTCCCAGTCGCCAACTAAGAATACGGCATGCGATTGATCATGTCACAGTGGCCATAGAACAGCACAGTGTATACCCTGCTTTTCGTCGAGCAGTGGGTGGATTTAACAGGGTCTAAGTTTCTACTCTTCAAGACAAATAGTTACAACAATGTTGCCAATACACCCCTCTTAACATTATACAGCAACCACTAGCCTCCCCTTCAGTCTACACAATTCGCTTTTTTCTTGGGTTTCTATTTTATTCGCTGTTTGAGAATCTTATAATTTACTTCATTAATATTTGTGAAAACTACTGCTTTACAGTCAACTTCATTCAATAATGTGGAGGCCTTCAGAAACAAACCGGAAAATTAACGCGTCAGCAAATTCTGAAATATAGGCTATCTACAGTACTAGTTGATGCAAACGATTCCCAACCGAGCGCCAATGGTTCATTGCCAACCAGTGATACTCGACCTACTAGCTACTAAGTAAGTTACTCGAGTTAAATGTCGCAAGCCCCTAAATGAATTAACAAGTGTAACGACAAATAGGTCTATTATTAACTGTTGAGTAAGACTACGAATGACACCGCTGTCGGTAAGCCGAATCCTGCATTCCTGTCGCGGCTTCGTCAGGACCCGGAGTCATTGCCAAGTCATAGATAAAGGGAGCAACTCATTTTATGTTTAACGGTACTGAGACGTTAAAGCGTATCATGAAAGGCCTTGATTCGCAAGGAAAAATATCTCTTCGCGTCCTGAAAAATAAGTGCTTTGCAGGTCAATGCTGCTCTTTGGAATAAACGGCGTGGAAATGTCCAATAATAACAGTCACTGCACCAGCTCAAAACAAAATTGTATTTATACCGTATTAATATTCGATCTTAATTTTCTTCTAAATTAAGCAGAGTTTACTATTTGGTCTTAGAAAAGTCAGCTCGGTTGCTTACATGCAATATATTAATTTCTCTATCGCCATGCACACCACTGGCGTTACTTAGTGTGTTAAGGGGCGGAACAGCTAGGCCATCTGCCCCTACTACTGACATTACTTATTGTTGTTTTATGAGGCGGAACAGCTACGGTAGGTCATCTGTCCTTACCACTGACGTCCCATGAGAGGAATTGGAAAACAAAGTTGAGTGGTTCAGTGTCCTAGCTTAATTGTCATTTTTCTTCTGGTTAATTAAACTCTCAGTCCAGAGAAATACTGGAATGTTACCTTAGTTTCAGTCATTGGATACATTTCCGAACTCTAGTATCAATAGTAATATAGGTTTTAAATATATCCCATAATCAGAAATGATTTGCGCACGAACCCAAGTACCTAGGATTGTTGATCGTATTGAATGAACCAGTTATAATAATAAGTATACTGCACCTAAGCATACAGATTATTCAAATGTTAGCATTGTTTTCTCAATGCAGTATACGAGAAGATGAACAATTTCGCATGCATTTCTTCTATCTACGTTTGACAACAGAATCATCCCACCCTTTCGCAAGATATTTAGCCAGAAATTATGATTTTTCACAGAGTGCGAAAGTGAATTACTAGGAAACGATGACCTCGCTGTTCTGCCCCCTAAATCAAGTATAAAGTGAATTACTGTGTGGACGGTACTTTAAAATTCATTTTACTAACCTGCCTGCACGGCATACAATACGTCTAGCTAGACAATATATTCCTTTCAGACACTATCACCTCTAAATATCTAAGCTCGATGTGACGCACCAAACTTGAAACTCCTGAGCTAGCTGACCA